>JAZKJV010001373.1:0-600000 GCA_037367405.1 Ottelia alismoides
TGGAAGAACACATGTTTGGTTTAGAGCAGAAGATGCTCCAATCATCGCTTGAAGTTCTTGGATAAAGAACCAAGCTCGAGCAACACCAAACTAGGTCTGCAACAAGGTGTATTTCACCTTGGATCTTGATGTAGTTAAACCTCCATCATCGATTTATCTCACTAACGCTCTCTGTCACAGAAATGTATGAGATGGCTAGGAGGAACTCGCAAGAGTAGTGGATGGTCATTAATGGAGATGGTGGAGGAGTTTGTTGAAGCGACAGTTGGTGGAAGTTGATGAATTTCAACCGCCTCCAACATGTGATATAGTTAGGATTATGCCAGTTTAGGGGATTAGCGTGGAAGCGGGACGTCAGGCGAAGCATTTGGTGAAGGAAGTTGGACGGGAGGTTGTCAGTGGTGGTTGGAAGAGTGGGTTGAGGATAGAAGGTTTGAAAGGGCGTGAATGTCGGGAAGGGATAACTGGAGGTTGGAGACGATTCCATAACTGTTGGATCATACGATCCAACGGCTCAAAAAGCGGTTGAAGACAAAGAGGAGCGGGGACAAGTGGCAAGATCTGAAGGCACCACATGATCCAATCAAATTTAAGAGAAATAGAAAAAATAATATAAATTTAAGAATAAATAATTAGAGTATAAATTATAAAAAATGATCATGAAAGTTGTGGATCTTGATCAACTTTCATGTATAACTCAAAGAGAAATAAAATCATCTATATACATATAATATTTTTGCAAGTAATTTAAAGTATTGATTTACTTATTTTTATTTATATTCTTATTATTTTTTATTTTTATTTTATAAAGTAGGTTAAATTAATTATGTACAATATTAATATAATGTTTTATTGGATTTTTAATAAATAATTAACACATAAATAATAGTCATAAAATAGGTTTATTAATACACAATAATTAGAATAATTTATTTACAACTCAAGGTTAGTTAATTAATGTTAATTATTAGTGAATTTTATTGGTTTTCTTAAGCTAGAGAGATAATATAAAAGAATAATGTAGATGAATCTAGGATTCATCAGGCACAAGTGCAAATATCACAGCACCTCACGTGGTGCAACACGTGAGGTGCAAGGACTGAAGGATATGGGAAAAGGCTTAAGTGCATCACAGAGGTGTGATGATTGTATCCAATTTGATCGGGAGTGACTAGTCATACTAATAGCTCGGGGCAGCGAGATTTAAAAAATTTAAATGGATGAGACCACATGACATGGAAAACCTTTTCCATATAGTTTCATCGATCACACGAGTTTTAGACTTACCTCTTGAATCGTAGTCATGATCTTATTTGACTCTAAAGGAAGAGTCATCTTGACTCCAGTCCGATCCGACGAGAGTGCACTTGCAGGCGTGATGATGAACCACATGGTTCCCGCAATCCTGGGTAATGTTCCGAGCAAGAGATCTCCTAATTTTGTCTCACAAATATCTAGTCTCCCCTCATGAGCCTAAAACACGGAGGAGGATGGAGTTCCTCAAGTGATCTATCTGTCAGCACGACGGCAACACAAGATGATCGTGATCTCAACCAACCTTGGGTGGGGGACAACCTAGGGTTGTACACAAAATATCTAGTCTCCCTCATGAGCCTAAAGCACGGAGGAGGATGGAGTTCCTCAAGTGATCTATCTGTCAGCACGACGGCAACACAAGATGATCGTGATCTCAACCAACCTTGGGTAGGGGACGACCTAGGGTTGTAGAGGGGCAGAGGTTGGACACATATAGGGATAGAGAGAGGGAGAGCGAGAGAGAGAGCTTTGCCTATACAACAATTGCATATGGCTTGAGTATCTCTTGGAGGTCAAGGGGCAACCCTCCTTGTATAGGATTTTGGAAGTACATGGATCCCAATACATGAGATCTTACGGTCAACAGTTTAGACTCATTTGTGCTTCTCAAAAAACAAAAATAATTAATAAAATAATAATTTTGAACAACAATATCCAGAGTTATCTCTTTCAATTAATTCAAACATCAACTAATAATAAATAATCAAAAAATAAAGAAACATTTCACAGTCTAAAATTAGGATGGACATCTACCATGGAGACACATCACCATGGACGTCCTCCATATGGAGGGAATGAGTCAACCATTATTATTTATTTATTTATTTATTTGAATATTTAAATTAGTTGCATTTATCACCAAATAACCATATTTGTGATAATTGCAACAAAGCCATTATAAATAAGAATTAATTACTTCCATCCTATATTTAATGTAAATCATATTTACATTATGTAATGAGAATCTAATTCATTTAATATATGAATTATGAACCTCATTCATAATTTTTCTCTCCAAACTATTGTGGATTATATCCACATTATCCATAAATATTATGGATTGTGTTATACACATTAACCCTATCTATGATAATCAAATCCAATTTAATTATCCCAGATATCTCTATCCACACATTAATTGTGATAATCAAATCCTATTTATTATCCAATTTTTCAATGCTTAGATAATATTGCTCATGGAGCAATTCTCGAACTCTTTCAAGAACTATGTACCTTCTCTCAAATACTTGGGGATAAGGCCAGTGAGATTGTACATTCCACATATAGTGACTTGGATGTTAAGATCACATCTCAAATTCAGATCTCAAGGACCTCTCATAGATGCTTGATTAAATTAAGACCGTAGATCTAATCTTCTCATTGTATCCAAATCACATTCAGATCAATGTCCAACCTTTGGACTAAGATCAGATCACTTCTCTCTTGAGAGAAGCCACTAAATCTAGACATGTTTCATCACACCCTCAGAATGGAAGCGTCATGGTTATACAATCATTTATGATCACATCATCCTCATGTATCCATAATACCTATACATCCTTCATACTAGAAAATCTAGAATAAACCCAAATTTTTAGATCACTTTTAAATTGTCTCCTACTGGGTTTTATCATTAAGTTTCTCATTTGATCATTGGGAGTTTGTTTCGATCATATACTTTCCAAAAGCATATATCATACCTAGGTATTGATCATATACTTTCCAAAAGCATATATCAAACTTACAAATTCAATCAAGCTTCCAAAACGAGACAATCGTGCACAAAATTTGATCCCAATATCTCATGAGTGAGCTCATATCTTCTGATTCAATAATGAACATGTATGATCCCTTTGAGAGATCATATAACTCATATGTTCTCATTTGCACACTAGCCCGTCGGTGTATAGACCTTGATTAGATCATCAACCTATTAGTCTGCCAAATGTACATACTTAAACATATAGTAGCACATATGTCTTCGGTCAGAGGATGTGTGCCTATATCGTGACAGTATACGACATAGGTCTTGGTTATCTCGATCTCGTTAAGTCAAATCTTTGTCCTAAGTTATCTAACACCGCTGAAACTCTATTCCTATGCATAGTACCTAGACCAAGAGCTCGGTTAGATATCAACCTTTAGAGAAGAATTGCCATCTTCTTCTCCAGGCCAGAAATCCTCTCTAAACAATCACTTGATGGTGTTTGACGAGTCCTTAATCTAACTCTTTAGATATCTGCCAAGCACCACCCTCCATGATTCAACATTTGAATCAATAGCTATATGATCATTAAGATGGCCATGTTACATAACCATAATTGTACTAAGGGACATATTATGCAAATTAGTTATTCTTCATTTCAGATCAGGGAATGAATAGCAATAACATATATTGCATAATGGCTCGTCGTGGGATCGCATGTCCAATAGGGACCTTTATGTAATTAACAATAAAGTAGTGGGGTCTTTAATAAATTATAGAAAAGTTTTTTTAACTCAAATTAATATTTACAGAACAAAATAAGAAATACAGAAGGCGACATGGGACTTATGGTATTTACTCAAAATAGTGTGCCATCCAATAACACTTTTCAATTCACTTGGCACGTGTCGCACAGTGAAAGGATGATACCCCTTTGTCGATGGATGCTCGAGATTAAATTTCGATGGAGATCTAACGATGAACGCTATTTTCAATCCGACGATCGCTACATGCCCAGAGGAATTGTTCTTGATCGAACAATGACGACAAGCTCACGAAGAATGACAGAACAAGTCCATGTGGAGCTTCGATCTACTCCCTCTCACAACTCTTGCAGTCTCCTCGACTATGGATGAGTCCAAATCACTCCTAGGAGGCTTCCGTGATGTCTAGTGGATTCAATAAGGTCTAGTATCCATCATTGGGGTCTCGGGTCTCTAAGGAATCTGGAGCACCTACAAGCTCTTGTGCAGCAATGAAATCGATCCCAAATGGGGTCTTATGGCATCCAACATGCACAGAAAGATAAAGGAATGAGGCGATGGGGAGGCCCTTCTTAGTGGGTGGAAAGCTGCATGAAATGAAGTGGTGCGGAGAGGTCCGACGATGATAGGGGAGAGAACCTTGATGGCTTAATCCAAGATGGATAGAGATGATCTAGGAGTGCATGAAGGTGGATAAGGTGATGAGGAAGGTGATGGAGGGTGATGTGAGGTCAGGATAGTGGCCAGACGGATGGAAATGATGAGGCTCTAGAGCTCCAGTGAATAAAATAAAAAAAATCTAAGATGATTGTAAAGACATGAAACAAAATGCTAAACAAAAGCTGGAATTAAATTACCTAGAAAGCAAAGAAAAGGGATAGCTTGCATCTGGAGGCCAAGGAGAAGGAATCCTCACCAATGAAGCTTCGACGAAGAGTGGATCGCTCTGATGGCACCTTTAGCTTGCTGCAAACCTGATAAGGAGAGAGTTGTCACAAGCTCAACCTATCTACAAGGGGAACTAAGGGTTCAAGGTATAAGGAAGGATCAAAAATAAAAAAGGAACTAGGAGGGTTTATTATATACATGAGGTGGATTTGGTGAAGATTACGGGGTGGCGCTCGATTCGCCAAGAATTGGGATCATCAGAGGCATGGGAGAACTAGAGCAGTGTATGGGAAAAAGCTTTTGTAATGGGCTCGAGGTCTGAACCAGTGTGGAGGAGAGCAAAAAAATCATGTAAAGTAGAGGTATCAGATGTTCTGAAAAGGGTTGAGGCAAAGACCCTGCAGTTGACCGATGGGTCAACGCGTAGAGGAAGCTGGTTGGCCCACGTGGACCAACCACAAAAATCATGGTGTAAAACCCTTTATTAAATAGATTAAAAATAGTTATTGAGTTTTCCAATTTTAAAACATGGAAAATGCTTATTATTTTATTAGTATTTTATTATGATTTTTATTTATTTTACAAGTTAATCTATTAGATTCTAATATTTACATGTATAATACATATATATTTATTCATGTATTTGGTGTATTTTATTTTTATTTCATATTTATTATTTTATTATTATATTTACCCATTTTATGTATGTATAACTTATTTCATTACATATTTACAATTTTTATTGTATTTTTTAGATTTTATTTATTTACTTAAATAAAGGCGAGTTTAGATAATTGAATTTTATGAACAATAAAGGTGAGTTTGGTCAATTTTGAGTCTGTATAGACGAGATACATGTCTGAAAAGTTTTCTTTGTGGCCTTTTGTTTTGTGTGTCCCGACACACTGTGTATAATGTTTGTGTGAAATCAATTTTGTAGCTTTTCTATGTATTTTATGTACAATTTTCATGTTGAGGGTTTATTGATTTGATGTATAAAAATAAGAAAATAAAATAGATGCCAAATGAATTTATTGATGATTAAAAATTAGAGCTTTTGAATGTTCTCTGTATAGTTTATGTACCCTATCTCCTCCTACTTTATTCCTTGTCAACCAAGTCATCATGATGACTGGGTCTCGGGATCTATGGTCATTCGGTATCTTTGACACTTCATTATTTTTCTTTTCTTTCCTTTATTCTTTTGTTTTGGAATTTAATACCAAATTTATATAATATTTATATGCCCTTTTTCCGGGTTTTCCAAAAACAAATTTGTGTGACTCTTTCAAACCACTTAAGCGGAGTGTATAGACATGTCACTGGTTTGTTCTCAACAACTATAGATGACAACACACTTCCAGACTTTGGTTTGACTTTTAGCAAGAGTAGAATTCTCTGTGACAACACGAGCGCTATTAACCTAGCTAAGAACCTTGTTAGTCACTCTAGGACAAAACACATTAATGATAGGCATCGATTTCTTAGAGAAAATGTTTTGAAAGGTGAGATATGTTTGTACTACATTGCAACTATAAGGAGTTATTAGACATTTCTACAAAACCCTTAGCTGCACCTCATCAAGAAGATTGGAAGAGACTTGGACTTGTGCAACTTGAGTGATATTCATTGAATATTAAATTCACAAAAAAGATCGCAATTTAGGGAATATTTGTTTGACCATCATGTTTGGCCTGGTATATCATGTTACATGAACTGATCGATCATTTGGCTGAATTTTGAATTTTGAAATTTCATTTTTTTATGAATACAAACTTGGAAATATTACCTAGGGCATCACCTACACCTCCTTATTAGACTCTATATTGCATTGCACTTTCCAAACCTTGACACGTCAAATCTCTTAAGTTTTCAAACTTGGAAAGAAGTACTCCTTTCCAATCCCTGAAAAGAAGTGATTTCATATTATCCCACACCCTCTAGACCTCTTTAAATATACACCCAAGACATCCTTTCTTCTCCCGCCTTTAGAAAGTAAGAGTTTCCACCAAAAGAGTCAAGTTTCCTCAACAAAATCCTTGCATGATCAATCACTCTCTGGAAGCTGATCGCACCACCCTTAACCGATCACACATGTCTAGTTGATCGATCATCTATAAGTCAAGAATACCTTTATATTTCTTTTTTGATTAATCTTAGATCCTCTATGTTTCTTAGAATTCCTCTTGTTACAGGACATTGTTATAGTGGTCAAGATGGCATCCAAGCATTTGAAGGTTGCCTCCTCGTACCAATCTGCCTCAACCCTCGACGGGATCCAAGTCTTCTCGTGGATTCATATAATGACTAGTTGCCCCATCTCTTGGACCATCTTCTAAGACCACTTCGCATCCTTTCTCTGGATCTTCGACCCCAACCTTGTTCACAACCTCTATGACCTCATCGACTCTATCACTCCACGATATCTATGCCAATCTCGAGGACATAAGTGATTCATCTACCTGTAGGTTTAGGATGAATGTCAACGAGAATACCTTTGTTGTTGATACATTGGTGATTTCATCTATCCTAGGTTGCCTAACACGGGCCCCACTCGCACCGAGGTCATAGAGACCATAGTCCTAGATGAGCTTAGGGATGCCCTAATGCTGATGCAGAAATTTATAAAACCCCTGACCGCTCCGAATGTTACACATCTACCTAGGTTCCTCAATAACATCTTCTCTTGGTGTTTCAGGAACAAGAAGACGAACCTTAACCCATCACCATAGAGATTCAAGCCTTGATATATGTCTTCGAGTTGATCAAGCCTTTCAAGTGGTCGCACTATCTCTGTTATCTTCTCTGTCAACCACCGGTATCTCTATTTAAGTTTTTTTCTGACCCATATCTATTCATACTTCTCCATGTTCACCCTTCGTGACCCTACCTGAACCACCCATGTGAGGCGCTCGATATGGACTCTATAATGTTCACTGTTAATGATGACAGACCCAAAGTTGAGCCACATATTACCATTTTTGTGATGTTTTTAATTTTCCAAACCTATCACAAGTAGATATACTAAGTAAAGTTTAAGTGAAACTAAATGCAAAAAGTTTAGCTGGAGGCATTTTTGATATAGTTTCTAGTTGGAGCTATTTAAGATTGATGTTGTCCTTGACACTCTTTCCTTGAGCATTAAGGGTCCATGCTTATATATGCGATGAAAGATCCAAGCAAAACTAGGGTGGGGGAACCCTCCTCTGCCCCCCCCCCCCCCCCCGTGCAACAAAGGTAAGAGAGATTACCCCCCCTGCGGGAGGCAGAGAGAAGACCCGGATGGAAATAGACTTCGTCTTTCCCTGCCAGAAGGGCCCCTATCTGATAGCCCTACCGATAAGCGGACTCGAACCGCTGACATCCGCCACAGGGTAAACCACCGCCTCTCAGGCCTCCCCAACTTCATCTACCATATAGGCCAACGATAGACAAGACCCCCCCCCCTCGAACACAGCTTACTACTTTCATCGTATTGTGCTCTCCAAAGAGAAACTCTTCTCAAAATAGAAAAAGGGTACCGAGTTAGAATTTCGATTGGATTCTTGTGGTTCCGAAGGATCCAGCTACAGGAGAACCAGCCCACCGCAATCATGGGGGCAGTCTTGTAAACCACACAAGGTGGATCCATAAGTCGTTGTGATGATAGCTCACCAAGATCGAGTGACTAAGCAACAATTAACCAACACAATAATACAAATCAATGCAAATTGATGTGTGAATAAAAATTTATTATGACCCTACAAACAAGTGTATATAGTGACAAGTAGAGTAGGGTGTCAAACACAGGAAGACAAGTCGATGTAGCAAGTATATTATTTATAAATAAATAATGAATAAATATATATGCATATTTTGTACAATAGTCACTTAATGAATTGATGAATTAATGTTTTTTATGGGTTTTTAAATTAAATAAAATAACTCTTTTTATTTTATTTCTTTATTTTATTTTTAAATTTTATAACTTTTTTATTTTTTTTAATATTTTTCAATTCCTTTTTCTTTTTAATATATAATAAAGGTATATATATAACTATATATATATATGTATATACAAGGAAAATATAATAATAAATATATAATAAATAAACAAAAATCTTAAAAAATACTTGAAGAATGTTTTATTTCTATTTTTTAAAAGATAAAAAATATTAATAAGATATGTATAATAATTAGTAATAATACGAAATATAAATATAACAATATATGGATGTATTATAAAATATAAGGTATTATATTTATAAATATAGGTATAAATAATACAAAAATTGTATAATAAAATGTTTTTATGATTTTTATATTTTTCTAAAGTTCTGTGATTTTTTACGATTTTTTTAATTTTTAGGTATTTTTAAAGTGTAAAATATACAAAATCAAGAATTAAATAAATGGGATGGATTGTTTTCAGATTTAAAAATAGTGAATAAGTTCAAAATTCTTGAATCTAATTTTATCACTTAGTAATATATATATAAGAAACTAATATTTTTGGATTTTTGTTAATTTTTTAAATTTTTATAAGGATTTTGGATAATTTTATTTTTTTATGATTTTCTTCTATTTTAAGGATTTTTTGTCTGGAGTAACTAAATACAATAATAAACAACTACTAATTTTCTTGGAATTTTTAGAGATGTTTTAATCTTTTGATATTTTCTATTTAGATAATAAATAAATAGTTATTGTTTGATTTTTAATCAATAACAAAACTCCTCGAAATTCAAAATAAAAAATGTGGTATGAAAGTTTATCATTTAGGCATCTACATTAATTTTTGCAAAATAAAAACCAAAGAGAAGCTGTTTTTAATAAAAAGAAACATAAAAATGATACTGTAGAGGCAACAACCAATTTCCAATTAAAAATAAGTTAAAAAGCATTTAATAACAAAAATACAAAATTTAGGGGCACGAGTGCAAAGGTTTCAATAAATACATATATTGCACGCACCAAGAAGGGGCATATTTGCAATAAAAATAAAAGGCAGTGTGCACAATGCAAAATACACAAAGTTTATAACTAAAATCCAAATTTCATAATTAAACTTTAATTACAAAAGACTGTTAGTGCATATATGCAAAATATCCATCTCATGTGGGGGATTACGTGAGTTGAGCTGACAAGGACCTAAATGTGAATATCCAAAAGCTTGACGGTCTTCTTGCAATTATTACATTTTTTACAATTCCAAACAAAGGTTTAAATATAAACATTAATATATAGAAAAGGCAGGGGCGACCTAGATATTTACCCCCACATGCACGCGAACAGACAGCCAGGATTACACCACGTAGGCGCATTAAGTGCATCCGATGGTCGAGGACGTGCAATGCTTCACATCTATTCAAACATCACTGATATAACATAGAGATTTGGTTGGATTCAATGGCACTGAGGAGACGAGGAAGAACTCGAAAGAACGACCGCTTGATGTTCCTTCGATCGACGATATATCATACCTATGGCCTCCTCCCGAGCGTTTGACTGTCTCTGATTATTCCTAGGAAAGTTCCGCGTCGATTAGTTCCATCAGGAAGGTTCGGGCCTCACTGGGAAGAGGCCTGAAGCTCAATGAAGTTTGGGGCACCTAGGAGTCTTTTTAACATGGGTATCGATCCTCTTCGTGTCCTTTGTGGTTTGTACCTGTAGAGGAAGACTCCATGGTTCGAGGAGATTCACCTCGACCCAAATTGAAGCTGTTGTGCACAGAAATGAGGATGAATTGAGGAGCTCCTACGAAGGATGGAGGAGGAACTCTGATTTGCTGATCTTGGAAGGATCGGGTTGAATCGAGGGATGGAAAAGATGCAGCAAGTGACGGGAAACAATATGGATGTGTATTGGGGGGTCGGAACGGTTGAGAAGATGGCAGAACATAGCTAGAGCAGGGAGCTCCAATGATCGAAACTATTGGAATTTACACTAGATTACTACTAACCTAACTAAACTAACCCTATGACTATCCTAGTAGTTGAAAAAGCTAGCTAAAATGTGAAAAATAACAGCTCGTACCTGGGTATTCTAGGGAGCAGGGGCCCTCACCGGAGCTGCGACCCTCACTGGAGCTACGAAGCTTCAGCAATGGTGGACCACCTCTCCTTTCTCCTCGCCGAAACCTTGGGGGTTACTACTGTTGTCACCAGGAAGCACGCACGCACATAGAATTGGGGTTACAGTCTCATAAAGGATCAAACTCGAGAAGTAAGGAGTTGGGTTATATTTATAGACAATGTAGAGGAAGCTCCATGATCTAGGGTTTTTTTTTATCTCGAAGCAGATTGATCGAATCCAAGACTTGGGAGGAAATTAACGGGATCAGATCGACATTTTTCACTTAGGGAGCTAAGCTAGATAATGAGTGGATTGAGTGCGAAAAGTGGAAGAAAATCCGGGTTTTGACATGTTCGGCACATCTGGTGAAGAGAGAGGGGGGTTTGACCCAGGGTCAACAAACGAATCAATCTAGTTGGTCCATGTGGACCAACTAGATAAATACAAGGCAAAAATAACCTTGTAAAATGAATAATAATTAGTAAATAAATATATAATTTTAGGTTATAAAATAAATTTTTTTTATTATTTTTTGAAGTATTTAATTCCTTATTTCATTTTTTTCATGAGGTTATTTATTACGAGTTAATATTTACATGAATAACAATAGGTATATTTACCTATATATAGTACACTTTATTTATATTTTATATTTTGTATTTTATAACATTATACACTTATTTTATATATTTATAACTTATTTAAATACACATAGATATACTTGTATGGTATTTTTCAGATATAATGTGTACATTTACTTAATTATTAACCATTTATTATATATGTGTACGTTTACACATTCATCAATGTATTTAGCATAATATTTATTTTAATTTATTTTTAATTGTTTTGTTCTCTTTTTATTATGTACATATAATATAAATAAGTTTACCAAAATATAAAATATAAAATAATAAAAAATGTCAAAATAAATAAAATGAATATTTTATTCAAGTGTATTGTAAAGTAGGGGTCTGAAACGTAACTTTTGCATTTTAAATCCAAAATGAATGAAAGTACGTTCATTGAATAGCTAATAAAAAGTTATATACAATTAAAAGTTATTTTGATAAATTTTGAGTTCATATGGAGAAGATATGGGTCTGAGAAATTTGGATTTTAGATTCTTATTCTGAGTGTATAATGTACATTGTGTATTATTTTATGTGAAATCAGTTAATTTTTCTATATATTTTTATCCACAACTTATATATACAAAGTTTATTGATTTGATGTATAAATAATAAAGCATAAAATAGGTATCCAAACTTAATTATTGAAGAATAAAAATCAGGGTTTTTATTGTGTTTATTGGCCCTTATCTCCACCTACTTTATTCCTTGTTGACCTAGTCATCATGATGTCTGGTTCTCGGGGTTTAGGGTCATAAAATACCTTTGGTATTTTATTTCCTTTTCTTTTCTTCCTTTATTCTTTTATTTTTGCTTTAAATACAATACTTTAGACAATAAATAAAGTATAAATAATGAATGTTATTTTGCACAAATTATTATTGTTTTCATGCATTTAACTAGGGATTAAAGGCCAAAATGAAATAATAAAGGTGATGAAATGGAGATTCGTCACCCTTCTATACTTGCCTTTGCTAGTCCCTAGCAAGCATTTATGCCTATAAGTGCAGAAAGGAAAAGAAAATAAAGAGAAGAAAAAGAAATAAAGTGGATTGATTTTAACTCTTAAACTTATCTTCATAAAATCAAAGTTTGGAGCTTAGTCAGACCTTTGGAAGTTAGGTTTGGTTAGAACCTTATTGGGAAGAGGATTTGAAACGCAATAGCCTCTAAGACCCACAAGACTCTGCCCAAGTCTCCTCAAAAGCCATGTCAGAACAAGTCGATGTCATACAGAGTCCCTTATGACTATGCGCCTATCTTGTACAATGTTAGTGATATGTAACTCTTCTCGGCTGAAGCGGTAAAAGTTAGTCTTTTCCAACATGGTGACCCTAATTCCCCAATCCAACAACTCTTTCCTCAAGAAGTGGGGTATTCCATTCTAAGTTCAAGTACAACCGACTCAAGAAGGGGAGGTGGAGAGAAGAATGGACGGTAGCTAATATAGCTACCTATCCTAGGATGCTTGACCAGTGTAGTCAAGTAATCCATCTATAGGCTCACAAACATATTGACTTTGAAACTCAAGCTTGCTTATTGACTATATACATACTCCGTCGGGAATTGATTTTTCTTCGATTTTTTCCATCTTTTCTTTTTGGAGTTTTTAATTTTACAATATTTTTTAAATAGTATATACAACTGCATTTACAAATGGACTTTTTCATCTTAATCTAGTATACTATACCTCTTTTGAAGCATTATTGCAACCCACAATTTCTATCATTAGACCTCACGGATATTGGATCGGGTTGGGGTGTATTGTCTGCAAATGTCTAACTTCTGATGTTTCCATTGGCTTGTATCTTATGCCAGCGAATCCATCCATCTACCACTTCAACTGAGGTGAGTAAAGTGCAAGGTGCAGGTTTGCAAGCTAGGTCATTATCAACAAGAGTCATGCATGTGTTCTAAAATATTCTGCTTAAGCAATCAAGATGACACTGAACTAAGTCTTGTGGTCTTAGAGAATTAAGTCAAGTAGACCAGAAGTATCTCAATTCCAATTCCCTAAAGGTTCCTATGATTAAGTGAATAAAGGTCAACCAAGATCCAAACTTCGGATTTTACTTAGACTTGTTCAATTGTAAATTTCAATCCGAAAAATGCAAATGCTACGTACAATGCAAGGAAAATTTTTTTTGATGTAATTTTCTGGTTTTGAAATTTTTTTGAGGTTTTTGAAAAAGTTTTACAAAATTTTATGCAATTTTGAAAACATTTTACAAATTTTATGGAGCATTTTCATTTTGTAAATTTTTAGTGATTTTTCAAAAATAAATAGTTTTGGAAAATAAATATGTGCATGTACTTACATAGGAGTGCATCATGTTATTTACAAGAATTCAGATGAATTTACATAGGTTAGCTTAAGTTTTATTTATATGATTTGTAAAGATTTATTGGCTTGAATTATAGGGTTCTTAAAATTTTTTGAAAAGATTTTCACAAAGATTTTGAAAACTTTACTTTGAAAAATAATTTGCTAGATAATTTTTGCAAACATTTACAAAATTTGAAAATCATTTTGAAAGATTTTTCAAATAGTATGTATAGATTTTTCAAACTATTTTTGCAACCATTTACGAAATCATTTGCAAATAGATTTTTATAACATTTTATTTCAAACAACGAAAAGAAATTTTTACAAACAAAACATTTTTACAAAGGTTGAAAACATTTTACAAAACATTTTCCAAATAGTTTTCAAAATATTTTTCAAAAATATTTTCCAACCATTTTTCAAACAATTTGCAAAACATTTTGAACTGATTTATTAACTGTAATTACAAAAGAATTTTGTATGTTTTAAATTGTTATTAGTGAGCCATATTATAAAAATATGAAAGTACGAGTTGTGGCTAAGTATATACAACATATATACGGCCCCTCTATACTTAGCTTGAGCCATGTCCTCATAGATCGAAGAGAAAAGAGAAGATATCACTTGTGCTGAGTATAAAAGAGCCTATATTACAATGACTAAGGAATAAAGAATGAATCAATAAGAAGTCGATCGTCCCTCCTATACTTATAAGTATAACAGACTGTACACAAACGAGGATGATAGAGGATTAGAATTTATGAAATCAATGGCTCGACCCGTCTCCCCCTTATACTTAGGGTGGGATATCCTTAGGTATAGAAAGAAAACCAAGAATTGAGGACACAATTGAGGAATCAAAGAATGAACAACTAGACCAACTCATCTCCCCCTATACTTAGGATGAAGCATGTCCTAAGTATAACAATGATGACTGAGATGAATGAAAGAAATAAAGAAGAAGAATGAAAAGAACAAAAGAAAAGAAGAAAAGAAGAAAACTAAAGAAAGAGTTTTAGAGGAGAATTATCTGAATCTTCCGATGTTGCCAAGGTTGTGGAGGAATTTCCATTGATGATCACTTGAACCTCATCAACAACAACCAAAAAAGTATCATGATCAAGGTATGGCTTCAGTAGATGACCGTTGATGGCAAACAGTTGTGCCTCAGATGACAACTCTGATATCAAGATGCTTTGTTTGTCACGCACTTCTCTTACCATAACGACCATGTCCATTTACTCTTTAATTTGCCCGAGAATATCTTCAACTCTACGCCGAATAACCACACTTTCTACCCAGTCTCGAAGATCTTTCATCTAATATGATGATCGTGTCAGCATTTAACCTTCTCCTTATACATCAAGTTGTTATCATGCGCGTAGTCTCGGAATTCCAGGAGCTTGTTCAGATCCACTT
The DNA here is from genome assembly GCA_037367405.1 of Ottelia alismoides. Taxonomy (NCBI): domain Eukaryota; kingdom Viridiplantae; phylum Streptophyta; class Magnoliopsida; order Alismatales; family Hydrocharitaceae; genus Ottelia; species Ottelia alismoides. The sequence goes on from JAZKJV010001373.1 coordinate 15,106, forward strand.
TTCATTGATGACCATTGAGTTCAGATTGCAAATTTTCACTATCCATAATTATTTATGAATTAATTCTACGGGCAAATGGCAAGGTTTTCCATACACAAGACGATAGGGTGACATGTCCAAGGGAGACTGTTGATCGGTTCGACCACTCAGGTTAAGTAAGCAATCAAACAAGGGTCGTTGTGACCCAAATCACTGACCAAGGTCAATGAGAAGAAATAAACCACTCAAAAGAAATATCAAACAATCATGAAATGTAAGCAGTTTGCTATTTTATTTACCTGGTATAGCCACCAGGATCGAACACAAGGAGCATGAAAATATTACAAAGTAATCAGATTTATCAAAATAAAACAATTTTTAGTGGTTTTTAATTTTGTAAATTTTTATTTTTTAATAATAAAACAAAATAAATTAAAACAAGAGAAAGCGAAATAACAATCTTTTTGGATTTTCTTTAAGGCTAAAAATGCTCAGAAAATTAAGATAAAAATATTTTTAGATTTTTTAGTTTTAAAATGTTTTTGATATATTTTTGGAGTTATGCAAATGTTTTTATGATTTTATAAAAATCAAATAAAGCTAAAAAAGGCAAACCGTGCACATCCAGGACTCAATTGCATATTAAAAATATTTAAAATACCCTAAAGTCCTGGATAGTAATTTTATATAAAATATAACTAAAAATCTACAAACAAGAACTGAAAATGGATTTTTTTGAGTTTTCTTAGATTTGATATGATTTTTATAAGACTTTATGTGTTTTGTAATTTTTAGGGTTTTTAGAGGGAGTTTTCAAACAAAATTAATATAGGGAATAAAACACATAAGAAGGCACACACCGGAATTTTTATTGTTTTAAAATATTTTTCAAATTTTTATGATTTTTCTTAGCCAAATAGGGATGTTTTTAAAGGTTTTTGAATTTTTAAAAATATAAAATGCAAATAAATTAATCTAAGAAAATCATAGAAAATAGTATGCACTAACAGGAGTTAATGGTAATTTTCAGGTAAGTTACTCTTTAGGAGGCATCCGCCCCAGATAAACTACCCACCTCGTAGTGTCCCAACCCCTTGGAAAGCGGTTAGGCATCCGTCAGACGAAAGAGTGGTCTTTCAGGATTGGTCATTGTTTGTCACCACCTCCCACCTATCCTAAACATTCGATTGATGGTTGTCACTACGAAGCTATAGTCAAGGTGCATGGGGTCTGACCGTCTAGCCATTGGTACTCTGCATCTTCACGTAGAATTCAATTTCACCGGGTCCATGTCGGAGACAGGGGGCAGTCATGACACCATTCGTACAGGTCACTACTTATGCGACTACCTTAGGACAGTTAGAGTTACTACTGTCGTTTACCAGGGCTTCCATTCATAGCTTATCACACTTCTCCTTCCGACCTTCCAGCACCGGAAAGGTGTCAGACTCTATACATCATTTTACCACTTAGCAGAGTCCTTTGTTTTTAATAAACAGTCGCTACCCCCTTACCTGTGCCGCTTTCCCCCAACCTCCTCTGGTTGTTTGCAACAAGACTAGGGGTAGTAGACAAGATCTTGAGCGTATAATGACACTGTCTCGGTGGAGGCAAGGGCAAATTCTCCTCATCTCAGAGTGAAACTGGAGCCTGAAACCAGTTGAAGCAAGAAATCCTGACTTATCTTGGATTCCGAGCGGGAAAAAAAAGTGTGTGAGTCATCTTGAGATCAAGAAAGATAGGTATCTCAGTCCACTAGGTCAGAAGGGCAGTCTCACAATGGCCCAATAGAGAAAATAATGGGATAACTAAATACGCGGGTAATCATAGATAAGCTAGTGCACTGGCCTTTGTATTGATTCCCGAGCTTCAGACCTCGCTTGTTGTCCGTTCCTTTCTACAACTTCACTCGCACCCTCTGGTAAACAAGGCTAATAAGTCAAGTAGTAGTGCGCTGGATTTGTTTTGAATTTAGCTAGGCGGGCGGAAAAGCCTATCAGATAAGAGGCGGCGAATGGGAAAAAAGTATGCTTTTCAAAATATTTATTAAGTCCAAAATGCAATGTGCAATTAAACACAGTTCACAGGGACCTATTTCTAAATATATTAAGTTCACATACGAAATGGTAACACAGTGAAAAAGCCTAGGGCCTTGCCTGCAAATTTGCCAAATAAGTCACACACATGCTCAATTCTAAACGCACAGAGATAGAAATGCAATTTTCAAAAGTAAACATCCAGTAACAACATAAAAGTTTCAGGAAAAATGTGCAAATAACCCAAAACTCATGTGGGACTGCACATGCTACAGACTGAGAGGGATTAAACTGGAAATATATAAAAACTATAGGTCCAAACTATAAAAGTTCTTAACTTCAAAATTTAATGGATTAAAGTAAAATAACTGAACATGCAGGGTGAAAGCGAAATATAATCTTGCGAGGACACGTGTCACATGCGGAGGCTGGCGCTGGAGTACGGTTCGGATCGCCTCCTACTGTTGATTTGACGGTGCAGAGAATGTCTGGAACATGTGCGTTAGATGCATCAGGTTGCGTCAGATCTACCGACGAAAGGTTGCTCTGTCTAGCAACTATGATGGAATCTGGCAGGAGGGCTATCATGCAACGGTGGGAAGCAGGTCTGCAAGAACTCTTTCTAGGCGAACTTCGATCGAGCGGGGGAAGAGATCCGCTGACCCGATGGAAGATATGGATGCCCCAACAGCCCAGGGAAGCACTGCACGTCGGAATGGGAGCTCCGATGAATACGATGACGATTAGATAAGCGTGGCAGTGGCTGCTCGCATGGAGCTTCTTTGCCTGAGCAGTGGGGGTCCCAAATGACCCTCCTCGTGTGCGTACTATTCTGCAAAGGGTAGAAAGGACTCGGGGATATGCTCTGGTCCTAGTTGTTGCGGATGGAGAATATAGACGCGATGTGGGTGATGCTCGACCTCCGACGAAGGCGGGATAAGGAGGTCTCAGTCCTAATATCGCTCCGGTGAGTGAGATATAGGGTGGATAGGTAGCATAAGAAGGTGTGGGGTGATCTGGTGCGATCTGAACTGAGGGAAGTGGGTGACAGGCTCCAGACCTGGTGGTCAGAGCCAACGAACGACGGCGGAGCGAAATGGGATAGATGGAATCGAAATAGGTAATGCGAAGGGTAAGATGGATACTTGAAGGTTCGGATGGGTTCCTGATATTCATGAGAAGGTGATCGGTTAGGTTATGCCTCAATCGAGCTGTGGCAGGCTGAGAGGCTTCTTGCGGTGGCTCTCCGGCGACACGATGAGCTACAAGTCTCCAAGCACCTACGGCAAGTCCTAAGATGCTCCTCCAACAGCTGTCACTTCAGTGAAGGGGTCTAAGAGTCTAGGGTGGTATGAGGGACGAGCTCCTGAGCTTGGAGGCGGAAGAGAGGATTTCTAGGTGTGGCCATGGGTTTGGAAAGATCTGCAGGTGGTCCGAAACCCTAAGGCGATCCGATCCTCCCTACAGATCCGCGAGAATCACAGATCCTAAGAGAGGGATCAAGTGGTAGAATCGAGGAGAAAGGGGGCACGACCAGATCAGGAAAAGTGGGAGAAGAAGCTCCAGAAATAGGGTAGTCAGGTTGGGTCAGCACGAAGGAGATGTTGACCGGGGTCAACGTTCCTACGTGGCCCAATAGAAATCCAGAATTTACAAAAATAAAAGGAAATTGAATAAAAATAGAAAATGAATTTAAATGGAAAAGTGTATAAAATAGAATTTTTTATTATTTTTCAAAGTATTTTTCTGTGATTTTTAATTATTTTTATGAAAAAGAAATTAAAGGATATACAACATATAATAGTATATACAGGTATATTATACCTATATATTATGTATAAGTTTTTTTATTTTCTTTTTTTACATAAATACCCTTATTTTAAAATTTATTTATTTATAACATAATTGTAAGGGTATAAAATAATTTTTATTTTATTTTTTCAAATTACTAAGGGTATATAATAAATAGTGGATGTGATATGTACACGTGTCTTTTATACAAAGATTTGATGATTTTATTTTTATTTTTCTTTTATTTTTCTGATTTTTATTTTATTTTTACAATATTATTAAAACTATATACAATGATGTAAAAGAATGGAATAATTTTAGTTTTATCAAAAATAAATAAATAAACCATATGTACAAGAATAGGTGATATACACACTATAAAGTGAACCCTATCTCTCACTACTTATTTTGTTTTGCGATCAGGCTAGGTCTTGACCTTCTCTTGGGGTTTGGGTCACTCTGTATTTATTCTAAATACATCATTCTTATTCTTTTCCTTTATTCTTTTATTTTTTGCCAAAAATACATGCTAACTATGCAATGTTAATAACGATATGAATAAATCTAAGTTATTACTTTTACAGGTATTTACAGGGTATTTTGCTAAGAAGAAGAGCTAAAATAAAAGAATCAAGAGTGAGAATCAGGGATTCATCACCCCCTTATACTTTACCTTTGTTGGTTCCTTAGCAAACACTTATTTGAAAAAGAAGTGAAAATAAAAAAGAGATGAAAAGAAAAAGAATAAAGGTTGATTATTAAACTTATTTTTATTGAATTGGAGTATGGAGCTCAGTCAGACCTTTGGATTATTAGTTTGTCATAACCTTATTGGGAGATAGGTTTAAGACTCAACAACCTCTAAGTTCCACAATTCTATGATCAAGACTCCTCAATAAACCTGATCAGAACAAGTCTACATACACAAACTCTAATGATTATGCATTTTTCCTTGTACTGTGTAAGTGATATGTAGCTCCTCACCTCAGAAATGACAAAGAAACAACCTCCCTCAACAAGGTAACTCTAATTCCCTAGTCTAGCAGCTCTTTCCTCGAGGAGTGGGGTATTCCCTTCTAAGTTCAAGTTCAACTAGCTCAAGAAGAGGGGAAAGAAAATAATGGATTGTGACCAGTGTAACCACGTATCCCTTGGAGAAAAGCTAGTATAGCTAAGTCTCTAGCTTCAAGATTCCATGAGATGAGAAGGTGGAATACATAAGCTTTTCTTATTCACTATACACACTCCGGCAGGCATTTTATTTGCAATCATGCCTGTCCACTTTTTGGAGTTTTTCATATTTTTGCGCACACATTTTTTCGTGCACATATAAAACATATTTACATGGTGCAGCATGTACATAAGGAGTTTTTCTTCTTGAGCCAGTAGATTATCCCTCTTTTGAAGCATTATTGCAACCCACAGACTCATGTCTTTAGACCTCAATGCTACTAGACTAGGTTGAGGTGCGCATTCCTCCCTAAAGGAAGATGAGAGATTCTGCCTAGAAGTACTACCCTCGTATGTGCTACCCCAATCCAAGGAATTTTGCCTCCTCGCCACCTCGTCCATGTTGAGCTACGTGTATGGTGCATGTCCAAGTCAAGTCATTGTCTATGCGAGTCATGCGTGCATTGTTAAATGTTCTACCTAGGCTCATCAAGATGACATGTGAACATAGCCTAGTGGACTCAAAGAATTAAGTCACTATGGACCTGAAAAGTCTTACCCCAAATTCTATAAGGTTCCTCTGAAGTTAGGTGGATTAAGGTCTTAACCAAGCTCCATTTTCCAATTTAGTTCCAGACTATTTTAAATGTCAACTGTGATTTTGAAGAATATACAAGCAAATATGTAAAAACTCTTTTTGTGTAATTTTTCAAAGTATGCATTTTTTATGAAAATTCTTGAATGCAATGAAGAAGAAGTTTTGCACAATATTTACAAATATTTAGAAATTGATTTTTACAAAATTTTATTTTCAAACATTTTTCAAAAAATTTGTACTATATACATAATTTTTATACAAAAATATTTTACAAAAACTTTACAATCAAACATTTTTATAAACATTTGTATAAAAATAGTTTTTTAAAAAAGCTATGTATAAGAACAATTTTATTTTATTTTTTACGATTTTTAATTTATGATTTTTAGCCATTTTATTTTATTAACACACTCACACAAAGTACAAGCTATGGCTAAAGTATATATACAGTATATACGACACCCCTCTATACTTAGCTCGGACAATGTCCTCAGAGTGATTAGAGAGTGATGAAGGAAGACATAACTCGTGCTTAGTAGAGGAGTTGATGAATCCATGATTCATCGCCTTTATTCTTTTATTTTAACCTCATTTCCTTAGTCAAATACCTGTAAATACCCATTAATTGCATAAAATTACCATGTTGCATGCATTTGTTAAAATTGTACTTTTAACACTTTTTGTACATAAGTAAAAGAATAAAGAAGAAAAGAAAAAGAAAAGGATGTATTTATGATCCGAACCCCGAGAGAAGGTCAAGACTTGACCAGACCGACCAGGAATAAAGTAGGGCGAGATAGGGTCTTCTGGCAAAAATCCAAAAGAAATTTGTACATAAATCCCTTGTATATTTGTATAAAACTTTTACTATTTTATTTCTACATAATTTGACTTCAAATTAATTATTTTTGTAAACAAAAGTTTTAAAGATGTGTTGTAAATAATAAAAATAAGTATAAAATAAAATAATGTATATATGGCAAATAATCACACCTGGAAAAAAAACGCAAAGTGGTAATTGAAACACCAATTCCAGCTCCATACGAGCTCATATCGAACCAAACTTACTTCCATTATACTCTAAATTAAATTATATTTCAAATGACTGTGGTTTCATAATTTTTGGAGTTGCAGTTAAAAAGTCGGTTTTCTGGAGTGTTTTATGCAGTTTAACCACTTTTTGTTGTGCATATTTATTAATATTTATTTTTATATAATATATATAATTGTAAATATTGTTTTCATTAAAAAATAAAACAATTTAATTTAAATTAAAATTAAAATTAAAAAAATCTTTTATAAAAATTATTTGCTTATTGTACATGTGTATATTGTATTATATGTATACAATACTTGTATATAATTAACTTCCTTTTATAGAATTCACCAAAAAAAAGTAATTATATAACTTTAATTAATTAATTTAATTTAATTACGAATTTTGTATTTATATTTAATTATTTATTTCTTTATTTGATTTGATAACTTAGCTATTATGTAAAGATTGTATTTTGTGCCTTAAATAGCCACCATTAAGGTGGTTAATTTATTTTTGGAAATTACTTAATTTATTTATTTTAATTAAATACCAATTTCATTTTTATTTATTTAAATAATTTTTTATTTATTTTATTTATTTAAATAACCACTAATATACTTTCCTTATGTGTGAATATATTCCATTTTTTATTTTTGTCTCTTTTTAATGGGTTCATCCTCCCTCATTTCCTCTTGATCAATATTTGGAGAGAGGAACCCGATCTCCGAGAGCTACTCGTCGCAGAAGGGTGCCCAACCTCCGCTCCGGTCGGTGACAGTGATTCGATCGTCGTCGAGGCCATCACGACATGTCCGATCCCAAGGTGAGATCCGATTTTAATTCTCGTCATTTTTGTAGGTAAACCGTAGCTATAACTTTTGCTCTCATTTTATTAGTTTTTAGACCCTAAAAATCACAAAGAATTGTTACCACACACATTTCTGCCTCGAGATCGATTTTTCATCTCATCTCGCGATCTCCACATTTCTTTTTCTACCTCGCGCAACCTTCCACCTCTGGTCACGCACGATGTCCGGAGTCACGGATCTATCTCCATTCAATGATCCGAATCCATTCACTTCTCCGATTTTGTTTATAAATAACTAAAAAAACATATATTTGGTTTGTCTTTTCTCTCTAACCTTTGTGTTGCAGGATCATATAAAAAAATAAAAAAAAACTAAATAAAAAAATCTCTCTTTCTATTTCTGTTACATTTCCTGTTAAAAAAATACAAGTTTTTTTCCTCTACATCTTCCTGTAGTTTAAAAACAAAAAAAATTAACAGCCGCATCCCAGTGCTAGGACACCGCCCGCTCCCCGTGGCTCCGCCTACGGCCACGCGTCCTCTGTCGCGGGTCCTTCCGCCTTCAGCTTCCATGCCACCGTGCAGGCGCAGCTGCGCCGCCCAGCCCTCTCCTCCTGGCCCGTGCAGCCCCTCCTCCAAGGCTCCTGACAGCACCGTGCTCCTCCGTCCGCTCCTGCAACCAGGAGCGGCCCCGCCGCCCTCGCACCTTGCGCCGTTATCTAGCACCTTGCGTGGCGACGTGCGCTTCCGCCGCAGCCCCTCTCCACACGGCGCCGCACTCCCATCTGGACCAACACCCATCTGCGTGTGCGCGACCTCGAGCAGCCCTTCAGGCCACGCGTGCGGCCTTCATCCCCTCCTCCCGTGACCCGCGCCGACTGCTCCAACGCCGTTCTCCGCACCGCCAACCGCACCCTCCAACCTGGACCCCATCTCCGCCACACGTCTCCTCTCAGACGCCGCCCTCCTCCACGCCCGGTCGTGCACCCCAGTCTGCCCTCCAACGCGTGTACGTTCGTGGTCCAGCGCCCCGCTCGCCGACGCCTCCTACCACCGACCTCCAGATCCTGTGCGGCGGCCAAACCCCCTTGTGCTCCCTTTCTTTGGAAATGAAGGGTTGAAGAACCCTAGGACAATAAAAGGACATTTGGAAAATTGCAATAAAAGCCCCTGAAGATTCTCATATTTGCAAACGAGTTCTTGTCAGAAATATCTTGGGGTAAATTACACTTTTTGCCTTTGAGATTATTATTGTTACATTCTCTGCAGAAACTTTTCTGTAATTACATTTACATCCTTGTTCTTTCAGACAATAACTTGCATGCTTTTTTTGATCAAATAAATGTTTTTATTCATAAAAAATTCTTAGAAAATTTGTATGTGCTCCTGCTATAGTGTTTGTCATTGTATAACTTTTTATAGCATTTCGTCGACTTTTGATATATTTAAAAATAAAAAATAGTGTATTTTTGCCTGTCCAGACTTTGAAAATTCATAAAAATTCAAATATTTGCATAAAAATTCCAAAAATACAAAGGTAGGTGTATTTTGGTGTGTTTTAATTTCTGACCATTTTTTGTGAATTTTGCGTTTATAAAAATCAAAAAATTGTGAAAATGAAAATTCTTTAAAAAAATTTGTAGAAAATTCTAGAAAATTCCAAAAATCATGATTTCAGTTTTTGATTGTAGATATTTCTTTGTAGTTTATCTTAAAAACAATTCCCAGGAGTATTAAGTACTTAAATATTTTTAAGTTGCAAAATACTCTCGGCTGTGAACTGTTTGTCCTGTTTTGCATTGTTTGATTTTTATAAAATCATTTGATTTTTATAAAATCACAAAAACATCAGAAAAATCTAAAAAATCATCAAAAATATTTTAAAATATATAAAACACAAAAACATTTTCTCTTTAATTTTCTGAGCATTTTTTATCATTTTGAAATATACAAAATGAGTGGTGTGTGTTTTTATTCCTTTTGTTCTTGTTTTAAAATAAAAAAATTCAAAATTCAAAAACCACTAAAAATTCTTTTCGAAATTTGACTGCATAGTTTTTAAATCGTGCTCCTTGTGTTCGACACTGGTCACTATACCAGGTAAAAAGAATAGCGAAGACCGCTTACATTGAATTTCTTGATTTGTTGACTGGTTTAAATATTTTTCTCGTTGACCGACTCGAGTGGTTGAGAGAAACGACATCGTAATATTATTTTATCCATCTCAACCTATCGAAATCTGTGTCATCAATAGTGAAAAGAATACTATACTACAACAACGAATGAAAGAATAAAATAAATAGGAGTCAGTGATCGCCCTATACTTAAGATCAAATAATCCTAAGTATAGAAGTCTGTACACAAGGGGAAAACCAAGGGTTAGGATGTACAAGGTTTACCTCCCCTATACTCAGAGTAAAATATCCCTAAGTATAGGCAGCAAAACAGAGGTAAAATGAATCAAATGAGTAATCACAAGTCTAATACCCCCTATACTTAGGGTAAAGCACACCCTAAGTATAACATAATCATAATACAGAGATGGAATTTTAGACAAAAAGAATGAATGATATTGACAACTGGATCTATACAGCTTTGATGAATCCGCGATTCATCATCTTAATATATTGATCTTAGCAAAATCCTTGAGTATATTCTCAAATAAATATCTATAAAATCAATAAATTAACAAAATAACTCTTGTAAAAAAATACACTAATTATCATACATTATATTGTACAAAATAAATTAACAATAAAAAAGCCGCAAAATAAAGGAGTTTTCACCTATAAATAGCCCAAAACTTCATATATTTTTAATAATTTCATTTCAACTCCTTTTTGGTTAATTCTTTCTCTGACTTGTTTATAAAAATGTATATAAAAATAAAAAAATACAAAATAAATTTCACCTAAAATAAATGCTCCTAGATCCCAAAGAGAAAAGGCCGTAAAGTCCAACTTCTGGTTAAATTCCCGCTCCGTATAAACTCCAAATTCACCAAACTCACTTTTTAAGTTTAAGTTAGAAAATTATCTATCGAATGAAAGTGGTTTCACTAAAATCAGAGCTCGTTTGCAAAATTTGGGTTTTGGGACCTAGGTGTACAATGCATATATTGTACATATTTTTTGTTTTCCCATTTTTTATTTTGCTTTTCTTAATTACTAAAAATCTAAAAAATCATTTTTGTGTTTTGTTTTATTTCTAGCATTTTATTTTATTTTATTATAATTATCTTTTATTAAAAATATAAAAAATATAAAATTAAAAAGTAAAAAAAAACTTGTACATGTTGGTTGTCTTCTTTTGTAAATTCTCCACTCATTTTCTTCTTTTTATTTTATTATATTGTAATAGCCTACTTTTTTTTATTTTTTCCCTTTATTTATTTCTCATTCTCTACAAAACTTCTCTTCTACCACTAACTTTCATTCAACTCCACCATCTTCCAATAACCTCCCATTCCACTCCATCTCATCCACCTTCATTTTTTCTCTAACTTCTCATTCTTCTTCTTTATATTCATCTCCATATCCTCATTCTCCCCCATCCCCCATTCTAATAGAAAAACAGAGATCTTGGAGTGTTTTGTTAGTGACAGCGGCTAAGCATCCTCCTCAAGCGACGACCTCATTCAGGCGAGAGATCCGTGGCGACCATCATCGCCATGTCACGAGCTTCCCATCGAGCTCGCATAGCTTCTCCAGTTTTTATTTCGCCAATCAGATCGAGGAGACGACAGGAGTCCAGCGTGGCTGCTCTGCAAATCCGGCAAACTTCAGGTAAGTATTTCCTCCCATATCCCTTATTATTTTATTTTATCTAACATTTTTCCTTTTCTTTTTTAATCACATCACACCATTATCGCTCTTCACTTATTTACTTTGTTATCGCATCACCACCATCTTCATCATTCCCCTCTACCATTTTTTCCCATTTGTATTTATTCACATTTGTTCCCTTTTTAAAAAATAAGAAAAAGATTTAAAAAACTAATCACAAAAACATCACAGTAAAAAATCAAACAATATAAAAAAAATCAGAAAAGGAGGGAGCAACAGTGGCTCCGCCGCCGCCCCCCTCCCCTCCGCCAAGATCTCTAACTGTGGGCGACACCGCCCTACCGTACCGCCACCGTGGCCAACCACCAGCGGCTTGCAGGCCTATGCGGCCTCCAGCCGTGCATGTCGCTCCACCAGCCACGGAGGCGCAACCGCAACCGCCCTGCCTCTCCAGTCGCGCCACCGTGCGCGCCCGTAGAGGCGACCTCCTCGGCTCTTCCTCGTCCGACAGTTCCCCATCCAGCCGTCCGTCGTACGCCCTAGTAGGAGGTGGTTTCCTCTTTCTTAATATTTTTTAGTTAATGTAATAATTTCATTAGTTTTATTTCATGTTTTTAATATTGTAAAAAGGTCACTCTATATAGTTGTTTGTAAGTTTTTAAAATTTCTGAATTTGCGTAGACAACCCTATGTTTGCATATTAATTTAGACAGCTTTTTAGCATCATTTTATTGAATGAAAAATGTTGTATTGTTGAGCAACTAATTCTCTGTCATTGGCTATTTATTTGTATTTTTCTTAGATTTGGGTAACTAACTAAAATTATTCAAGTAAAATTTTTTATATTTTACCCAATTTGAGCTCTTAAATTTATATCTAACTCACCGTTGTTCCAAAAATTCCATAAAAATCGTAAATGATGCCTTGAGATTTTCTTTAATTCCTACGTAAATTTTATCAAACTTGGAGTTGTCTTGTCCCTTAAATAAATTACAGAGTGATTTTGATACTTGATTTTAATTAAATCCACACGTAATATTTTTGCAAAATTTCAACTCTCTTGGATTGCTTCTATAAATATATTTTTGTGATAATTCACATTATGGCTAATTTGTTAATGTGGATTTACTCCAAATTAATTCTTTTCTGTCACTATGTTTCCATTAAAAAATCTATAAAAAATTCATAATTTCTCAAAAAATTCTAAAAAAAATAAAGTACCTTCCTTGCATAATAATTTAATTCCAGTAAAATTGTCATCATTTTTGCTTACTATTTGAATGAAAAATTGTGAAAAACCCCATAAAAAGTGTGTATTTTTTATTATTTCTTTTTAACCCATAAAATTCTAAAAAAATGTGTCTTGCATTCATCTCTGGATTAGGATTCTAAGAAAAATATAATTTGGCTAAATTGAATTGATTTCCTATTAAAATTTATTTGGCTAAGTTGTGTGCTTTCTTAGTGTCTTAAGTCATTCGCATATTGCATCTCACATTAATTTTGCATTGAAAAATACAAAAAAAATCAGCATTGAAAACCTAGACCTAAATTTTATGAATTGACCCAAAGTTGTTCCTTTTCCTCCATGTGTTTGACCCTGGACTTGCCCGGGATATAAATTCAAGCCGAGACACTCTTCACGGAGATCTTTTCTCAGTTCTGAATGATTCGTTAAGTACGCGTACTACAACGAGTGCAAATTAATTCACGTGCTCAACGGATCCATCAAGCTTGCAGAAGAGAAGTGATAATCAGGCATGAGATGCAAATGATGTGAGCCAAAGACCACATCTCATGCAAAATGAATAGTGACAATGTCGACGATCAGCGGAACATGATCAAAATATGGCTTCAGGCACTAATCGTTAACTCGAAAGATGGATTCAGATGATAATTCAGATATATCAATGCTTCCGTTGTCATGCACCTTTCAGACCACATATGGTCCCTTCCATTTTCTTTGTAACTTCCCTGGAAATAATCTCAACCTCACATCGAATAACCATACTCTCTAGTTCGACTCAAACTATTTATGGTTGATATGAGAATAATGCCATATCTTCACTCTCTCTTGTATTGTAGGCTACTCGAAAAGGTTGTATCTCTCAACTCCTCCAGTGATGCCAACTCTGCTTTCCTCTGGTCTCCTATACTCTTGGGATCCAATAATAACTCGGTGACTGCCCATAGTGACTTGTGCTTGATCTCCACAGGTAAATGGCATGGCTTTCCATAAATGAGACAAAAGGGAGATGTACCCAAAGGTTTCTTGAAGGAAGTCATATAGGTCCACAAGACCGAGTCCAAAAATTGTGACCAATCCTTTCAATCTGGGCAGACAACCTTCTACAATATAGTCTTGATCTCCCTATTCGATACTTCAGTAAGACCATTGGTCTGAGGGTGATATGGAGTGTCAACTCGATGGTCAATGATGAACTCGTTAGCAAGGTCCTTTACCTTGTCATTGATAAAATGAGTCCCCCATCAGATATCAAAACTCTAGATACCCCGAACCGTGAAATGATATTCTTCCTCAAGAATATACAAACCGTCTAAGCATCTACGATTCAGGCAGGGTTGGCCTCAACCAACCGACTTACATAATCCACAACAAGCAGAATGTACTCAAACCCTTGACTCTTAGGGAATGGACCTATGAAATCGATGCCCCATGCGTCAAAAATCTCACATAAGTGAATGGGCTGCATCGGCATCAATCACGTTGTTCACAAGTGCCCATCCTTTGAAAGCCAGTACACCTCTTCACGAATTCTTCAGAATCCTTGAAGAGGGTGAAGCACTTTCTGTGATGTCCTCCTCTCAGAATGATATCCTCCTGTATCAAGCATGTGGCAGTATGCGAGGATGATGTGGTGATCCTCCTGATGAATGCACCGACGCCAGATGTTATCCCCTCCTTCATGATAATGGATGGGATCCTCCTAGTGGTATAACTTGCCTTCGTAAGGAAAGTCTCAAGTTGCTGCCTGGGCCAACCTTGTGGAACTTTCTTGGCGACAAGATAGTTCACAATGTGAGTGTACCATGGGAGCGAGGCGATAGCAAGGATCTCCTCGTCTAGGAAGGTTTCTGTAATAGGTGCAATCTGATCTGAATCCTCAAGGTTCTCTAAACGGGAGAGGTGATCCGCCACTATATTCTTGACTCCAGGCTTATCCTTAATCTCAATATCAAACTCCTGGAGTAGAAGAATTCATCTGGTCAATCTGTCTTTGGCATCCTTCTTTGCCATGAGGTATCGGATGGCAGTGTGATATGTAAATATCCTCACCCAGTATCCAAGAATATATGATATGAACTTATCCAAAGTAAAGACTATGGCTAGCATCTCCTTCTCAGTCACGGTATAATTCCGTTGAGTAGCATCCAAAGTCTGGCTAGCGTAATGTATGGCATAAGGTAATCCATCCCTCCTCTATCCTAGCACAACCCCTACGGCAAAATCAGAAGCATCCGTCATGATCTCGAATAGGAGAGACCAATCGGGTGGCTGAAGGATAGGAGCCTCAACAACTATCCTTTGAGAGTCTCGAATGACGCTAGGCACTTACCATATACAATGAACTCTGTGTCTTTCGTTAGCAAATCAGTGAGCAGTCATGCAATATGACTGAAATCCTATATGAATCACTGGTAGAAATCGACATGCCCCAGAAAAGACAACAACTACCGTAAGTTGGATGGTGTCTTGAGTTTCTTGATGATATCCATCTTGGTCGTCGACCTTCATGACCCTGTTGGGGATGATATGGCAAAGCACCATCCCCTGAGTCACTGTGGTAACTCTTCTCCCAAGATAATACAAGATGGACCTCAATATAGCACTGAAGTACTCGGTCTAGGTAGTCAAGACAAGCATCGAACCCATCGCCGTTGACCAAAAAGTCATCCATGAAGACCTCCAAACAGTCACCTACCATGTCCGAAAAGATGGACAACATGCACATTTGGAATGTAGTCGAGGCGTTACATAAACCAACGGGTATCAATCTGAAAGCATATGTCCCAAATGGATATGTGAATATCGTTTTCTCCTAGTCTTCGTAGGCTATGTCCACCTGGTTGAATCCGGAGCACCCGTCAAGGAAACAATAATGACTCTTCCCATCTAGCCCCTCGATAATATGATCAATAAATGGCAGCAGGAAATGATCCTTCTTGGTAGCATGATTTAATAATTTGTAGTCCACATAGACCCTCCAAGAAGTGGGTACCCGGGTAGCTATCTCCTATCTAGATCACTCACAACTATAGTGATACCCGTCTTCTTGGCTACCACATGTAATGGACTAACCCAATTGGAGTAAGAGATGGGATAGATAAAATCGGCGCTCCACCATTTTGATATCTCTTTCATGTCCATATCTTGAAGATTCGGGTTCAGCAGTCGCTGGAACTCACACGATGGCTCAGCATCCTCTTCAAGATAAATATGGTGGGAGCACAGGGTTGGACTTATCCCATGGAGATCAGCTACGCTCCATCCAATCACCTTGAGGTTTCTTTCAAGCACCTCCATCAAACAATATTCTTGATCTCCCGTCAAATCTGCTGAGATAGTGATTGGTAACATCTATGGCTCACTGATGATCGAAAACTCACGTGATCCGAGTAAAGGTAAAAATAAGTGTCGTTGCGACCAGGACCTCGAAGCTCAATCAACAAGAAAACAAGACCACCAAAAAAATAATCAATCAATAAAGTCGAATAGCGGTCTTGTTGTTTTATTTAACCTGATATAGCGACCAGGGTCAAACTCAAGGAGCACGGATTAGCTTAAAAAGCCTACGAAGTAGTCAGAAAATCAAATAAAAATAATATAATATTTTTGGTGGATTTTATGGGTTTTAAAACTTTTTTGTGATTTTTAATTCTAAAGAAAATGTAAAACAAGCCAAAAAGAGCACAATCAACTAATTATTTAATGCCACAAAAAGAGTCAGAAAATTGCAATAAAAATATTTTTGGATTTTATAATTTTTCAAGTGTTTTTGTTAATTTTCTCAGAATTTTATGATTTTTAGTTGATTTTTTAAAAATGAAATAAGGTAGAAAATTGAAATTACTTTGCAGCTAGATTTGAAAGGCTATTTAAAAATTAAAAATACCCTAAAAATATAAAGACAATTTTATGAAAAACTACAAGTAAAAATTAAGCTGCAGGAAAAGAAATTGCATTTTTCTGAATTTTATAGAATTTTTAATTATTTTTTTAAAAGTTATTTAGAGTTTTTCAATTTTTAAGGTTTATATAAATTTAAATTAAGCAAAAATTGGACTGAAGCAACAAGACATAAAAACAAACAAACACTAATTCTTTTAGAATTTTTGGAGGCTTTTTAATATTTTTTGTTGATTTTTAAATATAGATAGCAGCAAAAATGATGGTTTTTGAATTTTTAAAAATAGAAAATCAAAGAAAAAATGTTCTAAAAAATTAATGAAAATTTTACACTGTGGCAGGAGCCACATATCCAAATTTCAGTAGATTTAAAGTTTATTTGATATTTTATTCAACCTATAAAAGAGGCACAACACACAAGGACCAAAGTGCAAAGAAAATAAGTTTAAAGGCTTAAATAAAACACGTGCGCAAAGTATAGGGGGCTCAATGTAAATTTCACAATAAAATCAGCACATGTTCTAATTCAGTACGCACAGGGGCATAAATGCAAATATATAAACTAAACTTTCATTTCATGACATTCATAAACCCTAGCCTAATACATGCAAATAGCCCAAAATCTCACGTGACGAAGCACGTGCACCACACACAGAGGGACTAAAATGCAATATCT
This sequence comes from Ottelia alismoides, assembly GCA_037367405.1. Lineage (NCBI taxonomy): Eukaryota > Viridiplantae > Streptophyta > Magnoliopsida > Alismatales > Hydrocharitaceae > Ottelia > Ottelia alismoides. The sequence goes on from JAZKJV010001373.1 coordinate 32,137, forward strand.
AAAACTCTAAGGTCCAAAGTGCAATTTATCATAATTAAAAACAACTATGACAAATATTTACAGGACTGAACTATAAATGCTAAAGAAGGAAGGGCCTAAGTGAAATATACCCTTTTATTATGATCCAACGGCTGAAGGAGAATCTCGCTTGGGATCCAACAGTTGTAGTGCATGGATACCCCTTTGGCGATCTACGTGTTGGATCAGATCCTCCGATGGATCGGACGTCTACGAGCCTCCCACAGATGGATGGTGGAGATCAAAACTGGCAGAGAGGCTCCATCGGACGGTTATGGAGGGTCCTGCAAGAACTGGTCGCCGACGAACTTCGCCTGGCCATTGAGTGCGGTGGGGAAGTCCTCCGATGCTGCTAGAATGGGGAAAAGAGAGCTCTCGGTTGTCCGCAGCTGGTGGAGGTCTCCGATGTGGCCAAGAGAGACTGGAGTGCTCCGATGACGAAGGAGACCTGGAGCTCCTGTTTCTGAGTAATCGGGTCTCCAGATGAGGCTCTTTTGCCTTCGTACCTGCACAGGAAGCTCACTGGGTTGAGAGCAAATTGCCCTGACCCGTTAGTAGGCGAAGTGGGTGGTCGTAGGAGGCGGGGTGATGCTCTCCGGCAAGCGGCGGTGGAGGAGAGTCGATGCCCGGTTCTGGGGCGAACCAGGGTGGCTGGATGGGCGAAGAAGGTGAATAGGAGTCTTGTGGAGATGATGAGGTGATTGGATGGGCAGATGGTCGATCAGAGCTCAGGGAAATGGTCGGCAAAAGGAGGCGGTCGGAAACCTAAGATTTGGAAATTAAACGAATCTACGGGTATCGAGTCTACCTGATGGGTGCAAACATCTATGTTGGAGGTCCTGATCCTCCTGGGACCCTCGCCTCAATGGAGCGACGCCTCCATAGGCTCGAGCTCGCCGGTGGCAGAGCGCGGCGATGTGGGTCGCCGGATCTAGGGCTAGAGTGCTTTGCCCCTCTCTACAACACTCCCTAAGGCTCGCTGTCACTCAAGACAAGGGAATGGAGGTCACAGGGGTCAGAGACGGTGGCCAAAGATGCGTGGAATGGCGGCTGGAGGTGAAGCTTTAAACATGCAGGGGTCCGAGAAGATGGGAATCGGTTGCGCTGATCGATGCACGGACCCCTAAGGGAAAGATCGGGCATGAATCACGGATGTTTGCTCGACAATCAGGGCCCGGGGTTTGAAGAAACGGAGGTCGGACCGATTCGAGAAAATGTGGAGAAATCATGTCAAAACTGGGTCCGAACGCAATGTGGTCCGGGGGGGAGTTGACCGGGGGTCAACAATCCCCTGTGGACCAATCAGAATTTAAAATTCACAAATTTTTTATAAATTAAATAAAAAATAGCAAATGATTTTATTTTAAAATATTTTCAAAATGAAAAATGTTTATTTTTTTCAAATTATTTTTAGTGATTTTTATTTAATTTATTTTTTGAAAAATAAATTAATGTATATACATAATATAATATTATATACAGGTATAAATACCTACGTATTTTCAATTTTTATTTTTATTAGTTTATTTTTGTACAATTATCCCAATTTTATATCGTATTTATTTACAACATAAAATTTGGGATATAAACTAATTTTTATGTTATTTTTATTATTTATTTACTAAGGTAAAATAAATAGATGCATCATTTCTATATACATGGTATATATATAATTTAGAGAGAGATATTATTTCTTTTTGTTTTTATTCTATTTTCCTGATTTTTATTTTATTTTTAGAAATATATACAAATTAATAAAAATCCATTTTTATTTTTGTTTTATTTTTAATAAAATATAGTATATACATGAAGGAGGGATGTATGGTGAATGGCCCTATCTCTCTCTACTTGTTTATTTGGTGATCAGGCCCATATTGGGCCCTCTCTTGGGTTCAGGTCACTCAACATTTATTCTAAATATTCTCCTCTTTTTCTTTATTTCTTTATTCTTTTATTTTTGCACAAAAACATGCTAATTATTGTTATTTACACAAAGCAAGCATTTTGATAATTTATTATATTTACAAATATCTACATGGTGTTTTGCAAAGATTTTTAGCTAAAATAAAAGAATAAAGAGGATGAATGAGGATTCATCACCCCCTATACTTTACTTTTGCTAGTCCCTTAATAAACACTTATTTGGAAAAGAAGTGAAAAAGAAAAGAAAAAGGAAAAGAAGGGAATAAAAGAATGAATCAATGCTTATTATTAAACTTGTCTTCATTAAATTGAAGTATGAAGCTTAGTCAGATCTTTGGATTATTAATGTGTCAGAACCTTATTTGGACTTAGGTTAAAAATTAACAACCTCTAAATTCCACTAATCTATAGTCAAGACTCCTCAATAATCCATATCAGAACAAGTCTACATACACAAACCCTGAAGGCCATGAATCTTTTCTTGTACAGTGTAAGTGATGTCTAGCTCTCCACCTTAGAAATAGCAAAGTGACAACCCTCCCCAACAAGGTAACTCTAGTACCCTAGTCTAGCAACTCTTTCCTCGAGGAGCAGGGTATTCCCTTCTAAGTTCAAGTTCAACCGACTCAAGAAGAGGGGAAAGAAGAAAATGGGCCATGGACAGTGTAGCCATGTATCCCTGGGAGCTCAACCAGTGTAGCTAAGTCTCCCTGCTGCAAGCTTCATGAGATGGAACATGGACAACGTAATCTTTTCTTTATTGCACTATATACACTCCGGTGGGATTATCATTTTCTCTTAGACCCACCACTTTTTTGGAGTTCTTTTTCTTTTTGCATTTTTTTATGTGCATATTTACAACATATCTACAAAGTACAACATATGTGCATACGGAGTTTTTCCTCTTGAGCCAGTAGACTATCCCTCTTTTGAAGCTTTATTGCAACCCACAACTCCTGTCGTTAGACCTCACAGCTACCAGACCAAGTTGAGACGCACTTCCTTCACTATAAGAAGAAGAGAGGTTCCGCCTAGAAGTACTACCCTCATATGCTACCCCAAGTCAAAGAAGACTGCCTCCTCACCACCTCATCCGTAGAGAGCTCGGTGTAAAGTGCTGGTCCAAGTAAAGCCATTGTCTGTAAGAGCCATGTGTGCGTTGTTAAGTGTTCTACTTAGGCTCATCAAGATGACATATGATCATAGCCTAGTGGACTCAAAGAATTAAGTCACCATGGACCTGAAAAGTCTCAACCCTAAGCCCTATAAGGTTCCTCTTAGAATTAGGTGGATTAAGATCTTAACCAAGCTCCATTTTCCAATTTAATCCCATGCCAGTTTAACTGTCAACTATGATTCAGAAAAACTATACAAATATTTACAAAAATGCAATTTTTGCAAACTTTTACAAATGTGCAATTTTTTTGAAAAATGTTTTGAAAACATGGATGTATGCATGAATGCAAGTTTTGTAAAATATTTACACAAATTTACACAAGGTTTTTGCAAACTTTTTGTTTTTCAAAACATTTTACAAAAATGTTGTACTATTAATTTTGATATCAAAATATTTACAAACTATTTACACAAAATATTTTTGCAAACATTTTTACAAAAATAATTTTGTACAAATAGCTATGTATGTGCAATAAAAAAATTTATTTACAAGAAAAAATTTTAATTTTAATGGATTTTAAGGGTTTTAGCTATTTTATTTATTAACACACTCACATAAAGTACCAATTATGGCTAAAGTATACGTGGAATATATACGACACCCCCCTATACTTAGCTCGAACAATGTCCTCAGAGTGAATCAAGAGCGATGAAGAAGACATAACCCGTGCTTAATATAGGGAAGTTAAAAGGAAGGCTATATATGAAAGAATAGAAATGAAGAAGATCTCAGGGTTTCCCTATACTTCGGATCAAGTAATCCTAAGTATAGCAGGCTATACACAAAGGGAAATCCGAGTAGAGAATGTACAGGGTCTACCTCCCCTATACTTAGGGTAAAATATCCCTAAGTATAGGTAGCAAAACAGAGGTAGAAACGAATCAAAAGAAAATCAAAAGTCTCACACCCCCCTATACTTAGGGTAAAGTGCACCCAAAGTGTAGCATAATCAAAGATGCAAATGGGGTGTTGGACTGAAGAATAGTGTGATATGGACATCTGGATCTATACAAGTCGGAAGAGTAGTGATAATCAGGCGTGAGATACAATAGATGTGAGTCAAGAGACCACATCTCATGCAAAATGAATAGGGGCAACGTCAACGACTAGCGTCTCATGATCTAGCTATGGTTTGAGCCGCTGCCCGTTAACCCGAAAGGTACTCTCAAATGACAACTCAGATATATCAACGCTTCCATTGTCGTGTACGTTTCTGACCAGATAGGGTCCCTTCCATTTGCTCTGCAACTTCCCTAGAAATAATCTCAACCTGGTATCGAACAGCCATACTCTCTGTCCTATCTCAAACTGCTTGTGGCTAATATAAGAATCATACCACTCCTTCACTCTCTCCTTGTACTATAGGCTGCTCGAAAAGGCTACATCACGAAGCTCCTCCAGGGCTGCTAACTATGCCCTCCTCTAATCTCCTACACTCACTGGATCCATAAGAATATCTGTGACTGTCCAAAGTGACCTATGTCTCAGCTCAACAGGTAAATAACATGGCTTGCCATAAACAAGGCGAAAGGGAGATGTACCCAAAGGCGTCTTGAAGGACGTCAGATATGCCCACAAGATCGAGTCCAAAAGTTGTGACCAATCCTTTAGGTCAGGGCAGACGACCTTCTGTAGATTAATCTTGATCTCCTTGTTTGACACTTAAGAAAGACCATTGGTCTGAGGATGATACAGTGTGGCTACTCGATGGTCTATGCTGAACTCGCTAACAAGGGACTTTACCTTGTCGTTGACGAAATGAGAGCCCCCGTCAGATATCAAAACTCTAAGAACCCCAAACCCTGAAATGATATTCTTCCTCAAAAATCTGCAAACAGTCCTAACATCTGCGGTTCGGGCGGGGATGGCCTCAACTCAACGACTCACATAATCAACGACCAACAGAATGTACTTGAATCCCTTACTCTTAGGAATGGACCCATGAAATCGATGCCCCATGCGTCAAAAACCTCACAGAAGTGAATGGGCTGCATCGGCATCATATTACGCTGTCCACAAGTACCCATCCTCTGATAGTCAGTACACCTCTTCACGAACTCATCAGAGTCCTTGAAGAGAGTAGGACACCATAGGCCGTATTGGAGCACTTTCTATGCCGTTCTCCTCCTAGAGTGATGTCCTCCTGCCTCAAGCTTGTGGCAGTAAGTGAGGACGCTATGGTGCTCCTCCTGAGGAATGCACCTACGCCAGACGCTATCCCCTCCTTCATGATAAAGGACGGGATCCTCCCAGTGGTAAAACTTGGCCTTCGCAAGGAAGGTCTCAAGTCGCTGCCTGGGCCAATCTTGTGGAACTTTCTTGGCAACAAGAAAGTTCACAATATCGACGTACCACGGGAGAGAGGCGATAGCAAGGATCGCCACATCTGGGAAGGTCTCACAAATAGGCTCAATCTGCTCAGAATCCTCAAGAAACTCCAATCGAGATAGATGATCCGCCACCACGTTATTTACTCCAAGCTTATCCTTAATCTCTATGTCAAACTCCTGGAGTAGAAGGATCCATCTGGTTAATCTGGCTTTGGCATCCTTCTTTTCCATGAGATACCTGATGGTAGTATCATCAGTGTAAATGGTCACTCTAGATCCAATGATGTAAGATCTGAACTTATCTAGGGCAAAAACTGTGGCTAGCATCTCCTTCTCAGTGACGGTATAGTTCCGCTGAGCGGCATCCAAAGTTCGGCTAGAGTAGTGAATAGCAAAGGGGCCTCCATCCGTCCTCTGTCCGAGCACGCCCCCTACGGCAAAATCAGAGGCATCCGTCATGATCTCGAATGGGAGAGACCAATCAGGCGGCTGGAGGACAGGAGCCTTTACAACTAGACTCTTGAGAGTCTCAAATGACACTAGACACTTATCATCCACAATGAACTCGGTGTCTTTCGTCAGCAGATCAGTCAACGACTGGGCAATCCTGTTGAAATCATGTATGAATCGTCGGTAGAAACTGGCATGCCCCATAAAAGACCGTAACTTCTGCAAGTTGGATGGTGGACTGAGTTTCCTAATGATATCCACCTTGGTCGGATCAACCTCCATGCCCCTGTTGGAGATGATATGGCCAAGCACCGTCCCTTGAGTCACCATGAAGTGACTCTTCACCCAAGAAAGCACAAGGTGAACCTCTATGCATCGCTGGAGGACGTGGTCTAGGCAGTCAAGACAAGCACCAAACCCGTCGTCGTACACTGAAAAGTCATCCATGAAGACCTCCAAGTACTCCCCCACCATATCTGAAAAGATGGACAGCATGCACTTCTAGAATGTCGCCGTGGCGTTACACAATCCAAAGGGCATCCGTCTGAAAGCATATGTCCCAAAGGGACAGGTGAAGTTAGTCTTGTCCTGGTCTTCGGGCGCAATGGCCACCTGATTGTATCCAGAGTACCCATCCAAGAAACAGTAATGGCTCTTCCATGCTAGCCTCTCTATAATCTAATCAATAAAAGGCAGTGGGAAATGATCCTTCTTGGTGGCCTGGTTCAATCGTTTGTAGTCCACATAGACCCGCCAAGAAGTGGGTACCCGGGTAGTGATCTCCTCTTCAGACTCATTGACAATTGTGGTGATGCTCGTCTTCTTAGTCACCACATGCAATGGACTGACCCACTTGGAGTCGGAGATGGGGTAGATAAAATCGGTGCTCCACCATTTCGAGATCTCCTTCATGACAACATCTCGAAGGTTCGGATTCAGTTGCCGCTGGAACTCACGCGACGGCTTCGCATCCTCCTCGAGATAGATATGGTGGGAGCACAGGGCTGGAATTATCCCCTGGAGATCGGCTACGCTCCATCCTATCTCCTTGCAGTTGTTTTCAAGAACCCCCATCAGACGGGATTCTTGCTCTCCAGTCAAATCCGCTGAGATAATGAATGGGTGCATCTCATGCTCACCTGCAAGGAACCTGTACTTCAGCGATGACGGTAGCAGCTTCAGCTCTAGACAACTTGGTGCTAGTGGATCTGGTCTCTGAAATGTCCGAGTGAATGCGACCAAATCTGCATGGGAGAACAGGAACTCTCGCTGACAATCTGAATCTGTTGAAGGCTGCTCTGCTGGTGTATCTCTACTCTGCACAGGATCAGGCTCCATCCTAGTTGTAGGCTCTGTGGAAGTCAGACAAGGAATAAAATCATCAAACTCTGCCTAGTCTATATCTGACTCCGAGGGATCTGTATTAGAATCACAAGAGAAATCTGCCTCACGATCGGGAACCGTCTCTTTTGCCTGAGATGTATTCTGGACCAGGAATGCGCTCTCCAAGCTCTCCTCTGCTGAAATCTGTGCATCAGTGAACTCTGAAGGTGAGAGGATGGCATGTGCTGCTGGATCTTCCCAAACTGTCTCGTCATATGTAATCACAAAATCGCAGTCCTGGTGGATGTCTCGCCCTGCCTTGTCATCTGCTCTGAATCTGAATGTGGCTCTGAGCAAGTGGAATCTCTGGATTTAGTGTCCTCGATCGTCTCTATTTTTACACTCTCGCCCTCAACGCAAAAGTATACCTTCATGCTATCATGATCAGATACTGCCTTGGTTGTGGCCAAGAACGGGCATCCTAAAATGATGAAAATATCGGTCACGGACTCAGGGATCTCCATGTCCAACACAACGAAGTCCACGAGGAATTTTAGGCTCTGAATCGTGACGACAACATCCTTCAGCAACCCCTTCAGCCTCTTGACAGATCGATCAGCAAACTGAAGGACCGTCCTGCTTTGTCGTAGAGGGCCTAACTCGAAGCGGTCGAGTAAGGCTACCGAAAGTACGTTGATCGATGAACCGCTGTCTAATAGAGTGTGATCGAACCTCTACTCCTGAATGTGGCATCTGACATATGGGGTTCCTTCATCTAGCCTCTTGGCTGGCAGACGGTTCTGGATCGCAAAGCATGTGGCATGAGTGAGCACATGGATCTCTGACTGGTGGTTCTGCCTCTTCCTCCAAACTATGGTCCTGTCTTTGTGTGATCTCTGGAAGAGAGGTATGTGCTCCAAGGCCTCCTGTAGAGACAGCTGAATGTGAAATCGGTCCATCATCTAATGGTTGAACTCTACCTGGTGGGACTTATCTGATTTTCTTTTTTAGGCCCCTTAGCCAAGTGTAGTTCTTAGGGAAAGGGGACGACTGGGTCCTTCTCAGATGAAGGACTAGGAACGGGTCTGGGCTACTCAGGCCAGACAGAATCCACATATACATCATCACTCAACACAGGTGGATCCGAAAATAACAAACCCTTTCCTTTATTCACAGAAGTGTCCTGAGGTACATGAACTGAATGAAAAACAACAGGACTAGCAGAACTGGAAATGGTGGCCTCAACACCACCCTCGGCATCTGGACTCATGGCATCAGCACCGCGCTCTGGCTCAGCAACTGGTATGGTGGCATCAGTACCACCTCCTCCATCTAGTGAAGCGACAGTCTCAGTACCATCGGCTGGGTCAACGTCCGCGGTGGCATCAGCACCATCGTCGTCATCATGTGTATGAGCAGCATCAGCACCGCTCTCCTCCTTGTCTAGCGCTCCTGAAGTAGCATGGGGTCATCGCTCAGACGAGACACCGCCTGCTGGCATCCTACCGCTCCTAAGTGTAACAAAATCAGCATCAATCATGTATGCATAAACATCACCAAGTGAAGCACTAGGTAATCTCAGTGAACTCTACCTGCTCAGACTTCCTCTTCAGGTTGTTTGGATTGGGCTTGATCTGTGCAGGAATGACGGCCTTCCCTCTTACAATCTCCCTCATCCCCTATCGAAACTCATCCATCTCCCGTCGGAAGGTGGCCTGCTGCTCGGACATGAGGCGAGCTAAGTCATCCAAGGCAGGGTTCTCATAGGTCGGCCCATGAGAACCAGACTTGTGGCCTCTCTGAAACTGAGGCGGTTGATGTGGATGAGGGTGAGAAGGGTACTGTGAGTGATACTACTGCTGAGGTTGTTGCTGCCTCCAAGACTATCCCTGTTGATAGGGACGAGGACCATACTTCTCTCTCTGGTGGGATGGCTGTTGGTGTGCTGGGAACTGGGGCTACTGGTGCTGCTCACGCTGCTGGCTGTACTGGCCACCCTGAACTGGAGGCTGCTGCTGGGAACTGGTGTCTCCGGCCGACCAGCGGAATCCGACATGGTCTCGTCGGATACCGGGCTAGGGTCAATCATACCATATCCCGTTGACATCCATCAATGGCTCCTGCTCGTAAGTGGGTGGGGGAGTACTGCCAGGGGCTGGTCCGGTTGATACACCACCATCTAGTTGTCCTAAGATTGTGATGATTGGACATACTGCTATTGTTGTTGGTAGGGCTCTGCCTGAACAAGGTGAACCTGTCAGTATTGGGCGAAGGGCTGGGTCGAACTGCTGCTGCTGCCGATGTCTGCCCATGACCTGAGACGGGGCTGAGAAGCCGTTTGTGCCTCCTGGAGACACATGTTCTGTATCTTCAGGTCACTCAGCGTCTGTGCCATCTGATCGATCTGCGTCATGCCCTGGCACTGCTTCTTCTCTATCAACTCGATCCAGTCCAACTTCTTGCTAATAATGCCCATGTCGGCTGCCGTCGACTCTGCATGTGCTGCTGCTGCTGACGAAGTGGCAGGACCGGCATCGACCCATGCTATCCTCTGATAGGACACGACCTGTGGCTGGGGTCGAGTGACAGAGGATTAGTAGACTTTCCTCCCCTGAGTGTAGAGTCGGGTCTGGGACATCACTGTATAGTTCTCGACCATCTCCTCATAGATAGCCCAGACCTGATCCTCATCCTTGGTGAAATACGAGCCCCCACAGGAGTCATTCACCAACCCCTATATCTCAGGTGTAAGTCCGCAAAAGAAGCTCTGAACTAGGTTCGGCTTTGAGATGTCATGGCGTGGGCATCTATCTGTAAGCTCTCAGAACCTCTCCCATGCCTCGTGGAATTGCTCATTGGAAAGCATGGAGAAGTTGCTGATCAAGGCCCTCGCTGCGTTCGTCCGACAGAGTGGATAGTACTTGTTCAAGTACTCGATGTGGGGCTGCTCCCAGGTGGTAACAAATCTCCCTAGATGCTTCATCCAGTTGGTTGCTTTGTCTATGAGGGAGAACAGAAAAGCAATCATCCGGATAGTGTCCTCGTCCACCTACCGATCGTAGACAGTGCTACAGATCATCTCAAACTCCTGGAGATGAAGATGTGGCTCCTCAGTCGCGAGCCCATGGAAATGGGGAAGAAGCTGAATTGTCTGGGGGGGACTTGAAGTCCCCGACAATCGCTGGAAGTACGATCCACCTCTGTGTAAGTGTCGATCCGGGGTTGTGCAACTCCCGCATTGGTCTGGCTGGTCTGGACCGGCTCCTCAGGCTAGTTTGGAATCTCACCCTCTTCTGCAGCTCTCGACTGATCTCTATCTTCTCTCAGCCTCTCTATCTCTCTGGGCATCTCCACCATGAAGGCTCCCTGGTCACGTATATACCTCTGCATTGTCTCCAAGGAAGCTATTTGGGTGTTGTTGATCGCACCCTGGTCCAAAACAAAAGTTTGCTCAGCTCTGGGTCCCTCGGTGTGGTCCTCGCTGCTGGCCATGGTCTCTGCAAAAGCAAAAGACCCAAGCTCAGGTGCTGAAATATCATCTGTTGCTGCTCTCTCTGATCGGGCACCTCAAGACTATCAGAAGAAAGGTGGTCGAGTGGGAACAGGATGGAAGCGAACTCGGGTTCGGAGAGCGGGTCTCAGCTCTCAAGAACCAACCTAGATGAGCAGGCCGAAGTGCTCGTAAGTGGTGCAACCAGAGGCTGCCTAAGGGACCTCCGACCCATCATCTTGATTTGGCGAGTCAGGCGGATGGGATCTGGAAAGCAAACAGGATGGTCAAGCAAACCCCAAATTCACCAACGCAACACGAGCTGATGACCGTAAGAGTTCGGTCTTTTATATTGTCTTTTTTATTTTGGTGATAAGATAGTCTATCAGAGCGATTAGCGAGCTGTTAGGAATCCAAAGCCCCCAAGAGACTGTCCCGATCCCGAACTAGATCTTTCCCAACTAGTACAATCCGTGGACCGTTTACCGGCTACCCGATCAGCTTGCTCTGTTAAGGATATCGCGGCCTGCTTTACCAGAGACCGGAGCGATCCTCACTAGAGAATGACTAGCCCATAAGTAGTAGTCTGAAGAGGGATCAGATGTGGCTCTAGCCTAGGGTGCGGGTCACTCTCTCTCCCAATCAAACCATCCAATGAGCGGATTACTCTCCCAATACAAAAAAATTTATGAGGTGATTTTTAGGTCCAGTTTGCTTTAGCAGACCCAATTTTATGGTTTCTCTTTTTAGATTTTTCAGATAAAACAATCGCCTATTGAATTTTTCGGTTCTCCTGAATTTATTAAGTCCAGAAATCAGGGGGAGAAGACGAAAAAGCCGATGCGTGAAGAAATCAATGATGCGTGCAGAGTAAGAGATGCGTACCTGACTCCAGCAGTCTACATGCAATATGATCCGCGCATAATTGAAAGATAGAAAGTAAATCTAGCCTAAATGATGCAGCGAAGAAAACAGCCTTAACAAGAATTTCTACACGAAAAGAACGGGAGCTAACGGGTCAACGGGAGGGGTCGGAGTGCGGTCTCTAATGCTGATCGATGTTCGCCACGACGGATCCTGCCAGCGTTGTATACGGCCTCTAGCAGCACGTGACCCCTCGAGTGACCAGGTTAGCTTTTTTATTAATTAATTAATTAATTAATTAATTAATTAATTAATTAGGTCTAATTAAATGGTCTATAGGAACATGTAGTCTAATTAGGCTGGGGTTCTAATTAATTATGTCACAGATAAATAAAAATTTCTAATCTAAGGCCAAATCCTCGAGAAACAAAATAAAAGAAAAGCCGTAAAAACAAAACCGATGAAAAAACTCGGTGGGGTCCCCCGAGCACACCAGTGCTCGGCGAAACAGACCCCGGTACTCTACAAGTCTGAAAGTCCTGGCTGGAGTGTCCCTGTATTATTACAATAATGTGGAACTAAAAATAAAAACTAAGTCTACAGCTACACTAATCTCCTAGGCATTTCTGCTCGACTCCTCTCGCGCTCTCCTGCGGCTCCGTACAGAAGGTAGCCGCCTCCGATTCCCGTAGTTGCATCGGCTTTCCGAAGAAAGCTGTCTTGGTCGTCAGGCCCTCGCAAGAAAAATAGATAGAAATGCATCAGACCACAGTTATTATAATAATGAAAAAGAAAATGAAAGAAAACATATGTAAAAATGGAAATAAAAATAAATAAAATAAAAATAAACAAAAAATAAAATAAAATAAAACAAAATAAGACGAAAAATTCGTGAAAAGCCGCGAAAGAAACAAAAACAACGGAAAAAGCCGCGAACGAATACCGAAAACAAAAAGCGACTACTAAGTCATGCTCCCCGGCAACGACGCCATTCTGATTATCGAAAACTCATGTGATCCGAGTAAAGGTAAAAATAAGGGTCATTGCGACCCGGACCTCGAAGCTCAATCAACAAAAAAACAAGACCACCAAAATAAAATAATCAATCAATAAAGTCGAATAGCGGTCTCGCTATTTTATTTAAACTAGTATAGTGACCAGGGTCGAAATCAAGGAGCACGAATTAGCTTAAAAAGCCAACGAAGTAGTCAGAAAATCAAATAAAAATTATAAAATATTTTTGGTGGATTTTATGGGTTTTAAATTTTTTGTGATTTTAATTCTAAAGAAAATGTAAAACAAGCCAAAAAGAGCACAATCAACTAATTATTTAATACCATAAAAAGAGTCAAAAAATGCAATAAAAATATTTTTGGATTTTATAATTTTTCAATTGTTTTTGTAATTTTCTCAGAATTTTATGATTTTTAATTGATTTTCTAAAAATGAAATAAGGCAGAAAATTGAAATTATTGTGCAGCCAGATTTGAAAGGCTATTTAAAAATATAAAAATAGCCTCTAAAAATCCGGAGACAATTTTATGAAAAACTACATGTAAAAATTAAGCTACAGGAATAGAAATTGCATTTTTTTTAATTTTGTAGATTTTTTAATGATTTTTATGAGTTTTTTTAGAGTTTTTTAATTTTTAAGGTTTTTATATATCCGAACTAAGCAAAAATTAGATTGAAGCAACAAGACAAAAAACGAATAGACATTGGTTTTCTTTTTGAATTTTTGGAGGCTTTTTAATATTTTTAGTTGATTTATAAATGTAGACAGTAACAAAAATGATGGTTTTTGAATTTTTAAAAATAGAAAATCAAAGCAAAAATGTCCCAAAAAATTAATGAAATTTTTACACAGTGGCAGGCGCCAAGTGTCCAAATTTCAGTAGATTTTGATTGATTTGATCTTTTATTCAACCAATAAAAAAGGCACAACACACATGGACCAAAGTGCAAAGAAAATAAGTTTCAAGGGCTTAAATAAAACACGTGCGCAAAGCATAGGGGGCTTAATGTAAATTTTACAATAAAATCAGCACATGTTCTAATTCAGTACGCACAGGGGCATAAATGCAAATATGTAAACTAAACTTTCATTTCATAACATTCATCAACCCTAGTCCAATACATGCAAATTGCCCAAAATCTCACGTGATGAAACACGTGCACCACACACAGAGGGACTAAAATGCAATATCTGAAACTCTAAGTTCCAAAGTACAATTTATCCTAATTAAAAACGACTATGATAAATATTTACGGGACTGAACTATAAACGCTAAAGAAGGAAGGGCCTAATATACTCTTTCATTATGATCCAACGGCTGAAGGAGAATCTCGCTTGGGATCCAACGGCTGTAGTGCGCGGATACCCCTTCGGCAATCTACGTCTCGGATCAGATCCTCAGATGGATCAGACGTCTACGAGCCTCCCGCAGATAGACGGTGGAGATCAAAACTGGCGGAGAGGCTCCATCGGATGGCTATGGAGGATCCTGGAAGAACTAATCGTCGGTGAACTTCGCTCGGCTGTTGCGCGCGGTGGGGACGTCCTCCGATGCTGCTAGAATGGGGAAAAGAGATCTCTCGATCGTCCGCAGCTAGTGGAGGTCTTCGATGAGGCCAGGAGCAACCGGAGTGCTCCGGTGACGAAGGAGACTTGGAGCTCCTGTTCCTAAGTAATAGGGCCTCCAGATGAGACTCTTTTGCCTTCGTACCTGCACAAGAAGCTCACTAGGTCGAGGATAAATTGCCTCGACCCGTTAGCAGGAAAAGTGGGTGGTCGTAGGAGGCAGTGCGATGCTCTCCAGCAAGCGGCGGTGGAGGAGAGTTGATGCCCGGTTTTGGGGCAAACTAGGGTGGTTAGATGGGCGTAGAAGGTGAATAGGAGTCTCGTGGAGATGATGGGGTGATCGGATGGGCAGATGGTCGATCGGAGCTCAGGGAAATGGTCGGCGAAAGGCGGCGGTCGAAAACCTAAGATTTGGAAATTAAACGAATCTATAGGGTATCGAGTCTACCTGATGGGTGCAAACATCTATGCTGGAGGTCCTGATCCTCCTGGGATCCTCGGCTCAATGGAGCGACGCATCCAGAGGCTCGAGCTCGCTGGTGGTGGAGCGTGGCGATGTGGGTCACCGGATCTAGGGCTAGAGCGCCTCGCTCCTCTCTACAATACTCCCCCAGGCTCGCTATCACTCAAGGCAAGGGAATGGAGGTCATAGGGGTCGGAGACGTTGGCCAAAGATGCGTGGAACGGCGGCTGGAGGTGAAGCTTTATACATGCAGGGGTCCGAGAAGATGGGAATCGGGCGCGCTGATCGATGCACGGACCCCTAAGGGAAAGATTGGGCGTGAATCGTGGATGTTTGCTCGACAATCGGGGCTCAGGGTTTGAAGAAACAGAGGTCGCACCGATTCGGGAAATTGTGCAGAAATCGGGTCAAAATCGGGTCCGAACGCAATGTGGTCCAGGGGGAGTTGACCGGGGGTCAACAATCCCCCGTGGACCAGTCAGAATACAGAATTCACAAATTATTTATAAATTAAATAAAAAATAGCAAATTATTTTATTTTAAAATGAAAATGTTTATTATTTTTCAAATATTTTTTAGTGATATTTATTTATTTATTGGAAAAATAAATTAATGTATATACATAATATAATATTATATACAGGTATAAATACCTATGTATTTTCAATTTTAATTTTTATTAGTTTATTTTTGTATAATTATCCCAATTTTATATTTTATTTACAACATAAAATTTAGGATATAAACTGATTTTTTGTTATTGTATTATTTATTTACAAAGGTAAAATAAATAGATGTATTATTTCTATATACATGGTATATATACAATATAGAGAGAGAAATTATTTCCTTTTGTTTTTATTCTATTTTTCTGATTTTTATTTTATTTTTAGAATTATATACAAATTAATGAAAACCCATTTTTATTTTTGTTTTATTTTTAATAAAAAAAGTATATGCATGAAGGAGGGATATATGGTGAATGACCCTATCTCTCTTTACTTGTTTATTTGGCGATCAGGCACATATTGGGCCCTCTCTTGGGTTCAGGTCACTCAATATTTATTCTAAATATTTCCCTCTTTTTCTTTATTTCTTTATTCTTTTATTTTTGCACAAAAACATGCTAATTATTGCTATTTACACAAAGCATGCATTTTGATAATTTATTATATTGACAAATATCTACATGGTGTTTTGCACAGATTTTTAGCTAAAAGAAAAGAATAAAGATTGATGAATGAGGATTCATCACTCACCTGCACGGAATCTATACTTCATCGACTGCGACAAAGGATTCAGTTCCGAACAACTGGGAGCTGTCAAATCTGGCTTCAGGAATGTCTGAGTGAAGGCTACGAGATCTACATGGGAGAACACTCACTTCAAGTGAAAATCTGACGAAGGTGTCGCTGCTAGTGTCTTTGTAATCTGTGCTGGCTCACTCTTCGTCATAGTTGTCGGCTCTGAAGGAATCAAGCATGGCAAATAATCATCAAAATCATCCCAATCGATGCCTGAATCTGAGGGATCTGAAATAAAAGAACATGAAATAAACTCTGCTTTGCTATCATGACGACCACCATCAGCCTCAAAAGTGTCTGGTGCCAATAGTGTGCTCTTCGAACTCTCATCTGCCACAATCTATAGATACGTAGTGTCCGATGGCGTGAAAAGCGCTCGTGATACAGGGTCTGACCAAACTACCTCATCGTCTGTGATCACAAAGTTGCACTCCTGGTGGACATCTCGCTCTGCATGTGTCATCTGCTTTGAATCGCTCGACTAGTCTCCTGCTCTGGTCTCCTAGATCGTCTCCATTTGTACACTACCTCGACGTTAAAATATACCTTCCCGCTATCATGGTCGGACATTGCCTTGGCTATGGCCAAGAATGGTCGTCCTAGTATGATGGCGTATTTGTCACAAACTCAGGGATCTCCATGTCTAATATAACAAAGTTCACAGGGAATTTCAGGCTTTGAATTGTAACGACCATGTCCTTCAATAACCCCTTCGGCTCTTGACAAACCTATCAACAAATTGAAGGACTGTCCAGCTCCGTCAAAGAGGGATAAACTCGAATCGGTCAAGTAAGGCTACTAAAAGAAGGTTTATTGAAGACTCGATGTGTAATAGGGTACGATTGAACCACTGCTCATGGATATGGCATCTAACATATGGAGCTCCTACATCAGGTCTCTAGGCTAGCAATCGTTTCTGAATGGTGAAGTAGGTGGCACGAGTAAGCACATGGATCTCTGCATTGTGGTTCCTTCTCTTCCTGTGGATGGTGTTCTTCTCTCTCAAATTCTTTTGGAAGAGAGGGATGTGCTCTAGTACATCCTGTAGAGTCAGTTGTATCTGAAATCAATCTATCATCTACTGGATGAACTCTAGCTGGTGTGTATTTTTTGGATTTTTTGGTTTATTCCCCTTCGCTAAGAAGAGTGCTTGAGGGATGGCGATGGCTAGACCTTCTCTAGAAAGATTAGGGTAGGCTCCTGTATAGGTAAAGGCATAAAATCCATACCCATATCATCATGCATCACTTATGGACTAGAAGGAGAAATAAAAACATTTCCTTTATTCATATTTTTCTTTTAAAATTTTCCATAATTTTGTATTTTCTATCCCGAGATACAAAGTGGGGTAACACAACTGAAGGAAATATGGTGGCATAAGTACCACCCACAACATCTGATCTAGCGGCATCAGCATCGCTCTCTGGCCTGGTGTCTCTCAACAAGGTGCCATCAGTACCACCGTCTACATATGGACTCACGACAGCCTCAGTATCATTGGTTGGATCGTCATCCTTGGTGGCATCAGTGCCATCATCATCATCATCATCATCATCATCATCATCATCATCATGTACGACATAAGCACCGCTATCATCCTCGTCTGGTGCTCCTAAATCTCCAAGTGGTCGTTGCTCAGATGAGGCACCATCGGTTGGCATCCTACCGCTCCTAAGTGTCACAAAATCAGCATCAAATATATAGGAAGAAATATCAATCAAAGTATCACTAGGAGTGGTAGACTTTGTAAACTGTACCTGCTCAGATTTCCTCTTCAGATTGTTCGGGTTCGGTTTGATTTGAGCGGATATGGCGGATTTTCCCCTGATAATCTCCCTCATCTCGTGCCGCAACTCATCCATCTCGCACCGAAGGATGCCTGCTGGTCAGAAAGTAGGAGGGCGAGGTCGTAAAGGGTCGGGTTCTCATAAATAGGTCCATGCAAACCATACGGGTTGTCTCACTGGAAATGAGGTTGAGATTGTCGGTAATGAGGGGGAAGCTGGGAGTACTGCTGGTATGGCTGTTGCGGCTGCCTCCACTGTTGTCCCTGGTATAAGGGATGAGGTCCCTGTTGGTGCTGTTGCTGGTGCTGCTGGGAGTGATGGGGCTACTACTGTTGATAGCTGCTCTGTCTGCCCTAAGCTGGAGGCTGCTGCTGGGATGAGGTGCCTCCAGTGGACCATCGGAATCCTAGTTGATCGCGATGAATCTCGGGCGGTTGCTAGTACTGGTCGTACCAAATCTTGTTGACTTCCATCAAGGGCTCCTGCTAGAAAGGTGAAGGGTGAAGAACTGCCAAGGGTTGATTCGGTATGTATACCATCATCTGAGTGTCCTGAAATGGTGGTGGATGGAAGTAGGGCTGCAACTGCTGGACTGGCTCTACTTGGATGTGGTGAACTTGGAGGTATGTGGCAGAAGGGTGGGGGGAGCTGCTACTGCTGGGATCAGCCTGTGAAGTGAGACGGGGATGAGGAGCCGTTTGTGCCTCCTGGAGACACATGATCTGGGTCTTCAGGTCACTCAATGTCTGTGCTAACTGGTCGATCTGTGTAAGGCCCTGGCATTGCTTCTTCTCAGTAATCTCAATGCAGTCCATCTTGTCACTGATGATCCACATGTCAACGGTTGAGGACTCGGCATGTGCTACTACAGACGAAGTAGAAGGCTCAACATTGACCCGTGCAATCCTATAATAAGACGCAGCCTGTGGGAGGGGCTTCTCCTGAGTGTAAACCTTAGTCTGGGAGATCATCATGTAGTTCTCTACCATCTCCTCGTAGATGGACCAGACTTGGTCCTCATCCTTGGATAAATAGGACCCTCTACACTAGGCATTAACTAGCCCCCTACAACTCCGATGTTAGCCCACAAAAGAAGCTTTGTACTAGGTGGGCTTGGATATCTTGTGATGTGGACATCGGTCGATGAGCTCTCTGAATCGGTCCCAAGCCTCGTTGAAACTACTCGTTTGGAATAATGGTGAAGTTTTTTATCATGGCACGTGCTACATTGGTCCGGCCGAGTAGATAGTACTGGTTCAAGTACTCAGTCCGGAGTTGCTCCCCAGGTGGTGACATTCCTCCCAAAAGCTTCAGCCAATATGCTGCCTCTGTCAACTATGGAGAACATGAAGGCAATCATCTTGATCATTTCCTCATCCACGAATCTCTTGTTGACAGCTGCAAATCATCTCGAACTCTTGGAGATGGAGATGTGGCTCCTCGGTGGGTAGCCCATGGAACTTGGGCAGTAACTGGATGGTCTGAGCGTGAAGCTCGAAGTCGCCTAGGATCTTAGGAAGCTGAATCCAACGGTGGGGTGAGAGTTGCATCGGGGTTGTGAAACTGTCTCATCATCTGTGGTTGTCTGGCTGGCTCATGTGGCTCCTCGGGTCGTTCGTCTCCTCCTCCAGCTGCTGGTATCTCTCCATCGGTTGGACTCTACGGCTCTACTCTGCCGGCACAATCTCTGTCATCTCTCGTCGCACTTCTCCCATAAATGATCCACGGTCTCTAATCTGGCATTGCATGGTCTTCAAGGAGGCTAAGAGTGTATTGTTGATGGTAGCCTGGTCAAGTACATACGTGATCCTGCGGTTGCTCATCGGTGCGTCCTCATTGCTGGCCATCTCTTGGGTCTCTGCAAAGGCTAAAGACCCAAACTCAGGTGCTTTCAAATGGACATATAACTGGGTTGGCCTCTGCTCAGACACCTCAAGACTGGAAGAAGGGTGGTCGAGGGGGAACATTGTGGTAGCGAACTCAGGTTCAGAAAGCGGGTCTGGGCTCTCTGAAGCTACCCTAGATGACTGGAAAGGAGTGCTCAAAAGAGGTGTTGTCAAAGTCACCTAAGGGGCCTCCTGCCCATCATCATGATGTGGGAATTTATAAAGATGAGCTATGGATGCTAACAAGATAAGAAGACAACCCCCTTTTTCACCTACTCAACACTCGAGGTGATGACTGTGAGAGATCGATCGTTAATCTGGTCATTTTTTAGAGACAAATCAAGATATCAAAGCGATTAAGCGAGCTGTTGGGAATCCATTGCTTCTAGGAGACTGGCCCGAATCTCGCAACTAATTTTTCCAGCCAGTATGGGTGCAGACCGTTTACCAGCTACTCGATTTGCCTAATATGCTAAGGAAGTCCCAGACCGATTACGGCTGCTCGATGAAATCCTCACTGGAAAACAACTAGCTACGAGACCAGTAATTTGAAAGGAGTTCGAATATGGCTCTAGCCTAATGTGCGCGTCACTCTCTCACTGCAGATAAATCAATCAATGAAAGGGTGACTTCCCCAAAACAAGATTTTTAAGTGAAGTGTATTTTCAGGTCAAGTTTGCATTAGTAGTCTCAATTTTATTTTGTTTTCACCTTTTTGTATTTTCTGAAATAAAATGTCTAATGAATTTTTCGATTTCCTTGGTTATTTTGAGTCCAATAAAACAGGGGAGGAAGTCGAAAAAGCCGATGCGCGATCAAACATGATGATGCATGCAGAGATAGAAATGCATACCTAACCTCCAACACTCTACATGTAGGGTGATCCGCACATAAAAGTAAAGATAGAATAAAACTACCTATATGATGCAACGAGGAAATCAGCCTTAGACGACCAATTTCTATTGATCGTGAAGCACAAATAGCTAACTATCGGGAAGAGTGATCGGAGTCCGTCCCCGGCAACAGCGCCATTCTGATGATCGGTCTGGTCTTCGATGTCGATCAGTGCCCACCACATGGGTCCTGCCTGCGCTGTATACGACCTCTCTCGAAACGTGGACTCTAATCCCAATATGTTAACTTTTTTTAATTTTATTTTTAGTTAGGTCCATTACATCTATGGAAACAGATAAGCAATTAGGTGTGGGGCCTTAGCTAATTATATCACAATAAAAAAATCCTAAGTCCTCAAGAATCAAAAGAAAATAAAAGGCGATAAAACAAAACACGAAAAGGTGCAGTAAGGTCCCTCGAGTACATCGGTACTCAACGAAACATACCCCGAAATGTCTAAGTGTCCAAGAGTTCTAGTCCACGATTATTACAATAATCAAATATTTGTAAAATAAACTAATCTACAAAATATAACTGCTCTCCTCTCCTCTGCTCCTCCTCAAGTGCGGACTCCTCCAAAAGAAAGCCAAGGCATCCTCAGGCGGTTCCATTGCTCAAAAGTGAACACAAATAGCTGTTGTCAGAAAGTAGTTATATCAAATAGAAACAAAAAATGGACAAAAGTGAAAATGACTACTAGGTCATGCTCCATGGCAACGATGCCATTCTGATGATCGGTCCGACCACTCGGGTTAAGTAAGCAATCAAACAAGGGTCCATTGTGACATGAATCACCGACATAGGTCAATGAGAAGAAATTAACCACTCAAAAGAAATAACAAACAATCATGAAATATAAGTGGTTCGCTATTTTATTTATCTGGTATAGCCACTAGGGTCAAACACAATGAGCACGAAAATATTACGAAGTAGTCAGATTTCTCAAAATAAAACAATTTTTAGTGGTTTTTAATTTTGCAAATTTTTAATTTTTAAAAAGAAAACAAAATAAACTAAAATAATAGAAAGTGACACAATAATCTTTTTGGGGTTTTTAAGGCTAAAAATACTCACAAAACTAAGACAAAAATATTTTTGGATTTTTGAGGTTTTAAAATGTTTTTGGTAATTTTCTGGGGATTTGCAAATGTTTTTATGATTTTATAAAAATCAAATCAAGCTCAAAGAGGCAAACCGTGCACAACCAGGACTCAATTGAAGTTAAAAATATTTAAAATATTTAAAGTCTTAGATAGAAATTTTATAATAAAATATAAATAAAAATCTTAAAACAGGAACTGAAAATGGAATTTTTGGAGTTTTCCAAGATTGTATATGATTTTTATAAGATTTTAGGTGTTTTGTAATTTTTAGGGTTTTTAGAGAGAGTTTTCAAACAAAATTAATACATGGAATAAAAAGGCACACACAAGAATTTTTATAGATTTTTAAAAACATTTTTCAAATTTTTATGATTTTTTGTAGCCAAATAGGGATGTTTTTAAAGGTTTTTGAATTTCTAAAAATATAAAATGCAAATAAATTAATCCAAGAAAATCATAGAAAATATTAGACATCTAATCTGAGTTAATGGTAATTTTTAGGTAATTTTTTGAATTAATTTAATATTTATTAAGTCCAAAATACAACGTGTAATTATGCACAACTCAAAGGGACCTATTCATAAATATATTAAGTTCACAGATCAAAGGGTAACACAGTGAAAAAGCCTAGGGCCTTGTTTGTAAAATTCCCAAACAAATCATGCACTTGCTCAATTCTGAATGCACGGGGGAAGAAATGCAACTTTCAAAAGTAAACATCCATTCAATACCAACATAAAACTTCCAGGCAAAATGTGCAAATAACCCAAAACCCACATGAAACTACATTACAAACTAAGAGGGACTAAAGTGCAAATATATAAAAACTAGAGGTCCAAAATGTCAAAATTCTTAACTACAATATTATTTAATGGACTAAAGTGAAATAGCTGAACATGTAGGGTGAACGGGAAATATACCCTTACGAGGACACGTGGCGCACGTGGAGGCTGGTGTTGGCGTACGGTTAGGATCGCCTCCTACTGTTGATATGATGGTGTAGAGAATGTCTAGAACGTGCGCGTCAGATGCGTCAGGGGGCATCAAATCTAACAGCTGAAAGGCTGCTCTGTCGGGCGGTTGCGATGGAATCTGGCAGGAGGGCTATCATCTAATGGCGGGAGCGGGTCTACAAGAACTCATCCTAGGCGAACTTCGATTGAGGAGGGGAAGAGATCCACCGACCCGATGGAAGATCTGGACACTCCGGGCAGCCTCGTGGAAGCATTGCGCGTCGGACTGGGAGCTCTAATGAAGACGATGATGAGTAGATAAGCGTGGCGGTGGCTGATCACCTGGAGCTGCTTCGCCTGAGCAGTCGGGGTCCCAAATGACCCCCTCGCGCACGTATTGTCCTACAAAGGGTAGAAGGGACTCGGGGCTATGCTCCGATCCTAGTTATTATGGTTGGAGAAGAAAGAAGTGACGTGGGTGATGCTCGACCTCCAGCGAAGGTGGGAGAAGGAGGTCTCAGTCCTAGTATTGCTCCGGTGAGTGAGATGTAGGGTGGATAGGTAGTGTAGGAAGGTGCGGGGTGATCTGGAGGGTCGATCCCAACGGAGGGAAGTGGGTGACGAGCTCCAGATCTGGTGGTTGGAGACAACGAATGGCGGCAGAGCGAAATGGGATAGATGGAATCGAAATAGGCAATGCGAAGGATAAGATGGATACCTGAAGGTCCGGATGGGTTCCTGAGTTTCAGGCGAAGGTAGTCGGCTAGGTTATGCCCTCAATCAAGATACGGCAGGCTGAGTGGCTTCTCACGGCGGCTCTCTGGTGATGCGATGAGCTACAAGTCTCCAAGCACCTGCAGCATGTCCTAAGATGCTCCTCCAATGGTTGTCACTTCGGTGAAGGGGACTAAGGGTCCGGGGTGGCACAAGGGACGAGTTCCCAAGCTTGGAGGCAGAAGAGAGGATTTATATGTGTGGACATGGGTCTAGAAAGATCTACAGGTGGTGTGAAACCCTAATGTGATCCGATCCTCCCTAGGGATCCGTGAGATTCATGGATCCTAGGAGAGGGATCGGGTGGTAGAATCGAGGATAAAGGGAGCATGACCCGATCAGGAAAAGTGGGAGAAGAAGCTCTAGCAAGAGGGTAGTCGGGTCGGGTCAACATAAAGGAGACATTGATCGGGGTCAACATTCCTGGCCTATTAGAAACCCAGAATTTACAAAAATAAAAGGAAATTGAATAAAAAATAGCAAATGAATTTAAATGGAAAAGTGTATAAAATAGAAAATGTTTATTATTTTTCAAAGTGATTTTCTGTGATTTTTAATTGTTTTTATGAAAAATAAATTAATGTAAATACAACATATAGTAGTATATGAAGGATATGGTTTGATCCTCAAGCGCATCACGGAAGCGTGTTCGTCGTATCGAATACGACGAAGAGCGACTAGTCGCACTAGTTGCTCGATGCAGCGGAATTTAAAAAAATTTATACGACGAAACCAAATGATCCAAGAACACTTCTCGAATCGTTTCGTCTAAACAACAAACAAGTAATTAGGATTACCTCTTGAAGCGTGGTTGCGATCAAGTCTCTAAACGAAGAGACCTCCTGTCTCAAGTCCGATCCGACGGAGGAGACGCTTGCAAGCGCGGGGATGAACCGCGTGCTTCTCGCAATCCATGTTGATGATCCAAGCGACGGATCTCCTGATCTCGACACACGAGATCCAACGTCTTCTTCACGAGCGAGGCGCACCGAAGAAGACGGAGATCCACGAGCAGAAGAACGGGCAGCATAACGACGATGCCGCGGTGATGGAGAACCTCTCCATGGCATCCATAATGGACGGCCATGAGAGGGGGAGAGAGGGCTGACCTCTAGAGAGAAAGAGAGAGGGAGAGAGAGATGCTTCTCAAGCATTATGTGTAAAGAGAGAGCATGGGTATGCCTCTCTATTTATAGGGTTTTGGGATCCATGGATCTCAATCCATGTGTCATATAAAATCAATGGTTGAGATTGATTTATGACAATCCAATGGTCAAGATTGTTGTTGGTAAAAGCCAACAACTTGTGATTTAATTTTGATTAAATATATTTGATAAATCAAATATATATTAATACCAAATTAAACCAACCAAATAAGGAGTGGAAAAACAAATGAGAGCCTCCTTCCCTATTGGGAGTAGTGGACGGCCACCAATTCCATAAAGGAATTGGTGCCGCCCCCCACTTCCCATATGGGGAGGGCAATCCCATGGATTCACATGGGATTGCATATCTCCTTGTTTTTCTCTCAACTTATTTTTCAACAATTTTTCACCAAAAAATAATTCTCAATTAATTTTGGGAATATTGCAATCTTGACATTGGAATATTGTCAATCACATTCACAACCCAAAACAAAATGTAATTTACATTTTCAATTAATTAAACAATGTGTATCCAATACACATTAATAATTAATCTACTAATATAAATTATATTTAACTCTCTCTAATACATTATAAATCACATTTATAATATATTATGAATAATTGGATATTACTATCCACATTATTCTTATCCTTGATAATTAAATCATATTTAATCATCTTGGATCTCTTTATCTCATGTGTTCAAATAATATGAATCACATTCACATTATTCACATCTTTGATAATCAAATCACATTTAATTATCTAAGACAACTCTCCTTATAATATGAATCAAATTCATATTATTCATGATAATTAAATCACATTTAATTATCCATTTTCTCAATGCTCGGATACATATATCAACAATAGAATTATCCATGAACTCTTTCAAGGATAATGCGCTTTCTCCGCGAATACTTGGAGATAAGGACAGGGCGATTGTATTGTTCCACGTATAGTGACATGGATATTGAGATCACATCTCAAATCCAGATCTCGAGCCTCCCATAGATGCTTGATTAAATCAAGACCGCAAATCTAATCTTCTCATTGAATCTGAATCACATTCAGATCAATGTCCAACATTTGGACTAAGATCAGATTACTTCTCTACTGAGAGGAGTCACTAAAATCCAGACCCGTTTCATCACTCCCTAGGAATGGAAGCATCATGGTTATACAACCGTTTATGATCACATCACCCTCAGGTATTCCTAATACCTGTACATCCTGCATACTGGAAGACTCAGATTAAACCCGAAGTATTAGATCAACTTTATACTGTCTACTTCAGGGTTTTATCAGTAAGTTTCTCATTCGATCATTGGGAGTCGGTATTGATCATATACTTTACAAAAGCATATATCATACCTAGGTCTTGATCATATACTTTCCAAAAGTATATATCAAACCTACAAATTCAGTCAAGCTTCCAAAGTGAGACGACCGTGCGCACAGAGTTTGATTCTTCCCAATATCTCATGAGTGAGATCATGTCTTCCGGTTCAGTAGTGAACCTGTATGATCCCTTTGAGAGATACGGACACTTAGACCTGAAGCTTATATCTAGTTGGGAGAGCGGAAACTGTATTCGAACCTAACTAGACCCGGAGAAAACATTTAAGCTACCTTCCAAGTTCACAACTGACGCACCAGGCGGGGCAGAAACAATGCTCCAGGTACCACGAGACCAAAGGGCTGCGAGCCACCCGGTGGTGTGGTACGTAGTGGTTTTTTGAAAGTACTACGTCCCGCTCCTAGGTTTCAAAAGGTGTGTGCCGCACTCACGAGGGACTGCCAGTTCAGTTATAGGCTGGTTCCACATATCTCCCAGGCAAAAAGAAGCGTTCAGAACCTGTGGCTGCCTTCCGCCCCGTGAAACCGGCTGAATCGCTTTTGCTTTCTTTTCCTCTGGCTACTAAGATGTTTCAGTTCACCAGGTTGTCTCTTGCGGATTCAGCAGCTGGATATAAGGATCGTCTTCCTTTTTCGGCTAAGCAATCACCCTCCCAACACAGAAAGAAGATGTAGCTAGTACGACTAAGATCTACAGGAAGAAGTATACTACTCATATGCCCTTATATGCACACCAGCGTGCCGGTGTATAGACCTTGATTAGGTCATCAACCTATTGGTCTGCCAAATGTACATACTCAGACATATAGTAACACACCTGTCTCTGGTCAGAGGATGTGTGCCTATATCATGACAGCATATGATATAGGACTTTGGTTATCTCGATCTTATTAAGTCAACTCTTTGACCTAACTCATCCGACACCTCCGAATCTCTATTCCTATGCAGAGGACCTGCATCAAGAGGTCGGTCAGATATCAGCCTAACTGAGAAAGGATTGCCATCTCCTACTCAGGCTGGAGATCATCTCTTAATAATCATTTGACGGTGCTTGATGAGTCCTCAATCTAACTCATTAGATATTCATCTAAGCACCAGCCTCTATGATTCAATAATTGAATCAACAGCTGTATGATCATTAAGATGGCCATCGTACATAACCCTAATTGTACTAAGGGACCTATTATGCAAATTATGTATTCTTCATTTCAGATCAAGGAGTGAATTGCAACAACATTTATTGCATAATGGCTCGCCGTGGGCTCGCATTTCCAACAATCTCCCACTAGCCCAAAGAGCCATTAATGGGATAATCATTTAAACCCACACTCTTGTGACAATCATAGGCTATTTAGAAAATAGCTAGGTAAGCTGATCAGTCACTCTGTTCCCAAGAGACTACGCCAAGTCCTTTTACGGCACTTGCATATCTCCTAGTAACAGTGCTCGCATCCAATGCGAATGTTGCATCTCATGCAACCGATACTCAATTTTGTTGGTTATAGTGTCCTTGACACTACATCTTATTAATTATCATAACCAGTATTTCCATAATCCTTATTAGAATACCTTCATTCCTGGAGATCTCTATCTCCTAAGGTATCTACAGTCAAGACCCTTATAGATCACTATCTACAAGATCTTAAACTTTTGAAGATAAGACTTTGAGATCACTATCTCTAAGTTTTATCATCTTTGAAGATATTATTATTACTGCAACCAAGTGTTTTATTTCCAAAGTAGGATTAGTAACAGTTTACTACTCCCACTGCATGGTAGACATCTGGTTCTTGTACACATTCAGCATATACCCAGCTTCTCATAACTGATGCACAAGTGCAAGCAGTTCTAGCATTCACTTCCTCAACTCTTTGAGGTGCTATCCCTCTAGAAAGGTCACTACCACATCTTAAGGGAAGGAAGCCTTTCTTGGAATTGTCCAGAAAATGGAATAAGTCCAAGGTGTACTACTAATGCGACAGTCCCAATACCCTCTTCTCTTTGCTTCTGAATGACTTCAGAATTAAGATCTAAGAGGTATCCTCGAAATCGTATCTCAAGGTATGGAACAACCAAATTATAAAACACTTATTATTATTCTTATATCATTCTAAATGATTAGAATAATATCTACATTTAGCACGATGAACACAATGGCACTCCCACTAAGCTTCACATGGTTCATCAAGATTCTATCTGAAATCATAACATTTATAATTTCATCAAATCTTATGTTCCAACTACAAGAAGCTTATTGGAGTCCAAAAATGGAGTTCTTCACCTAGCACACCTTGCTTTCCTCAACCATGAAGCCCTGGGGCTACTTCATATGAATATCCTCAGAGAGGTATTCATAGAGGAATGCAATCTTGACTCACATCATGAAGATGCCATAGTCAAGTTGTGCAGCTATAGTTAGCAATATTCTGATGGGTTAAAGCTAGGTCACTGGAGAGCAAGTCTCATCGCAAGCGATGTCTTCTCTTCGGTGTGTAGCTCATGGCTACGAACCGTGCTTTGAAGGTCTACACCTTCTCATCAGGTTCCCTCTTTCTCTTGAAGATCTATTTACACCTTAATGGGTCTGACCCATATAGGTGGATTCTCGAGGGTCCATATACAACACTTGTATATGAAGTCTACATTAGACTTTTATTGCTAACATCCATCTTTCCATGTCATGATCCTCAGGAGCTTCATCACATGAAGTCCGATCATTTTCAGATTTAACTGACACATGGAATCCATCCTCAAACTTATTTGAAGAGGTATTAATGTTTCATCTTTAATTATCTATTTTAGTTTCCGATTTCAGGAGCCTCATTATCTTTTCAAGATTAAATGAGTTCCTTTATTTCATTTTCATCTTGATTCTCAAAAGAGTCATCCTATAAGAATCATATTCTTAAAGATGAGATCTTTTAAGAATCTCAAGGTCATAAAGTAGGTATCCAATACCATCCTTTATTTTCCTAATGAAGTAGCACTCTCTAGTGCTAGATTCCATCTTAATCACATGGAACCTTATTAAGGATATATAATGTAGTCTCTACCACATATATATACCTGGAAACTAAGAGATAATTATGCTATGATTAATCATTGATCAAATCATGTCACACATGATCAATTGTATCTCCCTACAACTCTATTGAGTTAACGTTCATCAGGAGGATTGAGATAGGAATGATATTCACATCTCCATAAGGTATTCCTTGAATTCATCTAATAGGTACAGGCTACCTTGGTTAGATCAAATTCATTTCATCTTCCTTCAAACTTCGGTTCTAAACCAAAATTACGAAATCTTTGAACATTTCAAAGGTTTCTTAGGTGAAGAGAAGAAATCTCATATCATACATAATCATTAACAGATATCACATATCCATAATGTTTACTATGATATAGATGATCTGCATACATCAATATGTATGAGATCCTTAATACCTTGACACCTTACACCTTTCCCAAGGAAGGGTGTATTGGACATTTTTACTTTGAATACAATATTCAAAAGTATGTGAGATTTGAATCTTTAGACAATCTAAAGTTTCATGTCTTACCAGTCCATTGATTTCATCAACAGACATATGTCCAAAATTTGATGCCAGATCATTGTCAAATGATCTTTATCCTCCTATTGATCTTTTAAAGGTTCAATTTTCAGTATTAGAAATCTTAATGAACCATTCAATAATTTTCTAATTTAATAGAGTCCTCTAGATTTTAGATTACTATCTGAAATATTTCCATCATAACTCTTTATGGTAGATTTATTACAGAATTCATGTTCATATCCAACAATTAGAAATAAACAATGAGTGTATTCTAATATCTAGGTCATAGAGACATTCTCTAAGACTAAGGGCTCCCACTGAAAATATGAAGTCTATTGATCTCATGGAAATTGTTGCAACACTTGCATCACTTTCAACATGGATGACCAATAAACCTTAAGATCAAATTTCTAATACATATGCAACCAATTGAAAGTGTCATTAGAAAATTTTAGATACAATTATTAGACTTTATCTTAACAAGTAAGTCAATATCAATGATTATATGTAGATTATACTGATGCTCCATCCGAGTCCTTTTCTGAGGATTCTAGACAGACTTGATAGTCATACTATCAACACATCAACTTATTGCAGTATTGGCATTCATCCAACTCTTTGGATGTCATATGGAAGTCACAGAAGTACAGTCAATTCTTTGACTATACCTCTTACTTGGGTCCAACCCATGCTTCCACTGCGCTCCCTTTGTCTATAAGCAACCTTTGCTCAAGACCAAGGATCTCTTATGTTAAAATCAAAAATTTCAATATAAGAGTATTTCAACATTTATACAAGCTTCATTTAAGTTCATATAATATGAATATTATGAAGCTTCATGAATGACTAGAGTATAGACAGTAGAATGATGACACTCATCATCTACATCCATCTAAACTCTTTGAAGCATCGATTCAGGTAGGTATCCAAACAATTTGAATACATTATCTCTAATAGAGATACCATTCTACATGATGTAGAGAACCATGTCATTCATGATTGAATGTCAAGAGCACATATGCATGCCAGAATATCTTTATTGGTTTTATAAGGATTAATTTGATAATTACGATCATCATCGACATGTCACTTCGAAAGTACATTCGATAAGATCAAGACTTATAGAGACATACAAACCCTAGGGTTTTAGTCCTATTGTCTTATTTAATTATCACTTCTCATTATTATGAGGAAACTTGCACATTGCAACCACATACATTATGTGTCCAATCACAAGTACAATATCTGGATCAAGGGTCCAATCCATGATATTCTACTGGTTATTAATGAGTATAACATTGAGTGGGTTTAATGAAGGATTATCTGAAATAAGTAATTTGCATAAGGGTATATATTTATATATATACACATATTATACTTTGATTTAGGAGTTTTTATATCAAAGTTGTCTTGCCATGTCAACAATGAAAGTTCATTCCCTTAATCACTTTCAATGTAAGAGATATACTTACCATTATATCTCAGCAAGATCTGGGATCTCCTCTTTATCTTTGTTACATCCCAATAATATGAGAAACTGCAACTCCAATAAAGAGAAGCGGGAACACATTCCGCCTTGCAAGTCCAACTTGCATTTCCCAATTCGGTCTTTAACACCCGGGCCCACCACCCCTAAGGTGATGTTGACCCGTCGTTAATTGAACCAACCGTCAACAGGAATAGAACTCGCTATGCGCAATCCAATATTGCCCCAATAATATGAGGATCCGATATTGGGGTCACTACGCATACGGCCTTACTCTTTCAAGAAGCAAAGAGTCCGATCCAGATGCGCTTGCATATAGGAGCTGTCACTTCGTACAGGCGTCTCCTATATACAATCCCTGGCGACGGAAACCCTTCGCCTTGACGGGAGACCATGGATGTCACTTATGTGATCCTCCACCTCTTATTCAAATTTAATTAATTACTATGAATCACATTCATATAATTAATTCTTCCAAGGGAATTATTAACTCTAATCATATTAGAGTATTCTCAATTGGACATAATTAACTTAATCATATTGAATTAATTATCAATCCAATTCAATCAATCAAACTTAATTTTATGCTTGAATATATATGATATTATTCTCAAAGTACGTATTAATTCGTATTTTAATAATTAGAAAAATACATCATAATCCCTCGGACATTATCCCGGCCCTACCCGCTGTCATGGCCAGTACCGACGGGAGTGGGGCGGACCACATACGTTGCAACCCGCTGACCCAGCGATCCCCGACTAGACACCATATCCGCCTCGGAAAGGATAATGCCAAATTGATTATTTTGTACTTGAGATGATCATCGGTTCTTCAACCGAAATTATACCATATAGTAATCAAAACAATTTTGATTTTAAGGAAATTTGCTAGGCAAATTCCCAAGTCCTATTCAAGCAAGAAGTTTGATGATTGTAACTCCAATTAAGGTTTAGATCAAATCTAATCAACTAATTGGTTGGGCCCAAGTCAATTAGGCAAATAATCATGTTTCAATATTTCACAAATATTTTTCAAGATTATTTCACGAAATTAACAATTAATTTCACTAATTGACAATCACTTGGTTCTAGATTAGGAAAGCAATTTCAGCAGTGACCCCTACTTACTAAAATTGGCATATCTCAATCATATTAAATCCAAATTAAGCAAAGTCAATTTCTAAAGTTTGCTAATTTGATTTAGGACAGAACCTAAGTGATGTTTCACGCATTTCGAGGCAAGTCTAAACAGTAATTAACATTTTAATCACGTTCAGATTCACAGTTCCCGCAACAGTGCATACATGTTCATTAAAACGACCATATCTCGAGCATACGAAATCCGATTTACGCAAACTCAGATCCTATGGTTTTCTTATTTAATGGGGAACATAATCCAAGTATAAAATTCGTGTTTAAAAAATTTAAACAGTGCCGAATTATTTACCAAACAGATCTGCGAAATCAAATGCGATGAAAACTTTCGCGATCTTAACGAACCCAAATCGTCCTCGGTTAGCGAATCATATTCGAAACCGTCGACCTAAGGCTCTGATACCACTTGAAGGATATGGTTTGATCCTCAAGCGCATCACGGAAGCGTGTTCGTCGTATCGAATACGACGAAGAGCGACTAGTCGCACTAGTTGCTCGATGCAGCGGAATTTAAAAACATTTATACGACGAAACCAAATGATCCAAGAACACTTCTCGAATCGTTTCGTCTAAACCACAAACAAGTAATTAGGATTACCTCTTGAAGCGTGGTTGCGATCAAGTCTCTAAACGAAGAGACCTCCTGTCTCAAGTCCGATCCGACGGAGGAGACGCTTGCGAGCGCGGGGATGAACCGCGTGCTTCTCGCAATCCATGTTGATGATCCAAGCGACGGATCTCCTGATCTCGACACACGAGATCCAACGTCTTCTTCACGAGCGAGGCGCACCGAAGAAGACGGAGATCCACGAGCAGAAGAACGGGCAGCATAACGACGATGCCGCGGCGATGGAGAACCTCTCCATGGCATCCATAATGGACGGCCATGAGAGGGGGAGAGAGGGCTGACCTCTAGAGAGAAAGAGAGAGGGAGAGAGAGATGCTTCTCAAGCATTATGTGTAAAGAGAGAGCATGGGTATGCCTCTCTATTTATAGGGTTTTGGGATCCATGGATCTCAATCCATGTGTCATATAAAATCAATGGTTGAGATTGATTTATGACAATCCAATGGTCAAGAATGTTGTTGGTAAAAGCCAACAACTTGTGATTTAATTTTGATTAAATATATTTGATAAATCAAATATATATTAATACCAAATTAAACCAACCAAATAAGGAGTGGAAAAACAAATGAGAGCCTCCTTCCCTATTGGGAGGAGTGGACGGCCACCAATTCCATAAAGGAATTGGTGCCGCCCCCCTCTTCCCATACGGGGAGGGCAATCCCATGGATTCCCATGGGATTGCATATCTCCTTGTTTTTCTCTCAACTTATTTTTCAACAATTTTTCACCAAAAAATAATTCTCAATTAATTTTGGGAATATTGCAATCTTGACATTGGAATATTGTGAATCACATTCACAACCCAAAACAAAATGTAATTTACATTTTCAATTAATTAAACAATGTGTATCCAATACACATTAATAATTAATCTACTAATATAAATTATATTTAACACTCTCTAATACATTATAAATCACATTTATAATATATTATGAATAATTGGATATTACTATCCACATTATTCTTATCCTTGATAATTAAATCATATTTAATCATCTTGGATCTCTTTATCTCATGTGTTCAAATAATATGAATCACATTCACATTATTCACATCTTTGATAATCAAATCACATTTAATTATCTAAGACAACTCTCCTTATAATATGAATCAAATTCATATTATTCATGATAATTAAATCACATTTAATTATCCATTTTCTCAATGCTCGGATACATATATCAACAATAGAATTATCCATGAACTCTTTCAAGGATAATGCGCTTTCTCCGCGAATACTTGGAGATAAGGACAGGGCGATTGTATTGTTCCACGTATAGTGACATGGATATTGAGATCACATCTCAAATCCAGATCTCGGGCCTCCCATAGATGCTTGATTAAATCAAGACCGCAAATCTAATCTTCTCATTGAATCTGAATCACATTCAGATCAATGTCCAACATTTGGACTAAGATCAGATTACTTCTCTACTGAGAGGAGTCACTAAAATCCAGACCCGTTTCATCACTCCCTAGGAATGGAAGCGTCATGGTTATACAACCGTTTATGATCACATCACCCTCAGGTATTCCTAATACCTGTACATCCTGCATACTGGAAGACTCAGATTAAACCCGAAGTATTAGATCAACTTTATACTGTCTACTTCAGGGTTTTATCAGTAAGTTTCTCATTCGATCATTGGGAGTCGGTATTGATCATATACTTTCCAAAAGCATATATCATACCTAGGTCTTGATCATATACTTTCCAAAAGTATATATCAAACCTACAAATTCAGTCAAGCTTCCAAAGCGAGACGACCGTGCGCACGGAGTTTGATTCTTCCCAATATCTCATGAGTGAGCTCATGTCTTCCGGTTCAGTAGTGAACCTGTATGATCCCTTTGAGAGATCGTATTACTCATATGCCCTTATATGCACACCAGCGCGCCGGTGTATAGACCTTGATTAGGTCATCAACCTATTGGTCTGCCAAATGTACATACTCAGACATATAGTAACACACCTGTCTCTGGTCAGAGGATGTGTTCCTATATCATGACAGCATATGATATAGGACTTTGGTTATCTCGATCTTATTAAGTCAACTCTTTGACCTAACTCATCCGACACCTCCGAATCTCTATTCCTATGCAGAGGACCTGCATCAAGAGGTCGGTCAGATATCAGCCTAACTGAGAAAGGATTGCCATCTCCTACTCAGGCTGGAGATCATCTCTTAATAATCATTTGACGGTGCTTGATGAGTCCTCAATCTAACTCATTAGATATTCATCTAAGCACCAGCCTCTATGATTCAATAATTGAATCAACAGCTGTATGATCATTAAGATGGCCATCGTACATAACCCTAATTGTACTAAGGGACCTATTATGCAAATTATGTATTCTTCAATTCAGATCAAGGAGTGAATTGCAACAACATTTATTGCATAATGGCTCGCCGTGGGCTCGCATTTCCAACAGTATATACAGGTATATTATACCTATATATTATGTACAAGTATTTTTATTTTCTTCTTTTTACATAAATACCCTTATTTTATATTTTATTTATTTACGACATAATTTTAAGGGTATAAAGTAATTTTTATTTTACCTTTGCAAATTATCAAGGGTATATAATAAATAGTAGATGCGACATGTACATGTGTCTTTTATACAAAGGTTTGGTTATTTTATTTTTATTATTTTTATTTTTTTTATTTTATTTTTATAATATTATTAAAACTATATATACAATGATGTAAAATAATAGAGTAATTTTAGTTTTATCAAAAATAAATAAATAATATGTACAAGTATAGGTGATATATACATTACAAAGTGAACCTTATCTCTCTGTACTTATTTTGTTTTGCAATCAGGTCAAGTCTTGACCTTCTCTTGAGGTTTGGGTCACTCTGTATTTATTCTAAATACATCATTCTTTTTCTTTTCCTTTATTCTTTTATTTTTTTTACCAAAAATACATGCTAACTATGTAATGTTAATAATGTTATGCAAAAAGCCAAGTTATTACATTTACAAGTATTTACAGGGTATTTTGCTAAGAAGAATAGCTAAAATTAAAGAATAAAGAGTGAGAATCAAGGATTCATCGAAGACTTGTAAGCAATTCCGCAGGCCTAGAAAATAGAGTCTAAGAGTTGGGAACAGTTCTTCCTGTCAAGCTTTACAAGCTTCTGCAAGATAGTTTTGATTTCTCTATTGGACAGCTTGGCCAAGCCATTGGTTTGAGGATTATTTAGAGAATCGACAAGATGCACAATGTCGTACTCCTTCGTTAATTTCTTGATATATTTATTGATGAAGTGATTGCATCCGTATGATATCAGAATCTTCAGTGTCTGTATCATGAAATGATGTACTCTCTCAGAAACCAGCACATTGTGCGGCTATCAGTGACTCGGGCGGGCATACATCTACCTAGCAACTCACATAATCAATGGCAAGAAGGATATATTCAAATCCTTGATTGTTAGGAAAGTGTCTCATGAAATCAATGCCCAATGCATCAAAGATATCTGAAATCTGAATGAACTTCAGGGGCATAGAGTTTTTAGTAGTGAGGGTTCCTCCCATTTTCTGACAGCCAATGTAGCCTTTAATATATGTTGCGGCATCCTTGAATAGTACGGGCCACCAAAGGCCACGCTGCAATACTTTTACTATCTTTCAGTCTCTAGAGTGGTGTCCACCAGATTCGAGCGAGTGACAGTGCTCGAGGACACTATGATGCTTGTTGACAAGGTTTTTCGCGGTTTAAAAAGTCGGTTTTATCAAGTCATTGTTTTCCCACGATAAACCATTATCAAACAAATAAAATACAACTACGAGTGCGATCAAAGTACAGCAGAAATGCACGTGGCAAGTAGAGGTTCGAATCCACGGAGACTAAACAAATTTGCTATTTAAATTCGACATTTAAAACTTTATTCTAATCTTAGTCCGATGAAATGAGATGTGATGATGATTTTCTTTAAAGGGTGTCAAACTTGATCGAACGTATCTCAAGATCACAGAAATACTTCCATATGTTCTCAAATCTTTTCCAGACTGTTAGGCATCAATTTAGCACATGAAATGACATGTTAGATAAAGTAGATGTAATTAGAAAATAAGTTGAAGCAATGATTCATGGTTATAAGGATTCAAACTTCAAGCTAAAGAACCAACTTAAGATAACGAATAGTTCATGGATCTAAATACAATTGATGTTATAATAAAGATAAAGAGATAAACATAGATAAAGTGAGGGGATGCTTCTCTTCATGCACGTATAGGCGGGTGCTGGAGGAGATGGCGCGTAACTTCAATGGTGCACTCACGTGAGGGAGGTGGCGCACGGCAGGTGGGGCGTACACCCAGTGGCATGTGCGAGTGGGCTGTCGGTGGTGAAAGCCGCTGGTTTCAATGGATGTACGGCTGTGGACTGCGACAAGACGGAGGTGCAGTAGCTTGCTGCGTGAGGCGGAGATGAGGCTGGAAGGTGCAGCTGCTTGCATCGACGTATTGCTAGGCACAGTGAAGCTCACACGAGGCACAACCACGCAAGGGACGGAGGTGCAGCAGCTTGCTACGTGAGGCGGAGATGAGGCTGCGCACAGTAGCGTAGGAAGAATCACTGGTTGGTTGGCAAACACGAATGAGTGCGAGAGGAGATCACATACTTCCGTAGTTGTGTGGGCTGGAGGCTGTGGCGTGCGGCTTTGCGTTGGGCAGAAGAACGACTGAAGGAGCGCTGCGAGGAGGAGGATGGTGCAGCTGTTATGCGCTGAGATTGCGCAGAACAGGAAGTCGCACAGCTGCTAGTGCACCGGTACGCGAGGGACTCGGTTGCTGCGGTTGATACATCCACACGCACGGCTGTGCACATTGTTGGCGCTAGGTAGGCGTGTACCTGTAGAAAGAATAAACGAGAGAGAGAGAGAGAGTAGAAGGCGAGAGAGATAGAATGTGCGAGAGGTGCGTGAGTGAAGGTTATAGAGAGTGCGTGAATGGGAGGTCGAGTACGAAGAGAGAATGGGGAGAAAGAGAGAGAGTACGTGAGGAGTCCCCGCTATGCATGAATGGACCTCCTTTTATCCTTGCATTGTGCGGCTCCATATCATGCAAATAAAGAGAGAGTAAAGATAAAACATAATTGTTGCATGGGGAAGGGAATGGGTGAAGTACGTGGGGTGCAAGTTGTGCATGGGGAAGGCATGATAGGGTGGCTCTATGCATGATAATAAAGAATGTGTCTTTTACACTAAACCCCCTCCCTATTTCTTCCCAAAAAAAGTGAAGTGAAATGTGTTTATATTGTAAGCATATCCGATAGTTCTTCATTTTTCTTTGATAACAACAAGTCTGATCTTTATAGTTGAGAATTAATCTCAGTATAAAATATGATTTTTAAATGTGAATGATGATTTTATCTCCTCTGTGTATTGGATGCAATTTATGTGAATTTGAAGTTTATGGATCAATTATTTAGGTTGCATATCACATAATTTGATCATATTATCTCTGTATATATTGTAAGCACACCCCCATACTTAAGTTTTGCTAGTCCCGAGCAAGAATAAGATAAGAAATAATGAAGGATAAGGAGAATAGCCAAGATAGATCTGGTGAGGGTTTGCAGCAGACACTCCCACAAAGTCTTTGAGTTTTCAGTCCCTAACCACACACATACACAAACTTCAGTAGAGTTGACCCATGGATTAATGATTTGTTTGAATCATCTACTTGACTCGAGTTTTATAGTTTCAATAGTCTCTCAGTTCCAACAAAATCAGACATGGTTTCAGAAGGTCGATCAGGTCAGCTCATCCCTAAGAAACAGGTATTCTCTTTGACCTTGAGTGGATATAAACAGTGTTAGTGATAGTTTTAGCTTTCGTGAGTCAAGAGAACGAGCTAACAACACAATCTATGAAGGTACCGAATGATTCCCTAGTCATATAGCCTCAGTCCTCACCTGAATTCAGGCATATTCTCTTTTCACCAAAGTATGTTAGCATAAAGAAATAGGTCATAATTCTTTGGAAAATGGGACTTAACTTTCGGGGTTTTCCGTAGACCGCTTTGGTCCGTTGCTCTCATTCTTTTCTTTTTGCAGGGCATAACCCTGGGCCTCTTTGGGCCTCTTTTAATATTTTACGTAGCATCATTGGGCTGCCACCACGGCTTTTTAGTGGAGGAGGGTTATTTGGTGGTCTTCTTTGCATTTGCTTTGCGTATCTTTGCATGATTGGTGGTTTTTGTCATTTGTATTGTGATATGCCTTTTGTGGTGTTTTTGTCTTGGGTTTGGCATCAAAAGGTAGTATCGGCTTAATATTGTCTTTGGAGGAACGATACTGGCTTAATTACTGATATACTTAGACTAGAAAGATCATGTTTCTCCTGAGTCAGGTTCCTTCACTGACTATAGATAAGGTTCAGGCATTGGCACAACCAAGAGGACAACTCCTCACCTCAACTAGATTGTAATTGTATCTCGTAAAATAAACTCAATCAAGCTAAGTGCAATGTGCAGATGCCTAATATCCACTGAAGAGTTTAAGAGTGCTACTAGTTTCTCAGGTGATCTAGTTAGATACAGAAATTCATTCACCAGTAGAGTCAGTGGACTGAGAGAATAAAGTCCATATGGTCCTGAAGAAAGCTTAAAAACTCATGCCTAGTGAATTTCTGATGAAGTTAAGTGGATTAGGGTCAAGTCAACCTCAGTCTATGATTTATGCAGTGAAGATCTGATTTCTCAAAATGGGATAAAACTAGGAAGGATGTATTTTTTGTGGTTTTCTTGCTTTTGAAAATATTTTTAGGGGAATTTTTGCAAAAGAGAGTTTTTTTGAAAGAGTATGCAATTTTGAAAAACTATGCAGACACCCCCCCATACTTAACAGAAACCATGTCCTCATGGTGAAGACAATGTGCAATAGGAGGATCAGAAGGGATGTGAAATGTATTTTTTTATGGAATGTAATGCAGAAGAGTACCCCCATACTTATCTAATGCAATGCAGTGAAAATAAACATGTGAGCTGTAAGACGAAAAGATACCTGTGAGGAGAGGCTCACGAGAGTGCATGATTTAACGCCTCAGCTTGGCGATGTGGTGGTTCATTTTTCCTGCAGAAGGTATGTTGTGCAGACAGGCATAGGACCAAATGGTTCAACAACAGGTTTTAGTCTTTGACCATTGACTCTGAAAGTGGCTTTAGTGTTTGGGTCAAAAATTTCTATCGAGCCATTATCGAATACTTGAGTTACAATGTATGGTCCTTTCCATTTCGATATTAGTTTTCCTGGAAATAACTTCAGGTTTGCATCAAATAGCCATACTTTTTTGATTTTCTTTGAATGTTTTCCTCGAAATGTTGGCATCATGCCACAACTTGATCTTCTCTTTGTATAGCAGGTTGTTATCATAGGCTTGTGATCTCAATTCTTCCCATTCAGATAAGTCCAATAGTCTTTTCTTTCCAACCTCATCATAATCCAAATGGCATTTCTTGATCGCCCAGAGTGCCTTGTGGTGGATCTCTACAGGTAGATGGCAAGGCTTTCCATAGACCAGCCTATATGGGCTCATTCCTAAGGGTGTACGGAAAGCTGTACGGTAGGCCCAAAGAGCAGAAGGTAAGTGTTGAGACCAGTCTTTACGATCAGAGCGGATAGTTTTCTGGAGGATGTTCTTGATCTCCCAGTTTAACAGCTCGGCCATTCCATTGGTTTGTGGGCGATAGGTTGTTGAGACCCGGTGTTCGACTCCATTTTTCTTAAGTAAATTCTTGACTGAAGCGTTCAGAAAATGGGTTCCACCATCACTAATGACCACCTTGGGTAATCCAAATCGGGAGAAGAGATTGTTCAGGAATTTAACAACAGTGGCTCTATCAGCAGCGCGAGTGGGAATGGCTCAACCCAACGGGACACATAGCCAACAGCGAGTAAGATGTGCTGATAGCCTTGTGAGGTGGTGAAAGGTCCCATGAAGTCTATTCCCCAAGTATCAAAGATCTCGACTATATGCAGGGGTTGGAGGGGCATCATGTTACGACGGGTCATTGTTCCATTAGTCTGACAAGGAGGACAAGATTGAGCAAAATGGTGAGCATCTTTAAAGAGTGTGGGCCAGTAGAAACCGCATTGTAAGACTTTAGCGGATGTGCGCTTCCCTGAGTGGTGTCCTCCACACCCAGAAGTGTGGCAGTGAGTTAGGACATCGTTGACTTCAGATTCAGGGATGCATCGTCTCCATATCAAATCAGCACCCTTTTTGAAGAGCAAAGGGTCTTCCCAGTGATAGTATCGGGCTTGGGCTTTGGTTTTGTCTTTCTTATGTTTTGACCAATCATCAGGAAATGTGGAAGTGACGATGTAATTGACGATGTCGGCATACCAAGGGAGTTGAGAAACAGAAATGATACTTTCATCTGGAAAATTATCAGAAATTGGGATTGTGTCTATGTTTGAGGAAGGGATTCTTGAAAGGTGATCGGCCACGACATTCTTTGCTCCTGCTTTATCTCGAATCTCTAAATCAAATTCTTGGAGCATTAAACCCCACCTAATGAGTTTAGGCTTAGCATCAGTTTTTGTGAAGAGATATTTCAAAGCAGAGTGGTCTGTGTAGATAATAATGTGGGATCCTAGGATGTAAGATCGAAATTTCTCTAGTGAAAATACCACAGCCAAAAGTTTTTTCTCAGTCACAGTGTAGTTCTTTTGAGCATCATCCAGAGTTTTACTAGCATAGTGAATTGGCATAAGATTTCTCATCTTTCCTTTGACCCAATACTTCCCCCACAGCATAATCAGATGCATCACACATGATCTCAAATTCACGGTTCCAATCTGGGGTTTGTAGGATGGGTGCTTCAGTGATGATTTTCTTCAGGGTTTTGAAAGATTCAAATGTGTCCTCAGTAAAAGTGAAGTCTTGATCTTTTTCCAGTAATTTTGTGAGAGTACGGGAAATTTTTGAAAAGTCCTTGATGAAGCGGCGGTAAAAGCCGACATGACCTAGGAAGGACCGAATACCTTTTATGTTCACTGGTGGACTTAAATGGGTGATTGTCTCAATTTTTGATGAATCCACTTCCATCCCTTTCTTTGACACAACATGTCCTAACACAATCCCTTGTTTCACCATAAAATGTGATTTCTCCCAAGATAATATCAAGTTCACTTCAATGCATTTCTGGAGGACTCTATCCAAAAATCCCAGTGTTTCCTCAAAAGAGTCTCCAAAAATAGATAAATCTTCCATAAATACTTCCATAAAATCGCCGATCATATCAGTGAAAATTCTCATCATGCATCTTTGAAATATTGTTGGGGCATTACATAGTCCGAAAGGCATGCAGCAGAAGGCATATGTTCCAAATGGACAAGTGAAAGTGGTCTTGTCTTGATCTTCTGGTGCTATGGCTACTTGGTTATAACCGGAATATCCATCTAAAAAGCAGAAGAATTCTTTTC
Source organism: Ottelia alismoides (assembly GCA_037367405.1). NCBI lineage: Eukaryota > Viridiplantae > Streptophyta > Magnoliopsida > Alismatales > Hydrocharitaceae > Ottelia > Ottelia alismoides. The sequence goes on from JAZKJV010001373.1 coordinate 74,244, forward strand.
CGGCTAGCTTCTCAATGATTTGGTCAATGAATGGTAATGGGAAATGATATTTTCGAGTAGCCTTATTGAGTTTCTTATAATCTACACAGACTCTCCAAGATGTGGCTACTTTGGTGGGTATGTCCTTGCCTTTCTCATTTTTGACAATTGTTAATCCAGCCTTCTTGGGGACAACTTGGAGAGGACTTACCCAAGGGCTGTCAGAGATAGGGTAAATGATACCCACGCTTTCCCATTTATAGATCTCATTCTTCACAACCTCTTGTAGATTGGGATTCAGCCGTATATGCATTTCCCGAGAGGGTTTACAATCATTTTCCAGATATATGTGATGAGTACAGAATGTTGGGCTTATTCCTTTTAGATCCGTTATTTTCCATCCAATGGCCTGGGAATTCTTTTTCAAAACTTCCATGAGTTGACTTTCTTGCATATGGTTTAGGTTGACATTGATAATGACTGGTAGAGTCTGTGCATCATCTAAGAAAGCATACTTCAGATCTTTAGGTAGTGGCTTTAATTCAACAGTGGTTGTCGATGGATTCAGAGTTGTAGTGTTTCCTGAGTCTATTACAGAAATAGTCTCAAATGGTGGTTCCATCATGGGCATGATCATGGTTGAGGTCAATGTGAGTTCAGAGTCTAATGTGTCCCAGGCATTATCAATCTCATCAATTTCTTGTCCGGTGAGAGGGCATGGTGGAGCTTCTAGTGCAAGATTCAGATTGTAGGTGGCTATTTCATGAGAAGTGTTTTTGTAAGTGGATCTAGAGGTGTTCAGACTAACCTCTAAAGGATCTTTGGTGAGATGGATTGGGTCAAAGTCTTTTTGAATATTTAGAATAGCACATCGTTCTATCCAACCACATTCTTCGGTCTCAGATTCAGTGGGAGTAGGGGTGACAAGATCAACAGGAATGACTTGGCCATTGATTCTAAATTCAACTCTTCCAACCTCATAATCAAAATGAGCTTTAGCAGTGGCCAAAATGGTCGTCCTAGTATGATTGGTGTCTCACTCAATATATTTGCTTGATCCATATCCATCACAACAAAATCAATCGGGAATTTATGACCTTGAACATCAACTATCACATCCTCAAGAAGTCCTTTTGGTCTTTTCATAGACCGATCAGCCATTTGCAAAGTCTTTGAGACAGGTTTCAGTTTTCCTAGGTCAAATTGCTCCAGAATAGTAGTCGGGAGAAGATTGATGGATGCGCCATTATCTAGCAAGGTGTGGTCGAAGGTTAATTTGCCAATTTTGCATCTAAGTAGAGGAGCTCCTGGATCTTTCTTTTTGGTGGGTAAGAATTGGGAGATGGCATTGGTTGTTGCTTGAGGGAGCACATGTCTTTCAATATCTTCATTGTCCTTTCTACTTTTTCCCTTGGATTTCCGTTTTGGTGTACATTTTTCCTTCAAAAACTGAGAGAAGGCTGGAACTTGTTCGAGGGCTTTTAAGAGAGGGATCTCAATGACAATGTCGGAGAATAGTTTTTCTAGCTCTGGATCGATGGTGGAAGATTGAGGTTTTCTCCGGTGAAGAGCTCCGGGAAAGGGGATAGTTATGGATGGGGAGACAGGAAGGGGCATGGTTGTCTCAGTTAGCTTCTCTTCATCATCAGGCTCCTCCTCTTTTTCAATTTGTTCTTCTGAAATTAGCGGTCCGGTGTAGGCGAAAGTGGTTTTTCCATTTCTCAGAGTGATAGCATTAGCAGATTGGTTTGGGTGGGGTGGTGTTTTGAAATTAACTTGGTTTCTAGGTGCTTGTTGTGGGTTCCCTTGATTTGTCCTAGAAAATGTAAAAAATCCTTAATTCTGGTTTTGGAAACCAGGTGGTGAAGTGAAAGATCCGGGAGGTGGTGGAGTTTGAAGTACTCCAGACGAACTAGCCTTGTTGGTGTTAGGATTGGGCAGCGGTTGAGGTGACAAGGCTGGGATGTATGACCTGATCTCGGCGAATTGATGGGTATTCTCAGAGTTGGCTTTTTGTTGAGCTTCAGTGGCATGTTGTTGAGCTATAGCTAGTTGTTGTATTGCCTGAGCCAAGGCATCGAAGTTTACCGCAGTCGTGGAGGGTTGAGTCATGGGTGGTGCTATCGGTTGTCTGGGTTGGGTGTGATTTTAGAAATGATAGTTGTTTTGTCCATTCCACCCAGAATTTGATTGTTCTCTCCATGTGTTGTGATTATTTGAATATGTTCCTCCTTGATTTCTCTGCACCCAATTCATAGTCTCAGAATTTATATCTTGATTATGGGTGAATGTGGTGTGTTCAACTTCATGGCTGGTGGGATTATTCATGGCCAATTTTTCTATGGCTTGAGTCATGAGGTTCATTTGTTTTGAGATGGTTTCCCATTTGTCAGGATTCTCATTGCTAGATCTCGCATGATCAATGATATTGATTGTCCTCATGTTCCCACTGTATTGTTCAATTGAGGAACTATTCACCGAATTGTCAGCCATATTTTCAAATAACATCCAAACAAAATGTTCATCACGGCTGATGTAATTTCCATCGCAGGAGCCATCAATCACTCTCTTAAATGATGTATCTATGCCCTCATAAAATATCTAAACCAATTTCCATATGGGGATTGCATGATGAGGGCATTTCCTTTGTAATTCCTTAAACGCTCCCAAGCTTCGTGGATGGGTTCTCTGTTTTTCTGGGTGAAAGATGAAATAGCTTGTCTCAGGGCGTTGGTCTTTCCTATGGGAAAGTATTTCTTGATAAAGGCTTCCCTTAAGACATCCCATGAAGTGAGAGGGGTTCCGTAATTCTGAAGCCATTGGAGTGCTTTGTCTTTGAGTGAGTAGGTGAAGGCTTTCATGTAGATGTATTCTTTTTCTACCCCAGGGATACTCATGGTGTCACAAGTAGATCGGAAATCTTGGATATGGAGGAAGGGATCTTCAGAGTCATTTCCATAGTATTTTGGGATCAAGGAGAGTGATGCGGGCTTTATTTCAAAGTCTCCTACTTCAGGCGGGATTTGGACCCAATGAACTAAGTCTTCTGCAGCCGGGTTGTAATGTGTGCTTATGGGCGGTGGTCGGATGAGAGGTGCTATGGTGTGGCGGATAGTCGCATTTTCCTCTCTCAATAGTTGCAGTTGATGCAGGATGAGGTCCATAGGATTTGGTCTTTCTTCTCCCATGTCTCCAAGGTCAAGTGAATTTTCAGTTGAAGGAGATGGGTTGGATTTTCTCCCATGTCTCCAAGGTCACGTGAATTTGGTCTTTCTTCTGGTTGAAGGAGATGGATTTTCTTCTGATTTTCAAACATGTCCTTATTATACTCCCCGGCAACGGTGCCAAAATGTTGATGCGATTTTACGTGGTTTTAAAAGTTGTTTTACCACGTCGTTGTTGTCCCACACAAAACCGCAATAAAACAAATAATATTACAACTACGAGCACGATCAAAGTACAGAAAAATGTACGCGGCAAGTAGAGGATCGAATCCACAGGGACCAAGCAAATTTGTGATATTTGTTCTTCTTTCAAGCTTAATTAGAATTTTAATCCATGGTGACGAGAGAAAGATGTGATTTTCGAAGAGACGAGGCAATCTACTGTGAAAGTACTTCCAAGAACTTAAAGTTAACGAATGAGGGCATGCGTGCAACTAAATAAAATAACGGGGGACGAATTACAAATTAAGATGAAAGAAATAAGAGGTCACTTGCAATGTTTCAATAAAAAAAGTGGAATCTAAAACTTGCGGTGAATTCATTTAAAGAAAACTTAGAGATGAAAAGAAACCTTATAAAATAAAAATGCTTTCAAGTTCAATTCTAACAAAACCAACTAGTGTAAAAATGCAAGAGAACTTATAACATTAGAGTTGTTTCCTTCCAACTTCAACTTAAACGGATTAACTAAGGGAATAAAATGCAGGAGACAAATAATAGGGAGGAGAAATGCTTCTCTATCCGGATATGGAATGAAGACGATGTCGACGATGACGGCGACGGATGCGTGGGCTGCTAGATGCGTGAGTAGGGAGGTGTGGGTTGAAGTCGCGGAGAACAGTGGCTGGAGGTGCGCGGAGTTACGCGAGAAGGCACGGGCAGTTGTCGCTCGCTGGAAGGTGGCTGAAGCGTCGGGGGGCACACGGGAAGAGGCTTGCACACCCACAGAAGCACTGGGGGCTGGCGGCTGCTCGTTGGAGTACACAGCGGTGCGCGGTTAGCAGTGAGGAGCACAGGAGTGGCCAGTCGCACACCCGTACGCAGTTGTAGACGAGGATGTATGCGCAAGAGGTGGTCACTGGAGAACGGTGGCCATTGGCGCTGTAGAGGTGCCCGTGGAAAGGAGTTGTTGCAGGCTATGCTCTCACCTGCATGAGAGGAAAAGAGAACGAGAGATCGAGTATATGAGAAAGAACGGGTGTTCCTGCAAAACAAAATGAGAAACAAAAAATGGGGGAGAGGGTTGTGCGTGCATGACAAATAACGAGAGAGAGATGGATATGGCAAGAGAGCGAGTGTGTGAGGGGAGGGAGAGTATGCGCAAAAATGGGGAGTGCGTGAATGGCCAAATCCGTGAGGGAGGGAGAGAGTGTGTGAGGGGAGGGAGAATGGGGACTGCGTGAATGGCCAAATCCGTGAGGGAGGGAGAGAGTCTAGGTGCATGAAGAAGTCAATCCATTGTCCTCATATTCAAAATCTAAGTTTGGACTTTTTTCATTAATCGTAATATCACATCCAGAATTAACATCAAACATCAAATTGTCCTCGATTTCTTCACTGGAGTTAATACCAATATTATCCTCAAATTCAACTATTATTTCAGACCAATTGATATCATTAGTAGACTGAGATTCACAACCTTCAGAATAGTCTAAGGAAAGATCGATACCATCATTTATACATGTATCCATCAAGAGTGAGTCATGATCGAGTTGTATTAGGGGTGCGATCTCAATTTCAAACATGTCCTTATTATACTCTCCAAAATCATTCTGATCAAGATGATTCATGAATGCCGAAATTATATCACATTCCTCCTCAATTTCATCCATAGAGTCATATTCCTTAAGATCACAAAATGAAGTTTCATGCTCAAAGTTTTCGAGTCTTTCCAAGAGACAACATTCATCTATTAAATCATTGGGCATCTCAATTAATACATGGTCTGACACAGGAGGAGCGAAGATGGGGATATCGTGAAATTTCGTCAATCTGGGTTTGAGGAGACATGGAGATGGCACTATTTCATCAATAAAATCTTCTTCTATATATCTCATATCTAGTTCATCAAAAGGAAGTATCGTTGTTTGGTTCACTGATATGGGGACCCAATTTTTTCTGCCCTTGAGTGTCTGAAATCCTCAATTTTCTTTTCTTGATGTTTCTCAAAATATTGTTGAGATATATTGCATTCATCCGTCAAACTATTTGGCCTATTCATCAAGTGAGCACGAATTTCCAAAAGTTGTTTACTGACATTCTCGTGTATCCTATTACATTCATCTATAAGTGCTCCCTGGTTTTGTTGGATTTGGATAGCTAATTCATGAAGAGTATGTTGATAGTCACTTTCATGGGTCGGTGATAGGGGTAAGGAGATTGAGTGATTTCTTAAAGAATCGGAGATTCGTCCAGTATTCAAAATGGATGAGTGTTCTGCGTGTGAAAGTGGTTTGGAAGAGACAAAGGAAGGGCATGCGGGAGAAGGTAATGCAAGAAATTCCTCTAATATAGGGTCATCATGGGGTGGTTTTGACGTTTGATCGGATGACTCATTCTTTTTGTGTTCCCTATCTTCTTGATATTTTTGCACTAGATGCATCATTTCATCAATCTCACGCTCAATCGGTAATAAATAGGTGGATCAATGGGTCGAGAAGATTGTTTCCTATCCTCCAAATAATTTAATGCAATGGCCCGATTCAGTTTTGTTTTCTCGTGCATCTCATTGAGCATAACTTGATTTTTTTCCATGAATAAAGATTCTCAAGTACATACAAGAATGGGTGGGATTTTTTTATAGATCGGATCGTAATCTAGCAGTTGTTGCAATTGATTTTTCAAATATATACAACCTAACATACACAGCACAATACACCAGACAATTTGTTGATTCACCAACTCACACATAAAATTACCGCGGGAGCGGTTATCTTTTCAATTTTAGTTTAGTGATTCAACAAAAGTTTTCAGAGAAATTAGAGGCCTTAAAGATGAGGTGGGTGTGGAAGATTGTGAGAAATCGATGTCCCAATCCGGCTGGGGGATCCAAGGTGCGGCACTCAGATCGAGGATCTGCTTCTTCCCACAAGAACATATGCCCAACGCGTCAAGGAGTTACGATTTCTCTCTGCAATCCCACGTAGCACCAGGGATTTTTGTCTCTATCCAAGGATTCTATGTGCTCGTGATTTTTGTGTCATACATGTGCATCAAAACAAGCATTCAAGAATTTATTTGCCTGCTTTCTGCTTGGGCCACTGCGGTGGCCTTTCAAGCTTATCTTTTTAGCGTGATAAAGCAAGTTTTGGTGATCTTTTTTAGGTGAGCAGAGGGAGAAGACCACAGAGATGATGCAAAGAAAAAGTATTTGTTAATTTTTCGATTTAAGTTTGGAGCACAAACAAATGCAAAATTTTTTAAAAACCTAAGATGCCTAAGAGAAAGGGGAGCTCACAGTGCCTGCACTTCTGACGCTAATCCATAATGTTTTTTCCTGTTGATGGTTAGCTTTTTCGAGAAAGGGGGGGAGAAAAAATTACAAATTACAAGTTTGCGAAAAAATGCATGAAAAGACAAATAATTTTTTTTCTTTTTGAAGTCTAAGTACCTGAAATAAAAAATGCACAGATTAGAATATCGAAAATAAGTTAGGAATGAAGAAAAAAATTGCAAATGTTGCCTAGTCCCCGGCAACGGCGCCAAAATGTTGACAAGGTTTTTCGCAGTTTAAAAAGTCGGTTTTATCAAGTCGTTGTTTTCTCACGATAAACCATTATCAAACAAATAAAATACAACTACGAGTGCGATCAAAGTACAGCAGAAATGTACGTGGCAAGTAGAGGTTCGCATCCACAGAGACTGAACAAATTTGCAATTTTAATTCGACATTTAAAACTTGATTCTAATCTTAGTCTGATGAAATGAGATGTGATGATGATTTTCTTTAAAGGGTGTCAAACTTGATCGAACTTATCTCAAGATCACAGAAATACTTCCATATGTTCTCAAATCTTTTCCTGACTTTTAGGCATCAATTTAGCACATGAAATGACATGTTAGATAAAGTAGATGTAATTAGAAAATAAGTTGAAGCAATGATTCATGGTTATAAGGATTCAAACTTCAAGCTAAAGAACCAACTTAAGATAATGAATAGTTCATGGATCTAAATGCAATTGATGTTGTAATAAAGACAAAGAGATAAAGATAGATAAAGTGAGGGGATGCTTCTCTTCATGCACGTATAGGCGGGTGCTGGAGGAGATGGCGCGTAACTTCGATTGTGCACCCGCGCGAGGGAGGTGGTGCACGGCAGGTGGGGCGTACACCCAGTGGCATGTGCGAGTGGGTTGTCGGTGGTGAAAGCCGCTGGTTTCAGTGGATGTACAGCTGTGGACTGCGACAAGACGGAGGTGCAGTAGCTTGCTGCGTGAGGCGGAGATGAGGCTGGAAGGTGCAGCTGCTTGCATCGACGTATTGCTGGACACAGTGAAGCTCACACGAGGCACAACCACGCAAGGGGCGGAGGTGCAGCAGCTTGCTGCGTGAGGCGGAGATGAGGCTACGCACAGTAGCGCAGGAAGAACCGCTGGTTGGTTGGGGAACGCGAAGGAGTGCGAGAGGAGATCACACAGTGCCGTAGTGGTGTGGGCTGGAGGCTGTGGCGTGCGGCTTTGCGTTGGGCGGAAGAACGGCTGAAGGAGTGCTGCGAGGAGGAGGATGGTGCAGCGGTTATGCGCTGAGATTGCGCAGAACAGGAAGTCGCACAACTGCTAGTGCACCGGCACGCGAGGGACTCGGTAGCTGCGGTTGATACATCCACACGCACGGCTGTGCACGTTGTTGGCGCTGGGCAGGCGTGTACCTATAGAAAGAATAAACGAGATAGAGAGAGAGAGTAGAGGGCGAGAGATATAGAATGCGCGAGAGGTGCATGAGTGAAGGTTATAGAGAGTGCGTGAATGGGAGGTCGAGTATGAAAAGAGAATGGGGAGAAAGAGAGAGAGTACGTGAGGAGTCCCCGCTATGCGTGAATGGCCCTCCTTTTATCCTTGCATTGTGCGGCTCCATATCATGCAAATAAAGAGAGAGTAAAGACAAAACATAATTGTTGCATGGGGAAGGGAATGGGCGAAGTACGTGGGGTGCAAGTTGTGCATGGGGAAGGCATGATAGGGTGGCTCTATGCATGATAATAAAGAATGTGTCTTTTACTCTAAACCCCCTCCCTATTTCTTCCCAAAAAAAGTGAAGTGAAATGTGTTTATATTGTAAGCATATCCGATAGTTCTTCATTTTTCTTTGATAACAACAAGTCTGATCTTTATAGTTGAGAATTAATCTCAGTATAAAATATGATTTTTAAATGTGAATGATGATTTTATCTCCTCCGTGTATAGGATGCAATTTATGTGAATTTGAAGTTTATGGATCAATTATTTAGGTTGCATATCACATAATTTGATCATATTGTCTATGTATATATTGTAATCATCAATGCTCCTCCTGAGCAATACACTGGCGCCAAATACAGTTTTCTCCTTCCCTGAATAAGTATGGGTCTTCATATTAGTAGAAATGAATGGTGGATAAGAACTTGTTCTTCCTGATTTTTGTCCAATCTTGTGGGACTGCACCGGATATGAAGTAGCTCACAATATCATCATACTAAGGTAGAGATGCCATGGTGAGAATTGATTCGTCAGGAAAGGTTTTTGTGATGGATGTATCGTTCAGTGGAGGATCTTGACATTCAATTCTGGAGAGGTGATCTGCTACCACATTATGAACTCTAGGTTTATCCTTAATTTCCATGTCGAACTCCTGGAGGAGAAGGATCCATCTGATCAATATGGGCTTCGCATCCTTCTTTTATTGTAGATACCGGATAGCAGAGTGGACAATGTAAATTGTGACTTTAGATCCAAGAATATAGGATATGAACTTCTCAAGGGTGAAAACCACAGCTAACAACTCTTTCTTTATAACAATATAGTTTCTTTGAGCTTTGTCTAATGTTTTCTTGGGCGTAGTGAATGGCATAGGGCATCTTATATCTTCTTTGTCCCGAGACAACCCCAACTGTGAACTCGGTTGTGTCTGTCATGATCTTAAAGTGGATAGACCAATCGGGTTGTTGAGGATGGGAGCCTGAGTGACTAGCTCTTTTAATTGAGTGAATGATTGGAGAACCTGTTGATCAACATTAAAATTGGTCTCCTTGCAAAGCAGCTCAATGAGAGGTTGGGCAATGCAACTAAAGTCCTTAATGAATCATGTGTAAAAGCCAATATGACATAGGAATGACCTTACACCCTTGATATTATGAGGTGGCTCAAGATTAGCAATAACATCCACCTTTGTCGGGTCGACTTCCATGCCACGCTTGGAAATGACGTGGCCTAGAACAATTCCTTTGGTGACCATGAAGTGGCTATTTTCCCATGATAACACAAGATTTACTTCATGGCATTTCTAAAGCACATAATCCAGGTACTCAAAACAATAATCAAAGCTATCACCATTGACTGAGAAGTCATCCATGAACACCTCGAGAAAATTGCCAACCATATCAGCGAAAATTACAAGAATGCACCTCTAGAATGTGGCAGGTGCATTGCATAAACCAAAGGGCATTCTCCTAAAAGTATAAGTGTCGAGCAGACAAGTGAAGGTGGTCTTCCCTTGGTCTTCTAAGGTGATTACCTCTTGGTTGTACCTGGAGTACCCATCAAGAAAACAGAAGAACTCCTTGTCAGCCAATCTTTCTAGCAGTTGATCAATAAATGGCAAGAGGAAGTGGTCCTTCATTGCGGCATTCAGGCTACGGTAATCCACACATACACACACACACCATGATGTTGGTAGCCGAGTAGAAATCTCCTCTCCTCTTTCATTGGTGACCACAGTGATCCCTGATTTCTTGGGAACTACATGCAAGGGACCCACCCATTTAGAGCCGGAGATGGGATAAATGAAGTCTGTATCACACCATTTCGTGATTTCTTTCATAACTACGTCCCCTAAATTAGGGTTCAGTTACCTCTGAAATTCTTGAGATGGCTTGGATTGATCACATGGAGGTCTGATAAATTCCAACCAAGTGCTTTGCGGTTTTTCTCTAGATCCTCGAGCACTCGAGATTCCTTATTTGGGGTCTGCCTGTTGTTGATGATGAACGGATACATCAACTCTATGCCCGTAAGGAAAGCATAATTAAGGTCTGTCAGAAGCTGCTTTAGGTCAGGATCTGATCGAACATACTTCTCAGATATTTTAGAAACAATGCTGGTAGGTGCTTGGTCTGCCAAGATTTCAGAGGTGCTACTTACCTCGATCACTCATGACTCACATGACAACGTGCTGAACAAATCATCAAAGAATGTATCAAGTTCAGATTGTCTTAAATTTTCTGAAAAAAGGCTCATCATCGAATAAGAATCGGTCTCCCAATTGACATTGGAGCATGTATCGACTGTACTTTCCAAGGGCTCCTCTGGAGAGAGGATTTCCTAAGTTCATGTGTCATTTAAAGATAATTATGCATCTCTGATTTTTGCAATAATGTCACAGGCCGCTGCAGGCGGTTCTGCTCGGTTTTCATCAAATACAACTTTCGGCTCACTGATAATATCCACGGTGACTCTGTCGCTGCATGAATAGAATGTGATCTTTCTAGATCCATAGTCAACAATTACTTCGATTATTCGAAAGAATGGTTGCCTAAGGATATTGGGTGTCTGGAGTAACGATGTTGGTGAATCAATGTCCAGGACGACAAAGTCCACTAGGAAGCACATGTCATGTATTGTTACAATAATGTCCTCCAATAACCCTCTAGGCCGCTTAATAAATCGATCAGCAAATTGAAGGATCATGTATGTGGGTTTAAGCGGACCCAGCCCAAATTCTGTAGGTAATGAGGAGGCATGAGGTTGATTTAAGAGTCGATATCAAGAAGAGTTTGCTCGAATATTTGATCAAAAATCTTGTATCTGATCAAAGGTGCTCCTTTGTCTGGCTTTTTCTAAGGGAGGTTGTCGATGACATTGATTGTAGCCATGGTAAAGACGTGCTTCTCGACTCGGTGGCATCGGTTATACATACCTCCTTCAATCATTTCTTAACTGTGGGCATATATTCCATGGATTTCATTAAGAACACTTCCAAAATCAGGTTCTCAATAATCCCCACAATTGATGGATCAGACAATACACTTTTCATTTTTTGGATTTTTTAATAGCATCAGGAAAAAGAACATTCATAGAACCAAAAGAATTATTCTTATGTACATCAGAATCAATGTTTACAAATGACTGGCTAGAAGAAGGTAAGACGTCATCCAAAAAGGTAGGTGATGTGGGAAGAAAAGCAAGAAATTCAGCTGTGTCAATCGACATGGGATCGGTAGCTGGTGCTGGCATCTTCTTGGTTGTCTCGACTTCGCCTTTGATGTTATTCTATTTTTTATCTTTTCCTTTTGCTGATTTTTTTGGTCTTTTATTAGTGATGGTGGCTGGTTGTAGCTGATTTGAGTCATCTGTCTTCTTCTTCTTCACCTGATCCTGCGGCTGGCACGACTGATGCAGAAGAGGATGATTGATCACATGATGCTTTTATTCTTTTCCTTGATGGTGGAAGATGACGACAAAGTCCAATCACTCCTGCTTCTTTTTTTTGAAGTTATTGGGTTAGCTTCGACCTGCATCGGGATACGAGTTTTTGTGGCAGTCAGGTCATCGAGCTTCTGTCTCATCTCAGTATGGCTCTTCACCAACTGAGCCAAACAATCGAGGGTAGGGTTCACAGGAACTGCCTCAGATGGTTCATCATGCTGACCACGCTAAGACTGATAATTATACGGAGGTTGTTGGTTGTTGCTCTGATGATGCCAAGGAGGAGGAAGCAGATATTATTGATATGGAGGAGGAGGAAGCGGATATTGCTAATATGGAGGAGGAGGGTACGGTTGATGTGGAGCAGTCGCGTAAGAGTTATTATAAGGATGATGGTACTGCGACTGCTGGTAAGGTTGATTCTATCTCCAATGATTTTAATATTGTGGAGACTAGTGGTGTTGAGGTTGTTGGTTGTGTTGTACATGTCTACCACCCTGAGGCTGGTGGTACGGTCGAATGATAGAAGACTGACCTTGTGGTTGTCCTCCAAGACGCACCAACTATGCATCATTATTCCTGACGTCGTTCACTTCTTGCATTTGTGGTGGTGGAGGGAAGAATGAATCATAAGAGGGATGGGGTTCTGGTTGGTACACAACCAACTGCTGTTGTGGCAGTGTTGCTTGGGTGCTTGTTGTAGTACACGTGCTGAACTGCCGGCTGTTGTAGACCGGACTAAGGTTGCTAGTACACTAGTGGTTTTTCCTTCTTCTCAATCGTAGTCTCAGATGGTGGGGTCACCGGCTGGCAAGAGTTGATGGTGCTGACCTGCAGCTCCAGCTTCTTGATGATCTGATCCAACTTATCAAGATGGTGTGTCCTCCGTTCGATCATTACAAGTTTCTCGAGATCTTGTAATCGTTTTTCAATGATGTCTACCTTGGACAGATGGCCCCCGATGATATTAAGGTTGGAGCTTTCATCTCTGCATGCTTCATCAGACGTTGCCATAGGAACATGCTTGTGGAGGATATTGGGTTGCCTCTGATATGCAGGTGATGAAGAGACAGTGGCCTCTCCTTCGACCATTTCCTCGAATTTCTGCCAGACAACATCTTCATCCTTATTAAAGTGGGATCCACCACAGGCGTGTCTACTATCCTCTAACTCTCAGTAATCAGGCCCTTGAAGAAGTATTTCACCAAGTTGGTCTTCAGTGTGTCATGGTGGGGGCATTCCTCCTGCAGATCTTTGAATCGCTCCCATGCCTCATGAGTAAATTTGTGGGTACCTTGGGAGAAGTCACATATCTTGGCTCGCATATGGTTGAGATGACTGAGAGGGTAAAACTTTTGAAGGAATGCAGACTAAAAATCCCCCCAGATTGTCATGACCTTCCCTAGATGCTTGAACTAGTACATGGCCTTATCTTGTAGGCTGAAGGGAAACACGGTCATCTTGACTACACCTAACAAAATATTAGGGTAGTGTGTGGTTTTACATATGCGAGCAAACTGCTGCAGGTGAATATAGAGTTCCTCATTAGTGTTTCCATGAAAGGTAGGGAGAAGAGCGAGGAGATGAGGCTTAAGCTTGAAGTAGGCATGCACCAGTGGAATTTGTATACACTTGGTCATCTGGTTGTTTCCAGGATTGTAAGTCTGTTTCAGCGTAAGCTTTGGAACCTTATGTACTTTTTCCTCTTCCTCACGATCATCGCGTGGTGTTTCATTATGTCCTCTTTTTCCTAGTTTATTCCTCAAATCATTCAGCATCTCTTGAAATGCAGTTTGGGCCAATTCTTGCTCAGTTAGTTGTTGTTGGATGGCTTGGATGGATGCGAGAAATTGATCATTCATTTGATTCTTGTAGGCTGCAAGGACCTACTTCACCTGTGGAGGTTGTTGTCCTTTTCCTTTTTCTCCTGGAGGAGCCATCTCAAGCTCTGAGTTAGATGACACAAATTCCATATTGGGATCCAGGATCTACCTTTGATCTGCAATACAAAAAGGTATCCCAATTAGACCAACTATGAAAGAGAGCACCAGCTGACTAAATGGATATGAGATTAGGATCAATCCCAGATAGTTGTGAATGGAGCATTTGATGTGGATTGTAATCAACCTCCATTCACAATGGACGGAGCTTGGGACAAGAGTGATCTGTGTTTATTAGTGGAGTATAAAGGGAAAGGAAAGGAAGGCGAGGAATCTGGAGATGGTTTGCAAGATTCGAACTGGGTTCTTGGGAATTGCCTCGAATTATTGGAGATCCCAAATTCATGGATTTGATGTGGGTATCGGAGAGTTCCGACTGAACCATCCATGGGTCAACATCTTGGAGGAATAAAAGTAAGATCGATGCAAGAAGAATGATACGATGAATAAAAGAAGTTCAAAATAGTAGAGGGCTTGAAGTGAGCAGGGGGTCAAAGAGAAGGTTACATGAACAAAATTTGCATAAGTGTGCAGGACATGAACTTTGAACCTTAATCTAGATCCATGCAAACACAACACAAAATTGGGTTCACCAACTCACACAATGTGAAGCCATAAGAGATCGTCAATTTTTATCTTTTCAGTTTTATTGTTATTTGAGGCAAATATGATAGCAAGTCATTATCAGCTAACCCTATAAGAGTGTGTGTACTACCAGAAAAGTATCATGTACTTCTTCCACCTCCTTTGTAACATGTGCTCTGCACTCTTAGAGGACCTTGACCTCATGCCTGGGGAGCTACTCAGCCAAATAATAAGAGAGGGGAAGCTGATGGTGGTGAATCTAATACTTCGGATCAAGCTTGAAACAGAATCACACGTGAGTCTGTAAGGCCTTACTCGGACGCAAGACGATGAGACAGACACACCTGTGAGGGTGTGGCCTAAGCTCAGTACTTTAGACAGGGTTGGTGTTCGACACAAGGTGGGGAACACAATCGTTGACCAAGTCCTACTCGTCCACGTACGATTGAAGCGTCGGTACTTCGTCGCACCCATGAGATAATAAAGGCATCATAGAACAGGTTTTTTGGCTCTAATCCATAGAGGTCACACCTCACTCTGTCTGGAAGGTACCTGAAAACAATGAGGACTTTATGAACCCAAAATAATAATGTCCATTACATATTTTAATTAAGGTCAAAGTTTATTTAACAGTCCCTTTATTTTAAATTTTTTTGGGTTTTCACTTGTTTTGAGTATTTTTCAAAGCAGAACGCCTAATGATTTTTTTGCATTTTCTTTTGAGTCCTAAATGATATAAATACAAGGAGAGAAGGTAGAAAAGCAATGCAAGTTGTCGCTATGATGGAAATATCACCTTTGTGACTAATGATGCATGCAAAGTTAGTATCACTTATAGTGCCTCACGGCTCTCTCCATGCAGTATGTAAAAGAGAATATATAAATCTATATTGCATGCACGATATGCAAAACGAGAAAGCACCCTGAACAGTAATTGTTATTATTAGGAAGAACCAATGCTATTTATTTAGATATGAAACCTAAGGGTCCGATCAGAGCAAACCGCCATAACGAGTCCTACAAGCATTGTGTGGAGTCTCTCACGGCACGTGGTCCCAAATCTAAATAATCAGTAATTAATTTGACTAAGTCCAACTGTTGTAAGACTATAGGCACATGCTTCTATTAGGTGTTTGGGCCTATATTACCGAGTCAAGCAGATCCTAGATCTAGGGGATCAATCATGGAAAACAAATGAAAATAAGGGAGAAAAGCTCAAAACATGTGAAACAAAATAAAATAAAAGCAATAAAAACACAACAAATGAGACGAGGTCCACGGGTGAACAAACACCCATGGAATGGACCTCGTAGGTAGAGTAGCGTCCAAGTCCAAAATTATTAAAATTTAATCTCTTACAAAAATAAAAGAAGATCTCTCTCTCACATAAGGAAAAAATAAAGTCTATGCAAAATTGCTCTTCCTCCCTCTCTCTCTGTCTTCCTCCTTGCTCTCTCCAATTGGCCTATACAGAAAAAGTCAATCCAAGCACGTTTCAGGTGCATCCTCCTCCCAAGAAGCAGATATCTCCATGCGGTCCCTCGCAAGAAAAATAACAAAGACAAGACGGGTCAGAAACAAATAAGCAATTATCAACAAATAAAGGAAAATAAAAAGAGAAACTATGCGCAGATAAATATACACAAAAATGCTACATTCCATTGCGTCCTCAGCAACGGCACCATTTGTTTAGCCCACCACAATCAGGGGAGCAGTCTTGAAGACCACACAAGACGGGTCCACTAAGACGTTGTGATGGCAGCTCACCAAGATCGAGCGACTAAGCAACAATTAACCCACACAATAATATGAATCGATGTAAACTGGGGTGTGGATTAAAATTTATTATAACCTTACAAACAAGTGTGTATAGTAACAAGAAGAGTAGGGTGTCGAACACATGGAAACAAGTCGGTGTAACATGTATATTATTTATAAATAAATAATGAATAAATAATATAGGTGTATTTTACATAATATTTGCTTAATGAATTAATGTTTTATGGATTTTTTGATTAAATAAAATCATTATATTTTTCTTTAATTTATTTTAAACTTTTAATTTTTTATATTATATATATTTTTAATTTTATTTGTAATATGTAATAAAGGTATATATATATATATACAACTATATGTGTGTATTAGATGTATAAGGGACGGGGGAAGCTACACTGAGGAGTGTAACCAGCTAGCTACACCCGACCATTTTTTCTTTAGTTTTTTTGTGTTTTTGAAATGAAACGTAGGGGAATTTAAATCACCATATATCATCATGGTATCGTGCCAAATTCAACTAAATTCGACACTACTATCACGTTTTAACGGTCTCCAAATTTCTGAAATTGACCCTATCTAGATGGGCATGATTGGAATGTTTGTTTTGCATGAAATTTGAAACACATATTCCACTTAATAAATTAAGTGAATCCCCAAAGGTTTCTTTTAAAAAAATAAAACTCAATAAGAAAAATAGTCGGGTGTAGCTAGTTGGATGCACTGCCAAGTGTAGCTTCCCCTTTCCCTATGTATAATACAATGAATATATAATAATAAATATATAATAAAATACTAAAACCAGGAAAAACTTGAAGAATAGTTTTTCTATTTTTTTAAATGATTTAAAATTATAATAGCATATGTATAATAATTAATAATAATATGAAATATAAATATAACTATATATGGATGTATTGTACAATATAAGGTATTATATTTATAAATATAGGTATAAATAATCCAAAAATTATAGAATAAAATGTTTTTATGCTTTCTATATTTTTCTAATGTTTTCATGATTTTTCAAGAATTTTTGCTAATTTGTAGATATTTTAAAATACAATATATATATAAAACCAAGGACTGGATAAATGGGTCTGATTGTTTTGAAATTTTAAAATAGTGAATAAGTTCAAAAATTCTCAAACCTAATTTTATCACTTAATAATATACATAAAGTAGAAACTAATATTTTTTATTTTTGTTGAATTTTATATTTTTTATAAGGACTTTGGAGCTTTTAATTTTTTTACGATTTTCTTTTTTTATTTTAGGGATTTTTGGTCTGGAGGTAATAAATACAATAATAAACAACTACTATTTTTTGGAATTTTTAGAGACATCTTAATATTGTTTGTATTTTTCTGTTTCAACAGTAAATAAATAGTTAATGTTTGATTTTTAATAAATAATGAAAATGCCTAAAATTCAAAATAAAAATGTGGCGTGGAAGTGTATCATTACAGACATCTACATTATTTATTGCAAAATATAACCAAAACATGAGCTATTTTTAATAAAAAAGAAAAATAAGGTAGGGACCTGTTGGCAACTAAAAATATCTTAAAATGCATTTAATAACAAAAAACAAAATCTAGGTGCACATGTGCAAAGTTTCCAACAAATAACTATATTGCACATGCTTGGCAGGGGCATATTTGTAATTAAAATAAAAGGCAGGGTGCACAATGCAAAATACCTAAAAGTTTATAATTGAAATTAAAATTTTATAAATTAAACTTTAATTTAACAACCCATAAGGTTATATATGCAAAATGCCCATCTCACGTTAGGGACCACGTGAGTTGAGCTAGCAAGGACCCAAATGTGAATATCCAAAAGCTTGAGGGTCTTATTACAACTATTACAAATTTTTTTACGACTCCAAACGAAGTTTAAATATTAAACATAAATATGCATAATGGCAAGGGATACCTAGATGTTTACCCCCACGTGCGCACGAATGGACGACTAGAAATTCGCCACGTGGGCACACTTAAGTGCATCTGACGGCCGAGGATGTGCAATGCTTTGCATCTGATCAAACGGCATTGATATAACATGGAGCTTTGGTTGGATCTAATGGCACGAAGGCCATGAAGAAGAACTCGGAAGAACAACCGTTTGTTGTTCCTTCGATCGACAATATCTTGCACCTCCAACCTCCTCCCGAGCGACTGACGGTCTCAGATCGTTCCTGGAGAAGTTCCGCTTCGATTGGTGCCATCTGGAAGGTCTGAGCCTCATTGGGAAGAGGCTTGGAGCTTGATAAAGTTTGTGGCACCTGGAGTCTTCTTTGACCTGGAAATCAATCCTCTTCATGTCCTTTGTGGTTTATACCTGTAGAGGAAGACTCCGAGGTTCGAGGTGATTCGCCTCGACCCAAATTGAAGTTATTGCGCATAGAAATGAGGATGAATGGAGGAGCTCCGGCAAAGGGTAGAAGAGGACCTCTGATTCGCCGATCCTAGAAGGATCAGGTTGGATCGAGGGGTGGGGGGAACATGCCACAACTGATGGGGAACGAGATGGACATGGCCAAAGCAGGGAGCTCCAACGATCGAAAATATTGGAATTTATGCTAGATTACTGCTAACCTAACTAAACTAACCCTAAGACTATCCTAGGAATTGAAAAAGAAAGCTAAAATGCGAAAAATAACAGCTCGCACCTGGGTATTCCAGGGAGCAGTGACCCTCGCTGGAGCCGCAAAGCTTCAATGGTGGTGGACCACCTTTCTCCTCGTCGACACCTCGGGGGTGCTCATGTTGTCACCAGAAAGCATGCACACGCGTAGGATTGGGGTTACAAGGCTCATAGAAGGATCAAACTCGATATGTAAGGAGTTGGGCTTTATTTATAGACAAGTGATGAAGCCATGATTCACATCCGTTATTCTTTTATTTTAGCCAAATTCCCAATGCAAAATCTCTGTAAATATATATCAAATATAATAAATTAACATTGTGCATACATTTGTTAACATTGTGTAACTTACAATCTTTTTGACCAAAATAAAAGAAAAAGGAAGAAAAGAAAAAGAAAACGAATAAAACAAGGATGTATTTTTGCAATAAATGCATACTGATCCCAACACCGAGAGAAGGCCAAATATTGGCCTGATCGACAAGGAATAAAGTAGGGAGAGATAGGTTTCTTATCTTGTACATATTCATCACTATTCTTCATGCATATATATATATATATTCCTTCACCTCCTTTCATTTCTAAATAAAATAATAATTAAATTCTCTTAATAAAATTTGTAAATAAAAACAACAAAAATAATTACAAAATAAGATTGTGCACAAGTGAACAACACTTATGCCAATATTTATTTCTTTAGTAAATAATTTGTATATAATTTGTATTTATGACACTTGAATATATTTCTCATAATTATATAAAATTGAAATAAAATTCATAAAATATAAATTAAATTTAAAATAAAATCATCTTCTCATTATACAAATTGCTAAGCATGTATATATTGCACATAATACGTATTTGTTTACCTGTAAGTAATTTGTAAAAATCAAATAAAAATGATTTATATTCCTTGCATTTATTTGTAAATAAATAAAATAAAAATATAATGAATTTTTGTAAAAATAATAAATAAAAATACATGTAAATAATATATATGTATACTATACATGTAAATAGCACATATATTGTATATATACCGTATATATTTATTGTTAAAAATAATTAAAAATCATAGAAAAATGGTTTGAAAAATAACAAACATTTTGAATTTTATTTATTTTAATTTTAAGACCATTTACTATTTTTTATTCATTATTCTTTGATTTTTGAAAATTAGTTTTTCTAATAGGTCGGCCCGGGTTTGTTGACCCATGTCAACCCCCCCATCTCTAGATCTGATCCGGACCAGCCTTCGCCGGATCTCATTTCTCCTAATTATTGTTCCAGGATTCGACCCGTTCTGTCCTTGAATTGCGGACCCTTTTTGCCATCTAGGATCTATGATCCTCGTAGATCCCTAAGCAGGTGTGGATCTCCCTAGGGTTACGCGCTCTTATCTGCTCTTTCTTCTATGATGCATATAAGTACTCTCTCCCGCCTCCATCACACATCATCTCGTCGATCGTGCCTCCTTTGCTACATCTACATCTCCAAGGTAGTGACAGGACTTGGGTAGACTTTCTTGGAGCTCGGATTGCAGCTGGGTTGGATGTAGCTCACTTTGTGGCTGGAGCTCCACCGTGAAGCCTCTTCTGCCTTTCGCGGTAAATTGAGGCCAAGCCCCCTCCTCCACATTCTCCATACGCCACTGATCACCATAGCACACTTAGGTACCCTCGCTTCACTTAACATTTTGCCTTACTCATTTGATTTCCATTTCATCACCATTGTCCATTTCATCTACTCCGACCATCGGGTCGGAGCCTCATCTCAACCATTTAATCACTTTCGATCGACACCCTATCTCGACCTCATCCTTCACATGCACCCCGATCATCTTGAACCTCGCTCATCGAGTGAGATCAAGCCCCGATGACCATCCATCATCTTTGCTGGACTTCAATCTTCATCCCACCATGCTTCTTTGATTTTCATCTGCCAATAACTCATACCAAGGTGTCGCCCTCGAGCATAGTCTACTCCTGCAGGTCCAGGTACATACGAAGAGGTAATTCAGACCCCCAACAGGCACGGTGGAGCACCTCCAGGTGCTGCACCTACATCTCACTCATCCAACCATTCTTTGTTGTACTAGAGCACTTCAGTCGACGTGAAACACCTTCATCTTGGTGTTGGGTCCTTCAGCGAGCAGATCAGATCCAAGGATCATCAGATAATTCAGATCGAAGATCGCCCAGCTTCTCCTTCTTTGTGTTCTTCCATAGCCTTTCCCGTCCGTTGGATGCACACGCAGCTCTTAGAGCTTTTATTTAGGTCAAGTATCCATTACTTGTGCTCGAATAATTAGGACCACACATTTTCACTTAATAATACACACCTTAAATCATTCTACTTAGTTAAATTAAAATCACTTCTTCCTCGCTAATAGAACTTTCTTCTTGGTGCACTTTTATCATCTGCATTAAATATAGTATACAATTTTCAATTTTGTATTGCATCCTGCATGTAGAGCATGGGTATCAATGTAAATCTTATGAACTAGGCATGCATCATTAATTTTTTATTGTTGCATCAGCTTTTCTCTACTACATTCCCCTTGGTTTTACAGCCTCTCTTCCCAGATTTGATCGTGATCGCTTATTCACACCCAAAAGTTGCATGCCCAATCAGATCAGCTGTAGATCTGACATGCACGCTCGCCTGCCATCTGAGAAGTTAGATCTGGTCACTAACAGTCATCTGCTTCATACGCATGCACCACATTCTGCACCGTCAGATCTTTCTCAGAAGCACATCAGAGATGCCAGAGACGTCACACGTCACACACGCCTGATAGGGGTATATTTACTTTTTTGCTATTCTTTTTAGTTCAATATATGTAATATGTAGTTAATAACATTTGCAGTCAAGATGATGTAGTTTCTTTATTTGCATTCCAGTCTAGCCGAGTTTGAGCCACGTGTGTCTACACATGCTTCTGTGGGATATTTGCAAACACCCTAAGCTTTATTTGGTTAATGAAATAGAGAATGTTTTTAGCAATTGCACATATGACCATGTGAATGTTGAATCACATATGCCACATGAGCTCTCCGGATTAATTGCACTAGGGCCCCCACACTTCTATTACGTGTTATTATTTGTTCCTAGGACTTAAATAATCGTGAATAGGTCCTTTATTCACTATTTTAATTTTATGCTCTTTTAATAATCGTAATAAATATTGTTTTGTCCCTAAAAATTCTTTAAAAACTCCTAATAGCTCCTGCTCATAGGTTCTTTGTGTGGTCATTTTAGTTGGATGAATTTCTTCTATTTACTATTATTAAAAATTCAAAAAACCATTAAAACGTGTCCTATTTAGAGTAGACAATTCACAAAAATTTTGAAAACTGCTTTACAATTTCTAAAATTTAGGGTAGCTTTATTTGAGTAGTTTTAATTTCCGTCCAATTTTGCACGGTATTTTCTTTCATAAAACCCTAAAAATTTACAAAACATCAAAAAATCTTATAAAAAACATATAAATCCATTAACAATCTAAAAATTACGTTTTCAGTTCTTGTTTATAGATATTTTCTTCTTGTTTTAAATAAAATTGGTGCCCAGGAGTTTTGAGCCTTTCTTTTATTTTTAAATTGACAAATACCCCTGACTGTTTACTGTTTGCATGTTTTCCTAGTATTTTTTTAGAAAATTCCAAAAACATTTAAAAATTTTCTAAAAATTCACAAAAATAGTATAAAACCTATAAAACACAAAAATATTTTTATTTGAATTATTTGAGTATTTTTAGCCTAATTGAAAAATAAAAAAAAAGAGAGTATGTGTTTGTCTTGTTTTCATTATCTTTAATTTCCTTATTTTCAAAAATTAAAAATTTGTAAAATAAAAAACCACTAAAAAGAAAATAAAAATCACTCGAAACTTTGAGTCACTACCTAGTTTATTACAGTGCTCCTTGTGTTCGATCATGGTCGCTATACCAGGTTAATAATAATAATAATAGCTAGACCACTCTGCTTGATATGCTTGATTTCTTTAGTGGTTAAATAAATTTCTCAATTTTCGACTCATTTGATTTGGGTAACAATGGCACACTAATTAATCAACTTAACCCGAGTTAGTCGATCGCTTCATCAATATGGCACCGTTGCCAGGGAGCACAGCAAGGTAGTTAGTGCTTTTGTCCATATCTTGTTTTCTCGTTTTCTTTTCTTGTTTTATTTTCATCTTTATTATTTTGCTTATATTCTTCATAAGATTTGTTCTAACAATTCTCTAGTTTCTCTTTGTTATAAGGGCCCACGGAACAAGGGAGGAGATCTTAGGAGAGCCGACACACCTGAGCGAGGTAGAGGCTGGACGTTCTCCATCGATCAGTAGAAGAGAGCAACTTAGGAGGAGCAGGAGACTGCCTTGGAATAGATTTTATTTTTTACATTATATTTCATTTGAACTTGTAATAACTCTCAAATACGTTGGATACTTTATTCGGGGTATGTTTCACCGAGTGCCGGTGCACTCGGGAGACCTCACCGGATTTTTCTTCGTTGTTTTCACTGCCTTTATTTTATTTTGTTTTCTATGAGTGAGCCAAAAAAATTAGCTTTTATTTGGTTGAGCCAAGTGGTGAATTAGGTTCAAATACCTAAAAGAATATATGTTCCTATAGAATCGATTGGACTTAGTTAAATAAATAAACTATTAACTATTTGTATTTGAGACAGTGCGTCGAGAGAGGTCACATACAGTGTTGGAAGGACCCATTGTGGTGGGCACCGAGTGGCATCGAAGACTGGACCTTGGTCTGACTTTTGAATAGTTAGCACCTTGTTCATCCCGTAATAGAAGTTATTGTTTAGGGTGATTTCTTCGTGCATCATATAGGTAGTTTATTTTTTGTCTTTAAATTTATGTGCGGATCATATTGCATGTAGACTGTTGGAGCAAGGTACACCTTCTATCTCGTGCATGCATTATTGGTTTCATCGCGCATCGGCTTTTCCATCTTCCTCCCTCTGTTTTTTGGACATAAGAATGAAAGGAAATCAGAGAATTTGTTAGACATGTCTTTATTCAAAAATGACACAAAAGTGTTAACCCAATAAAATTGAGACTACTAAATAAACTCGACCCTAAAATAAACATAAAAGATTGCATTCATTGTTTTGGGGATAGTAACCCTCTCATTGCTTGAATTTACTTGTAGAGTGAGCAAGTGACGAACACTAGGTAGAGCCATGCCAGGATTCTCTTTTAGACTACCGATTCTATAAAAATGATTAGATACTTTTCAGTGAGGGAATACGGTAGCTGGTCAACGGACTGTATTTCCTTAGTAGAGTGGGTGGTTTAATGGACATTGCATAAGGCTCCATCCTTATGTAAGGGTAGCCATTTTACAGTTCGTACTTACACCTATACTAGCTGAAAGTAGGTACAACTAGTCATAAGATTTTGGACCAGTCTTTGGTTAAATACAGGCACCTGACAGCTCGCTAACTCTTTTATTAGATTGCAATATCACCAAACTATAAAATAGAAAATGTTTGGTTAAAATCGAGCTTTCACGGTCATCATCGCGTTGAGTTGGTGAATTGGGGGTTTGATTTCTCATCAGTGTTTTAAGTCCAAATCTAATCTTCATTAATCCCCACATCACGATGATGGGCAGGCAGTCTCTTAGGCTACCTTTGGTGGCACCGCTTCATAGCACACTTACCCATCAATCTAGGGTGGTTTATGAGAGCTCAACCCCGCTCTCGAACCCGAGTATTCACCTCCTTTTTCTTCGGCCTTCCCCACCCATCACTTAAGGTACAACAGCCAGAGCGGTCAGAGCAGATATTTGTAGACTTGGTTACACATGAGGTCCACCCTTTTTCCTTTTCAGAGTCTGACGAGATGGCCCAAAAGTGGAGAGATGATGAGCAGCCAGATATCCACGACGTGTTTGATTAGGCAACGATCAACAACACCCTCCTGTCATCCTTAGAGGTGATTCAATGACAGATTTGGGACCATGGGTTTCTCATGACAGAGTTGAGGTGGGAGTTGACTCAGATGCGAGATGGGCAGGCAGATGCGAGAGATGATAGACCAGGTGGTGGAGAGATTCCTAGACATGAGGACCGAGAAAATGACAGATGCTAGGAGGAGGCTCATGATCCACAGAGACCCTTGTGCACCATGAGAGCATTGTACAACCCTGGTGCAAGTCTCACCCATATGTGGATTCGGTTGCCTGCTATTATTGGCGATTTTGAGCTGCGGCCCCAGACGATTCAGTTGTTTCCCAAGTTCCATGGGCACTCCATCGAGGTCCCTATCTACATCTCTAGATGTTTGAGATGATTTGCAATACAGTCCACGATAGATTAGTAGATGAGTACACGATCAAGCTGATAGCCTTCCCACTTTCCTTGGTTGATAGAGCAGCCTACTAGCTAAAGCACTTGGGGAGGGTTGTCACCACCTAGGAGCAGTTGAGGACCGAGTACCTCAATAAATACTATCCACTCGATCGGACGAACGCAACAGGAGCTATGATCAACAATTTTACCATGATCCCAAATGAAAAATTCCATGAGGTTTGGGATCGATTGAGAGAACTCATTGACAGATGTCCACATCATGATATCAACAAGCCCAATTTAGCCCTGAGTTTCTTTAATGGGATGTCACCTGAGCTATAGGGGCTTGTTAATGCCTATTGTGGAGGGTCCTACTTTTCCAAGGATGAGGACCAGGTCTGGGCCATCTATGAGGAGATGGTTGAAAACTATGTTGTGATGACCCAGGCCCGTGCCTACACTCATGGGAAGCCTCCCCCCAAGCATTATCTCACCACAGAGTTGCATTCATTGAGGCAGGTCCATCTTCATCTTCTACAGCCGCAACATTAACAGAGTCATCACCAGCGGACATGGTCATAATTAGAATAAAGTTGGATCGCAGGGAGATTATTGAGAAGAAGACATGCTAGGGCCTAGACAAGCTCGACAGGATTGATGAGTTGGCCCAGACTTTGAGTGACCTCAAGACACATATCATGTACCTCCAAGAGGCACAGATGGCTTCTACGCCACAGTCTAGGTCACATGTTGATCAGGGGAGCCGATTGTCACAATCATCCGCCTCATATAGATAGGTTCACCATATTCAGGCAGAGCACATTCAGCCGGCCCCCTGTACCAATTGCCGCCACCACCTGCACCAGATATGCAGATGGTGGTATATTAGAGTAAGCATCCATTAATGTCCCTTCCCTCACTAGTGCACGAGTAATCGGAGCCGTAATGGAAGTCAACGGGATTTGGTATGGCCAGTACTAGCAGAAGCCAATATCCGTCGGGATCATCCGTGTTTCAGATGGTCCACTAGAGGTGCTCAGTCCCAATAGTAGCCTCCGAAAAAGTCAGGGCAGGGCACTCAGCAGCCCCAGTACTCCCAGCACATCGTTCCTTGCCCCCAGTACTAGAGTCAACAGTAGTGGCAGCAACAACCTCATTCTCAGTTTCACCAGCCTCCCCTCACTCTTTCCAGCGGTAGTAGTATGACCAGCCTCAGCACTTTCGGAGAGGCAACCCATCTGGTTATCATGCACCCTCGTATAAGAATCCAACTTTAGAGGACCTCACCCGTATGTTGACAGAGTAGCAGACCACTTTCAGGAGAGAGATGGATCAGTTCAAGCAGGAGATGAGAGAGATCATCAAGGGCAAGGCTGCCATACCTACATAGATCAAGCCCAACCTGAATAATCTGGAGAGGAAGTCTAAGCATGTATAGTCTACATAGTCCGACACTCCTAGTGAGATACTTGATGGCATGCATTATTTCTTTGATGTTGATTTTGTGACACTTAGAAGCGGTAGGAAGCCACTCGGCTGACGGATCCGTTAAATAAATGATATAATTTGTACTCATTGTAATACGAGTACTTAGCGAATCATGCAGAATCGAATCAAATGTCTCTACGAGGAGGACTCGGCTTAAATTTATATATCGGGCAAGTCAGGGGTCGAACATAGGGAAGCAAAGGAACAACTTTGGGTTAATTCAGAAAACTTAGGACTAGGACTCCAAAGCGTATTTTTTTATATTTTTTAAGCAAAAAAATGCAAATGCAAAATGCGGGTGAATTAAATTAATAAGCAAATACGTAACTTAGCCAAATTAATTTTAATGTGAAATTAATCTGATTTAGCCAAATTATATTTTTTTCTAGAAACCTAATCCAGTGATGAATGCAAAACACATTTATTTTTTTGGGAATTTTATTGTTTAAAATGCAACAATTAAAAATGCACACTTTTTATGGGTTTTTATGCAAAAATCATGGAAATTTAACTAGAACTTAAACATTACGAAATGAGTTTACAGTAATATTTTTGGAATTTTCTGAGAACATATGATTTTTTTTATGGATTTTTCAATGAAAATAGAGTGACGGCAAGTAATTAATTACTAATAAATCCACAATACTAATTTATCCAGAGAGAGAATATCTCAAAAAGGTATTTATATGAACAATCCAAGAAAGTTGGAATTTTACAAAAATAATGTATGTGGATTTAAATAAAAATCATTTACTAAAATCACTCTATAATTATTTAAGGCACATGACAACTCCAACTAAGATGAAATTTGGAAGTAATTAAAACACATGTCAAGGCATCATTTCTATTTTTTAAGGAATTTTTGGAGCAACCGTGAGTTAAATATGAATAAAAAACCTCACAATGGGTAAAATATGATTTTTTTCACATAAACAATTTCAGTTCATTACCTAAAGATCACAAAAATATAAATAAATAGCCAAATGATAGGGGATTAGTTGCTCAACATCATGACATATTTCATTAAGATAAATAATGTAAAATGGATATCCAAATCAATGCATGAACATAGGGTTATCTGTGCAATTTTGGAAATTAACATTGACAAACAAACTATGTACAGGGACTACTTTGCAATAATAGAAGCTTGAAATAAAAAAATACAAGTTTTACACAAAACAAATAAATTAAAGAAAAATGACCACCTTCGTTTAGGGCGCAGGAAGATGTTTGGAGGTGGGCAGCCTCGTGGAGGTCAGCGGTGATGGCAGGGGTGCGGAAGTTGTCGGTGCACGGGCAGGCATGGGCGAGACGGCGTAGCACGAAGAGATTAGGACGTAGAAGGGATAGGGTACGGTGTGGGGCCACGCGGAGGGGTCACGGCCATGGATGATTGGGAAGACGACAATTGTGGGGTGGGCCACTGGTGCAGTTGGTGGAGGTAGGGAGAACTGGTGGCTGATGTGAGGCAGCAGCCGCTGCCGTGCACAACGGTGTAGCCTGGAAGGATGGCTGCAGGGAGCGACGGTTGCTGTTTCCCCTACTTTTTAAAAAAATGACAGCTTTTTTTAGTTTTTAATATTTTTTAAACTAGAAACCAATATATATATATACAAAATGGGAAAAATGACAAATGGAATGATGAAGAAGATGATGGTAATGGGGTGATGGTAATTTAGATGTGGTGTAAAAAATAAGAGAAAAAGAAATGTTAGATAAAGTAAAATAACAAGGGAAATGAGAGGGAATACTTACCTGAGGTTCGCTGGATTTGTGAAGCAGCTACACTAGACTCCTGTCGTGGCCTCGATCTGATTGGCGAACTAAAAATCGAAGAAGCTATGCGAGCTCGATGAGAGTTATAGAGATGGTGGAATGGTGGAGTCGAATGGGAGGTTAGAAAAATGGCGGTGTTGAGTGGAGGTTAAAAGAAGAAGATGGAGTTGAATGGGAGTTATTGTAGAGAAAGTAAAAAATAAAATAAAAGAGAAAAAATTGGCAACTAAAAAAATAAATTAAAATAAATAGAAAGGAGAGTGGAGAATGTACAAAATAAGACAAACAATATGTACATGTTTTTTTACTTTTCTAATTTTATTTTTTTGTATTTTAAATAAAATATATTTTACAATATAAAAATAAAATAAAATACTAGAAAGGAAATGAAATAAAACACAAAAAATGATTTTTTGGAATTTTTAGTAATTACGAAAAGTAAATAAAAAATGAACAAAGAAAGAATATTTACACTATATACAATGTACACCTAGGTCCCAAAACTCAAATTTTGCAAACGACTTCCGATTTTAAGGAAACTGTTTTCATTGGATAGATGATTTTCTATCTTAAACTTTAAAAGTGAGTTTGGTGAATTTGGAGTTCATACGGAGCAGGAATTTGACCGAGAAGTTGGACTTTACAGCTTTTTCTCTTTGGTATCTAGAAGTATTTATTTGAGGTGAAATCTGTTTTATATTTTTCTATTCTTCTATTAATTTTTATAAAAAAGTCAGAAAAGAATTAGCTAAAAAGGAGTTGAAATGAAATTATTAAAAATACATGAAGTTTTGGGCTATTTACAGATGAAAAACTCCTTTATTTTGTGGCTTTTTATTATTAATTTATTTTATGTAATATAATATAATATAATTAGTGTATTTTATTTACAAGAGTTATTTTGTTAATTCATTGATTTTATGGACATTTATTTGAGATTTTACTTGGGGATTTTTCTAAGATCAATATAATGAGATGACGAATCGTGGATTCATCACCCCCTATACTTAAACTTTGCTAGTCCTCGAGCAAATAAAGAATGAATAAGTTGGATTAACCCCTGACTATGCATGTGAATATAAGACTTGATCCGTTCAAGAACTCTTGATTTTAGAGATCATAAAATTCTAAGCTGAACCAAGCTCTAATCAAAAGGTATCCAATTTCCATAATCACCATACTCTCTCTGTATACATATATAGTAGGGATATGACTTAAGTGTGGACTGTAGTTACAAGAGTAGAGTCTCAACGTCACCCAAGGTTCCAGTTCAAGAAATTCTCCTAAGAACCCGATCCTCAACACTATTAAATATACCATCTTGCGTCCAATCCACTGTCTCTTTAGTTGTCAGACTTAAAAGTGTAGATGGAAGGCCAGTTGATGAGGGCATAGGATTGTGTCATTTCTTTTCTACCTCTCATTGCAACAAGGATCCTCCCAAGTGCGTTATTAACTCAACACATGTATTTTTTTGATTTTGATCAGTGTGTCAGTCAAGAGAATTCGGAGTCGTCTGCACTTTTTTCATGGGAGTGCACCAGGGTGTGTCTCTTTTGAGTATATAATATACCTTCGACACCCAGACTTGTATCACTATACGATGCAGAGCCCTTTTTGGGTTCTAGCCTGACTGGTCCTAATAGCGGTGGCCCAAGTGGACACTTTGAAATGGTTGGGAGCGCTTGCCTTTGGTGAAAGCTCTTTGATATTTGACTTTATATGGTGAGAGCTTTTCTTTCAACATTTCTTTTTTTTTTGAAAATTTGGCTAACTCCACTACTTCTACCAAAATTTGGCGCGCATTGATCAACATTTTTTAGATTTCATCACACTCTGTAACATAGGTAAATGTCAAGAGATAGTACAAGAACCATGTTCTCATATTGGCTAGAGATCCTGACACTCATGTTTCATGAAGCCTTCGTTGATTTTATCCCATCCTCGAGCATCATAAAATCAGGTCCAAACTCAAATCCCTCATCCAAGTTCTCAAATGAAATTTCAACTCATCTCATCACAACTGTAGTCGTGTATGTGTGGTGTTGATCATATTCTTGAGATAGAGACTAAGCATACTATATAGCACACAAATCTTTCAAACTAGGGAAATGTGAATAATTAAGTCAAAGACCCAAAATGACTAAGGCTGATTAACTCAAAATCTCAAGACCTCATAAACCAAGTGTTCTTGAACTTCACTAGTCTTGTGTGAATATGAAAGTGTCAGGGACTAATCCAACTAATTAGTTAGGTTTTTTGTGATTTTGATGCTTTTTGAAATTTTTATTTTTTGAAAAAGAAAGGAAAAAGTTTTTTTCGAAAAAGATTTGTTTTATGAAATTTTTTTTGTTATACCTCTTATTTAGAAAAATTTACCCATAACTCCTTATTTTAATTACAAACAAGTCAAAGTACAAGCTATAGGTATAGTACATATGTAAATATACAAACCCCCCTATACTTAGCATGTGCTTTGTCCTCATGGCACTAGGTGACAAAAAGCCATAGCTCGTACTAAGCATAAGTGGGTGAAAAGAATAGAAGAGAAAAAGAATATACGAGTGTTGGAGACTACACAATGGACATCGACCCCCCTATACTTAGGCTCTAGTCATCCTAAGTATTGAAGAGAACACAAGATTAGGGGACCGATGAGGGTGGTAAATTATATACAAAAAGAAAATAAAAAGAAGAGATGGAGCAACTTGGGTTACTCACCCCTCTATACTTAGGATCTAGTCATCATAAGTATAGCCACAAAATGAAACGATACGGAACTGGGGTAAGTGATGTGAATCACGGGGGAGGGAGGGAAATAAAAGAAAGAAAAATGTACAAGGAGGAGTGAGAATATGCAAGGATTAGGAAGGTTTGTGATAGACCTTTTTGCTGGAGCGAGGGGGGCGGTGGTATACATGTGTGTCGCTATCAGAGTCATCCTTAGAGGAATAATAGTGAGGTGTAGGGAATGTCCAACGAGGGTCGACACATGGCTGCTTGCTCAAATATGGTTTAAGAATAGCCGAACTAAGCTCACTCATATCGATCATCTCATTCGGACTTGATGAAGACTCCTCAGAAAATTCCTTCTCTGGTATGTCGAAGGCAACTTTCTTAGCCGGTTTTCTAGAGCTTGAAGCATTAAGAGGGAGAGGAGAGTGATACGTATTGAGGAGTTCAGGGGAACATCTTGAGGAATCAACACTCTTCTTATTCTTACCAGATGACCGACTAGAGGATGTAGCAACTGGTTTATTGAGATTGGTCAATTTGGTCCCGATTGTCTCTTTTGTTGTAGGTACTGGATGTGGTGTGCATGAGATGTTGACCATAGGTTCATCATCAGATGAGTCACCATATGCATTGTAATATTCCTGCGAGGTCAGCACACGTCTCCGGTATGGCATAGTGTTCTCAGTTGGATTGGCATTGATCAGCTCATGCGTCGGATCATCTAAATAATTAAGGAAATCAGAAATGATCGTGTCTGACTCAGGGGCAGCGTCTGGCTGTGAGTCCTCTCTAGAAGTTATCAATGTGGTGGTGATGCAAGCAGTGGGTGATGTGGAGATGTAGGGAGTCTCTGAACCAATGGTCGTCTGGACAGTCGGTATCTCAGGTGTAGTAGAGGGACGGGACTCAATTGCCTCTGGAGGTCACGGTTGTCTGCGACTTTACGGGTTACCTTAGAATATTGTGTGTCCTCAAAGATTGGATGAGGTCGGAGTGCTCCCATGCAATGAAATCGATGTCCTGTGAATCGCAATCTATAGTCCCCTTAGCCAAGGCTAAGAACGGCTTCCCGAGAATGATCGGAGACTAGGTTAACTCTCCTTGGTGCTCAATGTCAACAATTGTGAAGTCTACCTGGAGTACAGCACCTTGGAAAGTAATGATGACTGAAATGGTTCCTCTCAACTTTTTTATAGACCGATCAGCCAGCTGAACATTCTCTCTTGTCTTCTTGCTTGATCCGAGTTTGAGGTTGGAAAATACAGAGGTCAGGAGGATATTTATCGGTGAGTCATTATCGATTCTTGCATGGGTAAAGGTAGTGTCTTTGATTTCACAAACAACCTTAGGCAACCGCTTCACTCTGCGGCTCTTGATTTTTCTCCCTATCACCAAAGAGGTGGCCATAGACACTATATATTTCTCAGTCCTTGTCCTCTTATTGCCCGTCCTTTTAGGCATCAATTCACTTCTCACAAATCTTTTGAGGTCGAGAAAGTGTTTAATGGCCATTATTAAGGGAAGCTCAAAAATCAACTCTCTATCAATCGCTTCCTTGACTGCAGGGTCCAATTTTTTAGATCTTTTCCTTTTTTCAATTTTTATGGTGTTTTCGAGTTTTTCAATTTGTTTGGTCTTCTTGATAGGTGAAGGAGGAATAGGAGAATGCACATACTCGAGTTTGGAGGGAAAGTGGTTAGTAGAAGAGGGAGGTAAACGGGACTCCAGCTATACATGACGTGTGGTCAATCCGATGTCTTCCAGATTTTCAAAATTCAATCTGCGAAATCCATGAGCCACTTTCATACCTGGACTCTTGATCGATCTAAGATATCATCCTCCAATAAGTTCTCATGACACATCATGAGAGAAGTCTGCTCAATTGGAGGATATTGCTGAGAACTCAGGCTCTTATACTCAACACACCTTGACTCAGGCGTGTAATGTTGGGTTGAGTATGGCCTATTTGTATGGCAAATGTTGGTCGGAGCCTCATAAGATGGAGTCAATAGACAGAAGTTATGTAAATTGGTCACATGAATCCAATCCCCTGTATATGTTGACTCTCCGAATGGGTGATATGAAGGCTGGTTAATGTGGGCTTGATCACTTAGGTCAATCAAGTCAGGGAGATCATGCAGTGCATGCCTTTCCATTCGGTATGTTTGGTCGACCATGTTGTACCCTAAGTTCAAGTCGGGATGTGTATAGGTCAATTGTTGTCGGGTCCCAACTCAAGGTGAAAATGAGGTGTGTAGGGGCAACTGATGTTGTCAATCATTCATCTCAACAGTGGCTTGCTCTTCGATTTGTTCCTTAATTCCAGCAAGCAGACGAGAATATGGTGAGTCAATCTAGAGTGGATGTGGGTAAGAGGTGTAAGAATGTGGGGTAGGTGAGAAGTACGAAGAAGTGGGGAAGTCAGTCGGAGTTCTGACTTCACGGTCGGAGTGTGGGTATGTGGAGGAATAAGAAGGTGGAGATAATCAGAATATGGTCGAGGAAGAGTGACTTGGATATGATGACCAATATTCCAACATCTTTGAAGAGGGATGGGAGAATGAAGCTGATCGACGAAGAAAGTATGCAAGTGCACCAAATAACACACAAATAGATAAACACAACAGCAAACCCTGGGTTCACCTACTCAACACTGTGATGGTCGCAAGAGTCTGACTATTTATCTTTTCAATTTTAATTAGGTGGTAAATCAATATATACGTCCAATTACGCAATTCTTATAAGTAGGTTTAGGGCACTATCCTAGGGATGCATCCTCACCTCTCAACAATCAAAATAGCAAAAACATAATGAGGGCTTTGCTCTCCCAAAACAAGTGTTAATTTTAGTCAGTTGTTTTATCAACTATGATTAGCAGTCTCAGTTTTAAGTTCGATTAGCACTTGATTAATCCACCAAACAAGGCACGCTTAATGATCAGTCATGATTTCCTTTTTAACCTCAGTTTCGAAATTAAGGGGAAGGGAGTCGAGAAAAACCGATGCAAGTAGTGAAATCAATGATGCATGCCCAGTTCAAAAGACTTACAGTGATCCTCACACTCTACATGCGAGATGCAACGTAGAATTGAACATTTATGCTATATGAGATGTAAACGATAAAATCATTCCAAGACAAGCAGTTCTATTAGCGAGTGATGAACGAGTTACTTTGAACAAATAGCTCTGCGGTCTAAGTGTGTCTCGTTAAATGTGATGTGTGGTCCTAAAGATTACGAGCACAAGTGATAAAACTATTCTAGTAAAAATGCTCTAAGAGTCGCGAGTGCAAGTCCTATTCTACATCAAGCAACCACACGACCATGAATGGGTCAAATGTCCAGTCATGATACAAGCGTGACCTCTCAAAAAGAACCACTATAAAGAGCAAATTACCTAAATTATTACAACACAATATTACAATAATTAACAAAAAAATGCCCTCAAAAATAAATTAAATTCCTTGATCTTCAGCAGTCGGCGTGCGTCACATCTGTCGACCTCTGATGCACTCCAAGTTCACCGGGCCTTCGTAAGGAAAAAGAAATTTATATTAGACAGATAAACAATAAAATATATACAAAAATGAGCAGAGAAATAATTGAAAAAGAAATGGATTAACTAAAAGTTGGTTCGGGGGTCAGACTACCCGAGTAAGAGAACCAAAATCTAATTTTTCTAAACTAAACCCTAAGTCGTTTGCCTCCCCGACAACGGCGCCATCTGACGGATCCACTAAATACGTGATATAATTTGTACTCGTTGTAATACAGACACTTAGTGAATCATGCAGAACTGAATCGAATGCCTCCGTGAGGAGGACTCGGCTTAAATTTATATTCCGGGCAAGTCCAGTGTAGAACACAGGGAAGCAAAGGAATAACTTTGGGTTAATTCCGAAAACTTAGGTCTAGGATTCCAAAGTATATTCTTTTATATTTTTTAAGCAAAAATAAATGCGAATGCAAATGTGGGTGAATTAAATTAATAAGAAAATATACAACTTAGACAAATTAATTTTAATGTGAAATTAATCTAATTTAGCTTAACTATATTTTTCCTAGAAATCTAATCCAGTGATGAATGCAAAACATATTTTTTGGAATTTTATGGTTTAAATTGCAAGAATTAAAAATGCACACTTTTTATGGATTTTTATGCAATTTATCACACAAATAGAATGCAAAAATTATGAAACTTTTACAAGAACTTAAGCATGATGAAATGAGTTTACCACTAATGTTTTTGGAATTTCCTGAGAAAATATGAATTTTTTGTGGATTTTTTAATGAAAATAAAGTAACAATAAGTAATTAATTCCTAATAAATACACAATACTAATTTATCCAGAGAGCGAATATCTCAAAAAGGTATTTATATGAACAATCCAGGAGAGTTGGAATTTCGCAAAAATAATGTATGTGGACTTAAATAAAAATCATTTACGACAATCACTCTATAATTTATTTATTGCACAAGACAACTCCAATTAAGATGAAATTTGGATAATAATTAAAACACATGTCAAGGCATTATTACTAATTTTTAAGGAATTTTTGGAGCTACCTGAGTTAAATATGAATTTAAAACCTCATAGTGGGTAAAATATAATTTTTTCACTTAAATATTTTTACTTAATTACCCAAAGATCACAAAAATATAAATAAATAGCCAAATGACAGAAGATTAGTTGCTCAACATCATGACATATTTCATAAAAATAAACGATGCAAAATGGATGTCCAAATCAATGCATGAACATGTGGTTATTCGTGCGATTTCAGAAATTAAAATTGACAAACAAACTATGTACCGGGACTACTTTACAATAATAGAAACTTGAAATAAAAAATGCAATTTTTACACAAAATAAAAAAATGAAAGAAAAATGACCACCTTTGTTTAGGGCACAGGAGGATGTTTGGAGGCGAGTGGCGGAAGGCCTCACAGATGTCGGCGGTGATGGATGGGGCACAAAGGTCATCGATGCACGACCGCGCGGGGGCGGGGCAACATGACACAAAGCGGTTAGGATGCAGGAGGGCATGGGGTCGCACGGAGGGGCCGCGACCAAGGATGAGCGGGCGGATGGCGGCTGGGGATTAGGCCACAAGCGGAGGTGGTGGAGGTATGGAGAGCAGGTGGCTGATGTGAGGCGATGGCCACGGCCGCGCATGGAGGTGCGGCCTGGAAGGGTGGTTGCAAGGGGTGGCTATTGCTTCCCCTGCTTTTTTTTTATTATTTTTTTGCTTTTAATTTTTTTTCAAACATGAAACTAATATATATACAAAAATGGGAAAATGATGAAGAAGATGATGGGAATGGGGTGATGGTAATTTAGATGTGGTGTAAAAAACAAGAGAAAAGGAGATATTATATAAAATAAAATAACAAGAGAAATGAGAGGGAATACTTACCTGAGGTTCGTCGGATTTGCGAAGCAGCTACGTTGAACTCCTGTCGTGGCCTCGATCTTATTAGCGAAATAAAAATCGGAGAAGCTATGCGAGCTTGATGGGAAACTTGTGACGCGGGGACGGTAGTCATTGTGGATCTCGACTGAAGGAGGTTGTCGCTTGAGGAAGATGATAAGCCGTTGTCACCAACACCACATTCCAAGATCTCTTCTTTTTCTCTAAGAATGGTGGATGGGGGAAAGTGAGGATGAAGAGAAGAAAAAAAGAGAAGAAGAACGGGAGTTAGAGAGATGGTGGAATCGTGGAGTTGAATGGGAGGTTAGAAAAATGGTGGAGTTGAATGGAGGTTAAAAGAAGAAGATGGAGTTGAATGGGAGTTATTGTAGAGAAAGGAAAAAATAAAAGAAAATAAAAAAAATAAAAGAGAAAAAGTTGGCTACTAAAAAAAATAAAATAAAGTAAATAGAAAAGAGAGTGGAGAATTTACAAAATAAGACAAACAAGTTGTACATTTTTTTACTTTTCTAATTTTAATTTTTTGTATTTTTAATAAAAGACATTACAATATAAAAATAAAATAAAAGACTATAAACAAAATAAAATAAAACACAAAAAATGATTTTTTGGAATTTTTAGTAATTAAGAAAAGTAAATAAAAATGAATAAAAAAATAATATTTACACTATATACAATGTACACCTAGGTCCCAAAACTCAAATTTTGCAAATGAGCTCTGATTTTAATGAAACCACTTTCATTGATAGATGTTTTCTAACTTAAACTTTAAAAGTGAGTCTAGTGAATTTGGAGTTCATACAGTATGGGAATTTGGCCGGGAAGTTGGACTTTATGGTTTTTTCTATTTGAAATCTAGGAGTATTTATTTGAGGTGAAATCTATTTTATATTTTTGTACTTTTCTATACATTTTTATAAACAAGTTAGTGAAAGAATTATCCATAAAGGATTTGAAATGAAATTATTAAAAATACAAGAAGTTTTGGGCTATTTACATGTGAAAAACTTCTTTATTTTGTGGCTTTTTATTATTAATTTATTCTATATAATATAATATACGATAATTAGTGTATTTTAGTTACAAGAGTCATTTTGTTAATTTATTGGTTTTATGGATATTTATTTGAGATTTTACTCGAGGATTTTTCTAAGATCAATATGTTGAGACGATGAATTGTGGATTCATCATTAGCGGTGACTCATCTTGGTGACACCCAGATGCAGATCCTAAAGCGCCAGATAAGCATGAGAGTGGTACATATGACACCCATTTTGAGGATGATTTAGTTAACGGTTTTGATTGATAAATCTGTAATTCATCACTCTTAAAGTTGAAAATAGAGTCTTGTTCCCGAGTAATCAGCTACATATTTCATCTTATCTTGCATAATTAGCATTCATGCATGCATACATTATATCTGCATTTTAGCATTCATATTTTCATAAAATAAGAAGCCCAATTCACTTGTAATTATTCACCTATTTATTTGTATTTATACCCACTCCAAAGTCAATAAAACCAACTCCATACTGTATATATTACTAACTGATAAATATAAGGAAAAGGCCAAAAAAATCTAACTTGTAAAATTACCCAATAAAACCCCAAACCAGTTGGAGACCTCAGACCTTAGAATGCACATATCTATTGCATAACACCTCCGATCTAGGTCTACTCACTTTTATATTAATATATATTCAGAGACCTTTAAAATGAGACCAATTTCATTTAAATCAGAGCTTGTATGCAAAACTTGGGTTTTGGGACCCCATTGTACATTATATGTATGTATATTTGTACCCTTGTATTTTTGTATTTTATTTGACCTCATCTCCATTTTTGGTCAACATGAAACTTGTAGATCTACAACTTTCATGTTTTGAGTTTTTCCAAATTCGACCATCTTCTCTCTCTTATTTCACCGTTTTTCTCGACCATTCATATCAGGCCACGTGGCGCCCTCTGGTTGCACCATGCGGCCCGCTCACATCGTGCCACGCGCCCCTTTTCTCCACTGTCTGATCCCTTCCCTTCTCTTCATATCTGATCCATTCACTCGCGCAGCTGATCTCCACCCTCCGATCTTCTCCAGATCGCATCTCCTCCATCCGTTAGCACCTCGCCCTCAGCAAGCCACGTGTTGACTTGTGAGCCCTCCGATCTTCTCCAGAAGCCTTCATCCCCACCGCACACTTTCGCATTATCCCTAGCCCTTCGATCAATTTCTCCAGATTTCGTCCCAGACTCTATCGGCCCTCGAGCGACGACCGAGAGCATCATCTGAGCTTCCAATCCCTAGGTAAACACCTCCATTCTTCCTCCGATCTCTTTCTTCTTTCCCATTGTTTTTCTCTTAATTTTTCCACCTCCTCCGATCAATCCCGCTCTCACCTGATCATCCACCGAGCTTCACCTTGAAGCTCTGATCTTCGTGCGCTATTTCATTCGCCCCGACGACGCACAGCACCTCCTCCGACCAAAGCTCTGCCTTCACGATGGAGGATCACCAGTCCAGCCATCACCACGAAACACCTTAGGCCTCACTGCACTTGCCTCACTCCCACGTTCACGGGCTCCATTCTTTGGCCCCAGCTAACCCTACAGGTACCCTTAGCTTCATTGATCGGAATCTTCATCGGAGTTGCATCAAGTTTCGTCGTCTCCGGCGTTCAGACCCTCCCATCCTCATTCAGGACCTCTGGAGGATCCTCAACACTCCCACAATCGATCCAAGCATCTCAGGAGCCACCGTCGAGCTACACCGAGCACTAGAGAAGGAGGCGGAGCAAGGAGCTCAACGTTGGAGCTCCGCCAAGTCCGCCGCAGGAGGAGGCAGACCAGAGAAGAAGACGTACAGCCACCGTTGGATTTCCTCAATCCGAAGGCCCTCGCCATGCCACGTCCCCTTGAGCCCGTGGCCATTAGATCATCCAGATCAAGCGGCCCTGGTTGCGCCACGTAGCCATTGCCCGCGCTCTAGTCTCTGTTGGATCTATCTCGATCCAACGGTCAATAGTCAGCCGCGTCGACGACATCAGCAATGTTGGATCATTGCGATCTGACGACCCTCAGCGCACCACGCTAGCAGCTCCAACAGTCGTTGGATGCACACTGATCCAACGGTCCACATCGCGCCACGTATCCTCCTCCGAGCCTCTTCCCCGACCCTAGGCTCGGAGCACCCGAAGCTGATCTGAGCCTCCTGAGCCTCCTCCCGAGCCTCAAACGACGTCTGAGCCTAGTCCTGCACGTGCTTCCCACGTGAGGGCTAGGTAATTTGCACAGAGGCCCCCGAAGGTTTTTGAAATTGCACTTTAGTCCCTGTCAGGCATATTACGCGAGGAGCGCGTGACTTTGTGGGAAATTTGCATCCACCTCCCCTGCATTATAGGTAATTGCATTTAAGTCACTGTCAGCACGTTTTATTTCAGAAATTTTATTTCATGTATTTGCAATTTGGTCCCTCTCGTTGCTTGCATATCTAGGGGTCCATTTGGCATTATTTTTCAATTCTAAAAATGGCATGATGTAGCCCAACTTGTCCTTTATCTTATGTGACACGTGTTTAATTTTTGTGACTTTTTTGGAATTTAATATTATTAATTTGGTGAAATTTTCTATATTTTGCCTATTGTGTACTCTTTAATTCATATTAAATTCCTTGTTGCTCCAAAAATCACCAAAATATCACATTAGACTTAGGATAATTTATTTTACATTGTGCCCAAAAATCATTGCATTTGCACGCATCACGAGCCTGAAAAATAAATAGTAAT
Organism: Ottelia alismoides; assembly: GCA_037367405.1. NCBI lineage: Eukaryota > Viridiplantae > Streptophyta > Magnoliopsida > Alismatales > Hydrocharitaceae > Ottelia > Ottelia alismoides. The sequence continues at coordinate 114,545 of JAZKJV010001373.1, forward strand.
TTTCTTAATTGATTTTTTAATAGGTCCAATTTACATATAATTTTAGGTTTATTAATTTTCCTGGATTCAACATACGTAGATCTATCTAGGATAATTTTTATATGTAGAAATAATGTGTGTTGTTATTTATTAAAATTAGTTTTCAAAGATGACCCTACATTCATAATTTATTCATAATAAATTCATAAAGTGTAAGAAAATTCCAAAAAAAAATAGTGTAGCTTAAATTCATTGCATTTCATACTCTGGCCAAGTTTCATTATTTTTGGACCTAATTGGTCATATTTATGATTTAACCTTAAAATTGGCCTGAAATTGCATTTGTCTTTTCCTTTATTGCATAGAAATTGCCAAAAAAATACCAAAAATAATCATCTGAAAATCTGACCTCAGAATTCACTTCAAATTCACCTAAGGAGACAGATGCCTCCCTGAGTTCGACCTTGGGCTTGCCCAAGTAAAATAAATATGCCCCTCGTAATTAACTGAACATTAATTAAAAGTGGTATTTTTGACATAACCTTGATTACCTGACTGCAACGAACATAACTATTAATTTGACCATTAATTTGAACAAATTAACAAGGGTGGTCTTTAGGCACGTCAAAATGGTGTCGCTGCCGGGGAGGCACAGCTTAGGTTAATTTCTAGAGAATTTTTAAGTGTTTGATTTTCCATCCATTGGTAGTCTGATACCCGATTTGCTTATTATTATTTTTCTATTATTTATTTCGAGTATTTTGTGTCGTTCATTATCTAACCTCAATTTGTTTTTGTGCGAGGAACACGAGGAGTCGAAGGCGCTTCGAGGAGCTTGCATTTGAACATTTTGATTGATTGTGAGGACTTGTAATTTTGTTATTTTTCATTATTTTTGCATTCTTTCCAGCGGTTCCCGTTTGGGTTCTCGCGTATGTAAAAATAGTGGAAATGTGTCCTCGTGTGTTGTGTGGATTGTTTTGTAGATTAGGCTTGCACTAGAGGCTCCTAGAGCCACTTTTGGACTTGTTTGTGCTCGTAGTATTCTAGGACCATACTTCACACATAAAAGACGCACTTAGACTGCAGATCTAGTCAAATTTAATCGGTGCTTCGCTTGCTAATAGAACTTCCTGTCTAGGAGTGGATTTTATCGTCTGCATTTGCATATAGTGTAAAAAGTTTTCAATTATGTTCTACATCTGGCATAAAAGAGAAGGGATCACTGTAAGTCTTCTCAACTTGGCATATCATCATTGACTTATCGTGCATCAACTTTTCTCAACTCATTTCTCTTGGTTTTTCAAACTTAGATAAAAAGGAAATTGGGACTGGATGATAGGCGTGTTGTGTGGTTAGACTTAATCAGTGATAACCTAACTTAAAACCGGAACTGCTAAACAAAAATGACCAAAAAAATCAATAATCAGAAATTCTGCTTGTGGGAAATTAACCCTGACCTTGTTTTCAGGCTGAGTGAGGGTACTAGAGTGTGTGAGCACCCTAGGGCAGAGCCAAAAATCCCCGCTTTCCGTATCTCGTACCCCGATCCGAGCAAATATCAACAGTTGAGCTTTGGGTTCAACTGACCAGCGCCAAGTAGCCTCCGCCTACTCCAGTAGGTAGATAGGGGCGAAATTACGGTGCACCGCGACAAGTTGCTAGTAGCCTCCGCCTGCGCTTGCAAGTAGATACAGGCGAAGTTACAGCCTTGTCAACCTCCACCTACTCTGTAGGTAGATAGGGGCAGATCCTTGAACTTTCGGCTGGGGATATGAGTGAAGAAAGGAAGGGCATTGGTATCTAAGGCGACAGGTTAAACAGGGGAGACGCATCCGGCTTTTAACCGACTCCCCTATAGCCTGCGTAAACTTTTCTATTATGTCTGATAAATGCACACTTAAAATCAACCAGATTAATCGGACTCGGTTTCGAGTCCTTCACCGTATTGAGTGTGAAAATACAAGGTTTGGATTCAATTGCTTGCTTCAGGTAGGAGTAAAATCCTATCTTACACTTAGAACTCCCGATTCTTCTTCTCATCATCCAAGATGACTGACTGGGGGGGATATCGACTCCTGATTCGCTAATCTTTCTTTGAGCCCCCCACAAAGCTCATCTTCACCGGCCCAAGCGTAACTTGGACCAATCAGAGCTCATGACCCTCTTGAGTTCTGGATCCCTCAAACCCAGAGTGGTTACTCTCAAACCAACCCTTTTCTCTCCTCTGATCTCACCGAGGAAGACCATCACCTCGGTAAAAATCCCTTCCTTGATATGTCCTCTAACCAAGAGCATCTTCTTTACCTAACAAAAGAGGACAAAATGCCAAAGAAAAACCCTGACGATGAGGAACACATAGAGGACCCAATGATCCAAATCTTGGCTCAGCTAGCTAGGGTCGAGTAGATGAATGCAGAACTGATGGCAAGAATGGGGCAAGTGATTGAGGCTGAAGGAATTGACCGACCGATGGTAGCTGCCTACTATCCTGCAGAAAATGAAATACATAGCTGGCTAGTACCTGAGGTCCCCCCTGAAGCGCTCGAGCTGAAGCCCCACTTTCTGAGCTTGCTGCCGAAGTTCAATGAAAATGCCAACGAAGAACCATATGCCTTCCATAGAGACTTCAAGCTGGTTTGCAACAACCTTAGTCACCCTAAGGTTGGGCAAAACTACATCAGGCTGAAAGCCACCCCGTTTGCCTTAGGAGATAAGGTCGCACATTGGTTAAAGAATCTCGGGGTGAGATGTACGACCTGAATGCAGTTCAAGGACTTATTCCTGAAGAACTTCTACCCACTCAGTAGGACAAACCATATGAGAACCAAGATCGCTAGTTTCTCCCAGGGACCCAATGAACCATTCCATGAAGCATGGGACCGATTTAATGATTTAATGCAAAAATGTCCGTGCCACATCATTATAAAAGTGGTCTTAGTTCAGACCTTGTTCTGTGGCAAGACCTCGGAGATGCAGGGATTAAAGAGCACCACCTGTGGAGGAAGCTATCTGAACAAAAATGAAGATGTTGTATGGAAGATCCTTTCGTGTGATAACGTAAATCATATGTCCCTCAGGAGCGGAAGGACCGTGATCATACCTGATCGGACATGGGCACTGGAGGAAGAAGCCACAAAGCCTCTACCTGAGGAGAACTTGGAGACAGAGGAGCAGCACCACCACCAACACCGGCAGAAGAAGAGGGCTTCTGAGTTCTTCAAGAAGCAGGAGAACCGCACCAGCAGTGAGTCCGACGAGACCGATGAAGAGCCCGCGACTCCATCTGAGGAGGATGTTCCAGCAGTCATGGAGATTGCATCACCGGTTTACAACAGAAATTTTCTTTTCATCATAGTCAAAGTCAGAGTCTGAGTCAGTTTCAGTTTCGAAGTCATGTACAAAACTCAGTTCCTAGTTTAAATGAAAATCTTTCAGTTTCGGAATCTGAGTTGGGACCAATAATCCCTTTCCCCCGAGCTCTTAAGGGTGGAAAGAAGAAAACCAAAAAATACAAAAAGATGACCCTAAGATGGCAGAGTTTTACAATAAACACATCAAGGTTACAATCCCTTTTGACAAGTATGTGGAGATGATACCTGTATTTCAGAAATACCTTAAGGTGAGATGCACACCTACTAGGGTCAGCAGGAAGACCAAAAGCCGTGTTGAGAAACACGTTCTGTCAGTAGCCACTACTTATGCAATAAAGAGTTCGTTTCCAAGGAAACGAAGAGACATGGGTGCATATTATGTGGTGAGTCATGTCGATGATACTGCATTTGAACGCACTCTCCTTGACAACGGATCCTCAATTAACTTAATGCCTAGAGCACTCTATGAGCGGCTTAATCTCAGACCTCTTAGGAGATCCAGAGTCCTACTTCAATTCGCAGATAAATCAACCAAGAGGTCCCAAGGAGAATTAAGGAACGTTGTCATCAAAGTCGATGGTCAGGAGTACATGGTGGACTTTACCGTCCTTGATATGGAGACACCTCGCAATTGGAGAGATTCCCAGATCATATTAGGAATGCCCTTCCTCAGAATAGCAGGGGGCTTATTTGATTATAAGATTGGGAAAATCCAATTCCAAACTCTAGGTGGAGATGAGGAATTTGATAAGAAGCAGACCAGATGGTAGAGACCGGATACAGAATCCAGCACCGAGTACTCTTCTTCCAAAGCAGATTGCATTCATGTAGACACTTTTGGGCCATGGAGACAGAACCCAGCTAGCACCAATGAGTCCCTCTCCTCCTGAGAAGATCTTGTGCATGAGTCAGTTTGCGAGGTGCTTAGAAACGAGTACAACACAGAATATGCATCCCCCTACATCTTCGATGACTTAGAGGCCCAGTTGGGCCTGTCAGTCCTTCCTTATCTAGGACAATCAGAAGATGAGGATGATGAGTCGGACGTGGCTTTTGCCGATTACTTGGAGACCTTTGATGATCTGACTCCAGAGCTGAATAAATTGGTGGCAGTAATTTGAAGGATAGATCCATCCACTGCCAGCACAGAGCTAGATTCGATTGAGTCAGACTTCCTTGATGATCACACATTACCTGAGCTCAAACCTTTACCCACAACACTTAAGTATGCCTTCCTTACGGGACAAGAGAAAAAGTATCCGATCATCATCATCTCGAGATTGACTGAGGAGCAGGAATCTCGCTTGCTAGAGATCCTGGAGAGAAATCGCAAGGCGATAGTCTGGAGCATCTCCGATCTCCACGGGCTAAATCCCGCTCTATGTTCGCACTATATCTACTTGGAGAATGAGGCTAAACCGTCTCGTGAATTCCAACGCCGGTTGAATCCAAATCTACGAAAGGTAGTGAAGAAGGAGATCGAGAAATGGTGCGATGCAGGTTTTATTTATCCCATCTCCTACTCCAAATGGGTGGCCCCAATCTATGTTGTCCCGAAAAAAGTCGGGAATTCAGATGACCACCAGTGAAGACGGAGAGGAGATTGTGACATGAGTACCTATGTCGTGATGCGTATGTGTGGATTACAAATGCCTGAATGTTGCGACGAAGAAGGATCATTTCCCCCTACCATTCATTGATTAGATCTTAGAGAGACTGGCGGGAAAAGAATTTTTCTTCTTTTTGGACAGGTTCTCGGGCTACAATCAAGTAGCCATAGCTCCGGAGGACTAGGAGAAGACCACGTTTAACAGTACCTATGCTTTCAGGCGCATGCCCTTTGGGTTATGCAATGCTCCCGGTACTTTTCAAAGGTGTGTGATTGTTGTATTCGCCAAAATGGTCGGCGAATTCCTAGAAGTTTTCATGGATGGCTTCTCGATCCACAGCAATTCCTGTCTGGACCGAGTCCTCAAGCAATGTTGTGAGGTCAATCTGGTGCTCTCTTAGGAGAAAAGTCACTTCATGGTGACGGAGGGTATTTTGTTGGGGCATGTCATCTCCAAAAGAGGAATGGAGGTTGACCCCAAGGTGGATGTGATCAGACGACTCCAGCCACCAACCAACGTGAAACAGTTGCGGTCTTTCCTCGGGCATATCGGATTTTATCGAAGATTTATCAAGGATTTCTCTAAGATTTCCCGATTGCTAACTGAGCTTTTAGGCAAGGACATGGAGTTCATTGTTGATCACAAATGTCTCTATGCCTTTAAGCTACTACAAGGAATGATCATGGATGCCCTGATCCTACAAGCCCCAGATTGGTCTCTGCATTTTGAGATCATGACGGGCGCCTCAGACTTTATTGTTGGCATTGTGTTAGGATAGAGGAGAGATGGCATCCCGTTCGCCATACACTACGCAAGCAAAGTGCTTGATACTGCTCAGTGTAACTATACAGTTACAGAAAAGGAGATGCTTGTGGTAGTGTTTACCTTGGACAAATTCAGATCTCTCACTTAATCGGATCCAAGGTAATTGTGTTCACTGACCACACAGCACTACGTTACTTAATGGAAAAAAAGGACGTGAAGTCACGCATTCTTAGGTGGATTCTGCTTATCCAAGAGTTTGATTTAAATATTCATGATAAACCTAAAAAGAAAAACATAGCAGCTGATCACCTTTCCCGTCTCGAGGATCTTAATGCTTCTGAGGACTCACTGATTCGAGACTCCTTCCCTGACGAGTCGATTTTTGTTGTCGACTCACTCCCATGGTATGCCAATATCGTGAACTATCTTGTCTCCAAGAAGGTTCCCGAAGATTGGCCCAAAGATTGGCCCAAGAGCCACATAGACCGACTGAAGTCGGATTCAATACATTACCACTGGGAGGATCCGATCATTTTCTTTGAAGGGTCGTATTATGTCTGAAGACGGTGTATTCCTCATGAGGAATATCAGAGTGTCCTTTCTTTATGCCACAGTCTGGAGGCAGGAGGACACCACTACAGGAAGAGGACCGCATGGAAGGTACTTCAGTGTGGATTATACTGGGTGACTTTGTTTCGCGATGCAATCACCTTTGCGAAGTCATACCCAGTATGCCAGCGAATGGGAGGAACCGTGGGTTCCAAGGATGAGATGCCGATGCAGCCTGTCATCATTTGTGATGTCTTTGATGCCTGGGGCATCGACTTCATGGGCCCATTTCCTATTAGCCATGGATTCGAATACATCCTTCTTGCAGTAGACTATCTGTCCACGTGGGTGGAGGCTACCCAAACCGAGCCGCAGACAGCAGGACTGTTTGTAAATTCATTAGAGATCACATCATCTCTAGGTTCGAGATCCCGAAAATGTTGATATCAGATGGGGGTAGACACTTTGTAAACAGAGATGTGAAGAAGCTCTTGAAGGATTACGGCATCGAACATCGTGTCATTAGTCCTTACCACCCACAGACCAATGATATGGCTGAGGTGTTTAATAGGGAGGTGAAAACCATATTGTAGAAGCTTGTCCACCCATATAGGAAGGACTGGTCTCAGATCTTGGATCAAGTCCTATGGGCTTATAGGACAGCTTACAAGACACCGTTAGGAATCTCCCCATTCAGGATGGTATTTGGGAAGCCATGCCATTTGCCTGCAGAGTTAGTGCACAAATCAAAATGGGCAATCAAAAAGGTCAATTGGAACACACACCTAGGGCAGAAACAGAGAGAAATGGACCTGAATGAGCTTGTGGAAGTCAGAAACTGAGCATACGACAACAGTTTGGTGTACAAGGACAAAGTCAAGCGTTGGCATGATAGATATATCAGACGAAAGACCTTTGTTCCTGGACAGAAGGTATGGTTGTTCAATGCAAGACTAAAGGTTTTCGAAGGCAAGCTGAAATCCAAGTGGACGGGCCCATTCATTGTCCGTGTTGTGCATGATAGTGGATGTGTTGAGATCTCAGAACTCACAGACGACGCACAGACCTTCCTAGTCAATGGAAAATTGTTGAAAGACTTCGTCGAAACCAATGAGCAGTTAATCCATGCTGAAGAGATTGTATTCATGCGCGAGATAGATTTAGCAGATACACATGGAGCTGCGCATGAGACCTTGCAGCAGTGAACTCTTGCCATCAGCAGCATCTGGAAAGATTCAGAGCGCGATCCTTGTATATACCCATCATTCCTGTACATTCTACCCCTCCCTCCCGCGACTCTAGTCACTCACCCCAATTTCATATATTTTCATCTACGACTATACTTAGGATGACCAGATCCTAACTATGGGGGGAGAGTCACCTGAGTCCATTTATTGTACATCCTCCATATCACATCGGTCCTCATACCACTCCATTCCTATACTTAGGTTAACCTGAGCCTAAGTATAGGGGGGACTGATGCCCATCTTGTACATATATTCATCCACTTCCCCTCTCGACCTCATCCGCCTCGTTTTTTATCTTCTTCTACACTTAGGCTGCCAGAGCCTAAGTATAGGGGGGCAGGACGACTTCTATACATTTTTTTCTCTTTTGGCTCTCCTATGCTTAGCACGAGCTATGTCTTCTTCCTTGTTATTCATGCTCTGAGGACATAGCACACGTTAAGTATAGGGGGCATGTATATATTACATATATACTTTACCCATAGCTCGTACTTTCACGTATTTTTGTATATACTATGCAATAATTATGGGATGGGTAATAATGGAGAAAATTTTTTGTAAAATACATGTATACTTGTATACTATAACACTTGTATAATCTGTATGATACTTATAAAACTCTTGTAAATTGTTGTAACACAGGAGGTACACCAAGTTTGTGAAAAAATGGAAAAATCAAAATCAAAGGCTCCTTATTTACTCTTGCACATCATCTCTGCACCTAAAAAGAAAGAAAGAAAAAGTGTCTTGCATTTCATTCATCTACATAGTATGTCATCTGCACCTCATCTGCATATCTTGCATATGCAAGGTGAGAAGCTAATGGGTTCTGAACCAAGTTATGAGTAGATATTGAGGATGGATTTGATTTGACCTTAATCCACCTAATTTCAGAGGAACCTTATAGGAACTGGAGTTAAGATTTCTTAGTCAAGTGACTTAATTCTTTGAGTCCGCAAGTCCATGTTCACATGTCATCTTGATTAGTCTAAGTAGAATATCTCGTGCACACGCATGATTCTTTTAGATAATGACCTAACTTGGACAAGCACCATGGACGTAGCTCTTCATTGATGAGGTGGTGAGGAGGTAGAATCCTTTAACTTAGAGTAGAACACGGGTGGAAACATCCATCCTCCTCTAGGGAGGGTAGTGCATCTCAACCTAGTATGGTGATGTTGTCATCTAAGGATGGAACACTGTGGGTTGCAATAATGCTTCAAAAGATGGATAGTCTACTGGCTCAAGAGGAAAAACTCCTGATGTACATGTTGTACTGTTGAAGCCAAAAATCGATGGTCTTAAGTTCCACACAAGGCGGGAACTCAATCGCTGAGTCGACCACACGAAATCTGGAATTCAAGCAACAATTAACCCACAACAGAAATCAAACAATGGAAAACAATGCGGAGTCAAAATTTATTATAACTCTACAACAAAGATGTATATAGGTGCAAGTATGTGTAGAGGTCGAACACAGGGAGCAGACAGGTAGAACGGGGTAAAATGCTTTAAAAGCGTGAATGTGATGATTTGTCTATAACTGCTATGTTTTTGTGGGTTTTTAATTTTATATTTTTTTATTTGATTTTTGATTTTATATTTTTATATTTTGATTTTTAACTTACTGATTTTGTATTTTCTTTTTTTTATATTTTACATTTGGTATTTTCTTTTTCTTTTAATAAAGATATAATATATAAGAGAAAGATAAAAATAGGGAAAAATCCATAAAATACAGGAAATAAAATATTTTTGTGATTTTTCTATTTTGCTAATGTTTTTGTGGTTTTTCAATATTTTTCCTAATTTTTTGGGATTTTTAAAGAAAAAAATACTAGTAAACAGTGAAATAAATTACTGGCCGATATTAAAATGAGGATGAAAAATAGCAAACAATGTCCAAAATTCCCCAAATTAATTTTATTTGAAAGATAATAAATCAGAGAAGATACAGAAATTGAAATTGCATTTTTAGGATTTTTGTAGAATTTTTAAGATTTTTAGGAATATTTTTGGGGTTTTATAATTTTTAGTAGTTTTCTTTTATATTTTTTCGTGACTTTTGCTCTGGAGCTAAAAGATATGCAAACACACAAAATATAATTTTTTTGGAATTTTCAAAAATTTTTATATTTTTTATATATTTTCTAATGCAAAAGTGCACAAAATGCTTGTTTTGAATTTTTATTAAATATTAAAATGCAATTAAATGCAAAATAAAATAATTCCATGATAATATAATGCGACAGGAACACTAAGTAATTTTTGTGGATTTTTTAGAGATTTAGAGATGTATGAAATAAATAGTGGAAACATCAAAAAAATACATCCCGGCAGGGGCATAAACGTAAATAGAACACAATCAGGGGCCTTTCTGAAATTTTTCCACAAAATTATAATGCATTCAACAAATTCCAGGGCCTATTGCAAATATCCAAAACACCAGGGACACGCCGGCAAAAATTGCCTAGGTACGCACGTGCCATGCACGTGCTTGGGAGGACCTAGAAGCAATAAACAAAAACCTGGGGGTTGTATTTACAATTTTACCAAACACTTAAAACTAAATTAATGGGTTTCTGGGCTTAAAGGAAATACAAATTACCCTATAAGTATTACTGCAAAATTGCCAGGTCACGTGCACGTGGCACGTGACTGGCAGGGACTAAAAGATAATAACGCAAAAACCAGGGGGGCTACATGCAAATATTACAAAAGTTTCTATAAGCAGATGAAAGATTAATTCTTTAATATACAAATACGAAAATTGCCAGGGTGAGAATGCAAAATACCCTCGGCTGGCGCAGATCAGACGGCGGTGCGCACTTCACTTATACATGTACCGCGATCTCAGGGGTCGATGACGGTTCGGCGGGAACGACCGAGATTAGATGCTGCAGGGAGGATCCGACGGTTGATGCAAAGGCTGATCCAATGGCAACTGCTGTGCGGGAGGTTCACGGCCAGATCCGACGGCGGAAGACAACGCTGGATGAAGAAGGAGTACCTCCGGTAGGGCGAGATTCTCCAAGCTCCACCGCCGGCCTCCGTCAGGCGTGAAGCTCTCAAAATGGCCTGATCACCTCCTGGAGAGGTCTTCTAGGTCCTGGTAGTGGCAAAAGGGGCTGGCGACCACCTGGGCTGACCCGCGACGCCAAGGTTGAAGACGACCCCCAGGTGTCTCCGACGACGTCCAAAAATCACCTCCAGGTGTGCTGATGTTCCAAGGACCTGCAAAATAGGTGAAGAGGGTCGCGGGCAAAGTGTCATGACCCTCTAGAGTGTGAAAGTGGCAGAGGACGGCGTAGTGAATCTCGCCGGAGTTAGCTCCGGAGAAGGGGTAGGTGGATGACTCGACGAGGGGAACTCGGAAAGGAGAGTGGGGTTTTGATCCTACGGATATGGCGAGTAAACTAATGCAATAAAAACAAAGAAAAAGGGGACCTCGAAGGATAAAATACCTGAGGTATACCTCACGGACACTTGGCCGGAGATGGGGTGGAACGGTCGCCTCGGCCCTCGCCTGAGCCTCGCGCACGTGCTGGAGGAAGGCTGTCACTCTTCCGGTCCGGAGCGCGGTGAACTAGGGTCAGGATTTGGGTAGAAGAGGGTTCAAAAAATCGAGTGAAGAGGAAGAAGCATAATTGAATGGCTGATGAAACATGCTCAAAGATCGAAGTAGACCGAGCAAATCGTGGATCCAATGACCGATATAAGCCATGGGTGTGTATGTCCAATCCACGAGGAAGAAAAGTCATGCAGAGCTTGACACGAGATGATGAAAGGAGTGACCTCGATAAACCCAAGAAAATGGGCAAAAACGCAGGCTCTGACAAGTCTACAGGAGTAGGTCAGAGAGTTGACCCGCCGGTCAACTCTCCAGGCCCCCTGGTTGGTCCACGTGGACCAACCAGGAAAAAGCATGGGAAAAACCTTTGTAAAATCATTTAAAAGAGAAAACGATTTTATTAAATTTTGGTTATAAAATAAAAAATGTTTATTATTTTATAAATTATTTTATAGTGATTATTATTTTTTTTAGAGGTGTAAAATAACAAGTTGCCTTTTTGGCCTAAATAGGTATATTTATCTATGTATTCTAATATTTTATTTTTATTTTGTGTATTTAATTTATTCATTTTGGTTTATTATTTTATATATTTATAGAATATTTTTATACACTAAAATATTTTTTTATTTATTTTTCTGATGTAATTTGTACACTTAATATAATAGAAGTGTAATTACATAGGTATATGTACAGGTATTATACCTATGTGTTATATACAAATATTTTGTTTTTATATTTTCTTTAGGTTTTTATTCTGAATTTAATGTACAAATATATTATAAATAATATTACAAAATTATAAAAATATAAAATGGTAAAAATAATGAATAAATAATAAAATGAATATTTTAATTTGTACAAGTATACAATAGGGGTCCAAAACTCAACTTTCAAATCGTAGCTTTGCGAAATGTGAGACCATAGCCATTAGATAGCTTATTTAAAATTATATACAATTAAAAGTGATTTTGATGCGTTTTGAGTTTTTATTAGGGAGATACAGGTTTGGGAAGTTGGGATTCTAGACTTTTTTCAGACCATAACTTTTTATCTGTACATTATTTTTCTATGAAATAACTTTTGTATTTTTATTTATTTAATTATCTAAAACTTTCATGCACAAAGTTTCTTTATTTGAAGTATACAAAGTGGAACCAAAAATAGGTCCCAAAATGAATAAGGAATGAATTAAACAAAAGGAATTTTTATTATATTTTGGCTCTTATTTCCCCCTACTTTATTCCTTGTCGACCTAATCATCGAGATGCCTAGGTCTAGGGGTTTCGGATCATAAAATATTTAGAATATTTTATTCTTTTTCTTGTCTTTTATTTATTATATAATTTTGGCTTTAAAAACTGTATTTTATACACTATTTACATAATAATGCATGAATGCTAAAATGCCCGAATTAACAGTATTTACAGGCATTTACTAGGGTTTTTAAGGCCAAAATGATAGAATAAAGATGATGAAACATAGATTCATCATCCCCATATACTTGCCTTTGCTAGTCCCTAGCAAACACTTATGCAATAAGTGCAGAAAAGAAAAACAAAGAAAAGAAAACGAAGAAATGTGGATTAAATTTAATTATCAAACTTGTCTTCACAAAATCAAAGTTTGGAGCCTAAGTCGGACCTTTGGAATTTTAGTACGGGCGGAACCTTAACGGGAATCAGATTTGAAATCCAACCGCCTTCAAGAATCCCAAAACTTTGCTCAAGTCTCCTCAATAGCCAGGTCTGAAATATTTCAACTCATACGCAAACCCTTACGACTATGAATCTGACTCGTACAGTGTAAGTGATAGTGGCTCTCCCCAACTAGAATGACAAAGAGACTGACTTCTCCAGTATGACAACCCAACGATTCCCCAATCCAATAACTCCTTCCTCGAGGAGCGGGGTATTCCCTTCTAAGTTCAAGTACCAACCAGCTCAAGAGGAGGGGTGAAGAGAAGAATGGACGGTAGCCAGTGTAGCTACCTATCCTAGGATGCAAGACCAATGTAGTCAAGTCATCCAGATGCAGGCTCACATAATATGACTTTGGAACTCAAGCTTGCTTATTTTCTTTACAACATATTCACATACTTTTGCAGGCATTTTATTTTTGTACAGGCATGTGCTTTTTTTTGAAATACTATTTACAGCAGCATTTACATAAGGAGTTTTTCCTCTTGAGCCAGTAGACTATCCCTCTTTTGAAGCTTTATCGCAACCCACACTCTTCTGTCTTTAGAATTCCTCACCATTGGACAGGTTGGGGTGCACTTCCCTCCCTAGAGGAGGAAAAGTGTTTCCACTTGTGTGCGTCTCATACCGGCAAATCCAATCCCCTCACCACTCCAACTTAGTTGAGCCATGTGAAAGGTACAGGTGTCCAAGTTAGGTCATTATCAACAAGAGTCATACGTGTGCTCTGAAATACTCTACTTAGGCAGTCAAGAATCCATTGAACCAAGTCTCGTAATCCTCAAAGAATTAAGTCGTCTAGACCTGAAGTACCTCAGTTCCTACAAGGTTCATGTTATTAGGTAGATTTTAAGGTCCAATCAAGCTCCAATCTTTTTATTTTATTTAGACTTGTTCAGCTATCAAACTCAATCCGAAAAATGCTCATGCTATGCAAATGATATACAGAATGCAAAAAATATTTTTGTGATGCAATTTTCACGATTTTGAACTTTTTATGGGTTTTTGAAAAGATGATTATGCATATGCATTTTTTGTATTTTTCAAAAAGATTTTTCAAATGTTTTTGGTATTTTAATTTTGCAAATGTTTTTGGGATTTTTGAAAACAAAAAGCTTTTTGGATAAAAACTAGGGTAAAAATATTTACATGGGCCTGCTTCTTAGATTTACAAGAGGTGGATTTTAGGAATTTACGAAGGTAAGTGATTAATTTTATAGATATAGATATATAATGGATTTTGGTGTGATGTATGTATTCCTCAAACTTATTTGAAAACGTTTTACAAACAATTTGAAAAATTATAGTCTAAAATAATGTTTACAAATATTTTACAAACATGTACACACATTTGAAAATCATTTTGCAAAGGTTTTTCAAACAGTATAAATAGATTTTTCAAATATTTTGCAACTATTTTTCAAACCATTTGCAAATCATTTTTCAAACATTTTTATTTTACATAAGGAAAATAAATTTCCAAAATAAACATTTTATACAAAGGTTGAAAACATGTAACAAAACATTTTCCAAATAGTTTTCAAAAGATTTTTCACAAAGATTTTCAAAATATTTTTTCGAACATTTTGCAAAAAACATTTTCACCGGATTTATTAATCAGTACATACAAAAAGAATTTGAGGAATAATAGCATCTTTTATTAAGGTTTTTAATGATTTTTTAAAGAATTATTAGTCATAATTATTAGTAACATACGAAAGTACGAGTTATGGCTTAAGTATATACGCAGTATATACAACCCCCCTATACTTAGCTTGAGTTATGTCCTCATAGATCAGAGAGAAAAGAGAAGACATAACTCGTACTGAGTATAGGGAAATCTAAAGAATAATGAACGAAGAAATGAATGAATCAATGAGAAGTCGACCGCCCCCCTATACTTAGGATCAAATAATCCTAAGTATAGCAGACTGTACATAAAGCAGGGAGGGTCAAGGGTGGGAATGAACAGATCGTACTCAGATTGTCTCCCCGTATACTTAGGGTAAGATATCCCTAAGTATAGACAAGAAGAGGAGACAATGGAGAGGATCACAGAATAGAGAACTCAGGGTGCACACCCCCTATACTTAGGACAAAGTACGTCCTAAGTATAGAAGACTGTCTACAAGGGGCGATACCTTTTTCGGTAGAAAAAGAAGATAGAAAAGGAAAATAAGAAAAGAAGAAAAGAAGGAAAGAGATGAAAAGTGGAAGAAGAGATAGTGAGAATGTACACACCACTCCCCCTATACTTAAGGTAAAAGAATCCTTAAGTATAGGCAACAACAGGAGTGATGAAACGGAACGATGAAAGAACACTCGGCTCGTCCACCCCCTTGTACTTAGGACAAAGTACGTCCTAAGTAAGGCAAACACGAGAATGGGTGGATGAGCAATACGGGAGAGGGACGAAGATGAACAGAAGCGGATATACAACAGAGGTGGATGTACACATGATCAAGAAGGTAGAAAGCAAACCTTCTTGCGGGACCGTTGAGGAATAGATCTGGTGTGGTGCAGGTCGACATCGGGGTCCACAGTGGACGGAAGTCGATCAAGGTCGACAGAGTGAATATCCTCAGGGGCCTTATGGTGTGAAGGCACCGACAGGTGAGTGGAAGAAGTATGGTCAAGTCTGGCCTTGGGGGTCTCGCTGATATCGAAGTGAAATGGGACGAACTCATCATCATCGGAAGTAGTGTACTCGATATCGTCCTGCGAGGTGTCGTCCAGGTCAAAACCAAAAGGCACGAACTCATCAGTGGAAGTAGTCGAACTATGTTCATCCTCTATAATCTCAACCGGATCATCTTTCTCATCAAAAGGCTCGAATTCCCGAATAAAAGCAATCAAATCAAATTCGACCTTTGTCTCATTCAAATCTAAATGAACATGAGCGAACTCATCAGTGAAAGAAGTCAAGTCATGTCCGTCCTGTCTAGTCTCTACATTTGCCCTCTGCTCAATGGTGTCAATCGTGTAAATCCCGCGGATGTCATCAACACAATGCCAAGTCCCAGAAGAAGGAACTCTGAGGTCCATGCTTTTCGAGTCTTCCTCAACAAGGAGGAATTCTCGGGTCTCAGTGGAATCCAATGAACAGCATAATTCTCTGATAGTCTGATCAAGGTCATGGTCCTCAGGGTCAGCTAAGATAGGTGAAGTCGCATCAGGGGCATGTCTCTGGTCAACGGTGGGTGTGGTGATCAATACTTCGCTCTCGTCAGCAGGACAGAAGCGAATCTCTCCTGATCCATAATCAATAACGACCCTCGCCGAGGCGAGGAATAGTCGTCCCAAGATGATTGGAGAGTGCTCCCCTGTGGAGGTCTCCATGGGCAAAATGATAAAGTCAACGTGGTAGCTCGTGCCCTGAATCGAAATGACGGTGTTTTCAAGGAAACCCTTCGGCCTCTTTATTGATCCATCAGCAAACTGTGCGATCATCCTGGTCTTCTTGAGAGGCCCTAAGTGAAGAGACTGTACTAGTGAGAAGGGTAATATGCTAATAGACGCACCGCCGTTGAGGAGAGTGTGATCACAGGTATGGTCAGAGATGGTGCAGCTAATGAAAGGTGTGGCAGTGTTCCTCTTCCTAGGAATTGGACGATGTGTGATGGCGTGGGCAGTGGCCATGGTCAGAATGTGATGCTCAGATCTGCTCCTCCGCTTTCTCTTCTTGGGAAGAGGAGCGGATAAATCGGTCATGGCCGGCTGAAGTGGGGCACGGATGATCTCGTGAATGGTGGCCACCACTTCAGGTTCAGTCAACATTTTTTTGAATTTTTGGACCTCCTCCATACAAGGGAGGAAGTCAGAATCAGCATATACACGAGGCATGCCAAGAAAGTCTGTACAGCGGCATCCTCGGGGTCAAAGGTGGGACAAGGTGTGAAAGGTTGTGTGGTCAAATGATCTGGCAGATGGTACCTCTCCTCACAGTCTGACTCGATCAAAGGTCTCCCGAACTCTTTTTGTGTTTTTAAATTTTTCTCATTTTTTTGTATTTTGGGCGATTTCAATCTCTCATGGTAATCCTCAAATGATTCCAAGTCATCAGACCGTGAAGCATCAATGCGGCTCTTATTCATGCAAGTGAGGTTGTCAATCCTCGAATTCATTTGCTCCATGAAATGGGTCAAGGTCTCAAGTGTGGACATCGTGAGAGGTGACTCCAACAAGTCAATCTCGGGTGGATGTGAAGGTGGAAAACATGGGGGGGTGGATGTGGGTAGAAATTTGAGGTCTGATGCTGTGGCTAAGGCGGGTATGTACAAAAATCAGAAAAAGTAGGAGGAGAGTCCTCCTTGTAAAAGGGAGGTGGACCGACTGGAGTGAGCGAGGGATCCACAAAGTCCGGATAAAATACGCTCCAGGGGTCCATCTTGAAAACAAGAGGAAATGATCGGGAGAGCACGATGGTTAAATCAAGAGAAATGAGAAGAAAGGCGCAAGTATGCAGAAGCGATCTAGTATACACACAAGCAATCACAAGCAAAACTCACACAATACAAACCCTTAATTCACCTACTCAACTCGGTGAAGACCACAAATGCGGTCTTTTTATCTTGTCTATTTTAGAGTTAGGTGAGAAGTCAAGAAATTGCACAAACACTTAGGGGGCTTGAATAGGATTTGGGCACTATCCTTAGTGTGTGCGCCAGCAAGTAAAAGCGAAGACAATGAGGGGATTACTCGCCCCAAGACAAATGATTTTCTTTTTGATCGATTTTAGGGCCGAGTAATGTTAGCAGTCTCGATTTTATTTGTTATCACTTTTTTGAATTTTTAATGAGAATGCATGATCCTATCGGGAAGTCAATTCATTTAAGCACCTGGGTGATCAAAATCAGAGGTAGAGGAGCGGAAAAGCAATGCAAGCGGCAAAACAATGATGAATGATAAAGCGTAAATGCTCAACTTGCCTCTAGCATTCTACATGCAAGGATGCTTAGCATATTTGAAACCTAAACTATATGCAAATGCAAAGCCGATGAAATCGCCCTAGTGTGAGAAGCTGCTATTAGCATGAAGCACATTTTTTAAAATTTGACTAAGTCCAAACGATGCTATAGGTACATGCAATGGTGATTAGTGTGTTTGGACCTACTCTATTGCCAAGCAACTCCTAAATCTAAGGGCTCAATCACACAAAAGAAATAAAATAAAACCGGAAAACAAATGAAAAAAAATGCGACGAAAACCGACAAAATCACGGTGAGCCCCCAAGTGTACAAACACTTGGAAATTAGGCCCAAGTGTCCAGAGTTTGAGTACCTATATTATTACAATAGATAGTGTCTCTCTCTCTCACTTAAATTACAAAAATAACTAAATACAAGAAAGTAAACAGGAGCCCGGTCTTCACAATTCCTGTAGTCTCCTTTGGTGCAAGGCGAGCAAAGTCGGCTTCACGTGGGTGCACAGGCACCAAGGGTGGAGCGCCTCCCTCGATCCGTAGTTCCTCGCATGAAATCAACAAAAGAGGGGGTTAGACAGCTCAACAGGTATATCAAATATGCAGAAAATAAAATAAGCAAAAATAAAAATCGTAAAAATAGACAAACAATCACAAGAACAAACAAGAACCCAAACTAAGCGTTGTTGCTCCCCGGCAACGGCGCCATTTGTTGAAGCCAAAAATCGATGGTCTTAAGTTCCACACAAGGTGGGAACTCAGTCGCTGAGTCGACCACATGGAATCCGGAATTCAAGCAACAATTAACCCACAACAGAAATCAAACAATGAAAAACGGTGCGAAGTCAAAATTTATTATAACTCTACAACAAAGACGTGTATAGGTGCAAGTATGTGTAGAGGTCGAACACAGGGAGCAGACAGGTAGAACGGGGTAAAATGCTCAAAAAGTGTGAATGTGATGATTTGTCTATAACTGCTATGTTTTTGTGGGTTTTTAATTTTATATTTTTTATTCAATTTTTGATTTTATATTTTTATATTTTGATTTTAATTTACTGATTTTGTATTTTCTTTTTTTATATTTATAGTTGGTATTTTCTTTTTTATTTAATAAAGATATAATATATATAAGGAATATATATACACTAGAGATAAGAGAAAGATAAAAATAGGGAAAATCCATAAAATACAGGAAATAAAATATTTTTGTGATTTTTTCTATTTTTCTAATGTTTTTGTGGTTTTTCTATATTTTTCCTATTTTTCGGTATTTTTAAAGTAAAAAATACTAGTAAACAGTGAAACAAATTGCTGGCCGAAATTAAAATGAGGATGAAAAATATCAAATAGTGTCCAAAATTCCCCAAATTAATTTATTTGAAAGATAATAAATCAGAGAAGATAAGAAACTAAAATTGCATTTTTAGGATTTTTGTAAAATTTTTAAGATTTTTAGGAATATTTTTGGGGTTTTATAATTTGTAGGAGTTTTCTTTTATATTTTTTAGTGATTTTTGGTCTGGATCTAAAAGATATGCAAACACACAAAATATAATTTTTTTGGAATTTTTCAAAAATGGTTTATAATTTTTATGTATTTTCTAATGCAAACAGTGCATAAAATGCTTGTTTTTGAATTTTTATAAATATTAAAATGCAATAAATATGCAAAATAAAAATATTCCATGATAATATAATGCAACAAGAATACTAAGTAATTTTTGTGGATTTTTTAGAGATTTAGAGATGCATGAAATAAATAGAGGAAACACCAAGAAAATACATCCTAGCAGGGGCATAAACGTAAACAGAACACAGTCTAGGGGCCTTTCTGAAATTCCAGGACCTATTGCAAATATCCAAAACACCAGGGACACGCCTGCAAAATGCCCAGGTACGTACGTGCCACGCATGCGCCTGGGAGGACCTAGAAGCAATAAACAAAAACCTAGGGGTTGTACTTGCAATTTTACCAAACACTTATAACTAAATTAAGGGGTTTCTGGGCTTAAAGGAAATACAAATTACCTTAGAAGTATTACTGCAAAATTGCCAGGTCACATGCACGTGGCACGTGACTGGAAGGGACTAAAAGATAATAACGCAAAAACCAGGGGGGCTACATGCAAATATTACAAAAGTTTCTAGAAGCAGATGGAAGATTAAGTCTTTAATAAATAAATACGAAAATTGTCGGGGTGAGAATGCAAAATACCCTCGGATGGCGCAGATCAGACAGCGGTGCGCACTTCACTTATACACGTGTCGCGATCGCAGGGGCCGATGACGGTTCGGCGGGAACGGCCGAGATTAGATGCTGCAGGGAGGATTTGACGATTGATGCAAAGGTTGATCCAACGGCAACTGTTGTGCGGGAGGTTCACGGCCAGATCCGACGGCAGAAGACAGTGTTGGATGAAGAAGGAGGACCTCCGGTAGGGCGAGATTCTCTAAGCTCCACCACCGGCCTCCGTCAGGCGTGAAGCTCTCAAAATGGCCAGATCACCTCCTGGAGAGATCTTCTAGGTCCTGGTGGCGGCAAAAGGGGTTGGCGACCACATGGGCTGACCTGCGACGCCAAGGTCGAAGACGACCCCCAGGTGTCTCCGGCGACGTCCAAAAATCACCTCCAGGCATGCTGATGTTCCAAGGACCTGCAAAATAGGTGAAGAGGGTCGCGAGCAAAGTGCCGCGACCCTCCAGAGTGCGAAAGTGGCGGAGGACGGCGTAGTGAATCTTGCTGGAGTTAGCTCCAGCGAAGGGGTAGGTGGACGAATCGACGAGGGGAACTCGGAAAGGAGAGTGGGATTTTGATCCTACGGATACGGCGAGTAAACTAATGCAATAAAAACGAAGAAAAAGGGGACCTCGAAGGCTAAAATACCTGAGGTATACCTCACGGAAACTTGGCCGAAGATGGGGTGGAACGGTTGCCTCGGCCCTCGCCTGAGCCCCGCGCGCGTGCTGGAGGAAGGCTGTCACCCTTCCGGTTCGGAGCGCGGTGAACTAGGGTCAGGATTGGGTAGAAGAGGGTTCAAAAAATCGAGTGAAGGGGAAGAAGCATATTTGAATGGGTGATGAAACGGGCTCAAAGATCGAAGTGGACCGAGTAAAGCGTGGATCCAATGACCGATATAAGCCATGGGCGTGTATGTCCAATCCACGAGGAAGAAAAGTCATGCAGAGCTCGACACGAGATGATGAAAGGAGTGACCTCGATAAACCCGAGAAAATGGGCAAAAATGTAGGCTCTAACAAGTCTACAGGAGTAGGTCAGAGAGTTGACCTACTGCTCAACTCTCCAGGCCCCCTGGTTGGTCCACGTGGACCAACCAGGAAAAAGCCTGGAAAAAACCTTTGTAAAATCATTTAAAAATAGAAAACGATTTTATTAAATTTTGGTTATAAAATAAAAATGTTTTTTATTTTATAAATTATTTTATAGCGATTTTTATTTATTTTTTAGAGGTGTAAGATAACAAGTTGCCTTTTTGGCCTATATAGGAATATTTATCTATGTATTCTAATATTTTATTTTTATTTTGTGTATTTAATTTATTCATTTTGGTTTATTATTTTATATATTTATAGAATATTTTTGTACACTAAAATATATTTTTATTTTATTTTTCTGATGTAATTAGTACACTTAATAAAATAGAAGTATAATTATATAGGTATATGTACATGTATTATACCTATGTGTTATATACAAATATTTTATTTTTATGTTTTCTTTAGGTTTTTATTCTGAATTTAATGTACAAATATATTATAAATAATATTTACAAAATTATGAAAATATAAAATGGTAAAAATAATGAATAAATAATAAAATGAATATTTTAATCTGTACAAGTATACAATAGGGGTCCAAAACTCAACTTTCAAATCGTAGCTCTGCAAAATGCGAGACCACTGCCATTAAATAGCTTATTTAAAATTATATACAATTAAAGGTGATTTTGATGCGTTTCGAGTTTTTATTAGGGAGATACAGGTCTGGGAAGTTGGGATTCTGGACTTTTTTTTCTGACCATAACTTTTTATCTGTACATTATTTTTCTATAAAATAAATTTTGTATTTTTCTTTATTTAATTATCTACAACTTTCATGTACAAAGTTTCTTTATTTAAAGTATACAAAGTGGAACCAAAAATAGGTCCCAAAATGAATAAGGAATGAATTAAACAAAAGGATATTTTATTATATTTTAGCCCTTATCTCCCCCTACTTTATTCCTTGTCGACCTAGTCATCGAGATGCCTAGGTCTTAGGGTTTTGGGTCATAAAATATTTACAATATTATATTCTTTTCTTTTCTTTTCTTTATTCTATAATTTTGGCTTTTAAACTGCATTTTATACACTATTTACACAATAATTCATGAATGCTAAAATGCCCGAATTAACAGTATTTACACACATTTACTAGGGTTTTTAAGGTCAAAATGATAGAATAAAGATGATGAAACATAGATTCATCATGTACCTTGTATATAGTTTAAAAAATGAAAAAACTCCAAAGAAAATATAAAGCTGTCGTAATATGTATATTAGCAAGAAGTCTGCAGTTGGATGACTTGGCTACATTGGTCAGGCTTCCCGGGATAGGTAGCTATATTGGCTACCATCCATTCTTTTCTCCACCCCCTCCTCTTGAGTTGGTCGCACTTGAACCTAGAAGGGAATACCCTGCTCCTGGAGGAAAGATTCACTGGAGCGAGGAATTAGAGTTACCTTGTTAGAGGAGGCTGCTTCTTAGCCATTTCTGATGTGGAGAGCTATATTTCACTTACATAGTACAAGTAAGAATCATAGTTATCAGAAATTTACATTTGAGAATTTGTTCTGACCTAACTGTTGAGGAGTCTTTAATAGAAGACTTGTGGAACTTGAAGTTTTGTTAGGTCTTAAGTTCAAATCCCAATAAGGTTCTGCCACACAATTAATCCAAAGGTCGAGTCAAGCTCCATTTTCAACTTTTGTTCATGACCTTGGTATGGAACCCAATCTCATTTCACTCTTGCATTTCATTTTAGTTGCTCAGGGACGAGCAAGGGTTAAGTATAAGGTGTTGATGAATCTGTAATTCATCACTCTTAAAGTTGAAAATAGAGTCTTGTTCCTGAGTAATCAGCTGCTTATTTCCCCTTATCTTGCATAATTAGCATTCATGAACGCATACATAATATCTGCATTTTAGCATTCGTATTTGCATAAAATAAGAAGCCCAATTCACTTGTAATTATTCACCTATTTATTTCTATTTTATACCCACTCCAAATTCAATAAAACCAACTCTATACTTTATATATTACTCACTAATAAATACAAGGAAAAGGTCAAAAAAATTCTAACTTGTAAAATTACCTAATAAAACCCCAAACCCAGTTGGAGACCTCAGACCTTAGAATGTACATATCTATCTCATACCACCTCCGATCTAGGTCTACTCACTTGTAGATTAATACATATTCAGAGACCTTTAAAATGAGACCAATTTCATAAATCGGAGCTCGTATGCAAAACTTGGGTTTTGGGACCCCATTGTACATTATATGTATGTATATTTGTACCCATGTATTTTTGTATTTTATTTGACCTCATCTTCGTTTTTGGTCAACATGAAACTTGTAGATCTCATCAAGATCTACAACCTTTATGTTTTAAGTTTTTCCAAATTCGGTCATCTTCTATCTCTTATTCCACATTTTTTTCTCGGCCATTCAGATCAGGCCACGTAGCGCCCTCTGGTTGCGCCACGCAGCCCGCTCACATCGCGCCAGCACCCCTTTTCTCCACCGTCCGATCCCTTCCCTTCTCTTCAGATCTAAGCCATTCACTCGTGCAGTTGATCTCCACCCTCCAATCTTCTCCAGATCACATCTCCTCCATCCGTTAGCGCCTCGCCCTCAGCAAGCCACGTGTTGACTTGTGAGCCCTCTGATCTTCTCCAGAAGCCTTCATCCCCACCGCACACTTCCGCACTATCCCTAGCCCTTCGATCAGATCCTTCGGATCTCATCCCAGCCGTCCCTTAGCGCCTTCACCTATGCCCGCCATGTGTCGCATCCATACCCCTTCGATCACACCACTCCGATCTAATCCGGGCCCTTCTCTTGCGCCCTTCTTCTGGTCATTGGATCACTCGATCCAATGGTCCAGAGACCGTCTTCTACCTCAGGCCACCTTCCTCGCGTACGTCGCCCACTCCGCGCGCCCTTCGCACCCTTCCTAATTTCTCCGCCACCACAGCCATCATCTCCACCCTCTAGCACCTCCACCTTGTAGCCCATGCCTCCCTTATCCTCTCCAGCCACCATGACCTCCATGAAACCCGTCGTTGTCGCTCCACGACCCCCACGAAACCTCGCCTTCCATCACTGTCACCCCCACCTTCTTCCTATAAATACCCCACCTCCGTCCACCTTCGACCCCATCCACCATTGTAAGAGGTGTCCTAGAGCTCAGAGCTACCCATTGGTGACAGCAATTGAGAGTGAAATCGAGCGAAGACAGGTCTTCACCTCCGACGAGATCCACGACGTAGCCATGCCGTGCTGCAGCTCCTCCGACGAGCTGTTCGAGCTCGGGCCCTCTACCGTCCCTCGAGCGACGACCGGGAGCATCATCTGAGCTTCCAATCCCCAGGTAGACACCTCCATTCATACTTCGATGATTTTCTTCTTTCCCTTTGTTTTTCTCTTAATTTTTCTACCTCATCTGATCAATCTCGCTCTCACCTGATCATCCACCGAGCTCCACCTCGAAGCTCTGATCTTCGCACACTATTTCATTCGCCCCGACGATGCACATTACCTCCTCCGACCAAAGCTCTGCCTTCACAGGGGAGGATCACCACTCCGGCCATCACCAGGAAACACCTCAGGCCTCACTGCACTCGCCTCAGTCCCACGTTCACGGGCTCCATTCTTTGGCCCCAGCTAACCCTGCCAGTACCCTTAGATTCATTGATCGGAATCTTCATCGGAGTTGCATCAAGCTTCGTCGTCTCCGGTGTTCAGACCCTCCCATCCTCATCCAGGACCTCCGACGGATCCCCAACACTCCCACGATCGATCCGAGCACCTCAGGAGCCACCGCGAGCTACACCGAGCACGGGAGAAGGAGGTAGAGCAAGGAGCTCAATGCCGGGGCCCCGCCAAGTCCGCCGCAGGAGGAGACGGACTGGAGAAGAAGACGTATAGCCACCGTTGGATCTCCTCGATCCGATGGCCCACGCCACAACATGTCCCCTTGAGACCGTGGCCGTTAGATCATCCAGATCAAGCGGCCTTAGTTGTGCCACGTAGTCGCTGCCCCACGCTCCAATATCCGTTGGATCTATCTCAATCCAACGGCCAATAGTCAGCCACGTCAATGACATCAGCACCGTTGGATCATTGTGATATGACGACCCTCAACGTGTCATGCTAGCAGCTCCAGCAGCCATTGTATGCACACTGATTCAACGGTCCAAATCATGCCACGTATCCTCCTCTGAGCCTCTTCCCCGACCCTTGGCTCGGAGCACATGAAGCTGATCCGAACCTCCAAAGCCTCCCGAGCCTCCTCTTGAGCCTCGAACGATGTCCGAGCCTAGTCCTGCACGTGCCTCCCACGTGAGGGTTGGGTAATTTGCACAGAGGCCCCTGAAGGTTTTGGAAATTACACTTTGGTCCATGACAGGCATGTCACGCGAGGAGTATGTGACGTTGTGGGAAATTTGCATCAACCTCCCCTATATTATAGGTAATTGCATTTAAGTCCCTATCAGCACATTATATTTCATTAATTTTATATTCTGTATTTGCAATTTGGTCCCTATGTTTGCATGCATATCAAGGTATCTATTTGGCATTATTTTTCAATTCTAAAAATTACATGATGTAGCCCAACTTGTCCTTTATCTTATGTGACATGTGTTTAATTTTTGTGACTTCTTTGGAATTTAATATTATTAATTTCGTGAAATTTTCTATATTTTGCCCATTGTGTACTCTATTAAATTCCTTGTTCCTCCAAAATTCACCAAAAAATTACATTAGACTTAGGATAATTTATTTTACATTATGCCCAAATATCATTACAGTTGCACGCATCGCGAGGCCTGAATAAATTAAATAGTGATTTTCTTAATTGATTTTTTAATACATCCAATTCACATAGAATTTTAGGTTTATAATTTTCCTGGATTCATCATATTTAGATCTATCTATGATATCTTTTATATATAGAAATAATGTGTGTTGGTATTTATTGAAATTAGTTTTGCAAAGATCACCCTACATTCATAATTTATTCACAGTAAATTCATAATGTGTCAGAAAATTCCAAAAATATTAGTGTAGCTTAATTTCATTGCATTTCATACTCTGGCCAAGTTTTATCATTTTTGGACCTCATTTGATCATATTTATGATTTAACCTTAAAATTGGCCTGAAATTGCATTTGTCTTTTCCTTTATTGCATAGAAATTGCCAAAAAATACCAAAAATAATCATCTGAAAATCTGACCTCCGAATTCACTTCAAATTCACCTAAGGGAGACAACTGCCTCCCTGAGTTCGACCTTGGGCTTGCCCAAGTAAAATAAATCTATCGCTCGTGATTAATTGAACATTAATTAAAAGTGGTATTTTTGACGTTACCTTGATTACCCAACTACAACGAACATAAATATTAATTTGACCATTAGTTTGAACGAATTAACAATGGTGGTCTTTAGGCACGTCATTGATGTCTTCCCTTCTCCAGATGTTGCATATGGTAGTGTCGATGCCACCAATATTACATATGACGGGCCAAAGTGTGGTACTGATGTCGCAGCTTCAGATGTTGTCGATGGTGTTGATGCCACCAAGAGTATATGTACAGATACTCCAGATTTTTTGACTAATATTCATGTACCTGAGGGTTTTTTTACTTAAAAAATATAAAAAATGGCAAAACTTTGAAAAACAAAAATTTGATTAAAGGAAATGTTTTTGTATCTTCTCCTGGTCCATCTGTTGTGATGGATGATGATTATATGGATTCCAATCATTTGCATGCTCAGAGATCTTTTCCTAATTCAGACCCTCTAGTTCTTGAGTAGGGTCCCTATATTCCCTTCCCTCAAGTACTCCGCTTAGGGAAGGAGCAAAAAATAGAAAATCCCAAAAAGTGATAACGACTAGAGTTTAGGAAGCAGATGATAGACAGATTTCATATCCAGTTGATTCTTCATGAGGCATTAGAGCACATCCCTCTCTTCTAGAAGAACCTTAGAGATAAGACCACAGTCCATAGGAAGAAGAGGTATAACCACAGTGCAGAGATCCAAGTGCTAACCCGTGCCAAGTGATTCGCTATTCAGAACCGATTGTCGACCAAGAGACCATATGCAGGGGCTCCATATGTCAGACGCCACATTCATAAGAAGTAGTTCGGTCGAACTCTATTAGACAATAGGTCTTCAATTGATCTCCTTCCGACAGCCTTACTTGACCACTTCGAGTTTGGCCATCTTCGACAGAGCAAGAAAGTACTTCAGTTTGCAGACAAATCTGTCAAGAGACTGAAGGGGTTACTGAAGGACATTGTCGTCACCATTCGGGGACTGAAATTCCATGTGGACTTTATTGTGTTGGACAAGGAGATCCATGAATGCATGGCCGATACCCCCACCATATTAGGCTAACCTTTCTTGGTGACAACAAAGGATGTGTCCGATCATGATAGTGGGAAGGTATACTTTCGAGTCGAGGGAGAGAGTATAATAGAGATGATTGAGGAGATGAGAGCCAGATATTTATCTAGCTCAGAGCAGGGATCAGAGCAGATGACAGGTTCAGAGCCAGACATCCACCACGAGTGTGATTTTTGTGATTACATACGATGAGGCAATTTGGGCATATCCCATTTCACGAGCTATTGCCACATCTTCAGACTCAACATATTCACAGATGCCACCTGATGAGAGCTCAGAGATCACATTTGTGGCACATGATAATTTAGAGGTTGATGATGTAGTTTCTGGTAGTGAGATTGATTTCATTTCATGACATTCTGATTCAGATCCCTCGAACTCAGACACAGATTTTGATGGGTAGTATTTTGATGAGTATTTGTCATGTTTGAGTCTACAGAGCCTACAGCCATGATAAAGCCAGTGCAGTTGATAGAGACACCAGTAGAGCCATCTCCATTGAGTTTAGCTGAGCAGTGAGAGTTTACTTATTCAGATCTGGTAACCTACACTTAGATATTTCAGAGGCCAGATTTGCCAGCTCCCACATGCCCAAAATTGAAGGCCTTACTGCAAAGCATGAAGTATCAATTCCTTGCAGGTGAGATCTCAACAGATTTAACTAATGCCAAGAATCTCGTTTGATGGAGGTTCTAAAGAGGAACCGCAAGGCAATCGGTTGGTATGTAGCAGATCTCTAGGGGATAAGTCCGGCCATGTTCTCCCATCACATATTTCTCAAGAATGACGCTAAGCCTTCGCATGAGTTCCAGCATAGGTTGAACCTGAATCTTTGAGACGCGGTCATGAAGGAAATATCCAAGTGGTGGAATGCAGATTTTGTCTACCCCATCTCCGACTCCAAGGGAATTAGTCCATTACATGTGGTACCCAAGAAGATGGGTATCAATGTAGTTGTGAGTGAGTCTGGAGAGGAGATCTCTACCCGTGTACCAACTTTTGGGAGGTTATGTGTGGACTACAGATGATTGAATCAGGCTACCAGGAAGGATAACTTCCCTCTACCATTCATTTAACAATTATTGAGAGATTAGTTGGGAAAAGTCATTAGTGCTTTCTTAGGAGGTACTTGGGGTATAATCAAGTGGCCATTTCGCCCGAAGAACCGGATAAAACGACATTCACCTATCTGTTTGGGACGTATGATTTTAGATGGATTCCCTTTGGATTATGTAATGCCCCGGCTACATTCCAAATGTATATGTTTTCCATCTTTTCGGACATGGTGGGTGACTGTTTAGAGGTCTTCATGGATGATTTTTCAGTCTACGGTGATGGGTTTGATGCTTGTCTTTTTTCCTAGACCGGGTGCTTCAGCAGTGCATCGAGGTCAACCTTGTTCTATCTTAGGAGAAGAATCATTCTATGATGACTCAAGGGATGGTCCTTGGTCATATCATCCCCAACAGTGGCATGGAAGTTGATTTGGCCAAGGTGGATATCATCAGGAAACTCAACCCATCGCCTTCTCATGAAAGACACTGAGTTCATTGTAGATGATAAGTGCCTATCGTCATTCGAGACTCTCAAGGATTTGGTTGTGTAGGCTCCTATCCTTCAGCCACTCGATTGGTCTCTCCCATTTGAGATCATGACGGACACTTTTGATTTTTTTCATAGGGATTGTGCTAGGACAGAGGAGGGATGTATTGCCTTTTGCCATACACTATAGTAGCAGGACTTTGGATGTTGTTCAGTGGAATTATACAATTATAGAGAAGGAGATGCTAGTCATAGTCTTTGCTTTCGATAAGTTTCGATCTTATATTCTCGGATTTAGAGTGAATATTTATACATACCACACTACCATCTGGTATTTAATGGATAAGAAGGATGCCAAGGTATGCTTGACTAGATGGAGCCTTCTACTCTAGGAGTTTGATATTGAGATTAATGATAAACATGGAGTTAAGAATGAGGTGGCGGATCACCTCTCCTGATTAGAGCATCTTGAGGATTCTGAGACTACCACACATATCACTGAGACATTCCCAAACTAGGCGATTATTGCTATCACCTCTCTCCCATGGTATGTTGGCATTGTGAACTTTCTTGCTGGTAAGAAAGTTTCACAAGGTTGGACCATGAAGAGACTTGAGAGTTTCCTAGCAAAGGCCAAGCCGTACCATTGGGAGGATCCTACTCTTTATAATGAGGGGGGGATAGTGTCTGGCGTTGGTGTATTCCTCAGGAGGAGCACCATAGTGTCCTTATCTATTGCTACAAGCTTGAGGTAGGAGGACATCATTTTGGGAGACGGACGGCACAGAAGGTACTCCAATCCGACCTTTGGTGGCCAATACTCTTCAAGGATTCAGATGAATTCGTGAAGCGGTGTACTGACTACCAGAGGATGGGCAGTTGTGGTCATAGAGACATGATGTTGATGCAGCCCATTTACTTATGTGAGGTTTTTGACGCATTTTGGCATCGATTTTATGGGACCATTCCCTAAGAGTCAAGGATCCGAGTACATTTATTTGGTTGTGGATTATGTGAGTCGTTGGGTTGAGGCCATACCCGACTGAACCGTTGATGTGAGGACCGTTTGTAGATTCTTGGGGAAAAATATCATATCATGTGGGGTTCCTAGAGTTTTGATTTTTGACGAGGGGACTCATTTTATCAATGACAAGGTAAGGGCCATTGCTAACGAGTTCAGCATAAACCATAGAGTTTCCACTCGATATCATAGATGAATGGTCTTGCTGAGTTTCAAACCGCGAGATCAAGACTATATTGCAGAAGGTTGTCCACCCATACTAAAATGATTGGTCACAGCGTTTGGACTCCGTCTTGTGGGCTTATAGGGTATCCTTCAAGACACGTTTGGATACATCTCCATTTCGACTCGTTTATGGAAAGCCATTCCACTTACTTGTTGAGATTAAGCATAAGTCACTATGGGCAATCATTGAGATATTATTGGATCCTGAGAGTGTAGGATATCATAGGAGAGTAGAGTTGGAATCCTGGAGCTTAGAGATACAACCTTTTCAAGTAGCCTACATTATAAGGATAGAGTGAAGATATGGCATGAATCACATATCAGCCACAAGCAATTTGAGCATGATCAGAGAGTATGGCTATTTGATGCTAGACTGAGATTATTATCAGGGAAATTACAGAGCAAATGGAAAGGTCCATATTTGGCTAGAAAGGTGCATGACAACGGTAGCATTGATATATCTGAGTTGTCTTCTGAGTCCACCTTTTGAGTCAACGGTCAATGCATGAAGCCCTTTTTTGATCATGATCCGTTGACGGTTGATGTTGCCCCTATCCATTTTGTGTGAGATGTGTTTTTTGAATCTCATATTATGCATCTCATACATGAGTTACACTTCTTTTCGCTTCTTTGTATATACATGTTGTCTATATCATTCATCCGTTCATTTTGTTTAACACTCCATGCCTCATCATATGATTTTTTTATACTTAGGATGCACTTTATCCTAAGTATGGGGGTGTTGAACTTGTGTTGTTCATATATCTGTTCACCCTATTACCTCTATTTTGCTACCTATACTCATGGACATACAACCCTAAGTATAGGGGATCTAATATCTATTTTCCTTTCTTTGATTGCTCACTCACTTATCCCTCAACTATTGATATTCTTTTCTATACTTAGGGATCTTTCATCCTAAGTATGGGGGAGACAAGTCAAGTCATTGATTTCATGTACATTCTCTTCCTCGATTTTCCCATTTTGTACAATCTTCTATACTTAGGATCATTTGATCCTAAGTATAGGGGGGATCGTCGACTTCTATTCATTTTATCGTTTCATTCTTCATAGTCACTGTATTATAGGATCCTTTTCACTTCTCTCTACTTAACACAAGTTATGTCTTCCTTTATCGCTCTATGATCACTATGAAGACATCGTTCGAGCTAAGTATAGGTGGGTGTTGTATATATTGTATATATACTTAGCCATAACTTGTACTTTGGGGTTAATAATATGGCTATTTTTATAAAATTGGTATAAAAATATTTTTGAAAAATATTTGCAAAAATGTGTGTAAAATTTTCAAAAAAAGTTTTGCTATTTTTTTGTAAAAACCTTTGTAAAATTATTTGTGTACATATTTTTGTAAAATATAAGTAAAAATATTTTTTTGTAAATTTTGTTGTGTATCAAAATTATGTATATGGTATAAATGTTTGTGAAATGCGTGAAAGAAAAATGTTTGCAAAAACCTTTTTGAAAAACTATTTGTAAAGGATTTGTAATTTTTTGTGTAAAACTAATTTTGAAAAAAGGTTTTAAAACATTTTGAAAAAAAAATTGTAAAATGGTTTTGTCACATGGGTTATAAATTATGGGGACATCCAGTAGTTGTATATATGAGTTGTAAATTCTTTATAAATAAACCTATACTTATTTGAAAACTTTGTACATAACTTGTGTATAAAATCCCTTTATAAAATTCTTGTAGATAAAATACACTTGTAAAAGTTTTATATAAAATTTGTAAATAAAACCTTTGTAAATATGTATATATTTTTGTAAATATTTGTAAAACTTTCTTTCTTTTCTTATCTACCATAAAAATGTGCAAAAACTCTTTGAAAAACTTTTCAAAAAGTTTCTTGTATTTCCTTTCTTTTCAAATGTTTTGAAAAATTTCCTTGCATGTACATATGCATTTTTCTGAATAGTATTGACATTTAAACTAGTCTAGAACAAAATTGAAGAATGGAGCTTGGTTAAGACCTTAATCCATTTAATTTTAGATGAACCTTATAGGACTAGAGTTGAGATTTTTCAGGTCCTAGCGACTTAATTCTTTAAGTCCATAAGACTATGTTCACATGTCATCTTAATTGGTCTAAGAAGAACACTTAACAACGCACGTATGATTCTTCTAGACAGTGGCCTTAATTTGGACAAGCACTCTACACATAGCTCTTCATGGATGAGGTGGTGAGGGGGGCAGAATCCTTTGGCATGGGGTAGCACACGGGTGTGTAACAATTAGTGGGAGCATCTGTCTTCCTCTAGGGTTGGAAGTGCATCTCAATCTGGTCTAGTATCATTGAGGCGACGGGATGTTGTGGGGTTGTGGTAATGCTTCAAAAGAGGGATAGTCTACTGGCTCAAGAAAAACAACTCCTTATGTACATGCTGCACCTTGTAGATATGTTGCATATATGTGTCATAAAAAAATGCAAAAATTCCAAAAAAGGGATAGGCCTGATTGAAAATAAAATGTATGTTGGAGTGTAGAAGTTGAATAAGCAAAGCTTATGTGATACATTTTCTCATCCCAGGGAACCTTGCAGCTGGAGACGGCTACATTGTCCAAGCTCCAAGGGATATGTGGCTACACTGGCTACAGTCCATTCTCTCCTTTCCCCCTCTTCTTGAGCCGGTTGCACTTGAACATAGAAGGGAATACCTCGCTCCTTGAGGAAATAGTTACTAGATCGGGGGACTAGAGTTACCTTGTTGAGGGAAGTTGTTTCTTTTTCATTTCTGAGGTGGGGAATTATATATCACTTACATGGTTTAAGTAAAGATTTGTAGTCATAAGAGTTTGCATATGTAGACTTGTTCTGACCTAGTTATTGAGGCGACCTGAATAGGAGTCTTGTGGAACTTAGAGTTTGTTAGGTTTTAAGTCTATTTCCCAATAAGGTTCCGCCAAACTAATAATCCGAAGGTGACCAAGCTCCGCATTCTAATTTTATGAAGATAAGTTTAATAATCAATATCGTTCGAAATTCTTTGCTTTTTCTGTTCTTCATGTATATTTTCATTTCTTCAAATAAGTGTTTTCTAGGGGACTAGCAAAGGTAAAGTATAGGAGAATGATGAATCCATAATTCACTTTCTTTATTCTTTTATTTTAACCAAATTCCCAATGTAAAATCTCTGTAAATATATATCAAATACAATAAATTAGCATTATGCATACATTTATTAACATTATGTAGTTAACATTCTTTTTGACCAAAATAAAAGAATAAAGAGAAAATAAAAAGGAAAAGAATAAGAATAAAAAAAGGATGTATTTATGCAATAAATTCATACTGACCCAAATCCCGAGAGAAGGCCAAATATTGGCTTGGTCAACACGGAATAAAGTAGGGAGAGATAGGTTCCTTATCTTGTACATATTCATCAATATTCTTTATGTCTATATCCTTCACCTCTTTTCAATTCTAAATAAAATAATAATTCAACTCCCTTAATAAAATTTGTAAATAAAAGTTTAAATAAAAGCAACAAAAATAATTACAAAATAAGATTATGTACAAGTGCACAACACATATACCTATATTTATCTTTTGTAAATAATTTGTATATAATTTTTATTTATGACACTTGTATATATTTCTCATAATTATATAAAATTGAAATAAAATTCATAAAATATAAATTACATTAAAAATAAAATCATCTTCTCATTGTACAAATTGCCAAGCATGTATATATTGTACATAATACCTATTTGTGTAATACTTGTAATAAATTTGTAAAAACAAAAGAATGCTTTTATATTCCTTACATTATTTTGTAAATAAATAAAATAAGAAATATAATGAATTTTTGTAAAAATAATGAATAAAAATACATGTAAATAATATATAAGTATATTATACCTACAAATAACACATATATTGTATATATATATAACGTATATATTTATTGCTAAAACAATTAAAAATCGTAGAAAATAGTTTTAAAATAACAAACATTTTTTATTTTATTCATTTTTTATTTTAAGACCATTTGCTATTTTTATTCATTATTCTTTGATGTTTGAAAATCAAATTTTCTAATTGGTCAGCCTAGGTTCGTTGACCTGGGTCAACCCCCCTTCTCCAGATCTGATTCGGGCCAGCCTTCGCCGGACCTCATTTCTCCTAATTATCGTGCCCGCCGACCACTTATGTCCTTGGATTGTGGAACTTTTTGGTATCTAGGATCTGTGATCCTCGCGGATCCCTAGGCAGGTCCAGATCTCCCTAGGGTTACGCGCTCTTCTCCTATCTTTCTGGAACTCCTGGGATGCCTATAAGTATTCTCTTCTGCCTCCATCACGCATCAGTTCATCACTCGCGCCTCCCTTTCTCCACCTATGTCTCCATGGTAGTGACAGGACTCGGGTAGACCTTCTTGGAGCTCAGATGCAGCTGGGTTGGACGTAGCTCACTTTGTGGCCGGAGCTCCGTCGTGAGAAGCCTCTTCTGCCTTTCACGAGAGAATTGAAGTCAAGACCCCATCTTCACATTCACCTTACGCCGATGATCACCGTAGCACACTCAGGTACCATCACTTCACTTCGCATTTCGCCTTACTCATTCAATTTCAAGTTCATTGCCATTGTCCATTTCATGTGCTCCAATCATCATGCCAAAGCCTCCTCTTATCCATCTAGCCGCTTCGATCGACATCCCATCTCGCCCTCATCCTTCGCACACACCCTGATCATCTTAAACATCGCTCATCGGAGCGAGATCAAGCTCTGACGTCCATCCATCATCCTCACTGGACGTCAATCTTCATCCCACTATGCTTCTTTGATTTTCAGCTGCCAATAACTCCTGCTGAGGCGTCGCCCTTGAGCATAGTCTACTCCTGCAGGTCCACGAACATACGAGGAGGCCCCAGCGGGTACGGCAGAGCACCTCCAGGTGTTGCACTTCCATCTCACTCATTCGGACGTTATTTGCTCTATCAGAGCACTCAAGTCGACGCGCAACACCTTCAGCTTGGTGTTGGACCCTTCAGCAAGCTGATTAGATCAAGGATCGCCAGATAATTCATATCAAAGCTTGCCTAGCTGCTCCTTCGTGTTTTTCCAGAGCCTTTCCCATCCATCGGATAAGGAGCCTCTCTTCTCATATTTGATCGCGACTGCTTATTCACACCCAAAAGCTGCATGTTCGATCAGAGCAGTGGAAGATCTGACACGCACGCCTGCCTGCCATCTGAGTCGTCAAATCTGGTCACTAATGGTCATCTGCATCGTACACTGCACCTTGTTCTGCACTATCGTATCTTTTGCAGAAGCACATCAGAGCTGCTAGAGACGTCATGCGCCACACACACCTGATAGGGGTATATTTCCTTTTTACCCACGCATTTTCTGCTATTTCATTTTTTCAATAAATGTGATATGTAGTTAAGAATATTTGCAGTCAGACCCTATAGTTTCTTTATTTGCGTTCCAATCCAGCCGAGTTTGAGTCACGTCTGTCTACACATGCTTTTGTGGGATATTTGCAACTTTCACCCTGAGCTTTATTTGGTTAATGAAATAGAAAATATTTTTAGTATTTGTACTTATATCCCCGTGAATGTTGAATCATGTATCATGCATGAGCTCTCTGTATTAATTGCACTAGGGCCTCGTACTTCTATTGTGCGTTATTATTTGGCCCTAGGACTTAAATAATTGCAAATATGTCATTCGTTCACTGTTCCTGATTTCTTTAATGGTTAAATAAATTTCTCAATTTTTGACTCGGTTGATTTGGTTAACAACGATGTACTAATTAATCAACTTAACCCGAGTTAGCCGGTCACTTCATCAACAAGGTGGAGGAAGCTCCATGATCTAGGGCTTTTTGTTAGCCCAAAGCAGATTGATCGAATCCAAGACTTGGGCAGATATTAGGGGGATCAGATAAATTTTTGTTTAGGGAGCCAAGTCGGATCATGAGTGGATTCGATGAGAAAAGTGGAAGAAAATTCGGGTTCTGACATGTTTGGCGAATCTGGGGAAGAGAGGGGGGTGTTGTCCCAGGGTCAACAAACAAATCGATCAGGTTGGTCCACGTGGACCAACCAGATAAATGCAAGGCAAAAATATCTTGTGAAATGAATAATAATTAGTAAATGAATTAACTAATTTTATGTTATAAAATAAAATTTGTTTGTTATTTTATGTAGTATTTAATTCCTATTTTTATTTATTTTTATGGGGGTTTTATTATAAGTTAATATTTACAAGTATAATCATAGGTATATTTACCTACCTATTGTATATTTTATTTTTATTTTATATTTTGTATTTTCATATTTTATACACTTATTTTATATATTTATAACTTATTTAAATACACGTAGATATATTTTTGTGGTATTTTTCCGATATAGTATGTACACTTAATTAATTATAGCCTTTTATTAAATAGGTATACATCTACACAATTCATCTATGTATTTTAGCATATATATTACTTTATTTTTAGTTGTTTTATTCTCTTTTTATTATGTGCATATATTATAAATAATATTTACAACTTTATAAAAATCTGAAATAATGAAAATATAAAGAATAAATAAAATGAATATTTTATTCAGGTATATTGTACAATAAGGGTCCAAAATCTAACTTTTGCTTCTTAACTCCAAATTAAATGAAACTACCTTCATTGAATGGCTAATAAAACGTTATATACAAGTAAAGATGATTTTAATGAATTTTTAGTTCATATGGAGAAGATATGGATCTAGGAAGTTTGGATTTTGGATTCTTATTCTGAGTTTATAATGTGCATTGTGTATTATTTATGTGAAATCAATTTTGTATTTTTCTATATTTTTTATCTACAACTTTCATGTACAAAGTTTATTGATTTTAGTTAGAAATAATAAAGAATAAAATAAGTGTCAAAACTGAATTATTCAATAATAAAAATAGGGTTTTAATTGTGTTTATTAGCCATTATCTCCCACAACTTTATTCCTTGTCGACCTAGTCATCATGATGTCTGGGTCTCGGGGTTTAAGGTCATAAAATACCTTTGACATTTTATTTCTTTTTCTTTTATGCCTTTGTTCTTTTATATTGGCTTTAAATACAATACTTTATACAATAAATACAACATAAATAATGAACGTTATTTCATACAAATTAATGCTTTTTTCATGCATTTAACTAGAGATTAAAGGCCAAAATGAAAGAATAAAGATGATGAATTGGAGATTTATCAACAATAGATAGATAATAAAATTATTACAATAAGAAGTAGATTATAGGCCATAACATGACCCATAAATAAATAAAGTCTAAGCTGACTAAAAACGAAATGAACTAAAAGTAGGGCTCCTCGTCCTCCTTCCTAGCTCGAGGTGAATTGGTGAGAGAAGAGCGCCTCGAGCTCACCGTGTGTCAAAATGGTGCACGACCACCTGAAAGAAAGGGAAACAAGTAATCCTAACTACAATAGAGTCTAAAATTGAATGCAAGTTAAAGCAGGATATGTAATCAAAAAATTCCAGTCGCGTCCCCGACAATGACATCAAATGATTTATCTAGCTAATGTAATTAAGTTAATTGAAGAATCGTTGCAACATCGAAAAACCATATTCACGTAACAAAAAGTCTAACTTAGCACAGTGGTAAGACACAAGGACACACACGATAAAATTTACTCAATGAAAAATCACTCCACTTGCATTCGAATTTTCTAATGGGTAAACATGCAAATGGACCATAAAGCATGAATCTAACTGTTCTTGTAAACATGCACTACAAAGCCAAACAAGGGCGATCTTTTCATGCAAACAACCCAACTCTTGAGTTACAATGGCAGAAATAGAGTGAAAGGTGTAGGGGTCAATTTCTTAAGGCTGCAATCAAGGCCACTCATTTTTTAGTTAATCTTTGTTAAGCTCATCCAAACCACTCTACCCGAAGATGCAATCAAATTAAAATCAGAAGGGCTAACATGCAGAAGAAAGAGATACTTTAAACAAGGAGCGGAACCCTAGTTCTGATTGAACGCCCCCATTTAATTTAAACCTCAGTCCTAAACAAGATGGTACAGTTTTTTAAAACAAACTCAGTCTAATAGGAACGTAAGTGAATCAAGTGAACCCATTTTTCAGGTCTAAAGGCTTAAGTCATCTTCTCAGCAATTCTTCAAGCCTTTTAAAACAGTCAAACCAAACCACAATTTGCTAAGCAAACATTCTCGCACCAGAGGAAATTTTAACAGGATACATGCACTCAATTTAAGCTTCCTGTTTTGCACTTAAATCCTTAAAAACAAAGGAGCTATGCTGCGGAGCCTCTTCTCCAAATATTAAAAGTGCTCTGCTTCAATTCAACAGCTCAAAATGGTGATCTTTGTTAATGAACACGTCAGAAAGATCAAGAACTCCCATTTCTTAGCAAATTCAGCTGACCATTCTAGTTACTACAATACTAAATCCACTAATCAAAAAATTGGATCCAAGTTATTATACCTACCAGTTCAAAACACTACTTATGCAATAAAGAAAGACACCCAACAAACATCAACCAAGGAAAGCCAGATGACTGAGAATCAAAACACCTTAGTCAAGCAGCCCAGCAGTTACATCATTCAGGCCATTCGGCATGACAAAGATGAAATTCTCTACTCTTAACAAAGCCTTACAAATAGACTCAGAATGTGACTCAAATCAGGCCTCAGATTAAGAACTTCAATCTAACCAGGAAACAAAGCACTTTTTATCAAAAGTTTCAGCTACATGTCCAATCGAGAATACCACTCCTGTTCACTTGAAAAGGCCAAAAACAAATTCGATCTTAAGACTTGTAATGCTCAAGTTGACTCTCAATCCAGTCCAACAACCAAGAAGTGACATCAAAAACCTTCGAATCAGAACTTGCAGACCACTTAACTACTCAACCTTTGCTATCAAAAGAGTCAACCATCTACAACACAAAACCTAACTTGAAACTATGGCATAGAAATTCTACTTGCTACAGTTAGCTACTCAAAAATCATTACTTCTACCTGGTACTGAAAGAGTTTGCAAAGTTATCATGACAAGTTATTTGGAGCTATCGACTAAGACACCAAAAATCACTAGAGTTACTTCAACAAGGACAAAAAGAGGTCACCATATCTCCTAGAACATGAGCTCCAACCCTACTACTTCTAGTTGCTGCCTAGCTTCTCTTTTGCCCATACGCGAGCTTCTGGCGGTGCGGCCTCGTCATGGTGGATGCCAACGGCTCCACTCTTCCTCTGATGCTTCGGGCGGTGCTCTCAACTCGGTGAGGAGTGTTAGGATTAGAGTCATATTAGGATTGGGAATCCTGATGGGATTTGACTCCTAATCCTAATAGTAGTTGTATTGTATTCTATTTATAGTCCTATAGGGAATAGGACTATGGGGTTGTATTTGGACTATATAAAGAGGGGGGTGGAGGCATTGCCTCAACACCACAACAACAACCATGTAGCCCCTAGAGAAAGGGGAGAGAGAGAGAGATAAGAGAGGAAAAGAGCGAGGGAACGGAGAGAGTTGTACTCGTTCTTCTTTTAGTGATCTTTCTTCTCCGGTGGTCGCGAGAGGTGACTGACCACCTTTATATCTGGTTGTTCTTATCTTCATGTGCTTCTGTGATGGTGGTCGATTGCGCATCCGCATCTGTATCTACATCTGCTTCCGTATCTGAAGGCACATCCGGTATCAGAGAGGAGACGATACCGAGATGTGTTCCATCAACTGGTATCAGAGCAGAGTTGGTGTCGCTTCCACTACCAACAAGTGATATCAAAGCCAGGTTCAGCGTTGTTGAAGGAACACGATGTGACGGATCAGAGTGAGGTTCGACGTGGACAAGATGACGCGATGAAGCAGATGCGCAATACTCAGAAGTCATGATATGGTGGTCTCTTGGAGAAATCGACCAGAGGTGTCGAAGAATTCTGCTAGCGGTGGCTGACATGAGATCGTGCAAGGTAGCACGTCGAGGGCACACAGCGATGGGTGCGTGATGAATCCATGATTCATTAACTTTTGTCTGCATTTTGTATTAAAACCCTTAACAAATACATGTAAATATTCATTAATTTTCACTTTAACAAAATCCCATTAATGAATAAAAATACACTTTCATACATTAAAATCATGAAAATAAATAAAAGAATAAAAATAAAGGCAAATTGTAGATATGTATATATGTATAATGACTTGTAAAAATAAATATAGCTGAAAGGTATATTTATAACCTAATCCCTGAGACCAAGTCAGCATGGATTGGTCGACAAATAAATAAGTAGGGGGAGACAAGGAAGAAAACAAATAAAAATAATTAATTTCACACTTCATACATCCTTCATTAATTGTCCAATAAATACCAAAACTTCAAAGAATTTTAGTTAATTCATATTAATATATTTTTCACCAAACTTTTCTCCTAATTATTTATAAAAATGTATAAAAAAATATAAAAATAAGTTAAAAATATTACCTTGTATATATACCAAGAAATTAACTTATAATTTATCAAAATCCCAACTTCCGAACATCATAACTTTCTCATACGAACTCCAATTTCACTCTACTCACCATTAAAGTTCATAAAATAATATTCTCTAATTAATGAAGTGGTTTCACTAAAATCAGAGTCCATTTGCAAAAAAGTCTATTTTAGGACCTTACCACAACAGAGTTTCTGGGCTATTTATTTTATCTAGAACATAGTATTTATTATTTTCATGATTTTATAATTTCTAATTATTTTCTTGATATTGTATTTTAACCCTAATTTATTTCATGATTTTTGGAGCTTTTTAATTTTTTAAATAAATCAAAAGTACTAATTTATAGGTATAAATGAATTGTATAACTTATACTTGTATTTATTAATATAATTAAATTAATTTATTAAAATCTACAAAAATTTGTGCATACTCTATTTATAATCTTATTAATTAATAAAATATAAAAATAATATACTATTATTATTTATTAAATTAAAAATCCAAAACCTATTTATTAAGTATTATTTATACTTATTTATCAATCTAATATTTATATTTCTAAAATAATTATTATTTTTTAAAACTAATTATACCATAATGTAGATAATTTAATTATTTACAACTTTCATTTTTATACTTATTTAAAATACCCTTATTTACTATTTATTCCTTAATTATTAAGCCATTTACTCAAACTGGCCAACCAATTGTTGACACGTGTCAACACCTGGTGCCTTCTTCTTCAATAAGGTCAGTCGGTGTTTGTTCTAACCTCCCCTCTTTCAACTTATTTTCTACACGCAACCTCTAAGCTCCTAACTTTGATATAATCCCTCCATCTTCTTCCCCTAACAACCTTAACACACGCCTGCCTTCGATCTTCTAACTAACTCCCTCCGTTCGTCTATAAAACCCCCTCTAAATCGCCATTTCCAAACTAACTGCTCCTAAGCCCCAGCTTCCACAACTGATTTTGTCGTCACCCCACCTTCACCGACGTGCCCTGCCTCACTCCAGCCATGACAGGGCCCGAGGTCAGCCCAGCGTTGAAGAGGATAGACCGGAGGAGAGTTCCAAGGTGTTCGCCTCCTTGCATCACCGCTTCGCCGCCGCGTCCAGCTCCGAGAAGACTGCCTCATCGAGCCATCATTAGAGGGTCCTACACCTTCTAATCCCCAGGTCAATTCCTCCATTATTTGCTTTTCTTTCTCGATCCATGTCGTGTTTAGCGTAGCTAATTACATCATTAGCGACCTTAACCATCACCTTTAGACACTCACATAATCAATCCCTCAAATATGCTTCGATTCCATTCTAAATTTGCATCCCACTTCTCAAATTTCCACTGATATCTATTCTCTGGAAACGCATTTTACATCTGCAAATCTTTCATTCTTTTGGCCGATTCAAGTGTGGATTGAGCAAATACAAAACATATTTGCAGGTTCTTATTATTATTGTAGCTGCATTTTATCATCTGGAGCTTTAAAGTTCGAAGAAGGATCAGAACAAAAGTCTGCTGCATTAACTTCTAGGATAGTTGGACAGCCATCTTCAAACTCCAAGAACCGTTGCCTTTGACCACCTTCGGAGGAGATCCACCGCATGCGAGCTCGGAGGGAGAAGGAGTCTCCCTCCTGGCCCTATCAGAGGCCCAAGCGACACATCGACCGTTGAAGATAATTGGAGAAGGAGGCAGCCTCGCCATCTGCGCAAGAGTCGAAGAACAGAGGAAGAACACCCAGACTCTATCGGCTGCTGACACGTGTCAGCAGTGGACGGTCTGGATTGCAACGCAACTTCAAATCTCCGTAGTTGATCGTGAATCGGTGTGAATTTTGCAGCATAAACCTGCCAAGCTTCCAAGAATTTTTTCCCGCACATGTAGTTTCCAGAAATTACATTTAGATCACATGCAGGGACCTAAATGTGATAAAAAATTTTTCTTTGCAAATCACTCCCTGAGCAGGGACCCAATTGTAATAGACTATAAACCTTTTTCTTGCATTTCTGTCCCTGGGTTGTAGGGGTGATTTGGACATCATTTTTGTTGTATTTTTCTTTGAATTTTTCTTTAATGTAGTTACAAAACTACCCCAACTATATTTCTAGGTATTTTTTTGCAGATTTTCATCGAGTATTTTCTTTGATTTGATTTTTGTAAGTTTGAGTTTGTTTTGATTCTTTCTGGAAGTTTGTTGTAAAACCAAGAATATAGTGATTTTTTTGAGATTTCTTTTTTGCATAAAAAACTGATGTTTTAATATTCTGCCTCCTCGAGTTCGACCCAAGCACACTTACCTGGATAAATATTATAGTGTAGATGAAATAGGAGAGAGAAGCCGTTCATCTTCATCTTTCTCTCTTTCTCTCCTATTTCATTGATTTTTGTTTGATAAACCGAGTCCGATTTCACGGTTATTTCTACATTGACAACTCTTTATATCAATTAATCAGGGGTCTGATTTTTGTGTTCTTAAAAATGGCGTCGTTGTTGGGGAGGCGTTATTTTTACCTCGTTTTTTGACCTAATTTCGAAATTTTCCGATATTCTTGGTTTTACAGATTTTGATTCTTTTTCGATTTTCGTTTGATTTTTGTTTTATGGCTTTTTCTTCGGTTTTTACGGCCTTTTGTGTTTCTTTGATTTCTTTCAGTTTTGTTTGATTTTTTCGGCTTTTCTTGTGTTGTTTTTCTCTAACTAATTTTTGTAGGGCCTACAAACTTAACTGGCTTCCTCGGAAGTCAAGGCATTTGAAAGTGCAGAGACTGACCCCATCTCTCATGGGTCAGTTATAGAGGGCAAAGTAGTTAGGATTTTTTCCTTTTATTTGTCATATTTTTGTAAAACAAATAAGGGCACTTGCATGTTTTTTTGTTTTCTTAGAAGGGGCCCTGTACGAGCATCCCGACTTGTACATCCCCTCCCTTTTTCTCAGGATATGTTTCACCGAGTGTCGTTCATTCAGGGGAGCAGGGCACCCATCGCGATTTTTCTTGCATCATCGGTTTTCCGTGGTTTTTTATGAGGCTATGTGCTTGCTTAGATGTTTTCCGATTTCAATTTTTTTCTTTTTGTTTGCACCTTCGTAGTTAGTTCTAGGACTCACGATCTAGGTGCGTGTTTTTCTAGGGTAAATAAAAAATAAAAAATTATTAGATGATTTGTTTGAAAAAATAAAAAAAGAGAGATAAATAAAAAAATTGGGACTCCTTAAATATCTGACCTTAAAAGAAACGTAAAGGATCATTTGTCTTGGGAGAGCAATCCCTGCACATCAATTGTAGGTACACTTCTAGATTTTGTGAAGGAAGGAACTTAAAGCTAGAACCAAAGTCCGAGTCTCCTTAGGAATACTAATTAGTCCATACACCTAACCGTTGTTCTTCAGTGGGTACTCTCAGGTAGCCGGCAACGGTCTGAGTTTACTTAGCAGAGTGGGAGGTTTAGAGGACATTGTGTAAGGCTCCGTCCTCAAGTAACACGAGTAGCCGGAAACGGTTCGTACTTACTCCCATAATGGCTGAGAATAAGCGGTTTTCTGCAAGGACTCGGGATAGTGTTTCAGGGAAACTTCGGGCACCTATCAGCTCACGATAATTTGTGAAAATACTTGTATGCCA
This sequence comes from Ottelia alismoides, assembly GCA_037367405.1. NCBI lineage: Eukaryota > Viridiplantae > Streptophyta > Magnoliopsida > Alismatales > Hydrocharitaceae > Ottelia > Ottelia alismoides. Next base: position 158,873 of record JAZKJV010001373.1, read on the forward strand.
AAATAACCCCAAAACCGACAAGATAAATGATCAAACTTTTACGGTCATCAGCGGGTTGTGTTGGTGAATTTAGAGTTTGCTTTGTGTTTGCTTGTGAGGCGAGCATTACCGTGTCTTATACGCCTTTCCCATTCTTTTGATTTGACATTGTGCTCTCCCAATTATCTTCTTGACATCGAAGATGACGACTCGACGGCTATTTCGCTCACACTTCGTGAGCTCTTGATTAGTCACCGTCCATCGTACTTCTTCACAGACTCGGGATGACCCTCTTCCCAAGTCGGTCCCATCTGATCCTGAGGAGAGTCAGACCCAGCCCATCTTTTGAGGCAGACCCCCGCCTCAATTTATTGTTGATTTCTCCTGCCCATTTCTCATTGAGTTCTTACGCAAAGTTTTCCTTCCCAGAAGATTTGAAGCAAATGGCTCATGGGAAGGGACCAGTAGAGGAGCGACCAACTGAGGAACAACACATCGATGGAAGATCGGATCCAGTCGTAGACATCACAACAAGGATTCTGGATACTTTACAGCTGATGAATATACAGATTCGAGATGAGTTCAGAGTCCAGAACGAGCTGCTAGCCGAGATCGCTGCGCTCAGAGTAGGAGCCGGGAATCCACTTTCGCCTGTCATGGTTCCCTCAACACTCAGAGATGAGTATGACCCTGGTGCCAGAACTTTACATCACTGGATTCGGTTACCACCGAATCAAGGGCCATACGAGTTACGCCCGTCCTTCTTCTCATTGCTTTCCAAGTTTTACGGGAATGTCGCATAGGAGCTATTTACCTTTTTTTCAATAGTTAGAGATGATTTGCGGTATGGCTAACTATCATGGTGTTAGCATGAGGTTGTTCGCCTCAAAGCCTTCCCCTTCGCCTTAGTAGATAAGGAGCTTTACTGGCTCAGTCATCTAGGGAGGGAGATATCAACGTGGAACGACCTGAAGTCAACGTTCCTGCGTAAATTCTTTCCTCTTGGACGGACGAACATGATGAGGAGTCAGATCTCTAACTTCACTCAGTTGTCAAACGAATCATTCCACGAGGCGTGGGATCAGTTCAAGGATCTTACCGAGAGATGTCCTCATTATAAGATACCTTTAAAGGTGCTTGTTAAGAATTATTTTGGAGGACTCTAGCTGGATGTCCAGGGCCTCATGAGCATCACATGTGGCGGTGGTTATCTAAATCGGGATGTCGAGTCTGTCTGGTCCATCTTTTTGAGGGGATGGCAGAGAACTCGAGAGTCGTCGACTCTACTCGGGCATTCTAGAAGACCCTGCAGCCACCACATCATTGAGAGCATCATAAGGTGGCGAATATTTTAGACTCTGAATCCAATACCAACATGGGATATATTAGTGAAAAGTTAACGTTGGTAGATGTGATTCAGAAGTAATTTCAGGACCTGCAGCCGCAGCGAAATTTAGAGAAACTATCATCACTTCCTCAGCAGTTGAGCGATCTGATGAAGAAGGTGACAGACCTGCAGCTTCAGTATCAACAGTCTCAAGCTTCTTCGACCTCACAACCTGCTCGGAGATCTTTACCTGCTCCTCCCACCCGATAGATTCACTTCGTTCAGAGTGAGCTGGAGACTCCGCAGATTGATTGGTATGAGGACCAGTCTCATGCCAATCCCAACCAGATCATCAGCCCTGTAGATATTGATGTTAAGCCTCAAGCCACTCTTGAGATCAACGGAATATGGTACACTTAGATTCAGCCACTATCACAGTTTTTTTCTCAGAGCATACACCACCACTAGCAGCAACAACACTATCCGCAACATGGACGTCAGTATTATCAGCACCGACAACACTACACACAGCAGCAATCTCACCAGAATTTTATCAAAGACCGCATTCTGTTCATCATCCTGCTTCGGAATCACAGTCGAACTATTACCACCAACAACAGTCTCCATATACGCCACATCGATCTCCTCAGCAGTACGCTACATAGCAGCAAATGCAGAGGCAGGAGAGAGTCGAGAGTCAGGGTTACCGTGATGAATCAGAATTGTCTCCGCAAGCCCTGGCACTGAACCATATCATGGACATGCTGAGCATGCTCTAGACCGCGCACAAGACTGAGATGGAGCGGGTTAACCATCGTCTAGATGAGTTAACCGTGCCCAATACCATTCTTCCAGCACAGGCTCAGATGAACCCAAACAACAAAAGGAGGCACCCAGATTAGGTAGACAACACAATAAGTACAATCTCTTTTCCTGAATTTTATCTAACTTCATTTGTCTCAGGAGTGGTAGATCACCACAAACACCTGATCGGGAGGAGGAGATGGCACAAGGTGAAGAGTGCGAGCTAGGCCATGATACACATGCTGAGGAGGAGAACCGCAACGATGATAGGGATCAATCACTTGATGATCAGGGAGAAGGGAGCGATGTCGAGACGATCGATATGAACTTAGGCAAATCAGACGATGACACCACGCCAGGCCATGAATACACGATCAAAGCTGATGTCCTTTCCCGTTTTAGAGAGGTTTGTAGATAATTTTGAGAATCTTGATGTACAAGTTGATCCGATCTTAATAAAAAGAATGTTATTTTTCCCGAAATTGGTCCTTTTCCTGATGCTTTGAATGGAAAAGGCACTAAAAAATCTAAAAAGAATGATGTTACTCCAGAGACTGAGAGATTACTTAAAGATCCGATCTTTTTGAAAATCCTACTCCATGATGCCTTGGATCACTTCCCTACGCTCAAGCAAAAGCTGAAAAATAGATGTACAACATATAGGAAGAAATCACAAATAGAGAAGCATATTTTGACCAAGGCCACCTCCTGCGTTATTCAGAACATACTTCCTAAGAAGAAGAAGGACTCAGGAGCACACTATGCCAGATGTGATATTTCAGAAGCCGCATTCGATCGCACTCTTCTAGATAACGATTCTTCTATCAATCTTTTACCATCTTGTTTACTTGACAAGCTCGAGTTAGGTCCTCTTTACAAATGTCATTCGATCCTTCAGTTTGCTGGTAGATCTGTAAAGAGACCTAGGGGCATTTTGAGGAACGTTATCGTAACGGTGCCGAGTCTGCAATTCCCAGTGGACTTTACTATCCTGGACATGGAATGCCCTACATAGTTACACCTTACCCCGATCATTCTTGGGAGGCCTTTCTTGGAGACCGCAAAGGCCCTCTTCGATTATGATACAAGGAAGGTATCTTTTCGTGTCGACGATGAAAAGGTACATATAGAGATGGTGAGAGAATCACATGCATCCAGTGTTGCATCTATAGCCAGTTCCGATGCTTTGAGTTCCTTAGCCACTTGTGACTACATGGATGAGGTTCGCCTTGACGACCTCAAGAGGTATCAAGTAGAGACCCAAGATATCCTACAAGAGGATGGGTCTGAGACTTCAATTGGCAGTACTTCTAACAGTACTTTGTATTTCAACATGGATGGTGATAATAACATGGAGCAGAGAACTGAGGATTATATTGCAGACATTTTAGACTCAGAAAAGTTACAGAATCCCTCCACCTCAGATGATTCAGAGACCGAGTTTTACTTATCTGAATTATTTTTGTCTAATCATTTTGAGGATGAGCACGATAGCAAGTCGGATGATGTTTTAGACATCTTCTGTAGTCCGACTCTAAATACATTGAGATGGTGAATAATCAAAAAGCAGATACATTCACCAGCAGTACAGATCCCATCACTCAATCATAGGATGATACAGCAGAGACAAATCTGACCTTACCTGAACTAAAGACCTTACCACCAAATATGAAATATGCTTTCCTTGCAGGTCCACACTGACAGTTTTCGGTCATTGTCAGTGTATATTTGACCGATGAACAAGAATCCCATCTGATGGAGGTTCTTGAAAGAAATTGCAAGGCCATTTGGCGGATTGTATCCGATCTCCATGGGATAAATCCTACTTTATGTTCTCATCATATCTATCTTGATCATGATAGTAGACCTTCCAGGGAGTTTCATCGTAGGAAGAACACCATCTTACGCGATGTTGTCAAGAAAGAGATTACGAAATTGTGCGACGTGGGCTTTGTTTATCCTATCTCCAACTCTGAATGGGTTAGCCCATTACATGTTGTCCCAAAGAAGTCGGGCATTCAGATGGTTAAGAATGAGAGTGGAGAGGATATTCCAAAGAGAGCAACTATGTCGTGGCGGGTATGTGTTGATTACAGAAAGTTGAACGTCGCGATAAAGAAGGACCACTTCCCGTTGCCTTTTATAGACCAATTGATAGAAAGGTTGGAAGGGAAGGAGTACTTCTGCTTCTTAGACAGTTACTCCAGATACAATCAGGTTACAATTGCTCCTGAAGATCAGGAGAAGACCACCTTCACATGCCCTTTCGGCACGTATGCCTTTAGACGGATGCCCTTTGGATTGTGCAATGCCCCCGCTACATTCCAGAGGTGCATGCTTGCCATCTTTGTGGACATGTCGATGATTTTCTCGAGGTCTTTATGGATGATTTTTCTATCTATGGTGAGTCCTTTGATGATTGTTTAGCACACCTAGACTAGCTTCTTCAGAAATGTTGTGAGGTAGATCTTGTTCTGTCTTGGGAAAAGAGCCATTTTATAGTTACAAACAGGATCGTGTTGGGACACGTCATCTCCAAGCAAGAAATGGAGTTTGACCCTGCCAAGGTAGATGTCATCAAACATCTCGATCCACCATCTAACGTAAAGTAGTTACGGTCTTTTCTGGGGCATGTTAGCTTTTACCAATGCTTCATACAGGACTTCTCTAAGATTGCCCGACCATTAATTGAACTCTTAGGAAAAAACATCGAGTTCTTGTTATATGACAAATGTCTTCATGTCTTCCTCGCTTTAAAAGAAATGATCATCAATGCTTATGTCCTACAGCCGCCTGATTGGTCTCTATCCTTTGAGATCATACAGATGCTTCAGTTGTTGTGGTCGGGGCTATATTAGGACAGCAGAGGAATGAATTTCTAGTTGCTATCCATTATGTCAGCCGCACTCTAGATGATGTATAGTGCAATTACACAGTGACATAAAAAGAGATGTTGGCAGTAGTGTTTGCTTTAGATAAATTCAGATCTTATCTTCTTGGCTCTAAAATCATTGTTTATACTGATCACTCAGCTATCTGATTTTTGATGGAAAAGAAGGATGCTAAGGCACGCCTTCTCAGATGGATTCTCTTACTCCAGGAATTTGATTTAGACATTAGAGACAAGCCTGGGGTAAAGAACGTGGTAGTTGATCACCTCTCTTGACTACAGATAGAGCAGCCTTCAGATGATTACTTGCTAGAGATTGCAGAGAGATTTCCAGATGAGAGCATCTTTGTAGTTACAGAACTTGTATGGTATGCAGACATAGTGAACTTTCTGGTTACACAGAAGAGTCCATAAGGATGATCGAAAGACCGAATCGACAGGCTAGTGTCTGAGGCACGATACTACCAATGGGAGGATCCAATTCTTTTTCATGAAGGACCTGATTGTGTCTAATAGGTGATGTATTCCTCAGTAGGAATACAACAGTGTCCTTACTCTGTGCCATTCCTTAGAGGCGGGAGGACATCATTCAGGGAAGAGGACAGCGTAGAAGGTACTTCCGAGCGGATTTTGGTGGATGACTCTTACTAGAGATGCTTGCTTATTCGTGAAGAGTTGCCCAGACTGTCAGAGAGCCATAGAGACAATTGATGCTCGAGATGCAATTCATATGCGACTCGTTATCATTTGCAAGATCTTGGATGCATGGGATATAGATTTTATGGGACTGTTTCCCTCCAGCAATGGCTTTGAGTACATCCTTCTCATTGTAGATTATGTTAGCAGATGGGTGGAGGTTATACCCTCATGAACCGCTGACAGTAAGACAGTGTGCAGGTTCCTAAGGGAACATATTATTTCGCGGTTTGGTATTCCACGTATTCTCATTTCAGACGGGGGTAGCCATTTCATTAATAAGGATGTGAAAAAGCTAGTAAAGAGCTATGGCATTGATCACAGAGTAGCTTCTCCTTACCACCCGTAGACGAACGGCATGGCTGAAGTTTCAAATAGGGAGGTGAAATCCATTATTCAGAAATTAGTACGATCGAATAGGAAGATCCGATCACAGCTTCTAGACCAAGTTCTTTGGGCGTATTGTACTGCATATAAGACTCCCTTAGGTACTTCACCATTCAGATTAGTTTAGGGAAAGACATGCCATTTGTCCATAGAGATCATGCACAGATCTGAGTGGGCTATCAGAGAAATTTCATTAAAGATACAGAAAGCAAGAGCCAAGAGAAAGTTAGATCTGAATGAGCTAGTAGATATTCGAAATCAGGCATACGAGAAGACTCTCATTTACAAGGACAAAGTGAAGCGATGGCATGATAGACATATCCAACACAAGATCTTTGTTCATGGGCAGAAAGTATGGTTGTTCAAAGCACGATTGAGAATTTTTCCTGGAAATTGAAAAGCAAGTGGGAAGGACCGTATATAGTCAGAACGGTGCACGACAATAGTAGTATTGCTATATCAGATGTGTCACTTGGTGCAGAACCATTTGTAGTGAATGGGCAGATGCTGAAGCACTTCATGGAGACTACTAATCATCTAGCCTGAGTTGAAGTGATCGACTTTGTACAAGATGCATGACTACTCTTCCACTTCATCTCATCATGTACAGAGACATGTGAAGACATTCGATTTTCTGGAGTACACAACTGTATATTCTCCGTAGATCACAATCGTCACCAGTTCTTTTTCGTCTTCTATGCTTAGGATACCAGATACTAAGTAGAGGGGGACCGATTGCTCGATGATTCTCGTTTTCGATTTTTGATCTTTTTTATTTTCTTTTGTAGATCATTTCTTTTACTCCAATCATTGGTCCCTAATTTTGGCCACACTCTTTTCAACACTTAGGATGCCTTATCCTAAGTATAGGGGGACCGAGTGATTTCGATGATTTCATTTTTCTTTCTTTTGTTCCTTCATTTATATATTCCTTTTCCTCAATCACCTCATTTTTGTTCCACTATACTTACGATGACATGATCGTAAGTATAGGGGGCCAACTGACATCTATTCTTTCGTTCTTTTTCACCCACTTTTACTTAGCACGAGTTATGTCCTCCTTTTTTCTCTTTTGACGCTATAAGGACATAGCACAAGCTAAGTATATGGGGTGCATACATATTGTGTATATACTTTTTCCCATAACTCGTACTTTTATGTATTTTCTATATCTATAAAATCCATAAAAAAATGGGTAAGGGTATTTGAAATCCACATATTTATTTAAATTACTTATAAATCCTCGTAAATAAGTAAAATATGTTTAAAATCCTTAATTTAAAAGGTGTATTAAAATATGTATAACACTTATTTAAAATCCTATATATTAAATTATGTGTAAAATTCATTTAATCCTTACAAAATCTTTTTTATATAAAATTTGTAAAATCTATTAGTTATTTAATCCAAATAAAATATGGGTAATTTTTTTTGTAAAATTCTTGTACATCAACTTGTTTATAAAAATCACAAAATCCATAAAAAATGTAAAGTCTAAAATCCATGAAATTACAAAATCCTTAAAATTCATAAAAATGGGTAAAATTTAGAAAATACACTTCACAAAAATATGGTTGCATTAGCATTTTTCAGAATAAGTTTGATTTTTAGAACTAAAGATTGGGAAAAGTCTAAAGGATGGAGCTTGATTATGGCCTTTAACTTTCATTGTAAGGAGCCTAATTAGGAATTGGAATTTAGATTCGTCGGGTCTTTGACTTAAATCTTTGGGTTCCATGAGACCATGTTTGGGAAGTCAACTCGAAAAGTTCCTAAGTAGAACACTTGGAGTCATCCGTTTAACTCTTCATCAGTGAACCAATTTTGGGCACATGTACTTTGCACTTAACTCGACTTACACGGGGCAGCGAAGGGCAATCGATCTTGGTAGTGTGTTTCTATCCTTGTATTTACGGCATTGACGTCTAAAGACGGGATAGATTGGGGTTGCAATAATCGCTTTGGATGAGGGAAGGATCTGCTGGCACAATTTTTCCAAGACCTCAAAAAATGGACGGAATGAAAAGATGCTATATCCATCGAGGCACAAAGAGATGAATGCAGTGCATGCAACATTACAAAACCAACTCAAAGAAGAAGCCACCAAATACAAATACGACCACAATGGTCTGAGCTTCCACCAAAAAGCATGCACATCTTAGTGGAGACTTAGCTACACTAGTTGGGCTTCACAAGGAGATGTGTCTACACTGGTCGCACTCCAGTTCTTTTCTCATTCTTCTACTTTCTCTCTATACTCGATTGTGGACACAGCACGAACTGGCCTTAGAAGGGAATACCTCCCTCCCAGAGGAAAGAGTAGCTGGATGAGGAACCAATAGGAGTGTATACTGGGATGGGCGGTTTCTTCGCTTCTTTTAAAGCGGGAAGAGCTAAAAGAATTCACACATCGTACAGATTGATTTCAAGGTTGATAGAGTTTGCGATATGAATGAGTGGATCTGAACTGGCTGTTGAGGTGAACTTAAACAAGGATTTGTGGAACTTGAGGACTGTTGAGGCTAAAATCCTAATCCTAGTTAAGGCTCCGACAAAATGCTTGTTTCAGGTCCGATCGAGCTCTGTTCTTTGTCTGTTTTCATGAATTGGTATAAGAAAACAAATTCATTATAGCTTTCTTTCTTTTTCCTTATATTCAAATAAGTCTTTGCTAAGGGACTAGTAAAGTTTAAGTATAGGGGGTTGATGGATCCATGATTCATTAACATTTTGTCTGCATTTATTTTAACCTTACAAATACATGTAAATATTCATTAGTTTCCATTTTTTAACAAAATCCCATTCATGAATAAAAATACACTTTCATGCATTAAAATCATGTAAATAAATAAAAGAATAAAAATAAAGAAAATAAAAATAAAGGCAAATTGAAGATATTTATATATGTACAATATTACTTGTAAAAATAAATATAGCTGAAAGGTACATTTATAACCTAATCTTCGAGACAAAGTCAACATGGATTGGTCAACAAATAAATAAGTAGGGGGAGATAAGGAAGAAAACAAGTAAAAATAATTAATTTCACACTTCACACATCCTTCATTAATTATCCAATAAATACCAAAACTTCAAAGAATTTTAATTAATTCATATTAACATATTTTTCACCAATATACTTCAATGAACGGTATAACTTATACTTGTATTTATTAATATACTTAAATTAATTTATAATAATATACAAAAATGTGTACATACTCTATTTATAATATTATTAATTAATAAAATATAAAAGTAATATACTATTTATTAATTTATTAAATTAAAAGTCCAAAACCTATTTATTAAGTATTATTTATACTTATTTATCAATCTAATATTTATATTTAGTAAAATAATTATTATTTACTAAACTAATTATACCATAGTGTAGATAATTTAATTATTTACAGCTTTCATTTTTATTCTTATTTAAAATACCCTTATTTATTATTTATTCCTCAGTTATTAAGTTATTTACTCAAACTGGCCAACCAGGTATTGACACGTATCAATACCTGGTGCCTTCTTCTTCAAGAAGGTCGGACGGTGATTGTTCTAACCTCCCCTCTTTCAACTTTTTCTACACGCAACCACCAAGCTCCTAACTTCGATTTAATCCATCCATCTTCTTCCCCTAAAAACCTTAACACACATCTAATGTCGATCTTCTAACCAACTCCTTCCGTTCGTCTATAAAACCCCCTCCAAATCGCCATTTCCAAACTAATGCTCCTAAGCTGTAGCTTCCACCTTTAATTTGGATGTCACCCCACCTTCACCGTCGTGCCCTGCCTCACTCCGGTCGTGACCACGCCCGAGGTCAGCCCAGCGTGGAAGAGGATAGACGGAGGAGAGTTCCAAGGTGTCCGTCACCTTGCATCGCCACCGCGTCCAGCTCCGAGAAGACCACCTCGTTGAGCCATCATTAGAGGGTCCTACACCTTCGAATCCCCAGGTCAATTCCTCCATTGTTTTCTTTTCTTTCTCAATCCATGAGCGGTGTTTACCATAGCTAATTACATCATTAGCGACCTTAATCATCACCTTTAGACGCTCGCATAATCAATCCCTCAATTCTGCCTCGATTCCATTCTAAATTTGCATCCCACTTCATATATTTCCACTGATATCCATTCTCTAGAAATGCATTTTATATTTGCAAATCTTTCATTCTTTTGGCCGATTCAAGTGTGGATCGAGCAAATACAAAACTTATTTGTGGTACGTATTATTGTTGGAGCTACACTTTATCATCTGGAGCTTTAAAGTTCAAAGAAGGATCAGAACAAAAGTCTGTTGCATTAACTTGTAGGATAGCCAGAGAAGGCACCCCCTTCGATCACCTTAGGAGGAGATCCTTTGCAGGCGAGCTCGGAGGGAGGAGTCTCCCTCCTAGCCCTACCGGAGGCCCAAGCGATCACGGGGGGATAATTGGAGAAGGAGACAACCTTGCCATCTGCGCAAGAATCAAAGAACAGATGAAGAATGCCCAGACTCTACTGACTGCTGACACGTGTCAGCAGTGGATGGTCTAGATCGCAACGCAACTTCTAATCTCCACCAGTGATCGTGAATCGGTGTGAATTTTGCAGCATAAACCTGCCAAGCTTCTAGGAATTTTATCCCGCTCCTGTAGTTTCCAGAAATTACATTTAGGTCCCATGCAGGGACCTAAATGTAATAAAATATCTTTTCTTTGCAAATTAGTCCATGAGCAAGGACCTAATTGTAGCAGACTATAAACATTTTTCTTACATTTCTACCATTGGGTTGTAGGGTGATTTGGACATCATTTTTGTTGTATTTTTCTTTGAATTTTTTAGGGTAGTTCCACAACTACGCCAGCTATATTTTTAGATATTTTTTCATGGATTTTCATCAAGTATTTTCTTCTATTTGATTTTTGAAAGTTTGTGTTCGTTTTGATTCTTTCTTGAAGTTTGTCGTAAAACCAAGAATATAGTGATTTTTTCAGGATTTCTTTCTTGCATCAAAAACCGATGTTTTAATATTCTGCCTCCTCGAGTTTGACCCAGGAACACTTACCTGGATAAATAATATAGTGTAAATGAAATAGGAGAGAGAGGTCATTCATCTTCATCTTTCTCTCTCTCTCTCCTATTTCATTGATTTTTGTTTGATAAATCGAGTCTGATTTCATGGTTATTTCTACATCGACAACTCTCTATATCAATTAACTGTGGGTCTGATTTTCACGTTCATTAGTGCGTCACCCAGAGGTGGTGAGTTCCTGCTAACACTACTTGCAAATGACGAGGATGGCCCAGTGCAGACCCAAGACGATGAAGAGATCGTGATGAAATTCAACTTAAGGGAGATTTTAGGATTAGAGTCATATTAGGATTGGGAATCCTAATAGGATTTGACTCCTAATCCTAATAGTAGTTGAGTTGTATTCTATTTATAGTCCTATTGGGAATATGACTATGGGGTTGTATTTGGGCTATATAAAGAGGGAGGTGGAGGCATTGCCTCAACACCACAATAACAACCATGTTGCCCTTAGAGAAGGGGGGAGAGAGAGAGAAGAGAGGAATAGAATGAGATAACGGAGAGAGTTGTACTTGTTCTTCTTTTAGTGATCTTTCTTCTCCTGTGGTCGCGAGAGGTGACCGACCACTATTATATCTGGTTGTTCTTGTTTTCATGTACTTCTGTGATGGTGGTTGATTGCGCATCCGCATCCGTATCTACATCCACTTCTGTATGGTGGTCGATTGTGCATCAGAGTTTGTGTCGCTTCCACTACCAAAAAGGAGGGTCACAGAGAACTCCACCTCACCAAGGAGGTGGGCTCCAGGAGGTGATTCAGTTCTGCTCTCATCTAGTGCCTCAATAGCAGGCTCAAACGGTTGTGTGGGTGGTGTGTGAGGTGGTGCGGTAGGGAGAAATGCCGTAAGGATAAGATGTGGTGTAATGGTGAGGTACTGATAATGGTAGATGTATGTATGGAGGTGAGGGAATGGTGTTTGGTGGATCACAGTGAGGGTGTATGAGACGGATGGAATATTGAGGAGATGTTGCACTTGGACGAAAGACCGGATGTTCTCTACCTACTCCGGTAGGAGCCCTCCGAGGCTCAGACATGCCGCTCCAGTCACCTGCTCGACCGCTCGACTATAGGATGAGGTGTCACTCGATAGCCTGGGAACAGATGAAGAAGAAATAAGAAGATGGGAGGGGGCTAGGGATGGTCGGCCCTTCCGATCCTCATCGGACGGATCCCCACATTACAGCAGGTGTTGTATTACAACAGAAGGTCCTCTTTGGGGAAAATGGGACTGTCGTTTTCACATGTCGTCTGTTGTAGCATCCTCGGCTGCAATGCAGGGGATGTGTTGGATGGGGAATGGATGACCCGGATGCTACCCCCTCATCCGGGTCATCCATTCCCCATCCAATGTGTCCCCTACGTTACAGCAGGTGATGCTACAGCAGACGATATGTTCCCATCATTTCCAACTCGAGAGAGGAGGCGCTCCATCCATTTGATCATTAAGATCCAATGATCATATTTGGCAAAGACCGAGCTAACTGGGTTCGGTCAATGGTGAGGATGCGGCTCCATATCTGAATACCTAAGGTGGTACGGCAAAAGCATCGTGAATGGAGAAGAGGGATGTGAACCTGGATCCATGAAGTGCGAGATAAGGTGTTAGTGTACCCAATAAGACTAAAGCTTGAGTTTGGATAAGTACTGAGTCCAGATCTGATAGTCGACAATTGGAAAGGAGCACTCTAGTGGATCGCATGAAAGGTGCGAGAGATGGAAGACCTTAGACCTAGGTCACCTGTGGACAAAGATTGGAACCCTACGGATTAGAAAGAAGATGTTGCACATGATGGTTTTTAGAAAAGGAATTATGGCCCGAATTGGGACCATGAAATGAACTCGAAAATATGCAAATGGGACATGAGGTCCACTTAATTCAAGCACAAATTTGCGATAACTAATTTAAATTCTATTATTAGTATTAGTTGCATTTTACAACAGTATACTTATTGTAGCATATAGCTATTAGACTCTTATCTGTACATATAGAATTTGTAGTTCTAAGACAAGGAGGTGTCTTGCAAATAATTTATATAAAGAAAGTTCAATATACTATTTTAGGACTACTAGTTAGATTAAGTACAAAATTAATTCGATTTGCTTCTGATAAGATGATGAGATGGAGTCTCATCAGCGACGTACTTGAATAGCTATGCCCAGTTCGTGAACGACCAGTCAGAAATGTTGTATCATCTTTCCGATGAGATGCACTTGATGCATATCTCTAGGAACCCTCTCGAGAGGGTTTTTATGCAAATTCCAAGGCAGGATTGTGCTCAACATGTGAAGGGGTTGACTTGCAATCTTCCATAAAGGCAGGGTCATGGCTGTAATTTTCCCACCTACATGTGCGAGGTGCATGGGATAGATCAGTTCGGACAGTGGATTGTATCCTAGCCTCCACGTGGTCAGTCCTACTAACTTCGGATAAGCTGAAGTAGGAAGATCGGAGGAGGCTCGTGAGAGCAGCTGAAACCATCGGATTAGGCTTGGGGAGGCCTATCCGATGGTAGTTGTGGCTTCTCATATCGGTGAAGAGGATTGCATGTTGTTGTATGTGGGTGATGAATAGAGGACAGAGGAGAGGGTCGTTGTTGCACCTTGATTGCTCGCTCTCAGTTGATACATGACCAAGGTGCGAGCTCCGATGTACTTGGAGGTAACACGGTGGTGTACAGAGAAGGAGCTTTGGCACTATGGGGGTCGATGAAGCAAAGGCGAAGTCAAAGCATGCTGCAACTTCTGGTCGTGTTGTGTTGCTTCTCCGAAGACATGCAAAGTGGTACGTAACTCGAGCAGCAAGCTTGGTCGGAGAAGAGTGGATGGAGAGTTGATGATTGTGTGGGTCTCCCTTTTTGTGGAGGAGGGATATGGATCTCCGACCGCTCTACACCGGTGGTGTGGGGAATCAGAGATATAGGAGGGAAAGTGGTGAGGGATAAGAGGTGAGGGTAATTTTGGTGTTGATTCGAGTTGGGTTTCACATTAGAACAAAAGAGGGAAGTAGGGGCAAAATCTCAAGAACATCGAAAAGATGGAGGAAGAGGAAGGGTAAAGGAAGGAAGTATTGCACATGTACAGTTGATGAATGAGGGATTGCCTAGGGTGTGCTCTGGAGGACCACGGTCCTTGCTCGAAGCTCCGGCGAGAGCTGAGCTCGAGCAGTTGCGGTAGGCGATTACGACAGGAAATAGCGACCTCTGGGATCTCATCGAGGAAGAAGGGTGTAGTCGCTCAACCTAAACCCTCTCAATTGTCACATGAGATGCTAACGAAAGCTCGCTCCTCTTCTCTCAAAAAATAATGATGGATGTGGTGTGCATGGGGGTGAGGAGATACGATTAGAGCTTGCTACAAGATGCGGAGGTGAGGTGACATGGCGGAAGAGGAAGCCATGGAGAAGCGAGGAAGCTCGATCACAGGCAAATCGGGAAGGCGGAGTCAGAGGAGAGGTCAACCGTGGGTGTAGAAGGCAGAGGAAGAAGAAAAAGTCTTGGTCTTTTGATCGACCGAGACTGAACGATCGAGATGAAGCCACATGGCATCAACAACAACAACAACAAAGCCTTTTTCCACAATTAAGTAGGGTCGGCTACATGGATTCTTCGCCTCCATTCAGATCTATCTTGGGTCAATCTCGGACTTAAATCCAAAAAACTAAGATCTCTTCGTATAGTCTCTTTCCAACACTTCTTGGGTCGTCCTCGCCCTCTCTTAGCCGGCTCAACATCCCAATACTTGCATCTCCTAACCGGTGCATCAGTTGACCTTCTTTGCAAATGACCAAACCATCTTAAGCGGTTTTCTCGTATCTTATCCTCGATTGGAGCTACACCAACTTTCGTTCTGATTGCATCATTCCGAATCCGATCTTTACGTGTATGTCCACACATCCATCTTAGCATTTTCATTTCTGCTATAGCCATTCTCTGCACATGTCTATGGTTCACAGGCCAACATTCAAAACCATAAAGCATAGCAGGTCTCACGGCTGCTTTGTAAAACTTTCCTTTAATTTTTAAAGGAATTTTCTTATCACCGAGAACAGCGGAGGCTCCTCTCCACTTTAGCCAGCCTGCATTTATTCTATTAGTAACATCTCCATCAATTTCCCCGTCATGTTGCAAAATAAATCCCAGATATCTAAAAGAATCTCTCTTCTGAATGTTATTGTCACCAATCTTCACCTCGATTCCTTCACCATTGCTTCCATCAAAGGTGCATTCCATATATTCCGTCTTAGCCCTGCTTATACGAAAACCTTTAGTCTCCAATGCATGTCTCCAAACCTCAAGCTTCTCATTTACTCCATCTCTAGTCTCATCAATCAACACAATATCATCAGCAAATAACATACACCAAGGTAACTCATCTTGAATGTGACTTGTCAACTCATCCATAATCAAAGTAAAAAGAAATGGACTCAAAGTTGAACCTTGATGTAAACCAATGTTGATATCAAAATAGTCAGTCTTCCCCGTCGGGGTCCTTACACAAGACAAAGCCCTATCATACATATCCTTTATGAGATTAATGTATAGGACGGGTACTTGTCTCTTCTCCAAAACTCTCTACAGTATCTCTCGTGGGACGGAATCATAAGCCTTCTCCAAATCAATAAAGATCATATGGAGATTCTTCCTTTTAGCTCTATAAATCTCCGTTGTTCTCCTCAGCAAATGGATGGCTTCAATAGTTGAGCGACCTGGCATGAATCCGAATTGGTTTTCTTTTACTTGGGAAACTTGCCTCAACCTTCTTTCGATCACACATTCCCAAATTTTCATAGTGTGACTCATCAGCTTGATACCTTTGTAATTTGAACAATTTTGAATGTCTCCTTTGTTCTTATAAAGAGGCAACACGATACTCCTCCTCCAATCTTCAGGCATTTTCTTGCTTCGCCAAATAACATTGAATAGATTCGTAAGCCAAGTCAAACCACGCTCACCTAAAACTCTCCATACTTATACAGGGATGTCATCCGGTCCTACACCTTTCCCAGGTCTCATAACCTTCAAAGCCTCCTCTACTTCCTTTCTTTGTATTCGTCTATAGCATGCACGATTCAAGTAACTTTCACTAGTAGCTAGATCACCCAAAGTGATCTCTCTATTTCCTTCCCCAATGAAAAGTTTATGGAAGTATTGCTCCCATCTAGTTTCTATATCCTTCTGAGTAACAAGCACGTGACCTTCCTCGTCCTTAATGCATCTCACTTGAGAAAGGTCTTTAGTCTTTCTTTCTCTTGCTTTGGCCAACCTGAATATATCTTTCTGGCCCTCCTTGGAGTCGAGATTTTTATACAAAACTTCATAAGCTTTTGACTTAGCTTCGCTTACAGCCTTCTTTGCTTCCTTCTTCGCTATTTTATAATCTGTGACAGTTTCCTCTGTCCTAACCTTAGACATAGCTTTAAAGCAAGCTCTTTTAATTTTTAGCTTCTCTTGCACCCCTTCACTCCACCACCAAGCCTCCTTTTGACCCGGAGCTCCTCCTTTTGACTCGCCTAGCATCTCTTTGGCTACCTTTCGGATACAAGATGCTACTGCCTCCCACATCTCGTTTGCACTACCGCTACAAACCCAAGATAAGTCTTCTAAAACCTTCTCCCTGAAGCTTGATTGCTTCAGCGGAAGATTCCACCACCTAGTTCTAGTGATCTTAGGAACCTTCCTTTTCTTTACCAGCCCTTTTATTTGTAAATCCAAGACTAACAAGCGATGTTGGGTTGTCAAACTCTCTCCAGGGATTACTTTGCAATCTTTGCAACACAACCGATCTCTTCTCCTCAACGCAAAGTAATCTATCTGTGTTCTAGTTGAGCCACTCTTATAAGTAATAAAAATGAAGCCACATGGCATAAGAGTATAAAAATAATAAAAATAGGCGTTTAACAAAAGTTGTTGGATGAAGGGATACTCATCCAATGGCCAAGATTAGAATCAAATGAGGGGTTTAAGTGGGGCGATGTGTGGCGGCTTCAGGAGCCCCATATGTCATCTCCACAAAAGTCAGAAAATAAATTAAAATAAAATAGTAAACAATGTCAAATAAAAAAGTGTTCTTCATGAAAGTTGTTCATCCCATTGGGATCTACAACTTTTGTAAAGGAATTAAAATCAAAAGAAGTCATCTGTACAAGGTGTATTTTGGTTGTTTTCTAGATACATAGAGTACCTGAATTTTTAGGTTTTATAATTTTTATGATTTTTGAATAAGAAAAGATTCAAAATAAAATCAAATAAAATATAACATAAATACTTAAATATTAATCTATTTTTTTATTTTTATAATTAAAAAATAAAGGAATAAATAAAAGGGACTTATATATAGATTATATATAAAAACACGTAATGATTCATTTTCTTTGATTATTAATTCATTTTTGATTTGGATTTTGCACACTTTATGAAACAAATCAAAAAAATGAAAAAGAAATAAAGAGTTAATTTTGTACATAAAATAATAAGGTCAAATTGGTCAATATTTACAATGTAAAATGTGGACCCAAAATCAAGTTTCACATATGAACTTCGATTCTTTTGAATTTGATATTGTTTGTAGGTAATTGAATGTATATTAATTCAAAAGTGAGAAGGGGTCTGTAGGGGACTGTATGTGAGAGATATTTGTATTTGCGTTTTTTTGTCTCAAAATTAGGGTTTAGTTTTATTTGACAACTATACATGTTAGTATTTTTCTAATACTTTCCCTTTATTTAGTATTGTGTACATAATGGAGTTGATTTTATTGCATTTGGAGTTTGTATAAAATAACAAAATAGGGGAATTTAGTTAATATACATGTGATGATATACATACAAATATGGCTTCTTAATTATGTAATTATGAATGATAAAATATGGGTATTATTATACACGCATGAATGCTAATAATGAAATATAAATGATTAAATGAAATTAATTAAATGCAATTAATTAATCACATATTCATCAAATACACACAACATTAGTAACCGCCATGACAATGATAGCAAACACTAAAGGAGATGGAGCCTCCATTTGTTTACATCCATATTTCTTACGTTTGCCATGTCTAAATATATAAAACCCTTACATCTCTTCTGGTATAGAAATTGGTCATGCAATGGTTACATAGAAGTATATATGCTCCTTATACTTATTTTTTCACTCAACGAATATATAGTTTGGATTCTTATATGTGCAATTGTGTCGTACATAGACATCAAATGTATCATCACAACACTTGTTGGACTACAAGGATTTTGGAAAGAGTGTAAGTAGAGCCACACTCCTCCCAGTCGAGTTAGGGTCGGGTTGTGTGGGTGGAGGAGCATAGGAGATAATGGTCTTTTTTAACGATGTGAAGACATCTTTTAGGATATATGTGGATGTTATTATTTCTAAAACTAAAGGAAGGAGTTGATTGCTTGTAAATATGCTCAATGATTGTTTGGCAAACCATCAGTTGTGAGTTGGCGGTTGAGAAATGGTCAACAATCTGAGGTAGGGTGTTCTAATAATAAATTTCATGTTATGTCATTCATCTTTGAGTTTGACTTAATAAATTATTGATTTTAACAACAAGTAATGGTCTCTTTATGGAAGCAAGACATCTCATTTACAAATGTGCATAATGTTATAAACTAAAAACAATGTACAAAACCACAAACATGCTTAACAAAAATAAATTCTAATAGTAGGCAAACACTAGTCATCCTCGTCATCATCCAAACTAACATTGCATTCATCTACCTATTCAAGAGATTTTTCTCCTTCAGAAACAAATTCCCCCTTTTTCTCATTTATCAGAGCTCGAATATGACGCTCTCACGCAATCTTCACCTCTTTAGCTTCTCAACACCACTTGGATTTTCTATTGAATCCCAAGTTATTCCTTAAGTAGGAAAAAACATCCTCATCTCATGCTACACTCACATCTCCATCCCATTCATGTAAGTGTGCAAGATTTTGAGAAGATAGAAGGTCTCATAATTGCTCAGGTTAGTGATCCTTAAGGTTGGAATTGTAACGCACTTAAACAAAATCATTTAGTCTCTTTGGTTTTGACTGGGCTCTCTTGTTTACATGGATAAAAGCAATATCACAACGAGTATTGCGAAATTATTTTCAAGTAGAAGTATTTATAATTAAGCGGGTCGATATAATAATTACCATTTCATACTTGACTTTTTCTTTGATTTCTCTAAGTATGTTTAGTAGTTAATATGTCGATGTGCTTTTATGAACCATATCTATATAAAATGTATAACATTATATTTTGTTGAGTGCCTTGTAACCGAGTAAGCGGATCTTGGGAATGGACCCGTTTACCTTGAGATATATATGTACCTCTCCCTCTCCCATTTCAAAAATATAGAAAAATAGAAAATGCCTCTGTTGCAATGAGTGATGATGCGACCTGGCTAACTTGGGTTAAGTTGATTAATAACAATGTCGTTATCACCCAAATCAACCGAGTCAAAAATCGAGAAAATTATTTAACCACTATAGAAATCAAGCAAAGTGGTATAGCTATTATTATTAATAATTTGGTATAGCGACCAGGTGATGAATCTCCATTCCATCACCTTTTCTATCATTTTGGCCTAAAAACCCTAGCTAATGCATGTAAATCGCATTAATTTGTACAAAATAGCATTCATCATATATTACATTTATCGTGTAAATGATGTTGTTTTTCATGCCAAAATTATAGAATAAAGAGAAGAAACGAAAAAGGATAAAATATCAAAGATATTTTATGACCCTAAACCCTGAGACCAAGTCAAGAATTGAGTTGGTTGACAACGAATAAAGTAGGGGGAGATAAGGGCCAAAATACAATAAAAACCTCATTTTATTCATTCAATAACTCGTTTGACATTCATTTTATTCTTTATTATTTATACCTCAAATCAAGAAATTTTGTACATGAAAGTTGTAGATAATAATATAAATAAAAATACAAAATTGAGTTTGTACAAAAATAATATACAGTGTACTTTTTACAAACAGAATAAAAGGTCCAAATCCCAACTTCACAGACCCATATCTTACAAATAAAAACTCAAAATGTATCAAAATCACTAATTTAATGGAGGTGGTTTCATATTTTTTGGAGTTAAGGTGTGAAAGTTAGGATTTGGAACCCCATTGTACATTATACCGAATAAAATATTCAATTTATTCATTCCTTATTATTTTTATAATTTTATATTTTTATAATTTTGTAAATATTATTTATAACCTATGTGCATTTTTAAAACCAAAAAGTAAATGCCAAATAAAATAAGTCTATATAAATATACAGGTAAAATACCTATGATATTACATGTACACAAATAAAGTGAACCCTATTTTTTTATTCTTTATTCTTTTATATTTTTATACTTCTGTAAATATTATTTATATTCTATAAAAATATAAATAGAAATTAAAACCCAATAAAATGCATTAAAATAAAATAATGTATATAAATCATAGATGAAATACCTATAAGTATACCAATATAATAGATACTCTTATTTATTTAAATGTACAAATAACGCCACAAAAATATAATAAAAATATATTTATACACATAAAAATAAGGTATAAATATATAAAATAAAAGGATAAAATAATAAAATGTACAAAATAAAAATAAAATTAGATAACATATAGATGAATATGCCTATAAATATACACTTAAAAATTAACTTGTAATAAATAAAGTCAAAAAATAAATAAAAATAATAATAAAATACTACATAAAATAATAAACATTTTTATTTTATATACAAAAATTAATAAAATCAATTACTAATTTTATTATTTATTCTTTAATAAACATGGTAGTTTTGTCGTTTAATGCTGACGTGGGCCAATGGTTGTGCTCCATCTATTGACCTCCGGTCAACTACCCCCTTTAGGCGCCTGACTTGTCAGAACTATCATTTCCCCTATTTTCCACCCTTTTTCACGCTTCATCCATCGATCAATCGCCTTAGATCCCTTCCTGGGATTTCATCATTGATCGACTGTCATCTACGCCAGCCCTTCAGATCCATTGTACATAGTTCGAACTTCTTCCAATTAGCCAGTAAATAAGGGTGCGTACCCTTGTTTATAAATAATCAACTCCATATTCCATCGCCTCTTTGGTCACTAATCTAAGTCTATAAGTCCATGTTCTTGGTCTAGCGAGTTCCCTCATGATAGGAGGAGTCATCTAGCGACCACAGTAGAGCTCCAGGAGGACGGAGGTGCACCCAGGGTGGAGTTCTGGTGACATCCCTACTCCCTAGTCTCTGACCAGGTAAGAGTTGTGCATTTCTCTTTATTTAGGTAGCTTTTAATTCCAGTTGTTTAGTTATGCATTTAGTTTAATTGTTCGACCTTAGACTTAGCCTACTACACCTGATTTGTAGTTCACCGGAGCTCCACTCCGGTGAACGCTTCCCCCGTGCCTCGCATGTACTCCGCTATTCCTCCCACCCTCATCTTGCTCCTCAATGCCTGTTGATCATTCTACACATCTCCGCTCATCTCGATTGCTTGGATCGAGAAATCGCTCCCTCCTCCTCCGTCGCTCGTCATAGGGAGTCCATCTCGCCCATCGCTCGCTCATTTCCCCTTCTAACAGGACAAGGCAGTTTGCCCTCATCCCTAGTCTTATCCTATGCAGGTTAAAGGTGCAACGAGGCACCTAGAGGCGGCTTTCCCACTCGTTGGAGGTACTTAGAGCATTACCTCTTCCCCAACCTTGTGGTGGCACTCTAATGACCCTCATGACATTCTGAAGCCTACTGCCGATAGAGTGAGCTTCCCCGGTCGTGTAGAGCCCCATGCCACCACCGGAGACCACTGGGAGAAGGAGGATTCATCGATCAAATTTCGGGGAAGAAGCCCTTCTTCCCTATTCTTCATGGATAGAAGCAACCTCCCGATGAGGAGGTTGCACCAGTTTCAATATGGACCGTTCAATCACGAAGCACCTCGACCGTTGATGAAGACCCCAGACCTGGTCCAGAACGTCCATCGTGGAAGGGGTATCGATTGTCCAAGTTGCGACGCATGTCAAGTGAAGTGACCAGGACCATCCGACAGCGCACGTTATGGGGTAAATTGCTAAATCCATACCGCACTTTTTGTATATTTAGTATTTAGTCATGTAAATAAAATATAATGTTAAAAATAAATTAGAAATCTTGCAAATAGGCCCATGTACTATTAATTACTTTAGGGTCCATTCCACGTCACCTCATGTGTCGTCCCACGTGAGGTGGTGAAATTACATTGAAGTCACTAGCGGTATTTGTAATTGTAAAGTAGTCTATTGAAATTTATATTACATTGTATATTTTTGGGAATTTTGCAGTATCGACCATGTACTTAATGATTATTGCATTTGGGTCCTTCCCAGCCAGCTCACGTGTAGTCCCACGTGAGCTGGGTAATTTGTATTGAAACCCTGGAGGATTTTGTAATTGTAAAATAGCTAATAAAAATTAAATGAAAATTGTATATTTTTGGCAAAATTGCATCCGAGACCCTGTTGATTAATTTATTTGCAATTATGCCCCTACCAGCTTATGTATTTTTGGTGCTTGGATTTCATTTATTAAAAATAGCACCCTAGCTCCTAAATTTGAGCAAAATAAGGATTAGATGACTGGTAGCATGTACTTTCTTGCCTTGATTTTATTTTGCATTGTTGAGCATTTTAATCATTTATTAAAAATAAAAAGGAGCTTCTTTTTATTCTGTCTACAGTATAAAATACCAAAAAATACAAAAACGTGTCTAAAAATTCCAAAATATATATATAATCTATTTTACCCAATTTTAATTGCATACCAAAAATCACTAAAAATGAAGAAGAAAATGCTTAAAATTTGTAAAACCCGAAAATCCTTCATAAAATCATTAAAAAATCCCAAAATATGTTTTTTATTTTATAATTTTCTTTATATAAATATTTATTTTTTAATCTTGGACCTTATTTACTATTTTAACATTCAAAACAATTCAAAATTAGTAAAAATTCTAGAAAAATTTAAAAAAATATATAAAATTCAAAAACACATTTTACTTTGTATTTTATTTATATTTACTAGTATTTATAAATATAATTATTCTATATTGTATATATAGTCTTATATATCCTATAATTATGTATTTAAAATAAAAAAATATAAAAATCTGAAAATCTGAAAAGAAAATATAAAATTATAAAATTAAAAACGAAAAAATATATAAAACAAAAATAATATATATATATATATCAAAAACCCACAAAAAGATATATGTATATACAGGATACTTGACATGGTTGTACATGAATAACCTTAAGCTACCCATTTTGCTCTTTGTGGTTCGACCTCTACGTGCTTACTTGCTATGCATCTTATGGTAGAGAATAGTAAATTTTAACTCCACACTTTCATTATTCATGCTTTATATATATCACGGGTTAATTGTTGATTAACTGGGGACTTTTGCGTGGTCAACACACCGAGTGCGATTTTGCCTTGTGAAACTGTGCGACCCTCTGTTGTTCCTCAGTTATTAGACAACGTCGTTGCCGGGGAACAATGAGCGTAGCCTATTTTTGTCATTTATGTTGTATAGTCATTTATTTTAATTCATTGATTTATTGATGTAAATATTAGTTGAGTTATTTTGTATATAGTCATTCAATTAATTCTTTGTATGTGCTCTTTTTGATTTCATTTGATTATATGTGCTAATACACCTTTCTTTGTGACTTTGTTGCGAGGGCCCGCCACGCGAGGACGGCTTTTCAGGAGGTCGATGCAGCCAAGATTGGTGGAGGTTGGTATTCACTATGTGACTAGCTGAAGAGACTACAAAGGAAGCAAGGAGAGTGAATTAGCATAAAATTAGATTAGTTTTATTTATGTATTTATTGGTGAGAGAGAGATAATTTTAATATGTAATAATTAAAGCCTCGGACTCTACTCTCCACAATGAGGTCCAGTGCTTGGGTTTCTGTTAACGTGGGGGCCTCGTCGCAGTTTTTCGTGTTTTCCCGCCTTCTTTTATTTTGTTTTCCGTTGTTTTGAGTTTCCCGCATTATTTTATTTTGTTTTGTGTGCATGGAGCCCCTATACATAGGTTGCTTGACTCGGTAATTAGGTCCAAACCCTAATAAGAATGCATGTTCCTATAGTCTTTTACGTTTAGATCTAGTCAAACTAATAATGTTAGTAATTTGGACTTGAGATCGCGTGTCGACAGATGTTGTATACAGCACTTGCAGGACCTGTTGTGGCAGGCACTGATCGGCATCGAAGACCGGACCTTGGTCTCATTTCTAAATAATTAACAATTGGTTCTTCATGATTAATAGCAGCTACTATTTAGGGCGATTTTGTCGATTACACACCGCCATATAGAATAGGTTTAAAATTTATGTTTTGCATACCACATGGAGAGAGCTAGGAAGCACTGTAAGTCCTCTAACACAAGCATTCATCATTAGATTCAATGGTGAGATTTCCACCATAGAATTAACTTGCACGGCTTTTTTGCTATCTCCCTTTGATTTCGAGCATCTAGGACTTAAATGAAAATCTATAAAAACGATAAGCACTTGTATGAAAACAGATCCAAAAAAAGTGAAAACCCAAAAAAGTTAAAACAAGGGGACTGCTAAATAAACTTTGACCTTAATTAAAATATGTAATGTATTTTCATTGTCTTGAGTTCATAAAACCCTCATTGTTTTTAGGTACATTAGGAGGGGAACAAAACCCCTCCCATGAGCAAGGCAGGACCCACTAAGGATTAGAGCCCAAAACCCAGTCTGTAACTGCCTTGTGTATCGCCTAGATTTTCGAAGTGATGGCACTTCTATCATACGTGATCGAGTAGTGTTCTGAAGTACTGAGCTTAGGCCACGCCTTCACGGGGGTGTCTGTCTCAACGGTTTGCGTCCGAATAGGTTCTTGCATGCTTACGGGTGATTCCATTGCGAGAGAGGACCAAAGTTGTGGTTTCACCTATCGGTTTCCTCTCTCTATTTCTTTGGCTGAGTAGGGATCCAGGAAGGGTTACAAGGACCTTTAAAAGTATAGACTATATGTTACAAAGGAAGAGGACAAGTACGAGATACTTTTCTGGCAGTACTCTCTCTTCTATAGGATTAGCGTGCTAAGGACTTGTTATAAGATATGCTTGAAATAACAACTCTAAAACTGAAAAGATAATAAATAGCCAAACCTTCAAGGCTTTACATGGCGTTAGTTGGTGAACCCAATTTTGTATTATGTTTGTATGGATCTAGATTAAGGTTCAAAGAATAAAGTCCCACGTAATTGCGCAAAATTTTGATATATGTGTCTTTTTTTATCCCCTCTCAGTTGGAGCATTTGCTACTATTTTACACTCCATTTTATTCCTCGTTGACCATTGTATCTTTCCTCCTGCATCGATCTCCCTCTTGCTTCACGATGTCGATCCATGGATGGTTCAGTCGGGACCCTGCCGGCACCTACATTGATTCCATAGACTCGACTTCATCAATAATTCGAGGCAATTCCCGAGAACCCGATCCAGACCTTGCGGGTTGATCTCCAGACTCCTCGTTTTCTACCATTTCATTTGACCACTTAATAAACCGGGACCACTCTTGTCCTACCTTCATCATTGTGAATGAGAGTTGATTACAGTCCACATCTTTTTCATTTACAATACTTTGGAATTGACCTTGATTCTAGATCAGTCTTGGCAGTTGGGATTCAATTGCAAGTGGTCTGATTGGGAATTTTTCACATTTCAGATAGAAGACAATCCCAGTCTTGGATCCGAACACAGTATTCATCTCTTCGGACTAAGACCCCGAAATGGCTCCTCAAGGAAAAGGCAAGGGTCGACAACCACCTTCCCAATCAGAGCAAGGACAGATGCCTGATCAGAATCAGTTGAATGCTCTGTTGTTGGCATCTATCTAGGCCACTAAGCAGCAGCTGACAGAGCAGGCCCTATCACAGACTGCATTCCAGGATATGTTGAATGATGTTATGAATAAGCAAGTAGGAGGAGGAAGAGGAGACATACCAGCAGGGGGAGGAGGTGGACCCCGTAAGGACCCCGATGCAGAAGAGCCAGAACAAGGGAGGTCGAAACCCATGCTAAAAGAGACATATAACCCTGGAGACAGCCAGATAACCAAGTGGATCCTCATTGCAACGATGCATGCTTACTTTGAGCTGAAGCATCGGTTCCTTGCTCTTCTCCCATCTTTTCATGGGAATACCAGTGAAGATCCCTACATTCACCTACAGTAGTTTTCATGCATCTATCGTACTACCCACAACCCCAATGTTCCATTGTATGTAGTGAAGATGATGGCGTTCCCCTTCAGTCTATAGGAAAAAGCCCTATATTGGGTCAATCATCTAGGAAAGGATGTGACGACATGGGAGTAACTGAAGTCTGCCTTCTTGCATAAATTTTATCCTCTCGATCGGCTCAATCATATAAGAGCCAGAATCAGCAACTTATCCCTGGAGGCCCACGAGAGCATTCATGAAACCTATGAGAGATTCACCGATCTGCAAGAGAAGTACCCCCATCATGAAATTTCAAGGACCAGTTTGGTCCAACACTTCTTCGGGGGCTGAACGTAGAAAGTCAAAGGTTCGTTGACGCAGCTTGTAGAGGATCATATTTCAACAAGGATGAAGATGTAGTTTGGCAGATTTTTTAGGAAATGGCCGAAGGATAGGACACCCTCTCTTCATCCAAATCCTATCAGAAGCAACCCTAGATCCTCCAGAAACAAGTCCATATGGTAGTGTCTCGTGAGGCGGAGAGAGATGAGAGCTCCAACCTCAGCATCATCAGGGGCCATCTCTCAAAGGTTGATATTATTGAAAAGCGATCACATGACCTCAAAAAACTTGCTGTGGTCGAAAAGAGGACGTAGCACTTAGATAAGCTGGACCAGATCACCAAGCAGTTGGAGCTGTTGGTGGGTACCATCAGTTCGGTCCAGTCGGCAACACCATCCACAGAGGCTCCAACTGAGAAGAAAGATGAACCATCACCGCCACAACAACCTCAGCTAAGCCAGCAACCACCGGCAGTCTAGCATGTGTACTACGTGCAGGCGCCCGATCAGGGCCCGCTGTACAATAGATGATTGTCTACCAGCCAGACTTCCTTCCATCATCAGATCCAGCCTTCCCACCACCACCCCTGATTCAAGAAGTCAACGGTGTTTAGAGCAATGATGCACAACTGACCCGTCTTACCAGACACCTACAGGGCCAGCAACAGGACAACAAGGCATACCATCAGCCACAAGGTGGTCATTTTGGACATTCCTCTCAACCCCGCCTCAGTATCACTAGCCTCCACAGTACAATAACTAATGGAGGAAGCACCGGCAATACCAGCAGCCGCAGTACCACCAGCCACAGTCATACCACCAGTATGTGGCTACACCACCTCCGTAATATCAGCATTACTCTCCTCCCTCTTACCACCAGTACCAGCATTTCCACCTCCTCATCACCACTAGCAGTTGCAGCCTCAACCCTAAAACACTCAACAATAGCATGGTCTGCACGATGAACCTTCTAAGGTGAATCCTGTGAACCCTACTGCTGACTGCTTGGCCCAACTCGTCAAAGGCCTTGCAGACATGACGAAGAAGCTAGAAGACCTAACCGCTACGAAAACTACCATTCTGGTGCAGGTCAAAGCTAATACCAATAGCGTCAAAAGGAAAGAGCGGGTAGAATGTGTTGTCCAGTCTGTGCCTGTAGAGTCAGATGAGTGTACTATTGCTTTATCTAATGTTGTCACTCTCAAGAGTGGTAGGACCTTGCCTCCGTCTGCCACAAGCCACGGGAGGAATAAAGCTTCAGGTGAATCGCCATCTTCTGCATCAACCGTACTAGCCACAGGAGCGGGTGAGGAAGAAGAAGGAGGAGGAGCCATTCCAGTTTCCATTCACCACCATCTCCACCAGCAAAAAGAACAAAAAAATCAGAAAAGGCAAAAAGACCAAAAAGATGTTGTTGAAGTAAAGATGTGCTAGCCACGGAGGAGCCCACAGCAGCAGTCGATCCAACACCAGCCGACGGAGCCGAGACTGTGTCTTTTGCTTTTCCACCAGCATCTCAGTTGCCAGCATGTGCTCCTTTCCGTGCACCGGATGTACAACATATTGTGGACAAGGATTTTGTTGAAAATAAAAACTCTGTTTCCGATTTCAGTGTTGTAAATATACCTTTTCCTGAAGCAATAGTAAATTCCAAAAAAATGCAAAACGAAAAAGTGCATTATCTGATCTCAGAGTTGTGGACATTATTAACAATTTGACTGTTGAGATTCCATTGATGAAAATCATGGAATACATGCCTGCTATGAAGAAAGGATTGAAATAAGCAATGATGAATCTCCATTTCATCACCTTTATTCTATCATTTTGGCCTTTAAAACCCCTATCTAATGCATGTAAATAGCATTAATTTGTACAAAATAGCATTCATCATTTATTGCATTTATTGTGTAAATAATATTTTTTTAATGCCAAAATTATAGAATAAAGGGAAGAAAAGAAAAAGAATAAAATATCAAAGATATTTTATGACTCTAAACAATAATTGAGTTGGTCGACAAGGAATAAAGTAGGAAGGATAAGGGCCAAAAATACAATAAAAACCCCCCATTTATTTATTCATTCAATAAAGCATTTTTGCACCTATTTTATTATTTATTATTTATACATCAAATAAAGAAACTTTGTACATGAAAGTTGTAGATAATAATATAAATAAAAATACAAAATTAAGTTTGTACAAAAATAATAAACACGGTACTTTTTATGCACAAAATAAAAAGCCCAAATCCCAACTTCACAGACACATATCTTCCAAATAAAAACTCAAAATGTATCAAAATCATCCAATTGTATATAACTTTTGTAAGTTGTTTAATGGAGGTGGTTTCATATTTTTTGGAGTTAAGGTGTGAAAGTTAGGTTTTGGACCCTCATTGTACATTATACCCGATTAGAATATTCACTTTATCCATTCTTTATTACTTTTTACAATTTTATATTTTTATAAATTTTTAATTATTATTTATAACCTATATACATATTAAAATCAAAAAAAATCACAAGGAAAACACAAAAGAAAATAAGTCTATATAAAATATAGGCAAAATACCTATAATAATACATGTAAATAAATAAAAGAGAAATCCATTCTTTCATTCTTTATTCTTTTGTATTTTTATACTCTTGTAAATATTATTTATATTCTACTAAAAATATAAAGCTAAAATAAAACCAATAAAATACCTTAAAATAAAATAATGTATATAAAACATAGATGAAATACATGTAAGCATACCTATATAATATATATCATTATTTATTTAAGTGTACAAAATATATCATTAAAATATAATAAAAATATATTTATGTACATAAAAATAAGTTATACATATATATAAAATAAAATAATAAAATAAAATATACAAAATAAAAATAAAATTATCAAAATATAGATGAATATGCCTATAATTATACACTTAAAAATTAACTTGTAATAAATAACACCAAAAAAATAAAAATCATGATTAAATACTACATAAAACAATAAACATTTTTTATTTTATAATAGAAAATTAATAAAATCATTTACTAATTTTAATTAATTATTTTGAATAAAAAAATCTATTTTGTCATGTAGTGACTTGACATGGACCAATCACATCCAGGTCGCGGGTTGACCTTTGGTCAACTACTTCCCCCGACCTTCTGACTTGTCAGAGGTGTCGAATTCCTTCTTTTCTTGCATTTTTCCTGCTTGATCCCTCAATCAAATGTCCCTGATCCCTTCATGGGATTTCATCATAATTCTTCCAGGATCCACGCCGACTCCTGGCTTTGCTTGTCCATAGTCTTGATCGTTGCCAAATGTCCGGTCAATAAGGGTGCTCATCCATGTAGTTAAATAAGAACCTCCTCCTTTTGCAAATTTGGTCATCCCCTGAGTCCTAAAATCCCTCTACTCCGGCCTAGCATGCATCCTCGTGACAGAGGAATTTCCCTTGGAGCTTGGCGACGGTTGGAGAATGAAGGAGGTGCACCTACGGCCACCTCGTCGGCGATCCTGCTCCCTGGCCAAAACCTAGGTTAGAGCTGCGTTATTTTATGATTTTTAGGTAGCTTTTGATTTCGCCTTTGATTTCATGCATTTATATTAGCCCGTAGACCCTAGGGTTAGCCTAATATACCCAATTCATAGTTCGTCGTAGCTCCGCTCCGGCGAACGTTTCCGCCGTATCTCGACCTATCTCTGACCATCCTACCACCCCCATTTCGTTTCTCCTCGCTTCTCCACCTCACTTCATTAGTCGTTCACCCCATATCGACTCATGATCGGGTTCGTCGTGCTCCTTCCACCACCTTCGCCAGAGTACATCTCCCTTTGCTCCATCTTCCATCCCTATCCACCAAATAAGGCCCCTGGTGTTGGCAGGCCAAAGGATCCCTTTGGGGTCGACTTTGCGTTCACTACAAGTACTTGGAGGTGCCTTTCTTCCCCGAGCTCGCCGACCATCACCAGACCTACAGGACTCCTTTTGATGCTACCAGTAGGTGCGGGGGTGGTCGGGGAAAGCTTTTTGCACCAAGCATTGTCTCCAGGAGGACGGAGCATGTCTACATCATCAGATGAAGCTCGACCCACGTCGTGTTCTCCCATGTTCTTTCAAGGGGGTTCACGGCCATTAGAGTGAGCTGGTCCCCCAGGTTCTCTATCCATCGTCTGATGCATCACACCAGAGCCATCGATCGCTTGTCAAAGATCTAATCTGGGCCTTCATCGATGAAGCATCATCGTGCCACAAGAGAGCAACGCGTGGCTAGTGAAAAAGAACCGGTCGTTGGCCCGCGCCTCTTTAGGGTAAATTGCATACATGCCCCACTTTTTTGTATTTACTATTTAGTGTTGTAAATAAATCTTGTAGTATAAAAAATTGGATGTTTTGTAGAAAGGCCCTTGTATTTTTGTTAATTGCTTTTGGGTCCATTCCACGTCACCTCAAGTGCCATCTCACGTGAGGTAGTGAAAATTGCACTGATTTTTGTAATTTTTAAATAGTTTAATAAAGTTTTATTTACATTGTATATTTTTTGAAATTGTACTATAGCCTTGATGTTTATTTTTATTGGAAATATGCCCCTACTAGGATATGAATTTTATGAATTTGATCTATTCCTTAAAAATAGCTATTGTGCTCCTAAAAATTCCCAAAAATAGGGATAGATGCTTCTTTCTATGTACTTTCATGCTCTATATTTATTTTACATTATTGGGCTTTTTATCCATTTATTAAAATCAAAGAGCATATCTTTAGTCTCGCTTAGAGAATACCAAAAAATATTAAAACATCTTGAAAAATTCCATATGTCTATTTTACCTATTTTAACTCCAGTCCAAAAATCACTAAAAATGGAAAAAGAAAAGCTTAAAAATTGGAAAATCCCAAAATATTTAAGAAAAACTAAAAAACATTAAAAAAATCTAAAAATATGCTTTTCTATTCTATAATTTTCTTTATATAAATATTTATATATTAAAATCGATTTGGTTAATATTGGAGCCTATTTACTATTTTTGTATTCAAATCTATTCTGGCCCATTTATTTAATCCCCTATTTGGGATATTTTTGACTTTAAAACCCCATAAAAATTAGCAAAATTTCAGAAAAATTACAAAAACATTAGAAAATTTTATAAAATACAAAAACACATTTTATTTTCTATTTTATTTATATTTAATAGTATTTATAAATATAGTCCTCTATATTATATATATAGTCTTATAAATAGTTATATTATATTATTAAAAGAAAAAGAAAATGCAAAATATAAAAATATAAAAAAGAAAATATAAAATGATAAAATTAAAAACAAAATACAAAATACAAAATAAAATAAAATATATAATTCAAAAATCCACAAAACAATAAAAATGGACAAGAGGATAAGAACAAGTTTTGTGCGCATCATTTTTGCCCCCTTCTATCGTTTGCTCTCTGAGTTCGACCTCTACACATGCTTACACCTATACACTTTTGTTGTAGAGTTATAATAAATTTTAACTCCACATTTTTTATAATTATTGCTCAATTCGTATTGTTGGTTAATTGTTGATTAACCAGAGGTTATAATCTGAGGTCGCTTCAATGACTATCAGTCCACCTTGTGGATTGACAAGACCTTGACAAAATCTTTGTCATCAAATGGTCCCCTTGCCAGGGAGCAACGCCGCATAGACCAGGATTCTTTATTTTGTCATGTCTCTCTTGTTCATTTATTTTGTATTTATTTATTTTTGTCTTTTTGTTATTTTTCATCATTATTTAATATTAATTGTGAACTATTCGACATACCTTCTTGTTTAACTTTGTTACGAGGGATCGCCACACGAGGGAGAACTTCCTAGGAGGACCTACGCACCCAAGCACCGCGGAGCCAGCTTTCAGACTTAGCTGGTAGGAGAGAGCGGTAAAGGAAAACATGAAGGAACTTTTGAATACAGCTCCACCACATTGTCCTTATTATTTATTTTTACTTTTTATTTTGTAATTTATGTGAGAAAGTGAACATTTCTTTGTAATAATTTGGACTCTCAAAGGCACAGAACCTTCGCGAGGTCCATTGCCCGAGGGATTGTTAACTTGGGGGCGTCGCAGGCTTTTTCATATTTTATCGCTTTATTTTTATTTGTTTTCTGATTATTATTTTATTTATTTTATGTGAATGAGCCCTAGCTTAGGAATTGTTTGCTCGATAGATTAAGATCCAAAGCCCTAATAAATTTGTGTGTACCTATAGCTTTGCTTTTGGACTTAGTCAAATCATAATTGCTATTCATTTGGATTTGAGATCGAGCGCCGAGAGAAGTGTTATACAACGCTTGCATGATTCATTGTGGCGGACATCGATGCACTTCAAAGACCTGACTTTTGGATCTCACTTCTAGATGTTTAGCATATTGTTCTTCACGCTAATAGCAATTTTGGTACCTAGAATGATTTCATCGACCGCATTTACATATAGTATAGATTTCAATTCTGTTATGCATTCCGTATGGAGAGAGCTGGAAAATACTGTAAGTCTTCTGACTTTGCATGCATCATCGATTTCTGACTTGCACGGCTTTTCTGACCTTCTGCCTCTGATTTTGCTCAACTAGGATGTTAAATGGAATCGAAAACTTTGTTAGGCACGTGCATTGAAAAATAACAAAAAAAGTGATAATCTAAATAAAATGGGGGTTATTAATTCTATTGGACTTTATAGTTAAAATGTAATGAATTCATTGCTTTGGGGAGAGCAACCCCCACCTTGTATGAACACATTTTACTTATGCGTGCACGCTAAGGATTAGTACCCAAATCCCAAGCCTATCTTCGATGTGTACAACTTCTTGAAAATCACCTAACTCTAAAAATGAAAAGATAAAATACCACATCTCGATCTTCACTGTGTTGAGTAAGTGAACTGGGGGTTTGCTTTGTACATTGATTGTAATTTTGAGTCCATCTGCATTTTCACCTTCTTTGAGTTTTCGGTCCCATCAGTGTGAGTCGTCATTTTTTATCATTAAATCTCTCTACCTGTCTTATTTATATATTTCCTCATTTGCATCCGAGTTGTGATATTGGGTCTTGAGCTTCATCGTCTTTACCGGATTTTGCAGTTTTTTCTCCTTGCTCATATCACCCATATCTGGTTCAGTTAAAAGAGATCATCTCCTTGAACCAAAATTTTGTCTGTATCTGCTTTCATCTCACCCACCCTCCTCGTTCCCTTTGTACCATCCCTTCTTATACCCAGGATTGTTGTGCTTATAGATAGAGCCCGCATCTAGGTTTTCGGACTACATTAATCATTTGAGTGAGTCGAGCCCATTTTGAGGATGCTGAGATTGGTGTGCTACTTTTGGTGGATCTGACTCTGATATGTGCATAGATACTACTGAGGATTTCGATATTTACACGATCGTAGGTGTGACTCTTATTTGAGGATCTCTGATCTCGCACACCGGATTGAGAATGTGATGTATTCCGATGATTTGATGATGATTTTATGATTTATGATTGGACGATCCATTCTGCAGTTCCTTCCGTCTTGATTTAGAGGTTTGATTGACTATCTTGATTTGTACTTCAGAGAGATGTTGTTTGGGAACCCACATGACTTCACTCATCTCCTTGTCCGATCCATCCTCGATCTCCTGACTCTTTCAGCCACATGTAGCACGTAGAGGATTTATGCTTACATCTTGAGCCATCTCAGCTACTTTGATTGACTTGAGGGACTGCATTACGACTGAAGAGATTGACTTTCTCATCCCTCTTGTGATCTTAGGTCCTTCGACTGAGGATTGAATTATTGATGATTTTGAGGACCTGAGATTTGATGCCAGTATTCCCATGATTTGATTGACTTAGTATGCATTACTCCCTGAGGACTATCTGCGAGAAAATGCAACATCTTCTTTACGATCGGTTTCACTCCCGGCTTGTGTGTCCATCTTGTTGGAGCACGAAACCGAGTCGTCAGATGTATGACATTAGTCTCAATGTCTGAGTGTGCATCCAATCTGTCGGTGCACAAGGATAATTTCATGGACTCCTTCGAGTCTTCTCTCCTTAGCAGTCCTCGCAAGGATGAGTCATACTCTTCTGACTATTCTCTGACCAGATCATAGTACTCCCCGAGGGTTATCTGCGGGATACTATGTCACTTTCGTAATCTTTCGATGTCTTCTACTGGGTAGCCGATCTATCATCTATCGAGACCAATATGTCTGACTCCTTTGAATCCCCTCCCCTTGACGACCCTCGTAAGGTTGAGATATGTTTCGATATTCTCTACTTAGTTTGCACCACTCCCCGAGGACTATCTGCGGGAGGATACAACACATTCTTTACGCTCAATTCCTCTTGTTGATTGTGTCTCTGATATCGTGGAGCACGGAATTGAGTCGTCTATTGTACGCTTCTGGTCTCCACTGCCTTATTGTGTATCTGATCTATCGGATCTTGGGACTGATCTGTTCGGACTCCTTTGAGTCTACTCTCCTTGACAGTCCTTGCAAGGATGAGTCATTTTCCTCTGATTATGCCATCCTTAGTAGGCAGTATGCTCTCTAAGGGTTATCTACGGGACATTGCTACATTTTCTAGATCTGTCGGTCTCTTCTGCTGGTAGCTGATCTATCGCCTATCGAGACTGCTTCTATTGATCTGTCTAATGGACCTGACTCCGTTGAGTCCACTCACCTTGACGACCCTCGCAAAGGTGAGCTATGTTTGATTATTCATTGACTAGTATATACCACTCCCCGAGGGTTATTTGCAGGAGGTACATCATTCTCTAAGAACTCAGTTTCACTTCTGGTGTCTCCTATCTGGTGGAGCACGAAGCCGAGTTTTCTGAGTTGTGTACTTGGTCTCCTCTTTGATTGTGTCTCCAATCAATTGGAGTATGGAGCTGAGTCTTCTGATTATTTTTGGGACTCATATGAGTCTGCTCACCTTGATGACCCTCGCAGGGTTGAGCCGTGTCATGTGATATTCGGTGTATCCCTGATATGTTGACCTTATGACCACAAACTACCCCACGGCAGAGAGAGTCTCCTATTCTTCACTTCTTATAACTTTCTGATACCATGACTGACTTGGAGGATTCTGTACTGCTCACTCTTCCTCCATGTCTTCCAGTATCGGCTCCGATCTCACATTCCTTTCCTATGAGTCGATGATCTCTTACGTGCTACCGGATTCTGATTTAGTTTCGATCTGTTTTCACCGGTAGCTGACACTCACTTGAGTATATATTAGGGTGGCTTATCACTTTCTGACTGCGTCATCGTTCTCACAGGGAGACGATGACGAGAGCATGGTATTCGCATATCAGATACTGTCCTGCACTTCATCAGCCTATACTTGTTGTATATACGTGTTTTGTCTTACATTCCTTCTTTCTCTCATATGTCATGCATACCCCAGATCATTTGCCATATATGTGTGTATATACTTAGGACGTACCTTGTCTTAAGTATAGGGGGTACACCCCGTGTTGTCCTTTCTCCGTTCTATTTTATCACTCCCATTGTTGCTTATACTTAGGGATCTTTTACCCTAAGTATAGGGGGAGTGATACGTACATTCTATGCGATCTTTTCATCTATATTCATATATCTTTTCTTCTTTTCTTCTTTTCTTGTTTTCGTTTTCGCTTTTCTTTTTCTACCAAAAGAGGTGTCGCCCCTTTTTGTCAGCCTTCTACACTTAGGATGTACTTTCTCCTAAGTGTGGGGGGTGTACCCTGAGTTCTTTTATTCTTTGGTCCCATACACGGTCTCCTCTCTTGTTGATTTGCTCTACTATACTTAGGGATATCTCACCCTAAGTATAGGGGGAGACAGATCGAGCTGTGATCTATTTATTCCCACCCTTAACCCTCCATGCCTTGGGAATATCTACTATACTTAGTATTATTTGATCCAAAGTATAGAGGGGAAGGTTGACTTATGATTCATTTATCTCTTCATTCTTTCATTTCTTATTTAGTCATTGTAGTACAGGTTTTTTGTATACTCAGTACGAGTTATGTCTTCTCTTTTTCTTTTTGATCTATGAGGACATAGCTCAAGCTAAGTATAGGTGGATCATATATACTCTGTATATACTTTAGCCATAACTCGTACTTTCGTATTATTACTAATAAATATGGCTAAAATACTATTCATATATATACAATTCATTAATAACAAAATGCATTCTTATTCCTCAAATTCTTTTTGTATATACTGATTAATAAATCAGGTTAAAAATATTTTTTGCAAAATGATTTGAAAAATGGTTTGACCTGTTTGGAAAACTTTTTCTAAAATATTTTCAATCTTTGTAAAAATATTTTAATTTGTAAAAATTATTTTCTTTGTGTGAAATAAAAGGTTTAAAAACCTATTTGCAAATGATTTTGAAAATGGTTGCAAAATATTTTGAAATATATATATATATATACAGTTTGAAAAATCTTTGCAAAATGGTTTTCAAATGTTTGTAAATATTTGCAAAAATTATTTTGTACTATAGTTTTCAAAATTGTTTGCAAATAAATTTGAGGAATACATGCATTATTAAAATATAATATAATATATATATGCCTACAAAATAAAACTCTTTACCAATTGTATATATATACCTATAAAAATAATAAAATTTTAAACATGTAAATTCTTGAAAATTCTTAATCCTTATAAGTAAATAAAAAGAGGCATGCTTGTGTAAATAGTTGTACATACCTTACATTTTTGTGCCAAAAAGTGTATTTGTTTTTCAAAAATTATTTGTAAAATCTTTTTGTTAATTGCATCATTCTTCTGTATTGTACATAGCATTTGCATAGCATTCACATTCTTTCAGGATTGAGTTTGATGATTGAACTAGTCCAAATAAAGTCAAAGATTGGAGCATGGTTGGACCTTATTGCGCCTAACCTCACTAGAACCTTATGGGAACTAGATTTAAGGTACTTCAGGTCCATTGGGACTTAATTCTTTGAGACTCGGGATTGGGTTCAAGTCACCTCAACTGACTAACTAGAACTTTTCGAGACGCACGCATAACTCTTGCCGGTCGTGACCTAACTTGGACACTTGCATCTTTCAATTGGCTCAACTCAGTTGGAGTAGTAAGGGGAATGGATTTTCCGGTTTGAGATGCACACGAGTGGAAACATTCATCCTCGTCTAGGGAGGGAAGTGCACCCAAACCTGATCCACTGGCCATGAAGTCTAAAGACATGAAAGTGTGGGTTGCAATAATGCTTCAAAAGAGGGATAGTATTTTGGCCAAGAGGGAAAACTCCTTATGTAAATGTTGTTGTATATAGTATTTTTAAAAAAAAAACTCCAAAAAAGTGGACAGACTTATTGAAAATAAAATGCATGCAGAGTATGTATGTATGTTGTATGGTCAATAAGCAAGCTTGAGCATCAAAGTTATACCATGTGAGCATGCAGCTGGATGACTTGACTGCACTGGTCATGCATCCCAGGATAGGTAGCTACACTGGCTACCATCCATTCTTTTATTCACCTCCTCCTCTTGAGTCAGATGCCACTTGAACTTAGAAGGGAATACCCTGCTCCTTGAGGAAAGAGTTGTTGGATTGGAGAATCATTGGGTTGTCATTCCGGAGAAGTCAGTTGTTTTGTCGTTTCAGTTGGGGGAAGCCGCTATCACTTATATTGTACAAGTCAGCTTCATAATTATAAGGGTTTGCGTATGATGTAGGCTAGTTCTGACCTGGCTACTGAGATGGTTTGAACTGAGTTTTGTGACTCTCGAAGGTTGTTGTGTTTTAAATTAGGTTTCCGACCAGGTTCCACACACATTTTCACACCAAGGTCTGACATGAGCTCCAAACTTTGATTTTGTGAAGATAAGTTTAATAATTGAAATCAATTCCAACTATTCTTTCTTTTTCTTTTCTTCTTTATTCTTTTTGTACTTATTGCATAAGTGTTTGCTAGGTACTAGCAAAGGCAAGTATAGGGGGTGATGAATCTCCATCTCATCGCCTTTATTCTATCATTTTAGCCTTAAAAACCCTAGCTAATACACGTAAATAGCATTAATTTGTACAAAATAGCATTCATCATTTATTGCATTTATTGCGTAAATAATATTGTTTTTAATGCCAAAATTGTAGAATAAATGGAAGAAAGAAAAGGAATAAAATATCCAAGATATTTTATGATCCAAAACCCTGAGACCAAGTCAAGAATTGAGTTGGTCGACAAGGAATAAAGTAAGGGGATATAAGGGCCAAAAATACAATAAAAACCTCATTTATTTATATCATTCAATAAAGCATTTTAGCACATATTTTATTCTTTATTATTTATACATCAAATAAAGAAACTTTATACATGAAAGTTGTAGATAATAATGCAAAAAAATATAAAATTGAGTTTGTACAAAAATAATAAACTGTATTTTATGCATGAAATAAAAAGCCCAAATCCCAGCTTCACAAACCCATATCTTCCACATAAAAACTCAAAATGTATCAAAATCACTCTAATTGTATATAACTTTTCATAAGCAATTTAATGGAGGTGGTTTCATATTTTTTGGAGTTAAGGTGTGAAAGTTAAAGTAAGAAAATTCCTTTAAAAATTAAAGGAAAGTTTTACAAAGCAACCGTGAGACCTGCTATGCTTTATGGTTCTGAATGTTGGCCTGTGAACCATAGACATGTGCAGAGAATGGTTGTAGCAGAAATGAAAATGCTAAGATGGATGTGTGGACATAAACGTAAAGATCGGATTCGGAATGATGCAATCAGAAAGAAAGTTGGTGTAGCTCCGATCGAGGATAAGATGCGAGAAAACCGCTTAAGATGGTTTGGTCATTTGCAAAGAAGGTCAACTGATGCACCAGTTAGGAGATGCGAGTGTTGGGATGT
This sequence comes from Ottelia alismoides, assembly GCA_037367405.1. Lineage (NCBI taxonomy): Eukaryota > Viridiplantae > Streptophyta > Magnoliopsida > Alismatales > Hydrocharitaceae > Ottelia > Ottelia alismoides. The sequence continues at coordinate 198,551 of JAZKJV010001373.1, forward strand.
TGAGCCGGCTAAGAGAGGGCGAGGACGGCCCAAGAAGTGTTGGAAAGAGACTGTACGAAGGGATCTTAGTTTTTTGGATATAAGTCCGAGATTGACCCAAGATAGATCTGAATGGAGGCGAAAAATCCATGTAGCTGACCCTACTTAATTGTGGGAAAAGGCTTTGTTGTTGTTGTTAAGGTGTGAAAGTTAGGTTTTGGACCCTCATTGTACATTATACCCGATTAAAATATTCATTTTATTCACTCTTTATTATTTTTTACAATTTTATATTTTTTATAATTTTGTAATTAATATTTATAACCTATACACATATTAAAACAAAAATAAAATCACAAGGAAAACACAAAAGAAAATAAGTCTATATAAAATATAGGCAAAATACCTATTAATAATACATGTAAATAAATAAAATAGAAATCCATTCTTTTATTCTTTATTCTTTTGTATTTTTATACTCTTGTAAATGTAATTTATATTCTACTAAAAATATAAAGCTAAAATAAAACCAATAAAATGCCTTAAAATAAAATAATGAATATAAAACATAGATGAAATACCTATAAGTATACCTATATAATATATATCCTTATTTATTTAAGTGTACAAAATATATCATAAAAATATAATAAAAATATATTTATATACATAAAAATAAGTTATAAATATATAAAATAAAAGAATAAAATAATAAAATAAAATATACAAAATAAAAATAAAATAGTCAAAATATAGATGAATATACCTATAATTATACACTTAAAAATTAACTTGTAATAACACCAAAAAATAAATAAAAATCATAATTAAATACTACATAAAAACAATAAACATTTTTTATTTTATAATCGAAAATTAATAAACTAATTTACAAATTTTAGTTAATTATTTTTTAATAAAATAAGCAATTTTATCCTGTAGTGACCTTACATGGACCAATCATGTTAGGTCACGAGTTAACCTCTAGTCAACTACTTCCCCTGACCTTCTAACTTGTCAGAAGTGTCGAATCCCTTCTTTTCTTGCATTTTTCCCGCTTGATCCCTCAATCAAACGTCCTCGATCCCTTCAAGGGATTTCATCATAATTCTTCCAGGATCCACGCCGACTCCTTGCTTCGCTTGTACATAGTCTTGATCGTCGCCTTTAAATGTCCGGTCAATAAGGGTGCTCATCCATGTAGTTAAATAAGAACCTCTCCCTCCTTTTGCAAATTTGGTCATCTCGTGAGTCCTAAAACCCTTAATTCCGACCTAGTGTGCATCCTCGTGACAAGGGGAGGTCCCCTGGAGCTTGGCGACAGTTGGAGGATGAAGGAGGTGCACCCACGACCACCTCGCTGGTGGTCCTGCTCCCTGGCCAAAACCCAGGTTAGAGTTGCGCTATTTTATGATTTTTAGGTAGCTTTTAATTTCGCCTTCGATTTCATGCATTTATATTAGTCTGGAGACCATAGGGTTAGCCAAATATACCAATTCGTAGTTCGTCGGAGCTCCACTACGATGAACGTTTCCACCATATCTCGATATGTCTCCGACCCTCCTACCACCCCCATTTCGTCTTTCCTCGCTTCTCCACCTCACTTCACCAACCGTTCACCCCAGATCGACTCCTGATCGGGTCCGCCGTGCTCCTTCCACCACCTTCGTCGGAGTACATCGCCTTTCGCTCCATCTTCCATCCCTATCCACCAAATAAGATACCAGCACCTTCGTTTTCTGTCTAAGTTTCTTGTAGGTGCTGGCGGGCCAAAGGATCCCTTTGTGGTCGACTTTGCGTTCACTGTAGGTACCTGGAGGTGCCTTTCTTCCACAAGCTCATCGGCCATCACCAGACCTCCAGGACCCCTTTTGATGCTACCAGCAGGTGCGGGGGCGGGTCGGGGAATGTATTTCGCACCGAGGAATGTCTCCAGGTGGACGGAGCAGGTCTGCATCACCGGATGAAGCTCAACCCACGCTGTGTTCTTCCATGTTCTTGCAGGGGGTTCGCGGCCGTTAGATTGAGTTGGTCCCCCAGGTTCTCTATCCGTCGTCTGATGCATCACACCAGAGCCGTCGATCGCCCGTTGAAGATTTAATCTAGGTCGTCGTCGATGAAGTGTCATCGCACCGCGGGAGAGCGACGTGTGGCAAGTGAAAAAGATCCAGCCCTTGGCCCACGCCTCTTAGTTCGACCTCTACACATGCTTACATCTATACACTTTTGTTGTAGAGTTGTAATAAATTTTGTTGCTTAATTTATATTGTGGGTTAATTGTTGATTGACCAGAGGTTCTCGTCTGAGGTCGCTTCGACGACTGTCGGTCTGCCTTGTGGATTGACATGACTTCTACGGAACATATGTCATCAAGCATGTACAAACAAGCATCAACTAGCATGAAACAACAGATGTCGACATGTTGAGAAGCATGTTCTCACCATGGCCATGGTGCCAGCCAAATCTCCCACAGAAAAAGCAAGACAATGGAGCACCTTAAATCAGTTGTGAGATTTTCGATCAAGTCTTCGAGCGATCCCTGCTTGACAGATTCTTCCATCAACCTCTGCCCTCGTCATTATTGCAAGAATTTGGGCTAAGTCCTCTCAAGCAGACATGAATGATCCTTCAGTTTGCGGATCGATCCATCAAGCGACCTAGAGGTCTTTTGGAAGACGTGGTAAAGGTGCGGGACATGTAGTTTCCAGTTGATTTTGTAGTCCTTGATATGGACTCACCCGCACCCTTACTCCAGACTCCTATCATACTAGGCCGGCCATTCCTACGCACTTCAGAAGCCGTGGTTGACTATAGGTATGTGATGAATCTGTGATGATTCTGTGATTCATCATACTAAAAGATGAAATTAGAGCTTCCTTCCTAGGTAATCGGTTGCATTACATCATTTAATCTATATTTTTACCATTCATGCACTTAGAATTAATATCTGCATTTTAGCATGCATAATTGCACTCATAATCATCTTCATATTTCCACCCAAATTCATGCATTTTTAATTAATTCATACTAACTCCAATTGACCTCAAACTACCTACATTTTGTACATATTACTAACAAGATTAAAGGAAAATTTTAAAAAAATACTAACTCAAATAATCAACCCGTGAGACAAAACCCAAATTCCAAAATAGATAGACTAAAATGCTCATATCTTCATCATACAGTGTCCGATTTAGGTCTACTCACTTTTAAAGTAATACATATTCAAAGTCCTTCAAAGTAAGACCAATTTCATAAAAAATCAGAGCTCGTAAGTGGAAGCTGGGTCTTGGGCCTCTTTTGCGCATTTTGTGTTTTGGCGATTTCTGACTTGATATTTTGTGTACATAATTAATCCTTTTTCTTTTATTTCTTTTTCATTTTTATTCTTTGATGGAAATTTTTATAAAATCCATAAAAAGCCACATTCAAAATAAGATTGAGATCAAAGAAACTAACCAAGTCTGAGTGCCTCTTGTGAGTTTGTACAAATATCTCCCGATTTCCACTTTATTTTATTCTCTTAAATTATTATTTTCTAAAAATCCAAAAAAATATTATCGTGTAAATATTTATCTCTAATTTTATCGATTTTTCCTCGATTTTTCTCGTCATTAAAAATCACAAAAAAAATTATAAATCCAAAAAATCAAGGTAATTTATGTACATAGAGTACCCCAAAAATATTACTTAGCATAGATGGCCTCTTTTGCTCTTGGACCCTTCATGAAAGTTGTAGATCTCATTGAGATGAGAAATTTTTGTGTTGAGAACTTTTTGATCCAAGGTCATTTGTTATTTCTTCAGGATTTTCTTTTTTTGTTATTTCTCGATTTTTCTGGAGTTGACATGTGGCAACTCCCTGAGCCGCCATGTGTCATTCAATTTTGGTATTTATTTATGTTTTTAATAAAATGAAAAATAAAAAAATATCCCTCTCACCTCATGTGCCATACACGTGAGGGCCCTTTTCTTCCCTAGTCAATGTTTCCTCCCCCGCTATCGTCGCCTCCGCCAACCACCCGCGCAACCTCCGCCTTCCCGTGCAACGGCCGACGCCCCTTTATCTCTCCACCAGGCCTCCTCTCCGACCACGTTCCTGGAGACCTCCGTTTGTGCAGCAAGGAGAAAAATCCCTTCCTCACGTGTGCAGCACGTGAGGGGAGAGTCATTTGCATCGAGGCCCTCCGAGGAGACTCCAATTTCGCCAGAACCCCCAAGGACAAGGGTCACGTGTTAGGCACGTTGCCATTTGGAAAAATTGCGAAGGATCCCCTTGGTCTTCACTCGATTACAAGAAGATCCCTGCATTCCAGATAGCACGTGAGGTGCATATGCTCCAATGGTGAACTTGTAAGAAAGCCCCTCACTATTTTGGTAATTGCATTCGCATATTTCCTTTTAGTAAATTTTATTTTCTGTATTGCATTTAAAACCTTGTGTTTGCATATTTGTTTAAACAAACATTCATCATCATTTTAATTATTCAAAAATATCATTTTGTTCTACGACTAATTCTCTACATTGTGGCATATATATCATATTTTTATTCTTGGTGGTTAATTAATTAATATTAATCTTGCGAGAAATTGTGTATTTTGCCCAACTTGTGCTTAGAAATTCATAGTTAATTAACCGTAGTTCCAAAAATTGCCAAAAATTCGCAGATCGTAGAATTAATTACTAATAACATTATGCCTAAAAAGATTACCTTTGCATGCATAGTTTTCTTTAGAAAAATCATTTTGTGCAATTCACTAATTAATTTTTAATAGATATAAAATCCAACGCTTTTAGGGTCTAAGATTTTTTGAGATAGAGCGCCTAGTGGCATATCTTAGATAATTTTATTTACCGAAAATAAGTAGATTTAATATTTATTATAATTAATTATTAATAATCTCATTGTCTGCATTCATAAATTCATTATTTATTCATCTTGCATCGAAAAATTCCAAAAAAAATATAGTAACCTAATTTCATCGCATTTAACATGCTGTCCAAGTTTTAGGATTTTTGGAATTCTTTTAATCAAAATTTGCAAATTAGCCCATGAACTTTGCCAAAATTACATTTGCCTCATTTATTGCATTTAAAAATATCAAAAATAATGCCTATTTGAAAACCTAACTTTGTAATCGACTTTAAACCAACCTAAGGAGACAGTTGCTTCCTTGAGTTCGACCTTAGACTTACCAAGTAAAAAAGGCCGCTCACTTTAATTGACACATCAATTAAAATAGTGGCTTTTGATTAACCCATTTTGTGCGAGGTACCATGTGACTCGGAGCGATCTTCTTGGAGACTGACGCATCTCGGAGTGATCGGATACACGCCTTTTTTAGATAGAGTGATCTTTTATTAACTTGTAATTATTTGTTAATTTCCGACCGTTCCTGATCAGGTTCTCGCGTGTGTAAAGAGACTGAACATTTTTCTGGGGTGTGTCGGCTTGTTTCACCCCTCGATGAGGGTGGGGTCTGACTTGAGTGGTTTGTAGTACTAAGATCGCACCGCGACTATTAGAGCTACTAGGATTGTGTGTGCTCGTAGGACTAGGACCACACTGCACTTAATTATATGCACTAGATTGATTTTCATTTAGCCAAATTAAATTGTTTAATCACTCGCTAATAGAAATTCTTGTTCTAGGTGTGATTTCCTGTGCATGCATTAGATTTATTTTTCTAGGGAAATTTCAATTTTGTTTACCATATTGCACGAATATTGCGAGGAAGCACTGTAAGTATCTCTGACTCAACATTCATCATCGTGTTTTCCGTTTCACGGCTTTTTTGATTCTCCCTTGATTTTCATTCACATAGGAATAAAGGAAATTGGAATCCCCATGTAGACGTGCATTGATCCCCACTCAAATTCAAAGTGATAACCAAATTAAAACAAAGGGACTGCTAACATTATTGATTATATAAAATCATATAAAATTGAAATTCATTGTTTTCGAGGGAGAAACCCCGTCATTGTTTGATTTTACTACAAGTGGGAGAGGGACGAACACTAGGATAGAGCCCAGTCCAAATTTTCAGATTAACTACTGATTCTACAAAAATGATTAGCCACTTCTCAGTGAGGATCTACGGGTAGCCGGTAAATGGTCTAGAATTCCTTAGCAGAGTGGGAGGTTTAGAACACATGAAGAACACGAAGAACGTGAAGAACATATTTTCTCGTGAAATTTCGGCAGAACTCCCCCTTATACGGGGTGATATTTCTAAGAAAATTTCAGCAAAGTTTCCCCTTATATCAGGACATATTTCTAAGAAAACTTCGATAGGGTTTCTCCTTATATCAAGGCATATTTCTAAGAAAATTCCGGCAGAGTTTCCCCTTATAAAATCATTGAAAGGAAAACAGCAGGGAAGCTGAACATGAATCGAAAACCTAACTCACGAAGCAAACTAAGAGAGGATCGTACCTTCCTCTTTCTGGTTCTCCCGGCAGCACTTCGTTAGCACTCCTTTCTCACCTCCTACTCCTCCTCTCGACCCTAGCCCTTGGGGTGGTGGTGGTAGTAGAAATCGTAGAGAATGAATAGGTGGGGGCTATTTATAGGCTCCAGAAAATCGCTAACCATGGTTAGAAAATCATGGTTTAGACCTTAACCGCGGTTAGCGGCCCATGATTTTGGTACATGGTTTTGGCCATAACTTATCCGAAACTTAGGGCTTAAGTTAGAACATTCCAGAGGATTCTAGATTCGCTAATGACGCTTAATTAACACTAATCGTGATTAACTTTCACTAATTGCCATTTAACTTTTGAGGCTTACGCTTATCTTTTGCTAACTATTGATTAGTGTTTGTTAATGATCATTAGCAATTTTCAATCCATCATTAGTTTCTTTGATAATGCTTAACTAGTCTTAATGATAGTTATTATGAGTTAATGATGTCTTAATCCTCCTCACTTCTCTTTCTTCCGAAAATCATAACAAATCGAAACGAAGTCTGATTCACTCGAAACAAATTCCGTTGGTTTCTCTTAACGAGCCGGATCTTATGATATAGGATCTGTGAGTTGCCAAGTTCATGGCTTTACAATTATAACAACCTTAAAGGAAGTCCCGTCCTCGAGAATAGAGGTACGGGCATAACAACCTTAAAAGAGGATTGAGACTATAACAACCTTAAAGAGAATGAATATCATTTCATTCATAATGAACATATACAGAATACATAGTTTTATCATTCAAATAAGTATATGTACTTTCTTTTATTTCTTCCTCAGATTCCCATGTTGCTTCTTCAAACTATTTGTTGTGCCATAATACTTTAACTAGAGGTACCTCTTTGTTTCTCAACTTCTTGATATCCCTGTCTAGTATTTGCATAGGTATTTCTTAGTATGTCAAGTTTGGTTCAACATGCAGATCATCATAGCTTATCTTATTCTCAGGATCCTTGATATACTTTCTCAAATTTGATATATGAAAAACATCATGTATTGCCGAAAGATGTGGAGGAAGTGCAAGTCTAGAGGTGACTTTTCCAATCCGTTGAATAATTTCAAAGGGACCCATGAACATGGGTGCTAACTTCCCACGCAAGCCAAACCTCTGAACACCCTTTATAGGTGATACTTTGAGAAATACAAAGTCACCTACCTCAAATTCAAGGTCTCTTTGTCTGGTATCACTATAGCTTTCCTGGCAACTCTGAGCAGTCAATAGTCTTTTTCGAGTAAGTTCTACAGCTTCCCGTGTCTCTTGGAGTCTATCTGAATCATAAAGGTTCTCTATCCCGACCACTTGCCGACACAAAGGAGTAGTACACCTACGTCCATATAGTGCTTCAAATAGTGCCATGCCAATACTTGTATGGTAACTATTGTTGTAGGTGAATTCTGCAAGAGGCAAATGTTTCAACCATGATCCTTTCCATTCTAAGGCACATTCTCGTAACATATCCTCTAAAGTCTGAATCGTATGTTCTTATTGACCATTTGCTTATGGATGATATGTTGTGCTCAAGCATAGTTGTGTGCCTGAGGCTTTCATGAAGTTCTCCCAATAGTGTGAAGTGAGTCATGAATCTGGATTGGAAACTACTTTCTTTGGGATACCATAGAGACGGATCACATGTGTAATATATAACTCAGCAAGCTGGTATGGAGTGAAAGATAAGCTTATTTGAATAAAGTGTGCTACCTTGGTCAGACATCTATTGTAACCCAGATACTATCTTTACCACCAGTCATCTGAGGTAAGCCAGCAACGAAGTCCATGGAAATGCTTTCCCATTTCCACTCAGGTATAGGGAGGGGTTGTAATAATCCTGGTGGCTTTTGGTGTGAAGCTTTTTACCTATTGGCAAGTAAAACATGAATTTTTGAACTCAGCAACATCTTTCTTCATTCCTGGCCACCAAAAGTTTAAACAAAGATCCCTATACATCTTCATAATTCCTGGATGAATAGATAATCTAGAGCAATGCGCTTCACGTAAGATGTCTTTCCTCAGTTTAGGTATGCTTGGTACACAAATCCTATGATGGTTATATAGTGACCCATCTTGTATCTGGAATCCCTCTATCTCATTCTTCTCAAGTTATTATCTCAAGTCTTTAAGGACTAGATCATCCTCCTGTCCTTTCTATATTCTATCTCAGATCTTTGATTTGTATCGGTAAGGAATAATTATAGTATTAATATTACTATCAAATGGTTTCCATTCACTTAACATTGATAGTAAACCCCAGAAGTGGATAGCACTCACTAACCAGGTGAATAAGTTCTTCGTCTAAGGGCATCCGTTGACGTTCCCCTTACCAGGGTGGTAGGAGATAGTGCAATCATAATCTTTCAGCAACTCTAGCCACCATCTCTGTCTCATATTGAGCTCCTTTTGGTCAAATAGATAAATCAAGCTTTTATGATCGATGAAGATTTCAAAAGTAATACCATACAGGTAGTGTCTCCATATCTTTAAAGCGAAAACTACGGTAGCTAATTCAAGTCATGTGTTGGGTAGTTCTTCTCATGTGTCCTAAGCTATCGTCATGCATACGCAACGACCTTACCATGTTGCATAAGAACCGCCCCCAAGTCCTTCTTTATATGCATCAGTGTACATTGTAAACCCTTCACTCCCAGAGGGTAGAGCAAGGATGGGTGCAGATGTTAGGCATTCTTTCAGTGTTTGGAATCTAGTTTCACATGCATCGGACCATATGAATGGAACTTCCTTCTGAGTCAGCCTAGTCATTGGCAATGCTATTCATGAAAAGTCCTTCATGAATCTTCTATAATATCCAGCTAATCCCAGAAAAGATCATATTTCTATGACAGTATTCGGACATTCTTAACTCATTACCGCATTAAACTTTGTAGGATCAACTGATATACCTTCCCCAGAAATAACATGGCCTAAGAAAGGTACTTCAAATAGCCAGAAGTCACATTTGCTATATTTAGCATACAATTTGTTCTTCCTTAGAGTTTTAAGTGCCTGTCTGAGATGATGTTATGCAGATACTTATCCTTGGAGTAAATAAGCACATCATTAATAAAAACTACTACAAAGTGATCTAAGAACTCCTTGAATACTCTATTAATGAGATCCATAAAGGATGTTGGGGCATTTGTCAGTCCAAAAGGCATTACTAAGAATTCATAATGCACTTATCTAGTTCGAAAAGCTATCTTGGGAATATTTGTATCTTTAATTTTCAACTAACGGTATTCATATCTTAAATCAATCTTGGAATACACATTTGAACCATGTAACTGATCAAAGAGATCATCTATTCTTGGCAAAGGATACTTGTTCTTTACAGTCTTCTTGTTTAGTTGTCTATAGCCAATGCACAACTACATTGACCCATCCTTTTTCCTGACAAATAAGACAGGTGCATCCCATGGTGAAGGACTAGGACGAATGAATCCTTTATCTAACAGTTCTTGCAACTGTACCTTTAACTCTCATAACTCAGTTGGTGTCATCCTATACGGAGGGATAGAGATAGGCAGAGTATCAAGTATGAGAGAGATTTCAAATTCAATCTCTCATTCAGGTAGTAATCCAGGTAGTTCCTCTGGAAATACATCAAGAAATTCGGACACTATAGGTATATCTTCCATCATTCTGTCTAACCCTGATGTAGTGGTTACATAAGCTAAATAGCCTTGGCACCCTTTCTCTAACAACTGTTGTGCCTTCAAAGTAGAGATATATTCGACATTATTATTGGATATATTTCCAATGAACTGGAACGCTATCGAGTTAGGAAGGTGAAACGTTACTGTCTTATGGAAACAATCAAGACATGCCTGATGCCTTTCTAGCCAATCCATACCTAGGATAAGATCAAAGTCCTCCATTTCTATTAGTAGTAGTGAAACAGGTGACTGATGTCCCGCTATCAGTACTATACAACTATTCAGGATTTCTCGGATTATAAATACTTGTCCTTCTAGTCCCTTGATCGGATAGGATTGTTGTACTTCTACCGGTATCTTATCCAAAGTGGGTACTAATCGTCGAGCAATAAATGAATGTGAAGCAACATAATCAAATAAGGCATGTACTGAAAAGTCATGAATAGTAATGGTACCTCGTACGACCGTGCCTGAATTGTAGCTTGTTCTTCAGTGATTGCATTGAGCTGGCCATTAGGAATAGGCAAGCTAGAACCCGCAACACTTTGTGGTGGTTGATGTATAGGGGACGTTCCTTGTGAGCCATGATCTCTACCATGTTTTCCTCCACGCATTGCTCCATTGCTCGAGGTGGATGTTATATTGTTAATTGGGGTTGGTTTAAATCCCGAAACTCTCAACTTCGGACAGTCTTTCTTGATGTGTCCTTCGTGATGATAGTAAAAACATATACGTGCTCCTGTTTGAGCTGAAGACCCACTCACAGAGGTGCTAACTCCTGCTGCTGAGTCACGAGGATATAGTGGAGGTCTAGAGAAACCCCTTCTTCCAGATAGTTCCTGGCCCAAAGTCTGTGGCGAGCTTATACTAGACCCGACTAGATGATAATAATTGTCTCCTCAGTTATAATTCGCCTTACGTTTGGATGGTCCACCAGTAAAGTGGAATCTTCTCTTTGGAGGTTTTCATCCCTCTCCATCTCAATACGAGAGGCGATGTCCATGGCTTCATCTACAGTGGTGGCTCTAAAACCTGCAAGCTTCTCTCTCAAATCTCCCTGAAGACTGCTAATAAATTTGGTAAGACACTCTTGTGATGAAGCTTCTAAAGCTGGGGAGTAACATAGCAGCTCTGTAAATTGAATATGATAATCTCGTACATTCTTGGATCCTTGGGTCAAAAAAGCCAACTCCCTCCTCTTCAATTCTTCCCAATGGGAGGGACAGAAGTGAGCTCGGAACCTTTCTTCAAAAACATCCCATGGAACAGGATCTACTATTTCTTGGAAATGGCTCTCCACCATTGTCTTGCATAGTCTGCTAAGGAGTAATCAACGAAGTGCACCCAACTATCTGTTGGTGCGTGTATTATTCTCAACATCCTGTTGATGTCATTAAGCCATAGTTATGCCTCAGCAGGTGTCTCTATGTCTTTAAATCGATGAATCTTTCCCTTTTGATAATTGTCTAGTAATGTTTAGTGTCTAAGAAGGGCCTTCTCCATTGCTCATTCAGCTAGGATAGGAGCAGACTCAGTTAAAGGATGGTAACTAGATTCTTCCTCCGAAAGATGGACAGAACCTTCAATCCTAGCATCCACAGGCTTAGATGCCTCGGGTCTCTCAGCTTGTGCATTGAGCCTCTCCTCCAATGCTTGATGCCTTTGCCCCATGTCTTGGAGCATTGTCATCATAGCCGTTAATTGTCTAGACACGTCTTGGTCTGCCATGATCCTGTGATGAACCAAGGTCAAAGGTCATATCCTATAAGTCTTAGCATGATGTACATAAGGGACAATGACTTGTGAATGGTATTGTAGTCTATTATTAAGATCAAAGGATCTTAATACAACCTTAGCTTCTAAATACCGCTCATAGTTGTCAATTACTAAATAAACTACTGGAGTAACCTGGCTCTGATACCAATCTGTCACGACTCCAGTTACGGAGCGTCGGATCCTCCCATATACGGATCTGGTTACTCAGCAATAATTTATCCAGCAATCACAACTAACATTCAGAAACAACTACAAATAAAAATACTCAAAAAGAAGTATTTAATACTTTTCCATTCACAAAATAAAGTTTACATGATCCATTGTCCCACTACAGCCCTTTACATGTACATCAGCTGGAAGGAAATACACAGAAATATTACTAACCACCTTAGAGAGTTGACGTGTCGCTGAATACGGTGTTTAATTCGTTCACGTTGTAGCACGTGTACTTAGCGATTCGGTCAGAACCGAGAGAAGATCTCCGTGAAGAGTGTCTCGGCTTTAATTTATATCCCGGGCAAGTCCGGGGTCGAACACAGGGAGGCAAAGGAACAACTTTGGGGATAATTTGCAAATTTAAGATCTAGATTTCCAATGCGTTTTTTTTTAGATTTTTTTAATGCAAATAGGATGCCAAAATGCACAATGCAAGTGAATTAATATACTAAGAAAGCATACAACTTAGCCAAATTAAGTTTAATGTCAAATCAGTTCAATTCAGCCAAATTATATTTTTCCTAGAATACTAATCCAGAGATGAACACAAAACACATTTTTTTGGAATTTTAGGGGTTAAAATGCAATAATGAAAAATACACACTTTTTAAGGGTCTTTTTGCAATTTATCACACAAACAGAAAGCAAAAATCATGAAAAAATTACTGGAATTAAAACATGATGCAAGGAAGCTACAGTAAATTTTTTGGAATTTTTTGACAAAATATGAATTTTTTATGAATTTTTTAGTGAAAACAGAGTGGAAATGAGTAATTAATTCCTATTAAATCCACGTTATCAAATTAATCAGAGTGTGATTTATCTCAAGTAGATATTTCGACGAGCAATCCAGGAGACTTGAAATTTCGTGAAAAGGATTTACGTGGAATTAAATAAAAATCAAATACTAAAATCACTCAATAATTTATTTAAGGCATCAGACAATTCTAATAGATGTGAAATTTGGGCAGTAAGTTAAGCATATCTTAAGGCATCATATATAATTTTTGTGAATTTTTTAGATCAACCGTGTGTAAGATAAAGTTTTAAGAGCACGGAATGGGTAAAATATGCTAAAATTCAGTTGAACATTTTTAATTAATTACCCATTACTCACAAAAATACAAATAAATATCTACAAGGTATAGAATTAGTTGCTCCACACAAAGGTATTTTTCATTGAACAAATTGATGCCAAAACAAAGTCCAAATTTCAGTGCGAACACAGGGGTATCAGTGCAAAGTAGAAATTGAAAATAAACAACATAAACCACACAGGGACTAAACTGTAATTACAAGAACTAGAGAAATAATAAATGCAATTTTTACAATAAAAAAAATAAAAGAGAGAGAAGACCTTCTTCTCCAGGCCGATGATGGTGGAACCCAAAGGGGATGGTGGGCGGCGGCCGCGCGCGGCCGCAAGGAGGAGACGGCGCGCGGCGGAGGGGCGGTGGATGGCGAGGAGGTGCGGGCGGAGCGCGGAGGGGCGGCAGAAGCGATGGCGGCCGGCGATGGAGGAGAGGGGTGCGGACGGAGGTGGCACCGCCTTGGGTGGCGCGGCGGCTGAAGAGGGGCCACGCAAGGGGGAGGGAGGTGGCGCCGCACTCGGCGAGGAGCGGCCAGGGCCGCTGTGGGCTGGAGACGCCCTTGGCAGCTCCGCCGCTGGGAGCGGAGGAGGAAGGGGGGCGGCGGCGGCGCCAGCCGCCGCTGCTCCTGTTTAGTTTTTTTTGATTTTTTTTATTTTTTTTTGTTTTTGTTTGCTGCTGTAATAAATAAAAGAGATTTTTTTTGTTTTAATTTTTTTTAATTTTGTTTAAAGAAAGAATGCAACAAATGTAAAAAAAATGATGTGGTGGTAATATGATGTAGTAGAACAAATGAAAAATGATGTGGTGGTAATTTAAAAAAAATGGTGTTAACCAAGATAAAAAGAAAACAAAATATGAGATAAAAATAAAATAAATAGAGAAATGAGAAGAAATAACTTACCTGGAGTTCGCCGGATTTGCGGAGCAGCTACGCTGGACTCCTGTTGTCGCCTCGATCCGATTGGCGAAATAAAAATCGGAGAAGCTACGCGAGCTCGATGGGGAACTCGTGACGCGGAGCTGAGCTCCGCGGATCTCGCCTGAAGGAGGTCGTCGCTTGAGGAAGATGATAAGCCGCTGTCACCGACACCACGTTCCAAGCTCTCTCCTTTTTCTATAAGAATGGCGGATGCGAAAAAATGAGGATGTACAAATGAATATAAAGAGAAGAGAAAGAGAGGTTAGAATGGTGGTGGTGTTGAATGGGAAGTTGTATTATTGGTGGAGTTGAATGGGAGGTTGGTGGAAGAATATGGAGTGGAATGGGAGTTATTAAAAATGATGGAGTTGAATAGAAGTTGGTGGTAGAGAAGTTATTGTAGAGAATGGGAAAAAATAAATACATAAATAATGATATAAAGTATGCTACTATAAATACAACAAAAATAAAGAGGGAAAAAAATAGTGGTGAATTTACAAATAAATACATACAACATGTACAATTTTTGTTTACTTTTCTAATTTGTATTTTTTTTGGTCTTTTTAATAAGAGATATTTACAACGGAAAAATACTATAAAATAATATAATTAAAATACAACACAATCATGATATTTTTGTATTTTTAGCAATTATGAAAGATACAATAAAAATTAAAGAAAGAATGAATATATACAAGGTATACAATGTACATCTAGGTCCCAAAACCCAACTTTTGCAAACGAGCTCCGATTTTAATGAAACCACTTCCGTTGGATAGATAATTTTCTAACTTGAAAAGTGAGTTTGGTGAATTTGGAGTTCATACGGAGTGGGAATTTAGCTTGGAAGTTGGTCTTTACGGCTTTTTCCCATTGGGATCTAGGAGCATTTATTTGAGATATAATTGGTTTTGTATTTTTGTATTTTTATATACATTTTTATGGACAGGTTAGAGAAAGAATTAGCCAAAAAGGAGTTGAAATGAAATTATTAAAAATACATGAAGTTTTGAGCTATTTACAGGTATAAAACTCCTTTATTTTTGCGGCTTTTTATGTGTAATTTATTTTGTACAATCTAATATACAATAATTAGTGTGTTTTATTTACAAGAGTCATTTTGTTAGTTTATTGATTTTATTGACATTTGTATGGGATTTTACTCATGGATTTTGCTAAGATTAAGATATTAAGATGATGAATCGTGGATTCATCACCCCCCTATACTTAAACTTTGCTAGTCCTCGAGCAAATAAAGAATGAATAAGTTGGGTTAACCCCTGACTGTGCATGTGAATACAAGACTTGATCTGTTCAAGAACTCTCGATTTTAGAGATCCTAACATTCTAAGCTAAACCAAGCTCTAGTCAAAAGGTACCCAATTTCCCTAATCATCAGACTCTCTTTGTATACGTATATATAAGGGATATGACTTTAAGTGTTGACTGCAGTTACAAGAGTAGAGTCACAATGTCACCCAAGGTTCCAGTCCAAGAGACTCTCCTATGGACCCGATCCTCAACACTAGGGAATAAATCATTTCTTGCATCCAATCCACCGTCTCTTTAGTTGTCAGACTTGAAAGTGTAGATGGAAGGCCAGTCGATGGAGGGCATAGGATTGTGTCATTTCTTCTCTCCCTCTCATTGGAACAAGGATCCTCTCAAGTGCCTTATTACGCAACGCATTTTTTTTTGTGTTGATCAGTGCGTCCGTCAAGAGAAGTTGGAGCCGTCTGCACTTATTTTCCTGGGAGTACACCGGGGTGTGCCTTTTTTGAGTACCTATCGTACCTTCTACACCCAGACTTGTAGCATTTACGATGCAGAGCCCTTTTTTGGTGCAAGCCCGACTCCTGGTCCTAATAGCGGTGGTCCAAGTGGACACTTTGAAATGGTTGGGAGCGCTCGCCTTTGGTGGAAGCTCTTTTGATAATTAACTTTGTGGAATGAGAGCTTTTCTTTGACATTTCATTGATTTGTAGTATTTGTGGCTAGCTCCACTGCTTTTACCAAGAGTTGGCGCACACTGATCAACATTTTTTTTATCACACCCTGGCACATAGGTAAATATCAAGAGATAGTACAAGAACCATGTTCTCATACTGGCTAAATGTGCTAACACTCAGGTTTCATGAAGCCTTCATTGATTTTATCCCATCCTCGAGCATCATTAAATCAAGTCCAAACTCAAATCCCTCATCCCAGTTCCTCAAGTGAAATTACAACTCATCTCATCATAACTGCAGTCGTGTATATGAGGTGCTGATCATATTCTTAAGGTAGAGACTAAGCATGCAATATAGCACACAAATCTTTCAAACTAGGGAAATGTGAATAATTAAGTCAAGGACCCTAATGACTAAGGCTGGTTAACTCAAAATCTCAAGACCTCATAAACCAAGTGTTCTTGATCATCACTAGTCTTGTGTGAAAGTGATTTGTGTCAGGGATTAAACCAACTTATTAGTTAGTTTTTTTTTTAGTTTTTGGTTTTTTTGTTTTTGTTTTAAGTTTTTTTATGAATGTTTTTTTTTGTTTTTTTTTTAAGTTTTTTAGAAAAAGTTTTTTTTTTAAAGTTTTAGAAGAAGTTTTTTTTTGTTTGTTTTTTTAGGAAAAAGTTTTTTTTTACCCACCCCATAATTATTGTATAATATATGCAAAAATACGTGAAAGTACGAGGTATGGGTAAAGTATATATGTAATATATACACGCCCCCCTATACTTAGCTTGTGCTATGTCCTCATGGCACTAGGTGACAAAAAGACATAGCTCGTACTAAGCGTAGGAAAGCTAAAATAATAGAAAGTATAGAAGTCGATCCGCCCCCCTATACTTAGGCTCTGGACAGCCTAAGTGTAGAAGAAGAGCAAAAATGGGACGGACGAGGTCAAGAGGAGAAATGATGAGTAAATACACATGGCGGGCATCGGTCCCCCCTATACTTAGGCTTTGGTCAGCCTAAGTATAGGACAAGAGAAGTGTGAGAACCGACGTGATCTCGAGAATATACAAAGAAGGGAGAATATGTACAAGAGTGAGGAAGAATATACAAGGATCAAGAAGGTTTGTGACGGACCTTCTTGCGGGAGCGATGGGGTGGGAAGTATACACATGTGTCGCTGTCAGAATCGTCCTCCGAAGAATAATAGTGAGGTGTGGGGAACATCCAACGGGGGTCGACACACGGCTGCTTGCTCAAGTATGGCTTTAGATAAGCCGAACTAAGCTCACTCATGTAGATCACCTCATCCGGACCTGATGAGGACTCCTTAGAAAGTTCCTTCTCTGAAACATCGAAGGTAACCTTCTTAGTCGGTTTTCTAGAACCTGAAGCATCAAGAGGAAGAGGAGATTGATACGTCTTAAGGAGTTCGGGGGAACACCTCAAGGAATCAACACTCGTCTTCTTCTTACTAGATGACCGACTAGAGGATGGAGCAACCGATTTATCAAGATTGGTCAATTTGGTCCCAGTTGTCTCCTTTGATGTATGTCCTGGATGTGGTGTGTGTGAGGTTCTGACCAGAGGTTCATCATCAGATGAGTCACCATATGCATTGTAATACTCCTGCAAGGTCAGCACACGTCTCTGATAAGGCACAGTGTTCTCAGTTGGCCTGACATTGTTGGGTTCTTGTGTCGGATCATCGAAATAATCAAGGCAATCCACAAAGGTCATGTCCGACTCACTGATAGCTTCTGGTCTTGAGTCCTCTCTAGAAGCTGTCGTGGTGGTGGTGCAAGCAGTAGGCGGTGTGTGGTTGTAGGAAGTGTCTAAACCAATGGTTGTCTGGACAGTCGGTATCTCAGGTGTAGTAGAGAGATGGGACTCAATTGTCTCTCAAAGGTCACGACTGTCTGTAACTTTATGGGTTACCTTGGAATATCGTGTGTCCTCAAAGATCGGGTGAGGTCGGAGTGCTCCCAATGCAGAGAAATCGATCTCCCGAGTCTCACAATCTATAGTTGCCTTAGCCAAGGCTAAGAACGGCTTCCCAAGAATGATCGGAGACTGGGTGAACTCTCCTCGGTGCTCAATGTCAATGATCGTGAAGTCTATCTCCAGTAGAGCACCTTGGAAAGTGACGATGACTGAAATGGTTCCGCTCGACCGTTTAACAGATCGATCCGCCAACTGAATGATCTCTCTTGACTTCTTGGCAGATCCAAGTTTGAGCTTTGCAAACACGGAGGTCGGGAGGATATTAATCGGTAAGTCATCATCGATTCTTGCATGGGTGAATGTGGTATCTTTGATTTCACAATCAAACCTAGGCAACCGCTTTACTCTGCGGCTCTTGGTTTTTCTCCCTATCATCAAAGATGTGGCCATAGACACTATATGTATCTCAGTCCTTGTTCTCTTATTGCCCGACCTTTTAGGCATCAATTTACTTCTCACAAATCTTTTAAGGTCGGGAAAGTGTTCAATGGCCATTATTAAGGGAAGCTCAAAAATCAACTTTCTATCCAATGCTTCCCTAACTGCAGGATCCAAACTTTTTAGATCTTTTCGTTTTTCAATTTTTATGGTATTTTCTGAGTTTTCAATTTTTTTGGTCTTTTTGCTATGTGAAGGAGGACTAGGAGAATGTACAGACTCTGGTTTGGAGGGAAAGTGGTTAGTAGAAGAGGGAGGTAGAAGGGACTCCAGTTGTACATGACGTGTGGTCAATCCCGTGTCTTCCAGGTTTTCAAGATTCAATCCGCGAAATCCATGATCCACATTCCTACCTGGACTCTTGATCGATCTACAAATGTCATCCTCCAATAAGTTCTCATTACACCTCATGAGAGAAGTCTGTACAATTGGAGGATACTGCTGAGAATTCGAGCTCTTATACTTAACACACCTTGACTCAGGCGTGTAATACTGGGTTGAGTATGGCCCTTCTGTATGGCAGAAGTTGGTCGGAGCCTCATCAGGCGGAGTTAGTAGACAGGGGGTCTGTAAATTAGTCGCATGAATCCAATCCCCTGTATATGTCGGCTCTCCGAATGGGTGATATAAAGATTGGTCAATGTGGTCTCTATCACTCAGGTCAATCAAGTCAGGAAGATCGTACGGTGCAGGCCTCTCCATTCGGTTTGTCTGGTTGACCATGTTGTACCCTAAGGTTAAGTCGGGATGTGTGTATGGCAATTGTTGTTCTGTCCCAACTCGAGGTGAAAGTGAGGTATGTGGGGTCAACTGATTATGCCAATCATTCATCTCAGCAGTCGCTTGCTCTTTGATTTGTTCCTTGATTCCAGCAAGCGGACGAGAATATAGTGAATCAATCCAAGGTGGTTGTGGGTCAGGGGTGCAAGAATGTGGGGTAGGTGAGAAGGACGAAGAAGTGCGGAAGTCAATCGGAGTTCTGACTTCGCGGTTGGGGTGTGGGTATGAAGAGGAATAAGTGGGTGGAGATGATCGAAATATGGTCGAAGAAGAATGACGTGGATATGATGACCAATATTCTGACATCTTGGAGGGAAAATGGAAGAATGAAGCGGATCGAGGAAGAAAGCGTGCAAGTGCACCGAATAACACACAAGACAAACAAACACAAGAGCAAACCCTGAGTTCACCTACTCAACACAGTGATGGTCGCAAAAGTCCGACCGTTTATCTTTTCAGTTTTAATTAGGTGATAAATCAAGATATCAATCCAATTACGCAAGGCTCAAAAGTAGGTTTTGGGCACTATCCTAGGGATGCGTCCTCTCCTCTCAACAATCACAATTAGCCAAGCATACAATGAGGGTTTTGCTCTCCCAAAACAAGTGTTAGTTTTAATCAATTTTTTTGGTCAACTCTGATTAGCAGTCCCGGTTTTAAGTTTGGTTATCACTTGATTAGTCCACCAAACAAAGCACGCCTAACGATCAGTCCCGATTTCCTTTTAACCTAAGTTTCAAAAACCAAGGGGAGGAAGTCGAGAAAAACCGATGCAAATGATGAAATCAATGATGCATGCCCAGTTCAGAAGACTTACAGTGATCCTCGCGCTCTACATGCGGGATGCAAGGCAGAATTGAAATTTTATGCTAATATGAATGCAAACGAGAAACCGTTCCTAGACAAGCAGTTCTATTAGCGAGTGATGAACAAGTTGAATTTGACTAATAGCCCAGCGGTCTAAGTGCGTCTCGTTAAATGTGATGTGTGGTCCTTAAAAGTTACGAGCACAAGTAATAAAGATATTCTAATAAAATGCTCTAAGAGCCGCGAGTGCAAGTCCTATTCTACGTCAATCAACCACACGACCACGAGCGGGTCCAAAGTCCAGTCCGGATACAAACGCGAGCTCTCAAACAAGAGCCGCTGGAAAGAGCAAATTACCTAAGTTATTACAACACAATAATTACGAAAATTGAAAAGAAATGCTCTCGAAAATAAATTAATTCTCCTCGCTCTTCAGCAGTCAACGCGCGTTGCGACCGTCGACCTCCGATGCACTCCAAGTCCACCGGGCCCTCGTAAGGAAAATAAAATTTATATTAGAGAGATAAACAACAAGATATATACAAAAATATGAAGAGAAATAATTGCAAAAAAAAATTGGAATAAATACAAGTGGCTCGGGGGTCAGACTACCCGAGTAAATGGAAAACTAAATCTAAATTCTTAAATTAGTCCCTAAGCCGTTTGCCTCCCCGGCAACGGCGCCATCTGACGTGTCGCTGAATACGGTGTTTAATTCGTTCACGTTGTAGCACGTGTACTTAGCGATTCGGTCAGAACCGAGAGAAGATCTCCGTGAAGAGTGTCTCGGCTTTAATTTATATCCCGGGCAAGTCCGGGGTCGAACACAGGGAGGCAAAGGAACAACTTTGGGGATAATTTGCAAATTTAAGATCTAGATTTCCAATGCGTTTTTTTTAGATTTTTTTAATGCAAATAGGATGCCAAAATGCACAATGCAAGTGAATTAATATACTAAGAAAGCATACAACTTAGCCAAATTAAGTTTAATATCAAATCAGTTCAATTCAGCCAAATTATATTTTTCCTAGAATACTAATCCAGAGATGAACACAAAACACATTTTTTTGGAATTTTAGGGGTTAAAATGCAATAATGAAAAATGCACACTTTTTAAGGGTCTTTTTGCAATTTATCACACAAACAGAAAGCAAAAATCATGAAAATTTTACTGGAATTAAAACATGATGCAAGGAAGCTACATTAAATTTTTTGGAATTTTTCGACAAAATATGAATTTTTTATGAATTTTTTAGTGAAAACAGAGTGGAAATGAGTAATTAATTCATATTAAATCCACGTTATCAAATTAATCAGAGTGTGATTTATCTCAAGTAGATATTTCGACGAGCAATCCAGGAGACTTGAAATTTCGTGAAAAGGATTTACGTGGAATTAAATAAAAATCAAATACTAAAATCACTCAATAATTTATTTAAGGCATCAGACAACTCCAATAGATGTGAAATTTGGACAGTAAGTTAAGCATATCTTAAGGCATCATATATAATTTTTGTGAATTTTTTAGATCAACCGTGTGTAAGATAAAGTTTTAAGAGCACGGAATGGGTAAAATATGCTAAAATTCAGTTGAACATATTTAATTAATTACCCATTACTCACAAAAATACAAATAAATATCCACAAGGTATAGAATTAGTTGCTCCACACAAAGGTATTTTTCATTGAACAAATTGATGCCAAAACAAAGTCCAAATTTCAGTGCGAACACAGGGGTATCAGTGCAAAGTAGAAATTGAAAATAAACAACATAAACCACACAGGGACTAAACTGTAATTACAAGAACTAGAGAAATAATAAATGCAATTTTTACAATAAAAAAAATAAAAGAGAGAGAAGACCTTCTTCTCCAGGCCGATGATGGTGGAACCCAAAGGGGATGGTGGGCGGCGGCCGCGCGCGGCCGCAAGGAGGAGACGGCGCGCGGCGGAGGGGCGGTGGATGGCGAGGAGGTGCGGGCGGAGCGTGGAGGGGCGGCAGAAGCGATGGCGGTCGGCGATGGAGGAGAGGGGTGCGGACTGAGGTGGCGCCGCCTTGGGTGGCGCGGCGGCTGAAGAGGGGCCACGCAAGGGGGAGGGAGGTGGCGCCGCACTCGGCGAGGAGCGGCCAGGGCCGCTGTGGGCTGGAGACGCCCTTGGCAGCTCCGCCGCTGGGAGCGGAGGAGGGAGGGGGGCGGCGGCGGCGCCAGCCGCTGCTGCTCCTGTTTAGTTTTTTTTATTTTTATTTATTTTTTTTTGTTTTTGTTTGCTGCTGTAATAAATAAAAGAGATTTTTTTTGTTTTATTTTTTTTTAATTTTGTTTAAAGAAAGAATGCAACAAATGTAAAAAAAATGATGTGGTGGTAATATGATGTAGTAGAACAAATGAAAAATGATGTGGTGGTAATTTAAAAAAAATGGTGTTAACCAAGATAAAAAGAAAACAAAATATGAGATAAAAATAAAATAAATAGAGAAATGAGAAGAAATAACTTACCTGGAGTTCGCCGGATTTGCGGAGCAGCTACGCTGGACTCCTGTTGTCGCCTCGATCCGATTGGCGAAATAAAAATCAGAGAAGCTACGCGAGCTCGATGGGGAACTCGTGACGCGGAGCTGAGCTCCGCGGATCTCGCCTGAAGGAGGTCGTCGCTTGAGGAAGATGATAAGCCGCTGTCACCGACACCACGTTCCAAGCTCTCTCCTTTTTCTATAAGAATGGCGGATGCGAAAAAATGAGGATGTACAAATGAATATAAAGAGAAGAGAAAGAGAGGTTAGAATGGTGGTGGTGTTGAATGGGAAGTTGTATTATTGGTGGAGCTGAATGGGAGGTTGGTGGAAGAATATGGAGTGGAATGGGAGTTATTAAAAATGATGGAGTTGAATAGAAGTTGGTGGTAGAGAAGTTATTGTAGAGAATGGGAAAAAATAAATACATAAATAATGATATAAAGTATGCTACTTTAAATACAACAAAAATAAAGAGGGAAAAAAATAGTGGTGAATTTACAAATAAATACATACAACATGTATAATTTTTGTTTACTTTTCTAATTTGTATTTTTTTTTTGTCTTTTTAATAAGAGATATTTACAACGGAAAAATACTATAAAATAATATAATTAAAATACAACACAATCATGATATTTTTGTATTTTTAGCAATTATGAAAGATACAATAAAAATTAAAGAAAGAATGAATATATACAAGGTATACAATGTACATCTAGGTCCCAAAACCCAACTTTTGCAAACGAGCTCCGATTTTAATGAAACCACTTCCGTTGGATAGATAATTTTCTAACTTGAACTTTAAAAGTGAGTTTGGTGAATTTGGAGTTCATACGGAGTGGGAATTTAGCTTGGAAGTTGGTCTTTACGGCTTTTTCCCATTGGGATCTAGGAGCATTTATTTGAGATATAATTGGTTTTGTATTTTTGTATTTTTATATACATTTTTATGGACAGGTTAGAGAAAGAATTAGCCAAAAAGGAGTTGAAATGAAATTATTAAAAATACATGAAGTTTTGAGCTATTTACAGGTATAAAACTCCTTTATTTTTGCGGCTTTTTATGTGTAATTTATTTTGTACAATCTAATATACAATAATTAGTGTGTTTTATTTACAAGAGTCATTTTGTTAGTTTATTGATTTTATTGACATTTGTATGGGATTTTACTCATGGATTTTGCTAAGATTAAGATATTAAGATGATGAATCGTGGATTCATCAAGAGTAAAGCTACGATGGTTGACTGGATGGCTAAAGTCCTTGCGATGGCTCACCGACGTCTGTTAGGTTTTCCAATAAATAATAGGATAACAATTAGCGAGTTCTAAGTAACGAAGAATAGAAAATTAAACAAATTGTGTAATTTTGCAAAACTTGTTGTCATTAAAAGTTACAATCCTTTCACTAATTTAAGTCATATTCCTTTCTATATCACATCAGGAATTAGTCTAGGGGAACCCCACCATTCTTGGACTCCGAAGCTGTGGATACTTCAGGATTGGATATTGCGTTGATACGGTGAGCTTATGCTGCTGCTCATCGCCTCAACCAATCCTCCAATACTACCCTGACAATTTTTCTTTTCTTTTATTAATCAGGGTTTCAAACCCCCGGCCTAGAAAACAAAGGCACACCGTCCTTGAGGACCCGATTGCTTAAACCTCAGGCTAACATTTAATCACATAACCTATCAGCTTTAAAATACATGTTATCGTGACCCAGCCGCTACTGAACCACCCGTGCCTCCACATGGCACGATCACATCTTCCGTCATTCAAATCGAATATATTGACACCCGGTACCACGCATTGCAAATCATTCATTTCGTGTGCACTTATCAAAACAAGGCAACCGTGTACCACCTAGGCAGGGTCACACCAATACGGGGTCCTTCCGATAAACATATAGGTTGCATGCCCGACCTGTAGTTCTACTCCCAGTCATTTCTTAACGTAACACGTGATCTTTTTCACGATCCAAATCAACAAATATCAATTCCCATGAAATAATTCCTCAATTCAGCCTCATATTTGCATAACCACAAAATACTAAGCATAGACTTACACATATATTAATTCATCTATTTATATACTCATAATTATGCTCATTTTAACTTTCAAACCCTAACTTTACAAGCCACTGCATCAATTCGATGCTTAGACCTTATTTTAGTTGAAATCACAAAGCAACTTTTCATATTTTCTCAAAAATAGCCAAATTAGGATTCTTCGTAGCAAAGAACATAAAATCAGAAATTTCAACGATCTCATATGAAAACCCAACAATAAAAGGAAGGATATCATTATTTAATCGATCTCTCTCTCTCTCTCTTGTATACAGTTCTTTATCGTGATTCTCTTTCAAAAGGATGATTTATGGCTCCTGAAATGATCGAATTTCATTTTCATATAAAAAACGCTAAGAACGTGCCAAGTACGTGAAGAACAAATGAAGAACACGAAGAACGCGAAGAACACACGAAGAACACGAAGAACGTGAAGAACATATTTTCTCTTAAAATTTCGGCAGAGCTTCCCCTTATACGGGGTGATATTTCCAAGAAAATTTCGGCAGAGTTTTCCCTTATATCGAGACATATTTCGAAAATTTTGACAGAGTTTCCCCTTATATCGGGACATATTTCTAAGAAAATTTTCTGAAAGAAAATATCATCTCACAGTTCGAAATTCCGACTTATATCAGACAGGGGTAGTCACTTCATAAACAGATAGGTCAAGAAGCTAACGAAGGAGTACGGCATCGAGCACTGTTTCTCATCTCCTTACCATCCCCAAACCAATGGCATTGCAGAGTTATCAAATAAAAAAATCAAGACGATCCTCTAGAAGTTTGTAAAGCCGGATAGGAAGAATTAGTCCCAACTCTTGGACTCGGTCCTATGGGCATGCAGAACCGCTTACAAGTCTCCCTCGGGCATGTTGCCCTACCGTCTTGTATATGGAAAACTATGCCATCTGCCCGTGGAATTAATTCACAAATCTTTATGGGCTATCAATATGTGTAACTTAGACTCACAAAAAGGTGGTAAGAACAGGAAAGATGATCTGAACAAGCTCCTGGAATTTCGAGACTATGCATATGATAACACATTGAAAACAAGGAGAGGGTGAAATACTGGCATGATCGGCACATCAGACGAAAGACCTTCGAAGCTGGACATAAAGTGTGGTTGTTCGATGCAAAGCTGAAGATCTTCCCAGTCAAATTGAAAAGCAAATGGATAGGGTCGTTTTAAGTTAGAGCAGTGTGCGACAATGGCAGCATTGCAATATCAGAATTATCTCCAAATGCATAGTCATTTGTCGTCAACGGTCAACTACTGAAGCCCTACCTCAAGTATGACACTTTCTTGGCCATTGTCGATTCTATCCAATTGCGCTCCGACGATACATCCATAGCACTGACAGCATCAACAGATTCAGATAATGCAACTTAAAAACTTTTCATTTAAGCTCTTATCTTTTCTTTTTTTTGTTTTCAGCTTTCGTTCTCTATTAAGAAAAATTGCTTATGTGTATCACCCCATTTTGTCAGTCTTCTATACTGAGGACGTACTTTGTCCTAAGTATGGGGGGGGGGGTTGCACCCCAATTTATTTCATTCTTTGATCCTCTCCTCTGTCTCCTCTTCTTGTCGATACTCAAGGATATCTTACCCTAAGTATAGGGGGAGTCAGCCTGAGTACGATCTGTTGATTCCCACCCTTGATCCTCCATGCTTTGTGTATAGTCTGCTATACTTAGGATTATTTGATCCTAAGTATATGGGGCGGTCAATTCTTATTCACACATTCCTTCTTTCGATATTGTTGGTCTTTTCTATACTCAGTACGAGTTATATTTTCTCTTTTTCTCTCCGATCTATAAGGACATAGCTCAAGCTAAGTATAGGGGGTCGTATATACTACGTATATACTTTAGCCATAACTCGTACTTTCGTATTTTTGTAATAATACTTAAGGCTAAAAATATTGTTAAATTCATTAAAATTTCCTAATAAAAAGATGCTTATACCTCCTTAAACACTTTTTGTACATACTGATTAATAAATAAGGCAAAAATGATTTGCAAAATGTTTGAAAAATAGTTTGAAAATCTTCTTTAAAATCTTTTTATAACTATTTGGAAAACATTTTGTTAAATATTTTCAACCTTTGTAAAATAATATATTTGTAAAAAGTCATTTTCCTTATGTGAAATAAAAATGTTTGAA
This sequence comes from Ottelia alismoides, assembly GCA_037367405.1. NCBI lineage: Eukaryota > Viridiplantae > Streptophyta > Magnoliopsida > Alismatales > Hydrocharitaceae > Ottelia > Ottelia alismoides. Next base: position 225,371 of record JAZKJV010001373.1, read on the forward strand.
AAATGATTTGCAAATGGTTTGAAAAATGGTTGCAAAATATTTGAAAATCTATATATACAGTTTGACAAACCTTTGCAATATGATTTTCAAATGTGTGTAAATGTTTGTAAAAATTGTTTGTAAAAATTATTTTTAACAATAATCTTTAAAATTATTGTAAAATGATTTTCAAATAAGTTTGAGGAGTATACACACCATACTAAAATCCTTTATACATATTGTTGCCTCAGGATCTTCGAGGATTGTTTATTAATGGATATGAAGTCGTCGTTATCCCCAAATAATCTCAGATCAAACAAACAATTTTTTTTTCTTATCTCGCAGCAAAATAATTACTAAAAATAATGTGGATCAAGACAAATATTTTTGCTACTTATTTACATGTGTAGCAGATAGGATCGAACTCAAGGAGGCTACAATTCCGAGGGTTACTCAGTAAATCGACAAAAAATCAATTAAGAGAAAAAGCAGGAATCTCAAAGGCAAACTATCCTCGATTTTTGTGGAATTTTTTATTTTTTTTTAATTTTTTTATTTTCTAATTTTCAAATTTTTAGTGATTTTTAATTTTGCAATTTTTTTGTTTTCAAATAATGGACAATATGCACAAGAAAAGAAATACGCACACCAAACTATTTTTGTATTTTTAAATTATACCAAAATGCTCAGAGAAATCTAGAGAAAATATTTTTGGGTTTTAAGGTTTGTAAATATTTTTGAGAATTTTTGTAGAATTTTCAGATGTTTTTGTTTTTTTTAAAATCAAACAGTGGCAAAAATGAGAAACAATGCACAGCTTGGAGTAATTTGCAACTTAAAAATATTTTAATTACCCAAAACTCCTAGAAATTATTTTTATGACAAAATATATACAAATATCTACAAACAGGAATTGAAATCATGATTTTTGGATTTGTAGAATTTTCTGTGATTTTCATAAGATTTTTTATGTTTTCAATTTTTTGAGTTTTGAAAAGAACATCAGTGCAATTTGGAAAGAAATTAAAAGACAATAGAACAAACTACTCTAATTTTTTTGGAATTTTTAGAGCAATATTCAAATTTTTATGAATTTTTGAATTTCAAACAAGGAAAAATGGCATGTTTTTTATTTTAAAATAATAACAAATGATGATAAAATACAATGAAAAATTTATGCTAGAAAGATAAGCACATCAGAAGCATAGCATGATTTTTAGAAGATTTATTGACTAACAAAATTATTTATTCCAAAGACAAGACCATGCAACTTTAAGTCTGTAAACAAGGACTGAAATGTAAAAAGTTAAAGTTTTTGCATAACAATATAATAAAAATAAACTGTGGGCCGAAGAATGTAATTTACCCATAAAACGTGTTGTGCATGTACTAAGTGCTGGAGCGAGCTCGTTTGCAATTTCAGAAATATCCATAGGGTTATAATGTAATTTTGCCAGTGCTTGCTATGGATCTGGACTTCTTTGCAATTTTCAAGAAAGGTGGGGACTAAACTGTAATTTTTCAATTTTTTAATTCAAAACCCCCCGCCTAGGGTTTTCCTTGTATCTTCGTTGTTCTTCAAAATGGAGCCAAGGGCTGAGATGTGCACCGCCAAAGATGGGAGGGGGGCCAAGGGGCCACTTCGTTCTTCTTCCGCCCCAAAGGGGCGGTCGGCGCGGGGCACTGTGCGGTAGCATCGGGGGCGTCGGCACACTGGTGTACGCTGCTTGCTATGGCGGTCACATGTATAGGAGTATGACGATTGCGCTGGGCTGGGGCGGCTCTGGCGGTCGGGAGGATGGCGGAGCGGCTGCCGCGGGGGGGTGAAGTCGATGGCCGGGGCTCCGCCCAAACGGAGGTCGCGTGATGGGCCACCCACGGCAGAGCAATCTGATGCGGTGGCTGCAAGGTCAGTCAGGCGGAGGTCGTGCGATGGGCAGTACGGTATTGTGCAGGGACGGCGGCTGAAGGGCTCTTGGTGGTGACGGCACGAGGCGCTGGCGTTCTCGCTAGTGATTTTTTAAAAAATTGTAAATACTAGAACATAGACTAAATATTTTTTTTTATTTGAAAATGTAGAGACAGTAACGAAGATAAAAGACTTATGTGTGTGTGTGTATATATATTTGTATAGAAATTGCAAATCATTTTTTTATTTTTTTTTTATTTTTTTTTCCTTTTTTGGTGATCCTGCAAAACAAATGTTAGAGAGAAGAAAAACAATCTATTTTTATATACATTTTTATTTATAAACAAATGAGGCCACGAGCACAAGGGCTCGGTCTCGAAATCAAATGGGAGAGGTGAATGGGGATCCGGTGAAAATTGAGGAATGGATCCGAGTCTTTGACCACCGTGCATGATCGGAGGTGGGAGATCGTGCGAGGTAGAAAAGAACGCGTAGAGATCGAGAAAGTGAGATGAAATATCAGATCGGGCAAATCAAATCGTGATGGTGGATTCTAAAATCTAGAAAAAATGACAACGAAGAACAAATGCGAGAAAATAAAAATATGATTAATCTAGGATAAAACAAGAGAAAATGGATCTCACCTTAGGAGCGGAAAAGACCTTGATCACCGCGACGAAGGCCGACTCGCTGTCACCGGACGATTCGGAGGCTAGGCACCCTTATGTGACAAGAAGACTCTCGGAGATCAGGCTCCTCTCACCAAAGATTGATCAAATTGGAATGATGGAGAAGGAGCCTTATTAATAGATAGAATGGGATTGAAGTTTGAACTTTTGAATTTTGGATGAAGATAAGAGATAAGAGAGAAGAAAAATTGAAATGAGATAAATTAGCAAGATAAATATTTACAAAAAATAACTAATTTTTTTGTATTTTCGACACTTTATTTATCTGAAAAATAAATGCTAATTTTTTATTTTTTTGTGGCAGTTAATTAAGAAAATTAAATATATACATATGTTGTATACAACTTATACAGATATGACATTATCTACATGGATAAATAAGCAAATTAATTATTATTTTTAAAAAAAAAATATTTTTTATTAAATAATTATAAAAAAAATATTTACAAATATTTGCAAAATACAATATGTACAAATACATGGGAAAATTGCACAAATTACCCCAGAAAACCAACTTTTCACCCCTAACTCCAAAAATTATGAAATCATAGCTATTTTAAAGATAATTTAATTTAGACTATAATGGAAGTGAGTTTTGTTCAATTTGAGTTCATATAGAGCCAGAATTAGTATTTCAATTATCGCTTAGTGGCCTTTTCCAAGTGTGGTTGCTTTTATTCTGTACATGATTTGGTTGTGCAATTATTTTTATTATTTAGGACACATTTTTATGTACAACTTTTATTTTAAAAATTATTTTGTTTGAGGTCAAATTAAGTACAAATAAAATAGTGAAATATATTAATATACACAGCACACAAATTTTTGGATTTTCTGAATAAAGACCCTATCTCCCCCAACTTTATTTTCTGGTCGATCAGGTCAAATCTTGATCTTCTCTCGGGTTCGGGTCAGCCTGTATCAATTACATATATACAAGCTTCCTTTTTTATTTTATTTTCTTTATTTTTCCTTTCTTTCTTTATTTATTTTATGTTAAAATGGTAAGAAGTGTACAATATTTACACACAGATGCAAGTTAGTAAGAATATGGAGTTAGTATTATATACAGGTATTTTATAGGGGAATTTAAGCTAAAATAAATGAATAAAGATGATGAAATGCAGATTCATCATCCCCCTGTCCTTTACCTTTGCTAGTCCCTTAGCAAACACTTATTTGAAAGAATAATTGAATAAAAGAAAAAAAAAGGATGAACGAAGAAACTAGGACAATATTGAATATTAAACTTATCTTCATAAAATTGTGGTATGGAGCACACTAATAACCTTTGGATTATTAGTGTGGTGGAACTTGACAAACCACCCGATCAGCTTCTCTATTCCTGCAAAAAGAAATAGAAGAATTTACGGTCGTTGTATCGACCATGTGAGTTTTACCAGAAATGATTAAGGATTAGTTAATCTTCTTATTTTATTTATACTCCTAGACAAGATGTATAGTGTCAAGTACGGGAGTGTCGAACACAGGGAGGCAAATTATTGGAAACTAGGGTTATACTATAGAATACCTATGGTAAACGGTTTCCTAATTGTTATTTTATTTTTAAGGAATTTTTTTGATTTGTATTTGAATTTTTATGAAATTAATATTATTTTTTGTGATTTTAAGTGTTTTATTAATTTTTTTATTTAATTTTAGAAAATATTTTGTAATTTTTATTTAATTTTTATTTTTTTTATGTTTTTAATTTGTTTTTCTTATTTTAATTAATTTTAAGGGTGTTTGGGATTTTTATGGGGGTTTTAAGGTGAAAAGTTAAGTGTCTATTGAAAACTGTGACGTATTTTGATTCTGAAAGTTGAAAACAGTGAGAAAATATCTTTTTTATTTTTATATAAAAGTAGATGAAATTATCTTTAGAACGATATATTGTGCGTTTTTAGGGGATTTTTATTTATTTAATTATGAATTTTTGAAGTTCTTATGAATTTTGTAATTTTTATTGGTTTTATTATTCAATTTTTATTTTATTTTTGGTTTATGATGTAAAATATAGCAAAATATACTAAGTGTATTTTTTATAGGATTTTTAAGAGTGTCTTTTCATTTTTTATGTGTTATTCAAGTTTGTTATGTTTTTTATATATTTCTTTTAATGAATTATCAATAATAGGAAATTATATTTTTTTTCAAGATATTATTTAATTTTATATATAGTATAATACTAGTTATTACTGTATACATATATTATTTTTTATTTTTTATTTTTCTTATCACGTATATGATATGTATAATATAGATATAGAGTTTATATATAATAAGAGGGGTATGGATGTAATTTATATAAATGCAGGGGGTACTGTGTAATGTGTGAAAACTGGAGGGCTCTGACGCAATATTGTTCAGGCTGCACGTATAGATCACGTGAGCTCTAAAAGGAGTGGTCAGGTATAAAATGAAGAAAAAAATCGAAGAGTATTAATGAAAATTAACAAAATCCACGTGCTTAGGCTTCTGACTCCAGGACGACAAGATCTGCTAGTAATTATCCGAATCTCCAAGGGCTGATCTACAATTTATCTAAAAAATATTGGTGTTGCACATGTAAATCACGTAACGGCAGTTGAACTGGACCTGCTCGAATTAACAGAATTATGTTGAGGACGTTGAGGAAATTTTTCAGAAAATATCCGCCGCGCATGCGCAGCGCACGCAGACGAGAAGAGCGGTGGATTGAATCGGAGCCGACGTAATTCTGAGGTGATTAAATCCTAAGTTCGTTGCGATGTTGCTTAATTTTCTGGAAGTTTGATGATTGCAGCCCGAACAACCTCCAGGTAATCGCGGGGCGATATTCTCAATCAATGGCAAATCACGAGCGGTCGTGGCTCTTATATATTCTCCGTGGAAATTGTTTGTTCAGCTCCGAGAATCACCGTGAATATCCAGCTTCTAATGTGAATGCTTCATTATTGTTCACCAGGTTGAGAAACTTCTGATTGGTTGCATATGGTGATTCAAATGTTCAGATGTTTCACTTCAGTGGTTCTGCTCTGCAACGATACTACATTGTTGTTGTGCATCTCAATGCTACACACACACTTCCAGGAAATCCACAATAGATGAGCTTCAAGTCCTCTTATAACAAGTTCCTCGTTGGAATAGATCCACACCTGCAAGTGGTTCATATGACTCGAAGATGATCTACAGAAATCAGCTTCTCTTCTTGATCCGCAAAGGATTGGATGCAAATCACACATGAAATTAGTCCAAAAAGTTTGCTTTCGTATCCCAGATTTCAACATCAAAGAGCATAACAAACGTCAATTCTTATGAGCACATGATAACCATTGGTTTCTACAGGTTGACTAATATCATTTAACAATATTTGATATATTTTTCTAGTAATGCATCAGATTTAAGATAAAAACATCTCTCCAATAGTCTAATATAGAACAATCCCAAGCTCCAGTTGATATCACTTAGAACCCCCAACTCATCAGCCCATTCAATATACGGATTAGATCTATATTAGCCGCATACATCCCGTGTAATTTCTCAGATCCGTAAACAATCAATAGATTAGTTAAATGAATCAGATCTACTGAACTTAGGTTGCAATCCAAAATTTGTGTGCAATAGAGTATTGAGATAAATGGACGGAGTGATTCATGTGTGCGGATCCGACAACAGGTATGATGAGGAAGAGAAGATGGAACAGAAACTTTCACGGGTGATGGAAGAAATTGATCGGAGAGGTGAAATAGGAAGCTTTTGTGATGATGAAAAACAACAGAAAATGGAAGGATCGAAAGGCGAAGCTGAAGGAAATCGGAAGAGATTGAGAAGAGAATATGAGAGATATGGTAGAATACCTGGAGAGAATGTGGACGTGGCCTATGAAATAGAGCACGAAGCCCCAAGTTGTTGCCTCGACACTCGGCGGAAGCGGAGGCTGAATCGTGTGGCAGAGCTTCGCTTTAACGCGGGCGATGATTGCGCCGCTTCTCCTCTTCCGCTCGCTTCTCGACGGAGGTTGATGGTGTATGTCACCCACACAATCTCTCTCACTCTCCGGGACTCGAGGGATGAAGATCGAAGCTCAAATGGCGGATCTAGAGCTCGGAGGAGATTGACGGACTTATATAGAGGGGAAGAGATGTGGACATCACCGTGGGTGACGAGAGGTGGGCAGTTGGGTCAACGACCGACCAACGGGGAAGAAGAATGGGCGTTGGAGAAGAGGATACGGGAGAAGAAGATGGGAAGAAAGGGGAAAGTAAGAGAGAGAGGGGGAATAGAGAGAAAAAAGGAAAGATAAAAATTAAAATTAATAAAATCAATTAATTAACTAAATTAATAAATAATTAATACTAAGATAAATTAAATAAATAAATTAATTAAATAAATTGAATAAATTAATTAAATAAATAAATTAGGTAAATAAATGAAATAAATTTAATAAAATAATAATATAAATTACGGTTTATTGTACAATATACCAATACAGACCCGAAAACTACATTTTTCGCATAAACTCTGATTTTAGCGAAACTAGTGTCTTTTTGTAGATAATTTAATAATATGATTTTTAGAACTGAGTTTGTTCAATTCGGAGTTCATACGGCAGAGTTATGAGGTCCGGAAAATTTAGGTAGCTGCTTAGAGGCTTTGGGTTTTATTGGTATTTTAATAGTTATATTTTTATATTTTTATTTACATTTTTAGAAGATTTTAGGAAAAAAAATTAAGTTAATCGAGTTTAAGGTTAATTAATTAAAAATCTGGGAAGATTCTATATATAGTACATATATACAACAGTTTCAAAATTCCAAAACTTGTCAATTTTATTCGAATATTTTTTTAATATTTTTAATAAATAGTACTAAGTATAAAACGGATTTTAAAAATGAGTTCGGTATGTTTGGAGTTTTCCATAAATAGTTATGAACCTCGGAAGTCGGCTTTTACGGTTCATTGCGATTAATTTATTTTTATGTTAAAAATTTTTCTGATATTTTTATAAAATAATATATATTTTTGTGGACAAATTTTGTAAAAGAGTTTGTTAGTTTGAAATAGTTTTGATGATAAATAAAATAGGTGAAGTATTTACATGGTGTAAAATGGGTAAATTGTCTTTTTGGTCTTTGTTTTCTTATTATTTTTATAGGTTAGGATCCTTATCTCCCCCTACTTATTTCTTTTGTCGACCCGGTCAATATTGACATGGTCTCACGGTTAGGATCAGTCTGTATATATTTTATATATCTAGTCATCTTTTCTTTTGTTTTTCTTTTTATCTTTATTCTTTTATTTTGGATATAAAATAAGTGTTAAATATATAATATTAGCAATTGTGGTTAGAATGATAATTAGTTAGAATTAGTGGATATTTACATGTATTTTACCAAGGATTTTAGCCAAAATGAAAGAATAAAGGTAATGAATCACGGACTCATCATTCCCCTATACTTTACCTTTGCTAGTCCCTTAGCAAACACTTATTATAAAAATAAGTGCAAGTAAAAAGAAAAAGGAAGATAAAAGAACTAGAACATGCTTGTTTCTTTAAATCGAATATCACTTCACCCAAAATCTGGAACTTGGATTCAGAACTTTGGATTAATAGTGTGTCGGGACTCTATTAGAATTAGGATTTAAGTCTCGACAGCACTCAATTTCCATAAATCCTTATCCAGGTTCACCTCAATAGCCAGCTCAGATCCACCTATTCATCATGCAAACTTTTCAGTCTTGAAAGCAATTTGACTGTGTGTGAAAGGTTTTAGCTCTTCCTGCTCTAGAGAAGTGAAGAAACCGCCCATTCCAGTTACACAGTCCCACTGGGCCCTTATCCAGCAGCTCAGTCCTCGAGGAGGGAGGTATTTCCTTATGAGGTCAGGTCGTGTTGTGTCCAAAATCAAGTATAGAAATAAGATAGAAGAATTAAGAAGAGAAATGGAGTGTGATCGGTGTAATCACATCTCCTGTGAAACCTAGCCAGTTTAGCCAAGTCTTCACGAAGACATGCATGCTTTTCTAAAGCTCGGACCCTTATGGATATTTTGGAATTTGATGTATTCGGCTTCTTTTTGGTAGAGATAATTGTTGCACTGCATAGGTCTTTTGTGCCCCGACGAATATAGAATTTTTTTCATTCCGTCCATTTTTGGGGTCTTAGAAAAAATTGTGCCAGCATATCATTCCCTCATTCGAAGCTTTATTTCAACCCAATCTCTCCCATCTTTAGACATCATCACCGCCAGACAAGGATGGAAATGCACCACTGAAATGGATTGTCCTTCCAACTGAAGGATATGGGATAATCCTCAAGCGCATCACGGAAGCGTGAGCATCGTATTGAACACGATGAAGAACGACTAGTCAGACTAGTTGTTCTATGCAGCGGAAATTAAAAAAAATTTCATGTGATGAAACCACATGATCCAAGAACACTTCTCGGATCGTTTCATATAAACCACACAAGTATTAGGGTTACCTCTTGAAGCGTGGTTGCGATCAAGTCTCTAAACGAAGAGACCTCCTGTCTCAAGTCCGATGCGACGGAGGAGACGCTTGCGAGCGCGGGGATGAATCGCGTGCTTCTCGCAATCCATGTTGGTGATCCAAGTGGCCGATCTCCTGATCTCGACACACAAGATCCGATGTCTTCTTTACGAGCGAGGAGCACTGAAGGAGACGGAGATACACGAACAAACGATCGGGCAGCATAACGACGATGCTGCGGCGATGGAGACTCTCTCTAGGGCATCCATGGTGGACGACCATGAGAGAAGAAGAGAGAGGGTATGTGGGAAGAGAAGAGAAAAAGAGAGAGAGATGTGCTTCAAAAGCATAACCCTAGAGAGCATGGTATGCCTCTCTATTTATAGAGTTTTGGGATCCATGGATCTCAATCCATGGGTCATATAAAATCAATGGATGAGATTGATTTATATTCAATCCAATGGTCAAGATTATTGTTGGTAAAAACCAACAACTAATAATCTAATTTAAATCAAATATATTTGACATATCAAATATGATTCAATCCTAAATTAGATCAAGCAATTAAGGAGAAATTAGCATAGAGATTACTCCCCATAAGGAAAGGGGGGATGGCTACCACATTCCTTGTGGGAATGTGTAGCCGTCCACCATGTCCTCATGGTGGAGGCAATCTCATGTAATCTCATGAGATTGCATATCTCCATGAATCTCTCCCATAATTTCCAATAACTTTTGTTGTGTTTTATTCTTCAAAAATAATTCACAATTAATTTTGAGAATATTGCAATCTTGCCATTGGTGAATCATACTCACAACCCAAAAAAATATAATTTCTATTTTCAATTAATTACACAATGTCTATCCAATACACATCAATAATTAATCAACAAATATAAATTATAATTAGCTTTCTCTAATACATTATAAATCACATTTATAATATATTATGAATAATATAGATAATGCTATCCACATTATTCATATCCATGATAATTAAATCACATTTAATCATCTTGGATCTCCATTCTCACGTGTCCAAATAATATGAATCACATTCACATTATTCACATCTTTGATAATCAAATCACATTTAATTATCTAAGATAACTCTCTTTATAATATGAATCAAATTCATATTATTATGATAAGTAAATCACATTTAATTATCTATTTTCTCGATGCTCGGATACTTATATCAACAGTGAAATTATCATGAACTCTTTCAAGGATAATGCGCTTTCTCCGCGAATACTTGGAGATAAGGACAGGGCAATTGTATTGTTCCACGTATAGTGACTTGGACATTGAGATCACATCTCAAATCCAGATCTCGGGCCTCCCATAGATGCTTGATTAAATCAAGACCGCAAATCTAATCTTCTCATTGAATCTGAATCACATTCAGATCAATGTCCAATATTTGGACTAAGATCAGATTACTTCTCTACTGAGAGGAGTCACTAAAATCCAGACCCGTTTCATCACTCCCTGGGAATGGAAGTGTCATGGTTATACAATCGTTTATGATCACATCACCCTCAGGTATTCCCAATACATGTACATCCTGCATACTGGAAGACTCAGAATAAACCTGAAGTATAAGATCAATTTTACACTGTCAACTTCAGAGTTTTATCATTAAGTTTCTCATTCGATCATTGGGAGTCGGTATCGATCATATAATTTCCAAAAGCATATATCATATCTAGGTCTTGATCATGTACTTTCCAAAAGTATATATCAAACCTACAAATTCAGTCAAGCTTCCAAAGCGAGACGACCGTGCACGGAATTTGATTCTTCCCAATATCTCATGAGTGATCTCATGTCTTCCGGTTTGGTAACTGAACCTGTATGATCCCTTTGAGAGATCGTATTACTCATATGCCCTTACATGCACACCAGCGCATCGATGTATAGACCTTGATTAGGTCATCAACCTATTGGTCTGCCAAATGTACATACTCAGACATATAGTAACACATATGTCTCCGGTAAGAGGATGCGTGCCAATATCATGACAGCATACGATTTAGGACTTTGGTTATCTCGATCTCGTTAAGTCAACTCTTTGACCTAACTAATCTGACACCTCCGAATCTCTATTCCTATGCAGAGGGCCTGCATCAAGAGGTCGGTCAGATATCAGCCTAACTGAGAAAGGATTGCCACCTCCTACTCAGGCTGGAGATCATCTCTTAACAATCATTTGATGGTGCTTGATGAGTCCTCAATCTAACTCTTTAGATGTTCATCCAAGCACCAGTCTCTATGGTTCAATATTTGAATCAACAGCTGTATGATCATCAAGATGGCCATGGTACATAACCCTAATTGTACTAAGGGACCTATTACGCAAATTATGTATTCTTCATTTCAGATTAGGGAATGATATTCGCAATAACATTTATTTCATAATGGCTCGTTGTGGGCTCGCTTGTCCAAAATCTCCCACTAGCCCAAAGAGCCATTAATGGGCTAATCGTTTAAACCCACACTCATGTGACAATCATAGGCTATTTAGAAAAATAGCTAGGTAAGCTGATCAGTCAATCTGTTCCCAAGAGATTATGCCAAGTCCTTTTACGGCACTTGCATATCCCCAGTAACAGTGCTCGCATCTAATGCGAATGTTGCATCTTATGCAACTAATACTCAATATAGTCAAAGCAGTTATAGTGTCCTTGATACTACAGCTCAACAATTATTATAACCAGTATTACCATAATCCTTATCAGAATACCCTTATTCCTGGAGATCTCTATCTCCTAAGGTATCTGTAGTTAAGACATTTTAGATCACTATTTATAATGTCTTAATTTCTTGAAGATAAGACTTTGAGATCACTATCTCAAAAGCTTTGCCTTCTATGAAGATATCGTTATTATTGCAATCAAGTGGTTTATCATCATAGTAGGATTAGTAACAGTTTATTACTCCCATTGCATGGTAGACATCTGGCTTTTGTACACATCTAGCATACACCCGGTTTCTTGAAACTGATGCACAAGGGCAAGCAGTTTGCATTCACATCCTCAACTCTTTGAGGTGATATCCCTTTAGATAGGTGAGTACCATATCTTTGAGGAAAAAGAAGCCTTTCTTGGAATTTTCCAGAAAATGGAAATGTCCAAGGTGTACTATTAGTGTGATTGTCCCAATACCCTCTTCTCTTTGCTTCTTAACAACTTCAGAACTAAGATCTAAGAGGTATCCTTGAGATCATATCTCGAGGTATTGAACAACCAGATTAAAAAACACTTATTATTATCATCTACATATATCACGATGAACACAATGGCACTCCCACTAAACTTCACATGGTACATCAAGATACTATCTGAAATCATAACATTTATGAATTCATCAGATCTAATGTTCCAACTACAAGAAGCTTATTTGAGTCCAAAGATGGAGTTCTCTAGCTTGCACACCTTGCTTTCCTCAATCATGAAGCCCTGGGGCTACTTCATGTGAATATCCTCAGAGAGGTATTCATAGAGAAATGCAATCTTGACTCACATCATAAAGATGTCATAGTCAACTTATGTAGCTATGGTTAGCAATATTCTGATGGGTTAAAGAAAGGTCACTGGAGAGCAAGTCTCATTGCAAGCGATGTCTTCTCTTCGGTATGTAGCTCATGGCTACGAACCGTGCTTTGAAGGTCTCTACCTTCTCATCAGGTTCCCTCTTTCTCTTGAAGATCCATTTACACCATAATGGGTCTTACCCATATAGTTGGATCCTCGAGGGTCTATATACAATATTTGTATATGAAGTCTACTTTAGACTTTATTGCTAACATCCATCTTTCCATGATATGATCTTCAGAAGCATCATCACATGAGGTCAGATCATTGTCAGATTCAACTGACACATGGAATCCATCCTCAAACTTATTTGAAGAGGTATTAATGTTTCATCTTTAATTGTCTATTTAGTTTCCGATTTCAGGAGCCTCATTATCTTCTCAAGATTGAATGAGTTCCTTTACTTCATTTTCATCTTGATTCTCAAGAGAGTCATCCTCTAAGAATCACATTCTCAGAGATGAGATCCTTTAAGAATCTAAAGGTCATAAAGTAGGTATCCAATACCATCCTTTATTTTCCTAATGAAGTGGCACTCTCTAATGCCAGATTCCATCTTAATCACATGGAACCTTATTAAGGATATATATAATGTAGTCTCTACCACATATATATATACCTGGAAACTAAGAGATAATTATGCTAAGATTAATCATTGATCAAATCATGTCACACATGATCAATTGTATCTCCCTACAACTCTATTGAGTTAAGGTTCATTAGGAGGATTGAGATAGGAATGATATTCATATCTCCATAAGGTATTCCTTGAATTCATCTAATAGGTACAAGCTACCTTGGTTAGATCAAATTCATTTCATCTTCCTTCAAACTTTGGTTCTAAACCAAAATTGAGAAATCTTTGAACATTTCAAAGGTTTCTTAGGTGAAGAGAAGAAATTTCATATCATACATAATCATCAATTGATATCACATATCCATAATGTTTACTATGATATAGATGATTCACATACATCAATATGTATGAGATCTCGAATACCTTGACATCTTCCACCTTTCCCAAAGAAAGGTGTATTGGACATTTTTCTATGAATACAATATTCATAAGTATGCAGGTTTTGAAATTTTAGACATTCTAAAGTTTCATCTCTTAGTTGTCCATTGATCTCATCAACAAACATATGTCCATAACATTATGCCAGATCATTGTCAAATGATCTTTATCCTCCTATTGATCTTTAAAGGTTTAATTTTCAGTATTAGAAATCTTAATGAACCATTCATTAATTTTCTAATTTAGTGGAGTCCACTAGATGTTAGATTACTATCTGAAATATCCCCATCATAACTCTTTATGATAGGTCTATTCCAGAATTCATGCTTATTCCCAACATTTAGAAATAAACTGAGTGTATTCTAATATACAGGTCACAGAGACATTCTCTAAGACTAAGGGCTCCCACTGAAAATATGAAGTCTATTAATCCAATGGAAATTGTTGCAACAATTGCATCACTTCCAACATGGATGACCATTAAACTTTAAGATCAAATTTCTAATATTCTGATACATATGCAACCAATTGCAAGTGTCATTAGAAGATTGAGATACAATTATTAGACATTATCTTATCAAATAAGTAAGTCAATTTCAATGATTATATGTAGATTATTCTGATGTACTATCTGATTCCTTCTCTAAGGATTCTAGATAGATTTGATAGTCATACTATCAACACATCAACTTATTGCAGTATTGGTATTCATTCAACTCTTTGGATGTCATATGGAAGTCACAGAAGTACAATCAACTCTTTGACTATGCTTCTTACTTGGGTCCAACCCATGCTTCCACTGCGCTCCCTTTATCTATAAACAACCATTGCTCAAGACAAAGGATCTTTTATGTTAAAATCAAAAATTCCAATATAAGAGTATTTCAACATTTATAAATGCTTCATTCAATTCACACAATATGAATATTATGAAGCATCATGAATGACTAGAGTATATACAGTAGAATGATGACACTCATCGTATATACATCCATTTAAGCCCTTAAAACTTAGGTTCACGTAGGTACTCAAACAATGTGAATACATCATCTCCTATAGAGTCACCATTCTGCATAATGCAGAGAACCATGTCATTCATGATTATATGTCGAGAGCACATATGTATGCCAGAACATCTTCTTAGATTTTATAATGATTATTTGATAATTACGATCATTACCGACATGTCACTTCAAAAGTACATTCGATGAGATCAAGACTTATAGAGACATACAAATCCTAGGGTTTTAGTCCTATTGTCTATTTAATTATCATTCCTCATTATTATGAGGAAACTTGCACATTGCAACCACATACATTATGTGTCCAATTGCAAGTACAATATCTGGATCATAGGTCCAATCCATGATATTCTACTGGTTATTATTGAATATAACATTGAGTGGGATTAAAGAAGGATTATTTGAAATAAGAAATTTGCATAAACATATATAAAGATATAATTTACTTTGATTTAGGAATTTTTATATCAAAGTTGTCTTGCCATGTCAACAATGAAAGTTCATTCCCTTAATCACTTTTTATGTAAGAGATATACTTACCATTATATCTCAAGCAAGATCTGGGATCTCTTTCCTTATCTTTGTTAAATCCCAATAATATGAGAACCTGTAACTCGGATAAAAAGAAGCGGGAACACATTCTGCCTTGCAAGTCCAACTTGCATCTCCCAATTCGATCTTTAACACCCGAGCCCACCACCCCTAAGGTGATGTTGACCCGTCATTAATTGAACCAACCGTCAACAGGAATACAACTCGCTATGCGCAATCCAATATCGCCCCAATAATATGAGGACCCGATATTGGGGTCACTACGCATACGTCCTTACTCTTTCGAGAAGCGACGAGCCCGATCCAAATAGATCGTATGCAGGAGCTGTCACTTCAAACAGGCATCTTCTACATAAAATATCTGGCGCCGGAACCCTTCGCCTTGACGGGAGACCATGAATGTCACTTATGTGATCCTCCATCTCTTATTCAAAATTTAATCAATTATTATGAATCATATTTATATAATTAATTCTTCCAAGAGAAGTACACATCTATTCATAATAAAGTGTTTTTAATTGGATATAATTAACTTAATCATATTAAATTAATTATCAATCCAATTTAATCAACAAACTTGATTTTACTTGAATATATGGTATTATCTCAAAGTACGTATTAATTCGAATTTTAATAATTAGAAAAATACATCATGATCTCTCAGTCATCATTCGTTCCCTACCCGATGTCATGGCCAGTACCGGTGGGAATGGGACGGGCCGCAACCGGTGCGACCCGCTACCCCAGCGTTCCCCGACTAGACACCATATCCGCCTCAGAAAAAAATAATGCCGAGCCAATCACTTTGTACTTGAGATGATCGTCGGTTCTTCAATCGATATTATACCATATAGTAATAATCAAAACATTTTTTGATTATAAGTAAATTTGCTAGACAAATTCCCAATCCTATTCAAGCAAGGAGTTTGATGATTGTGTTTCCAATTATGATCTAGATCAAATCTAAACAATTTATTGGTTGAGACCAAGTCAATTAAGGAAATAATAATCATTCAATATTTTTCAAATATTTTCCATAATTATTTCATGAAATTAACAATTAATTTCACTAATTGACAATTACATGGTTCTTGATTAGGACTGTAATCTCAACAGTGACCCCTACTTACTAAAATTAACATATCTCAATCAATTTAAATCCAAATTAGATAAAATCAATTTTCAAAGATTGCTAATTTGATTTAGGACAAAACTTAAGTGATATTTCATGCATTTCGAGGCGGATAAAAACAGTAATTAACTCACTAATCATGTTAAGATTCGCAGTTTCCGCAACAGTGAATACATGTTCATTAAAACAACCATATCTCGAGCAAACGGAATCCAAATTACGTAAACTCAGATCCTATGGTTTCCTTATTTAATGAGGGAATAAAATCCAATTATTATTTTCGTTTTTAAACAATTTAAACAGGTCTGAAAATAATTACTAAACAGAGATGCGAAAATGAAATGCGACAAAAACTTTTGCAACCCTAACGAACCCAAGTCGCCTTCGGTTTATGGATCGTATCCAAAACCTTTGATCTAAGGCTCTTATACCACTTATGGGATATGGGATAATCCTCAAGCGTATCACGAAAGCGTGAGCATCGTATCGAATACGATGAAGAATGACTAGTCGGACTAGTTGTTCTATGCAACGGAAATTAAAAAAAATTCATGTGATGAAACCACATGATCCAAGAACACTTCTCGGATCGTTTCATCTAACCACAAATAAGTATTAGGGTTACCTCTTGAAGCGTGGTTGCGATCGAGTCTCTAAACGAAGAGACCTCCTGTCTCAAGTCCGATCCGACGGAGGAGACGCTTGCGAGCGCGGGGATGAATCGTGTGCTTCTCACAATCCATGTTGATGATCCAAGCGGCGGATCTCCTGATCTCGACACACGAGATCCGACGTATTCTTCACGAGCGAGGCACACCGAAGGAGACAGAGATCCACGAGCAAATGATCGGGCAGCATAACGATGATGCTACGATGATGGAGATTCTCTCTAGGGCATCCATGGTGGACGGCCATGAGAGAAGAAGAGAGAGGGCGTGTGGAAAGAGAAGAGAGAAAGAGAGAGATATGTGCTTCAAAAGTATAACCCTAGAGAGCATGGTATGCCTCTCTATTTATAGAGTTTTGGGATCCATGGATCTCAATCCATGGGTCATATAAAATCAATGGATGAGATTGATTTATATTCAATCCAATGGTCAAGATTGTTGTTGGTAAAAAACCAATAACTAATAATCTAATTTAAATCAAATATATTTGACATATCAAATATGATTCAATCCTAAATTATATCAAGCAAATAAGGAGAAATTAGCATGGAGGTTACTCCCCATAAGGAAAGGGGGGACGACTACCACATTCCTTGTGGGAATGTGTAGCCGTCCACCATGTCCTCATGGTGGAAGCAATCTCATGTAATCTCATGAGATTGCATATCTCCATGAATCTCTCCCATAATTTCCAACAACTTTTCTTGTGTTTTATTCTTCAAAAATAATTCACAATTAATTTTGAGAATATTGCAATCTTACCATTGGAAATTTGTGAATCACATTCACAACCCAAAAAAATATAATTTACATTTTCAATTAATTACACAATTTGTATCCAATACACATCAATAATTAGTCAATAAATATAAATTATAATTAGCTCTCTATAATACATTATAAATCACATTTATAATATATTATGAATAATATATATAATGCTATCCACATTATTCATATCCACGATAATTAAATCGCATTTAATCATCTTGGATCTCCATTCTCATGTGTCCAAATAATATGAATTGCATTCACATTATTCACATCTTTGATAATCAAATCACATTTAATTATCTAAGAAAACTCTCTTTATAATATGAATCAAATTCATAATATTTATGATAATTAAATCATATTTAATTATCTATTTTCTCGATGCTCGGATACTTATATCAACAATGAAATTATCCTGAACTCTTTCAAGGATAATGCGCTTTCTCCGCGAATACTTGGAGACAAGGACAGGGCGATTGTATTGTTCAACGTATAGTCACTTGGATATTGAGATCACATCTCAAATCCAGATCTCGGTCCTCCCATAAATGCTTGATTAAATCAAGACCGCAAATCTAATCTTCTAATTGAATCTGAATCACATTCAGATCAATGTCCAATATTTGGACTAAGATCAGATTACTTCTCTACTGAGAGGAGTCACTAAAATCCAGACCCGTTTCATCACTCCCTGGGAATGGAAGTGTCATGGTTATACAATCATTTATGATCACATCACCCTCAGGTATTCCCAATACCTGTACATCCTGCATACTGGAAGACTCAGAATAAACCTGAAGTATAAGATCAATTTTACACTGTCTACTTCAGAGTTTTATCATTAAGTTTCTCATTCGATCATTGGGAGTCGGTATCGATCATATACTTTCCAAAAGCATATATCATACCTAGGTCTTCATCAAATACTTTCCAAAAGTATATATCAAACCTACAAATTCAGTCAAGCTTCCAAAGCGAGACGACCGTGCACGGAATTTGATTCTTCCCAATATCTCATGAGTGAGCTCATGTCTTCCGGTTCGGTAACTGAACCTGTATGATCCCCTTTGAGAGATCGTATTACTCATATGCCCTTACATGCACACTAGCGCATCGGTGTATAGACCTTGATTAGGTCATTAACCTATTGGTCTGCCAAATGTACATACTCAGACATATAGTAACACATC
Source organism: Ottelia alismoides (assembly GCA_037367405.1). Taxonomy (NCBI): domain Eukaryota; kingdom Viridiplantae; phylum Streptophyta; class Magnoliopsida; order Alismatales; family Hydrocharitaceae; genus Ottelia; species Ottelia alismoides. Next base: position 244,371 of record JAZKJV010001373.1, read on the forward strand.
TGTCTCCGGTCAGAGGATGCGTGCCAATATCATGACAGCATATGATTTAGGACTTTGGTTATCTCGATCTCGTTAAGTCAACTCTTTGACCTAACTAATCTGACACCTCCGAATCTCTATTCCTATGCAGAGGACCTGCATCAAGAGGTCGGTCAGATATCATCCTAGCTGAGAAAGGATTGCCATCTCCTACTCAGGCCAGAGATCATCTCTTAACAATCATTTGATGGTGCTTGATGAGTCCTCAATCTAACTCTTTAGATGTTCATCCAAGCACCAGTCTCTATGATTCAATATTTGAATCAACAGTCGTATGATCATCAAGATGGCCATGGTACATAACCCTAATTGTACTAAGGGACCTATTATGCAAATTATGTATTCTTCATTTCAGATTAGGGAATGATATTCGCAATAACATTTATTGCATAATGGCTCGATGTGGGCTCGCATGTCCAACACCAACCCCATGCAAGTCAACCTAAGTGTAAAGTGCATGAGTTCAAAATTGGTTCAAATGGAGAAGATTTAAACGGATGATACCAGGTGTCCTACTTAGGCACTTTCAAGTTGAAGTCCAAACATGGTCTCATGGAACCCAAAGAATTAAGTCTACAAGATCTGAAGAGTATCAATTCCAATTCCTAATAAAGTCTCTTTAGAATTAAGTAGATTAAGGCCTAAACCAAGCTCCATCTCTCGGACATAGATCCATTCAGTTCAAGAATCAAACTTGTTCTGAAAAATGTTAATGAATGCATCAATTTTTTTTATGAGATAGATTTTTTGGATTAAGCTTTTTAAGTAAATTCTAAAGAATTTTGCAAATTTTTAATGAATTTTTAAACTTTTCAATTTTTAGGGGTCTTTTTGAAAAGTTAGTGGATTAATTTGATTTACACAAATTTTACATGAATTTTTTATCTTTTACAAGGGATTTTATACAACTTTATATACAACTTTATATGGCTTTTATACAAGATTTTACAAGGATTCTATTTTCAAATTTTTAAGGATTTTATCAACGGATTTTACACATTTTTTATATACAAATTTTAAAGTTTTTTATAAAACATTTTTACGATTTTCTTACGACTTTTATAAATCCAAAACATACACCCATACTTTTAGAGAGTCATATTATTAAAAATACAATACAGTACGAGTTATGGCTTCTAAGGTATATATAGCATATATATACGATACTCCCCTATACTTAGCATGAACTATGTCCTCATAGTGACCAAAGAAGCGACAAAGGAAGACACAACTCGGGCTAAGTATAGATCGGTGAAAAGAATATATACGACAATGACTAAAAAACGAATAAAAGAATAGAAGTCGGTCATCTCCTCTATACTTAGGATCAAGTGATCCTAAGAATAACAGACTCAAAATCGAAGGTGAACGAGGTCAAAAGAATGTACACACTCAACGGCTCGTCTTTTCTCCCCTATACTTTGGGTAAAAAATATCTAAATATAGATAAGAAGATCAAAAGGTGAGGGACAAGCGAGGGAGCAGACGATACAAAAAACTGAAAACGATCAAAAGTGGAAATGAGTGAGATCACCCCCCCCCCCATTCTTAGGGTAAAGCACACCCTAAGTATAGGCAACAACAAGGGTGATCGAACAAGACAACGTGAAGAACACAACGGTGTCTACACCCCCCTATACTTAGGATAAAGCACATCCTAAGTATAGCAAAATTCTAGATCAACCTAAGGGTGTAAGATAAAGAGAAGTAGGAAAGAATGAATATCAAAAACACGTATTAACAAGGTGAAAAAGAATGAACAAATCAACGAACTGTACATGCTCAAGAAAGCTGAAGAGTTGCCTTCTTGCGTGACCAAGGAACAATAGAATGTACAAGATTCATGTCAACATTAGGGTCATCCTCAGAGATATCCATATCTGAATCGGAGGATCCCTAATATATGTTGACCGGTGAGGAGCGGCCCAGATGGCCAAAGAGATGGACAGATCTCATCTCTGAAAGTTGCTCCATGGTCTCTGAAGTAGACGCGATGAAAATGTCAAACTCTGCTGCAATCTGATCTATCTTCTCATCAACAAAGCCCTTACTTGAATCTGCGTGCACAGGGGGCTCAATAACCTTGCTACTAGAAGGCTCAAACAAAGTATCTATAATTGAAACAGGTTCAGCCTTCGGAGTACGTGCCACCAGCGGTTTTGCCTTGATGATGTAGATACTACAGATCTCGTCAACACATCTCCAGACATGTGTACTAGGATCACCAAAAGATGTGATCTCCAAGCTTTCCTCTCTAGAGAGGAGATCTTGGGACATGATAGAATCAGGATGGATAGGATCATGTTGTATCTCAGCCGTGATCACACATGTCTCGGAATCTGATGGTTTGGAATCACCCTCGTCCGATGGCAGAGTCTCTATCGGCTCGGAGTTCGATTTCGTGCTGCTGGGATGGAATGTGATGCTATCTGTCCCATAATCAATCACGGCCTTGGCTGCTCGCAGAAAAGGTCGACCAAGAATAATAGCAGCATCATGTGATGGTACCGAAGAGTCAGAGTCTAAGACAACAAAATCCAAGGTAAATTTTGTGTCTTGTACCATCACGACGACATCATGAAGTATACCCTTCGGCCTCTTGACCGATCGGTCAGGAAACAGGAGGATCATTCGGGCTCGCTTCAGAGGCCCTAAATGAAGAGTCTCGAGAAGATGGAAGGGTAATATGTTCACTGAAGATCCGTTGTCCAACAAAGTGTGCTTGAACTCGTGATCTGAAATTTGACAGCTGACGAATGGCGCTCCAATATCTTTATTTTTCCTCTTGGCAGATGTGTGCTTGATGGTGCAACAAGTGGTAATGGTCAGCACTTGTTTCTCAGATCAATGATTGTGCCTCTTCTTCCTTTTCGGTGTGGTATGCTGCTTCGGGCATTTCTGAAGAAGAGGAATGTGGACCAATGCCTTCGAAAGAGTGAGTTTGATCTGAATTCGATCCATCATCTCTTTCGAGAATTTCGACGCTTGAATTTTTTAAAATTTTCTGATTTTTCTCCCTTCTCTAGATTCAGAGCATCTGGGAAGGGTATATGTACATCCTCCGTATTAGTCTATACACTCGGAGGATAAGAAGGAGAAGAAAATCTTTTTCTAAAACAGGGACTAACTCTATGAAGCGCAGATGCTCGAGATTCGTCAGAAGAGTCAGAAGTCTTGTCTTTATTTCTTTTTCTAGATTTTCTCCTTTTTCTATTTTTTTGTGATTTTTCACCTTCGCTGTGAAGAGAATCAGAATCTGAATGTAAACATGTGTTGTTGCCTATTGTATGCTCCTTCAACAACTCATGTGAAGTGGGAATATATGCAACTGATCTCTGCTCTGTGATAATGCTGGTGACGAAGTCTTAGAAGGTATCCATTTGTTCCCTTTGATAGACAGTCTGGTCATGAATCAAATAGATAAAATGATCGAATGTGGAACTATCTATGTCTAGACTCTCGAAGTAGTGTCCCACATCCACCTCGGGTTGCTGAAGACGCTCGGAACGATCAAGTGAATCTGAGAAGATATGCTCCTGAGGTGGCTGCTCGTAGCACTGGTCCTGATATGGAAACGGAATCGGTTGATACGTCGACTGAAGCAGCAAGGACTCTCGCTCGGTCTCTTGGATTACCTAAAGAGTAGGTATACAAGGTTCCTGAACAGGGAAGCACATGACCGACTCATACTCCGTTGAAAACTCAATGGAAGAAGTGTCGATCTATGAGGATAAGAGCTCTCCACTACTTGCTCAATGTCCATCCTTGAGACTACATCAGTGTCCACATCAATTGCCTGATGTGCGATCCCTGAATCAACGGGAAGTGGATCGCATCGAAGTGGTCTGGCATGACCCTCGTGTGCCGTCTTGACATCAGAAATCTCTCCGAAGAGATTCCAGAGCGAGTCCTCGTCAAGACTGCGGTGTGAACCATTACACAAGGCATCGACCAATGCATGCTGCTCTGTGGTCATCCCATATAAAATATCTGAGCTAGCTCAGCTTTGGAAATCCCGTGATCCAGAAATCTCCTCAGAAGAATCTGGAATCGAAGCCACATATCATGTAGAGGCTCGTTGGGATCATGAGAAAAATCTCTGATAATCGACCACATAAAGTTTGATCGGCTAATGGGGTAAAATTTCCTAAGAAAGGAATCTCGAAGTGTACCCTAGTTGGCTCTCTCCTTTCTCAAATGTCGGAATCATCTCGCAGCTCTATCCTTGAGTGTCAAGGGAAAGGTTTTCATCATAGCGTCCTCAGGTGTAATATCTGAGTAAAAATGAGTGCTGCAAATCTCCTCGAACTCATAAAGATGCTCGTACGGTTCCTCATGTGGCTTTCCATGAAACTTCGGTAGCAGCAAAACGAAGTCTGGATCAATCGGAGAAATCGGCAAAGTCGAAGTAGAAACTGACTCAGCTCCCGATGTCGGCTGCTCAGTCTGCACCCTCGTCTCAGCAACACGTGGACCCGAATTTCTCATCTGATCTAGAATCAGCTCATGGGTCTCATATATCTGCTCAGTTATCACTGTGATTAAAGGCTGACTCGAGAGAAACGAAGAAAGGGGGATGGAAGGAGACTGAGAATACAAGGAAACAAAAGGAGAAGATTCTCTGAGGTCTGAGTCACACTCGGAGAAGGTCAGAGGACTCAACACAGGCTCGTGACACGAGATGACTCGAGCCGACCTAGATGATCGGGTAGGCACGCCAGTAAGCGGTGCCGCAAGAGTTGACCTAAGAGATCATCTACCCGTCATTGTGATTAGACAGATGACTCCTGATCGATAGAGAGATAGATCTGAGATCTGAAAGATAGGACTCACACCACAAGTCAGACACAAAGCAAACCCCGAGTTCACCAATGCAACTTTGGTGATGATCGTCAGAGTTTGGTCGTTTATCTTGTCAATTTTAAGTTTGTTTGGCAACCAATATTCTCACAGATTAGCGAGATCATATAGGTGTTCGAAACTTCTACGGCATACTGTCCCGAGTTCTCACCAGAAATCCCCTAGTCTCATCTAGTATGGGAGTAAGTACGGACCGTTTCCGGCTACCCGTGTTATGTGAGGACAGAGCCTTACGCAGTGTCCTCTAAACCTCCCACTCTACTAAGTACACTCAGGCCATTTCCGGCTACCCGAGAGCACCCACTGAAGATAAGGCGATTAAAGGCATGAACTAAGTAGTATTTCGATAGAAGCCCGGACTCTGGCTCTGTCTTATGGGTCGTCTCTCACTCGCAAAGTATTTCGATAGATTCTTGCAAAGAGAAAATGGAAGAATTTACGGTCATTGTATCGACCAGGTGAGTTTTACCAGAAAAGATGAAGGATTAGTTTATCTTCTTATTTTATTTATACTCCTAAACAAGATGCATAGTGTCAAGTACGGGAGTGTCGAACTCAAAGAGGAAAATTATTGGAAACTAGGGTTAAACTATAGAATACCTAAGGTAAATGGTTTTCTAATTTTTATTTTATTTTTAAGGAATTTTTCTGATTTTTATTTGAATTTTAATGAATTTAATATTGTTTTATGATTTTTAAGTATTTTATAAATTTTTAATTAAATTTTAGAAAATATTTTGTATTTTTATTTATTTTTTATTTTTTTATTTTTATGTTGTTAATTTGTTTTTTCTATTTTTTGGGATTTTTATGGGGGTTTTAAGGTGAAAAGGTAAGTGTCTATTGAAAACTGTGACATATTTTGATTTTTAAAGTTGAAAACAATGAGAGAATATCTCTATTTTATTTTTATATAAAAGTAGATGAAATTATCTTTACAACCATATATTGTGCATTTTTAGGGGATTTCATTTATTTAGTTATGATTTTTTGAAGTTCTTATGAATTTTGTATTTTTTATTGGTTTTATTATTCAATTTTTATTTTATTTTTGGTTTATGATGTAAAATATAGCAAAATATACTAAGTGTATTTTTTATAGGATTTTTAGAGTGTCTTTTATATTTTTTATGTGTTATTAAAGTTTGTTATGTTTTTTATATATTTCTTTAATGAATTAGTAATAATAGAAAATTATATTTTTTTTTCAAAGTATTATTTAATTTTGTATATAGTATAATACTAGTTATTACTATATACTTTTATTGTTTTTTTTATATTTTATATTTTCTTATCACGTATATGATATGTATAATATAAATATAGAGTTTATGTATAATAAGAGGGGTATGGATGTAATTTATATAAAATGCGGGGGGTATATGTATAATGTGTGAAAACTGGAGGGCTCCGACGCAATATTGTTCATGCTGCATGTGTAGATCACGTGAGCTCTAAAAGGAGTGGTCAGGTATGGAATTAAAAATATCAGAGAATATTAATGCAAGTTGACAAAATCCACGTGCTTAGGCTTCTGACTCCAGGACGGTTGGATCTGCTAGTAATTACCTGAACCTCAGAGGGCTGATCTGCAATTTGTCTAAAAAATATTGGTGCTACACACGTAAATCACGTAATGGTTATTGAAATGGACCTGCTCGAATTAACAGAATTATGCTGGGGACGTTGAGCAAATTTTTCAGAAAATACCCGCCGCGTACGGGCGGCGCACGCGGACTAGAAGAGCGGTGGATTGAATCGGAGCCGACGTAATTCTGAGGTGATTAAATCCAAAGTTCGCTGTGATGTTTCTTAATTTTCTGGAAGTTTGATGATTGCGGCTCGAACAACCTCCAGGTAATCGCGGGGCGATATTCTCAATCAATGGCAAATCACAAGCGGTCGTGGCTCTTATATATTCTCCGTGGAAATTGTTTGTTCAGCTATGAGAATCACCGTGAATATCCAGCTTCTAATGTGAATGCTTCATTATTGTTCACCAGGTTGAGAAACTTCTAATTGGTTGCATATGGTGATTCAAATGTTCAGATGTTTCACTTCAGTGGTTCTGCTCTGCAACGATACTACATTATTGTTGTGCGTCTCAATGCTACACTACACACCTCCAGGAAATCCACAGTAAATGAGCTCCAAGTCCTCTTATAACGTGTCCCTCGTTGGAATTAGATTTCCAGTGAATAAATCCACACCTGCAAGTGGTTCATATGACTCGAAGATGACCTACAGAAATCAGCTTCTCTTCTCGATCCGCAAAGGATCGAATGCAAATTACACATGAAATTAGTCCAAAAAGCTTGCATTCGTATCACAGATTTCAACATCAAAGAGCATAACAAACATCAGTTCTTATAAGCACATGATAACCATTGGTTTCTGTAGGTAGGTTGACTAATATCATTCAACAATATTTGATATATTTTTCCATTGATGCCTCAGATTTAAGATAAAAACATCTCTTCAATAGTTTAATATAGAACAATCCCAAGATCCAGTTGATATCACTTAGAACCCCCAACTCATCAGACCACTCAATATACGAATTAGATCTATATTACTTGCATACATACCGTGTAATTTCTCAGATCTGTAAACAATCAATAGAGTAGTTAAATGAATCAGATCAACCGAACTTAAGTTGCAATCCAAAATTTGTCTGCAGTAGAGTATTGAGATAAATGGAAGGAGTGATTCGCGTGTGCAGATCCGACAACAGGTATGATGAGGGAGAGAAGATGGAATAGAAACTTTCACGGGTGATGGCATAAATTGAATGGAGAGGTAAAATAGGAAGCTTTTGTGATGATGGAAAACAACAGAAAACAGAAGGATCGAAAGGCGAAGCTGCAGGAAATCGGAAGAGATTGAGAAGAGAATATGAGAGATACGGGAGAATACTTGGAGAGAATGTGGATGTGCACCTATGGAATGGAGCACGAAGCCCCAAGTTGTTGCCTCGACGCTCGGCGGAAGCGGAGGCTGAATCGCGCGGTGGAGCTTCGCTTCAACGCCGGTGATGATCGTGCCACTTCTCCTTTTTCGCTCGCTGCTCGACGGAGTTTGATGGTGTATATCACCCACATAATCTCTCTCGCTCTCCGGAACTCGAGGGATGAAGGTCGAAGCTCAAATGGTGGATCTGGAGCTCAGAGGAGATTGACGGACTTATATAGAGGGGAAGAGATGTGGGCACCGCCATGGGTGACGGGAGGCGGCAATTGGGTCAACGGCCGGCTAACGGCCGACCGTTGAGGAGATTGGGTTGTTGGAGGAGGAGGGAAGAAGAATGGGCATTGGAGAAGAGGATACGGGGGAAGAAGATGGGAAGAAAGAGGAAAGTAAGAGAGAGAAAAAAGGGAGAGATAAAAAAATAATTAAATTATTTAATTAATTAAATTAAAAAATAAGTAATATTAAGATAAATAAATTAATTAAATAAATTAATTGAATAAATTAATTAAATAACTAAATTAGGTAAATAAATTTAATAAAATAATAATATAAATTACGGTTTATTGTACAATATACCAATACGAACCCGAAAACCATATTTTTCGCATTAACTCCGATTTTAGCGAAACTAATGTCATTTTGTAGATAATTTAATAATATGATTTTTAGAACGGAGTTTGCTCAATTTAGAGTTCATATGGCTGAGTTATGAGGTCCGGAAAATTTAGCTAGCGGCTTCGAGGCTTTGGGTTTTATTAGTATTTTAACTTATTTATATTTTTATATTTCTATATACATTTTTAGAAGATTTTACGAAAAGAAATTAAGTTAATCAGGTTTACGGTTAATTAATTAAAAATCCATGAAGAGTCTACATATAGTACATATATACAACGGGTCCAAAATGTCAAACCTCGCCGATTTTATTCGAATATTTTTTAAATATTTTTAATAAGGGTTTTTTACATAATCCTGAGTAATTCCGCAATAACATTCATAACCCTGTATAATCATGAATTACACAAGAAATCCCGAGTAATGCTTAACTCTTACATGACATAACCCCGTGTTATATTCCGTTTGGGATATCCGTTACATTTGATGGTCTCTGTTAAAAAGACAAAACTACCCCTAGAGCTCATTCCTATTTGCAATAACATGCCATCTCTCCCCATCGAAGCCCCCCCCCCCGGTCGACCACGAGCAAGACCCCTGCGTCGACCACGAGCAAGACCCCTGCACCGATCTGCTCGACCACCTCCCCGCCCCACCAAGGTCCCTAGCTGCTCGACCCCCCCCCCCCCTCCACCCACCCACCCCCGCTGCCAAGGACCCCTGCTCCTCCTAACAACACTTCCTCTCTCCTAAATCCACCTCCATCCATGCTTCAAATCATAAGAATATTTGTACTTTCACGGATAAATCATACGCTACGAATGCGATGGTGATTTTTATTGGATTTTTTGACAAACTTTTTTCAACCAATTAATTCGAAATTTACACCAGCTAAATTCCTCTTTTTTGTTCTCTTCTTCCTGCAACATCCTCTGCACCCTGACGCTGCCCTCCACCCATCGCCTTGCTCACCTTGCTTCTCCACCCCCCGTCACCTATAACTCCCCCCCCCCCCCCCCCCCCCCCGATCACCTGAACAACCCCCCGTCACCTGGAGCGCCCCCCCCCCCCCCCCAGGTCACCTGGAGCCCCCCTACCCCCCCCCCCTCGCCTGCTCACCCCCCTCCCGTCACCGCCGTCAGGAAGCCCCCCATCCCCACCCGTTGCATGGAAGCATCCATCGCCCTGCTACCCTTCCCTCCTGGAAATCACCCACTCCCACACGCGCTCCCCCTTCCACCATTGCCTGGAAACCACCCACCCATGGCCTTGTCACCTAGAGCCCCCCTGAGTCCCTCTTCTTTTGCTTCTCGACGAGCATCCAAATCAGCAAGAACTACCACAGTCTGCAAGCCCGCTCCACTTTGAAGGATATTTTTCCTTTTTTTTTTAATTTTGGCTAATCCTAACCGTTCAATGATAGACCAGTTAGATTAACTCACTCATATGGTTAAGTTAACGTATTAAATTAACGGAGTTTTATGGGTGTGAGACAGAGTGACTATCCGAGGTTTCTCGTGTAATTCACGATTATGCGGGGTTACGAATGTTATTGCAGCATTACTCAGGGTTATGGGTGTAAAAATCCTTTTTAATAAATAATGCTAAGTATAAAATGGATTTTAAAATTGAGTTTGGTCTGTTTGGAATTTTCTATAAATAGTTATGAACCTCGGAAGTCGGCTTTTACGGTTTTTTCGGTTCATTGCGATTAATTTATTTTTTTTATTGAAATATTTTTCTGATATTTTTGTAAAATAATATATATTTTTGTGAACAACCTTTGTAAAAGGAGTGTGTTAGTTTGAAATAGTCTTGATGATAAATATAATAGGTGAAGTATTTACATGGTGTAAAATGGGTAGATTATCTTTTTAGTCTTTGTTTTCTTATTATTTTTATAGGTTGGGATCTTTATCCCCCCTACTTATTTCTTTTATTGATCGATCAATATTGACCTGGTCTCAGGGTTAGGATCAGTCTGTATATATTTTATATATCCATTCTTCTTTTATTTTATTTTTCTTTTTATCTTTATTCTTTTATTTTGGATATAAAATAAAGGTTAAATATATAGTATTAACAATTGTGGTTAGAATGATAATTAGTTAGAATTAGTGGATTTTTACATGTATTTTACCAAGGATTTTAGCCAAAATGAAAGAATAAAGGCGATGAATCACGGATTCATTAGAACCTTAATGGAAAATGGATTTAAAAGCTAACAGCCTCTAAGTTCCATAAGACTCCTATTCAGGTATCCTCAACAGTCGGGTCAGAACAAGTCTACATACACAAATTCTTATGACTATGAATCTTTACTTGTACGGTGTAGGTGAAATATAGCTCCCCATCTCAAAAGTAGCAAAGAAACAGCCTCCATGAACAAGGTAACTATAGTTCCTCGATCTAGCAACTCTTTCCTTGAGGAGCGGGGATATTCCCTTCTAAGTTCATGTACAACCAGCTCAAGAAGAGGAGATGGAGAAAAGAATGGATAGTAACAAGTGTAGCTACCTATTCTTGGATGCATGACCAGTGTAGCCAAGTCATCCGGCTGCAAGCTTACAAATATTGGACTTTGAAGCTCTTATTAATTTTTTTTTCTTTTTCTTTTTTTATCCTTGTATATACACTCCGGCAGGCATTTTAGTTTTCAATCAAGCATGCCCACTTTTGGAGCAACTGTATTTTTTCCTTCTTTTTTTTGAAAGTATATACAAGGTGCAGCATGTACATAAGGAGTTTTTCCTCTTGAGCTAGTAGACTATCCCTCTTTTGAAGCATTATTGCAACCCCACAGCATCCTGTCTTTAGACCACAACATCGCTAGACCAGGTTGAGACGCACTTCCCTCCCTAAAGGGAGACGAGAGATTCCGCCTAGATGTACTACCCTCGTATGCTAACCCAAGCCAAAAGATTCTGCCTCCTTACTACCTCTTCCATGAAAAGCTATGTGTAGAGTGCTTGTCCAAGATAAGCCACGGTCTGAAAGAATCATGCGTATGTTGTTAAATGTTCTACTTAGACTAATCAAGATGACATGTTAACATAGTCTTATAGACTCAAAGAATTAAGTCACTAGGACCTGAAAAGTCTTACCTCCAGTTCTTATAAGGTTCCTCTGAAATTAAGTGGATTAAGGCCCAACTAAGCTCCATTCTTCAATTTTATTCCAGACATAGTTTATATGTCAATACTATCTTGAAAAATGCACATGCAAATGCAAGAAATATGTACAATGCAAAAAGAAATATTTTTTGAAACAATTTTCTGATTTCAAATTTTTTTATGGATTTTTGGAAAAGAAAGGAAAAATGATGCACATGCAAAAAGAGTTTTTTATGCAACTTTTTATAGATTTTTGATTTTGTAGTTTTTTTTCAAAAAGGAAAAAGGATTAGTAAAATATATACAAGTATATAGAAGAAATTGTCTTTGTTTTTTTTTGTTTTTTTGTTGTTTTTTTGTTTTTGTTTTTGTTGTTTCTTTATTTTTGTTTTTTTCCCTTTTTGTTGTTTTTTTTGAAAGGTGATCGAAGTCTATATACACATACATGGATTTTATGAATTTATATACATATCCCCCCAAATAAACATATTTAAAAGTACGAGTTATGTCTAAATTATATATACAATATATACGATACCCTCTATACTTAGCTCGAACTATGTCCTCATAGTGATTAGAGAGCGGCAAAGGAAGACATAACTTGTGCTAAGTATAGAAAAGTGAAAAGACTCATATGCTATAACGATTCAAAGAGAAAATGAAAAGAATAGAAGTCGGTGATCCCCCCTATACTTAGGATCAAGTAATCCTAAGTATAGAAGATTGTACAAAAGGGGAAACTGATGCAGATAATGTACGGACTCAAAAACAAAAAAGACCATATGAACAACATCACTCCCCCCCATACTTAGGATAGAATATCCCTAAGTATAGGCAACAACAAGAGTGATGAACAAGACGAATATGAAAAACACAAATTATTCACCCTATACAAGTATATACAAGAAATTGTCTTTGTTTTTTTGTTTTTTTGTTATTTTTTTTGTTTTTGTTTTTGTTGTTTTTTTGTTGTTTTTTGTTTTTTGTTTTTTTTCTTTTTGTTATTTTTTTTAAAGATGATCAAAATCTATATACATACATGTGGATTTTACGAATTTATATACATATCCCCCAAATAAACATATTTAAAAGTACGAGTTATGTCTAAATTATATATACAATATGTACGATACCCCCTATACTTAGCTCGAACTATGTCCTCATAGTGATCAGAGAGCGGCAAAGGAAGACATAACTTCTGCTAAATATAGAAAAGTGAAAAGACTCCTATGCTACAACAACTCAAAGAGAAAATGAAAAGAATAGAAGTCAGTGATCCCCCTATACTTAGGATCAAGTAATCCTAATTATAGAAGACTGTACAAAAGGGGAAAATTGATGCAGAGAATGTACTGACTCAAAAACAAAAAAAGACCATATGAACAACATCACCTCCCCCATACTTAGGATAGAGTATCCCTAAGTATAGGCAATAACAAGAGTGATGAACAAGACGAATATGAAAAACACAAATCATTCACCCCCCTCCTACTTAGGATAAATCACATCCTAAGTATAGCATACACACGCACACGGAAAAGGGGTGAATGATAAAACAGAAGAAGAAAGAGTGAAACGAAAGGATATACAAAAGGGGTGGATGCTCATGTATCACACACAGAAGACAGAATCAAAAGATCATCGTCTGATACCACAGATACAGAATCAACGACAGATAAAAATGTATCATGATCTAGATATGGCTTCAGCAACTGTCCGTTCACAATAAATGGTTGTGCGTCAGATGACAACCCAGATATGACAATACTCCCATTGTCACGCACAGCTCTCATGATGAACGATCCTGATCACTTGCTTTTCAATTTTCCTGGAAACAGCCTCAACTTAGCATCAAATAAACAAACTTTCTGATCAGGGGAGAAAGTCTTTCTTCGAATGAGTTTATCATGCCATCGCTTGACTTTCTCCTAATACATGAGTGAGTTATCATATGCAAAGTCTCAGAATTCCAGTAATTTATTCAAATCCAACTTCCCGTTCTTTCCTGCCTTCTCATAATCTAGATTGCATACATGGAGTGCCCATAAAGATTTGTGAATTAATTCTACTGGCAGGTGGCAAGGATTTCCATACACCATCATGTAGGGAGACATATCCAAAGGAGACTTGTACGTCGTCCGATAAGCCCATAGAACTGAATCAAGCATCTAGGATCGGTTCTTCCTATCTGGACGTACAAGTTTTTGCAATATCGTCTTGATCTCCCTATTTGAAATTTCTGCCAAGCCATTAGTCTGAGGGTGGTAAGGAGACATAACTCTGTGCTCAATGGCGTACTCCTTCACAAGCTTCTTTACTTCTCTATTAATGAAATGGCTTCCCCCATCTGAAATCAGTATTTTGGGAATACCGAATCGCGTAATAATATGGTCCTGGAAAAAGGAACACGTTGTATGATTATCTGCGGCTCGGGTAGGGATAGCCTCCACCCATCGACTAACATAATCCACGGCGAGCAGGATGTACTGAAATCCTTGACTGACAGGAAATGGGCCCATGAAGTCTATGTCCCAAGCATCAAAAACATCAGAAATATGTATATATCTTAGGGGCATGGTATCTTTGGAACAAACAGTTCCTCCCATTTTCTGATAGTCAGTACAACCTCGAACATACTCTGTAGCATCCTTAGACAATGTGTGCCACCATAGGCCACTCTGTAAAACCTTTGTTGTCGTGCATTTCCCCGAATGATGCCCACCAGATTCTAGTTTGTGACAGTGCTCAAGTACACTGGTGTGTTCCTCCTGAGGAATGCACCTTCTCCAGATACAATCCACACCCTCGCGAAATAGGTATGGATCCTCCCACTGGTAATAATGAATCTCTAACAGAAATATGTCTACCTTGTACTTCGTCCAATCTTGTGGAACTTTCTTGGAGACAAGAAAGTTCACAATATCATCATACCATGGGAGTGAGTCCACAGACAAGATGGCCTCATCTGGAAAGGTTTCGGAAATAGAGATCATGTTCTGCTCAAAGGTCTTTGTATCTGTGATGAATCTCCATTTCATCACCTATATTCTATCATTTTGGCCTCAAAAACCCCAGCAAATGCATGTAAAGAGCACCAATTTGTATATAATAGCATTCATGATTCATTGTATTAATTACACATTAAATAAGGTGTTTAATGCCAAAATTATAGAATAAAGAGAAGAAAAGAAAAAGGAATAAAATATTGAAGATATTTTATGACCCTAACCCCGAGACCAAGGCCAGCAGGGAATTGGTCGACAAGGAATAAAGTAGGGGGAGATAAGGGCCAGTGTACAATAAATACCTCATTTATTCATGCCTTTATTTATGCATTTTTGACACCTATTTTGTACATAATTATTTATTAGTCAAATAAAGAAACTTTGTTCATGAAAGTTGTAGATAATAATGTAAATAAAAACATAAAATTGAGTTTGTGTAAAAATAATACTCAGTGCACATTTTATACACAGAATAAAAAGCCAAAATCTCAACTTCACAGACCCATATCTTGCAAATAAAAACCCAAATCACCCAAACTCACCTTTAATTGTATATAGCTTTCCAAGAACTATTTAATAAAATTGGTTTCATAGATTTTGGAGTCCATCTGCAAAAGTTAGGTTTTTGGCCCTCATTGTGTAGTCTGCCTGATTAAAATATTCAATATATTCATTGTCCATTATTTTTAGCAAATTATATTTCTTTAGAATTTTGTAAACAATGTATATAATACATGTATATACTAAAATTAAAATAAAACTAAAAAGAATTAATAAAACAAAATAAGCTTATGCAAGTTAATAGACAAAATACCTATGATCAAGTATGTACATAAATAAAAGGGGAAAACACTCTTTGATTATTTTCTTCTTTTATATTTTCATAATAATGTAAATATTACATATAACTTATTAAAAATGTAAATTCAAAATAAAAATCAAGAAAATACATTAAATAAATAAAGTATGTACAATATGTAGGCAAAAGACTTATAATTATACCTACATATACCTACCTCTATTTATTTAAAAATGGAAATAAACTCATAAAAATTAAATAAAAATACCTTTATACCCACAAAAATAAATTATAAATTTATAAAATAAGCCAATAAAATAATAAAATAAAATAAATAAATAAAAAATTAAAAGATACAAAATACATGTAAATACATACATATACACATTATTAAAATAAAACTATAATAAAACACTTAGAAAAATTCAATAAAAATCACAAATAAATACTACATGAAAAAATACACATTTTTTATTTTTTAAGGAAATTCTAATAAAATCATTTACTATGGTAAATAAACTATTTTAGAATCAAATTTCATGTTTTGTCTCTTAGCGGCCGACGTGGACCAATGGGGCGCCAGCCCTTGTTGACTGCCCGGTCAACTGTCCCATCCGGGACCTGGCGCCTCTGAACTGTCAATTCCCCGGATTTCTTCCCTTTTTTACGGTCATCCCATCCATCGATCGAGCTCGCTTCCTTCACAAGAATTGATCTCTGATCATCACTGATACCTGCCGATAACTTGGATCAACCCGATACTCATTGGATTAAGCAATAATCGCCGGTCAATAAGGCTCCAGACCATTGTCTAAAAATAAGAAGCTCCGCTCCCTTCCTCACTTCGGCCAATTTTAGTCCATCTAAAAGCCCTGATTTCGTTCCCGGGACGTTCCTCGTGATAGGAGGAGTGCTCCAACACCTCGGATCGGCCGGAGGAAGGACGATTTTGACGCGGCGGAGCTCCGGTGGCCGTCATGCTCCCTGGTGGCCCCCAGGTATAAGAGTTGCCCCTTTATCGCTTTTTAGTTAGGTTTTAATGTTAGCTTTTGATTCCAGTTGTTAGTTTAATGTTTAGTTAATTAGTGTAGCTTAGAATCCAAAATTTGAAGTTCGCCGGAGCTCAGCTCCGGCGACTTCTT
This sequence comes from Ottelia alismoides, assembly GCA_037367405.1. Taxonomy (NCBI): domain Eukaryota; kingdom Viridiplantae; phylum Streptophyta; class Magnoliopsida; order Alismatales; family Hydrocharitaceae; genus Ottelia; species Ottelia alismoides. The sequence continues at coordinate 260,914 of JAZKJV010001373.1, forward strand.
CACGGTGACCTTGACTGTATCCGACCGCCTTTCGCCTCCCAGTTCTTTCCCCATCGTTTTCTCCATCGATCGCACACCTTTGTTCAACCCAGGACCTCTGGTCTTGGCGAATCGGAGCTCCACCTCCGCCTTTTGCCGGAGCTCCTCCGCCACACCTCATCTTGCTATATAGCTTCAAATCCCCAGGTCGAGGAGGAAGCCCTCGCTCCCCCGGTTCTTCCTATGCAGGTTCAACAAAGGAAAAGGCCCATCTTGGCTCGAATCGAACCAGGAAGAGGTTCCTGGAGGTCTTGTTCTTCATCGACCTCGTCCGTGTCCTTCAGACCTCCAGGAGCCATGGCGAGACCTTCAGAAGATGCGGAAGACCTCCAGCTACGTGTTGAGCACTTCAGATGCGAGGGAGATGCCCGGAGAAGCCTACGCTGCACGATCGAAGCTCGCCGGGGGCGAGCTTCTTCCATGTTCCTCCAGGCACCTCCAGCGCCGTTAGATCAGGAGGTGAGCCCCATATTGATCGAGAGCCGTCCGATGAACGCTTGCACCGACCGTCAGATGCGAGACGCATCTAATCTCACGCGTTCATCGGCGAACCGGTATCCACCGGCAGATGCGCGACACGTGGAAGAGTGGGCGAAGACCAGCCGTAGGATGAAGCGCCTTAGGGGGTAAATTTCAAACATCTCCCCTCGCTTTTTGTATTTATAGTTTAATGCCAAAAATAAAATGCCACGTTGTATATAAAGTGTAAAATTTGCAGTCCACCCCCTGGAGTTTATGTATTTACATTTTAGTCCCTCCGCGCCTCACGTGCAGCACCCACGTGAGGCGCGTGATTTTTGCACTTAAACCCCATCGGGTTTTATTAATTGTAAAATGACCCCGAAAATAAAAGTAAATGTTTATTTCTGATGTAATTTTTGCATGGATGCCCTTGAGAAATATTTTATTGCAAAAATGCCCCTGTCAGGCCATATATTTTCGTATGCTTTGTCCATTTATTTTGTGCCTGATATTAACTTGAAAAATTTTGCAAAAAATAGATATAAGCTTCTGTTAGTGTACCCTTGCACGCTATATTTTTAGTTTTTAATTTTGTTGCATTTTTGCATTTATTAAAAATCAAAAACATGTCTTTTAATTACTATCTAACTTATAAAATTCCAAAAAAATATTAAACCACCTCGAATTCCAAAAAAATTACTTAGTGTGTATTTTGACTATTTTAGTGTCAATCCAAAAATCCCCAAAAATCTCAAAAGAAAAGCCTTAAAAATTCAAAAATACACAAAAACTTCAAAAAAATATATAAAATCAAAGAAAACTCAGAAAAATATAAACGCAGTTCCTATTTCTTCTATATTTTATTACCTCTCTTTGAAAAATAATGTGGAAAAATTTTGTGGCTGTTGGGTATTTTTGATTCCTATTTTACTTACAGCCAGTACCTATTTCACTGTTTTCCATTATTTCAGCATTTAAAAATACCAAAAACAATTTGAAAAATACCCAAAAATCACCAAAACAGTAAAAAAATTATGAAAATCCCAAAAAGATTTTATTTCTATATTTTTGAGTGTTTTTTTTATATTTTTATAAATATTTTATCACCCCTCTCTCCCCTTTGTATATATATTCCTCTCTTGAAAAAAAATAAATAAATAAATAATAAATCTATATATACATCTATATATATACATAATTATTAATAGATAAAATTCTAAAATTAAACAAAAAAGGAATTATTATTTATATCTATATATATCTATATCTAATGTATGTATTATATGCGGTATAGCTACCCTCTAGGGATATATTTATAACTTTATATATTTATATTCTCTAAATTATATATATTACATATTACTATTATAAATAAAATAAAATAGTTAAAAAAAATAATTAAAAACCCACAAGAATAGAATTCACACATGGATGACTCTGTGGTACATGCACATCTTAGGCTATTGCACTTTTGTATTGCTCTCTGTGGTTCGACCTCTACATACTTAGTCACTGTACATCTTGTGGTAGAGTAATAAATATTAATTCACATTTTTGGGACTCAATTGTTTTATTCTTTTATTGTGGGTTAATGGCTGATCAACATGGTATTCTGCGAGCGGTCGCCTCAGCGACACTTTATACATATTATTCATGGTGACCCTCGTATGAATTTACCTTGTTATCAGATGGCGCCGTTGCCAGGGAGCAATGAGCATAGCCTAATTTATTTTGTCATTCTTGTGTAAAAATTGATTTATCATTTACTTTGTGAGCAGCTAATTCTATTGTCATTGATCACCATGCTCTATTGATTTATTTATTGTGATTATTTTATATCTGCTCGATTTGATTGGTTGATCTATACTAATTCAATCTTTTTGTGACTTTGATGCAAGGGCCCGCCACGCAAGGATGGCTTCTTAGGAGGCCAAGGCAGCCGAGCTTGGAGGAGGATGGTCTTCTCCTCATGACCATCTGGAGAGAGCATCAAGGAAGCAAGGAGATGCGGATTAGATAGGTTTAGAATATTTAGGATTATTTTTGTAATTTATGGTGAGAGAGAGACAATTTTGGCATGTAATTAAACATGACTCTACTCTTCACAATGAGGTCCAGTGCCCGGGTGATTGTTCACGTAGGGGCCTCATCGCAGCTTTTTCGAGTTTTCATCGCTTTCTTTTCTTTGTTTTCCGAAGTTTTGAGCTTTCCGCCTTTCTTTTACTTTGTTTTGTGTGCTTGGAGCCCCTAGATGTAGGTTGCTTGACTCGGTAGCTAGGTCCACACATTAATAAGAATGCATGTTCCTATAGTCTACTTCGTATGGATCTAGTCAAACTTAAACAAGCCGCTCATTTGTCTCTTAGCCCTTGTGCCACAGCGAGCACTGTAAAGCGCTTTCTCCTAAACTCAAGTGTGTTGAGCAGAGGAGGGGTGAGCCAAGACCGGACCCTTTTGGGCTAGAGATGAATGAGCGACTTACAGTTCTTCACGCTAATAGCAGCTAATGTTTAGAGCGATTGTGTGTCTTGCATACCGACATGTAGATAGGTTTAAATTCTGTTTTGCATACCGCATGGAGAGAGCTGGGATGCACTGTAAGTCTTCTAACTCAGCATGCATCATTCGGTTCAATGGTGAGATTTCCATCATGGAACCACTTGCACGGCTTTTCCGCTATCTCCCTCTGATTTTGAGCACCTAGGACTTAAATAAGAATTTACAAAAACGTTAGGCGCTGGTATGAAACAGATTCAAAAAAAAAGTGAAAACCCAAAAATTAAAACAAGGGGACTGTTAAATAAACTTTGACCTTAATTAAAATCTGTAATGGACTATCATTGTACCGGGTTCATAAAGCCCTCATTGTTTTCAGGTACCTTGGAGGGGGACCAAAACCCTACTCCCTTGAGCGAGTGCGACCCCCTAAGGATTAAAGCCAAAAACCCAGTCTACAACTGCCTTGTGTATCGCCTGGATTTCCGAAGTAATGGCGCTTCTATCGTACGTAGGCGAGTAGGGCTTGGTCACCAATGATGACTCTCTGTTGTGTAGAGCATCGACTCTGTCCGAAGTATTGAGCATAGGCCACGCCTTCACGGGGGTGTCTGTCTCATTGTCCTGCGTCCGAGTAGGTTCTTGCACGCTCACGGGATATTCCGTTGCGAGCGAGAACCGAAGTATTGGTTTCGCCCATCGGCTTCCTCTCTTTATTTCTTTGGCTGAGTAGGGATCCAGGAAGGGTTACAAGAACTCCAAAAAGTACAGACTACAGATTACACAGGAGGAGGACAAGTACGGGATACTCTTCTGGCAGTACTCTCTCTCCTATAGGGTAGCGTACTAAGGACTTGTTATAAGATATGCCTGAAATCACAACTCTAAAAATGAAAAGATAATAAATAGCCGAGCTTTCACGGCTTCACATGGCGTGAGTTGGTGAACCCGATTTTGTATTGTGTTTGTATGGATCTAGATTAAGGTTCAAAGATCAAGTCCCGCGCCTTTGCGCACATTTTGTTGTTTCTCCCTTTGACCACCCCGCTCAACCGAGCCTCTCTACTGTTTTACACTCCTTTTATTCCTCGTTGACCACCGTATCTTTCTTCCAACATCCGATTCTCTTGTGCTACGCGAAGTTGATCCATGGATGGTTTTCGTCGGGACCATGCCGACACCTACATCGATTCCATAGACTCAACTCCGCCAATAAGTTCGAGGCGATTCCCGAGAACCCGATCCAGACTTTGTGGATCGATCTCTAGACTCCTCGTTTTCTACCTTTCTCTTGGCCACCCAATAAACTGGGATCACTTTTGTCCCACTTCCGCCGTTGTGAATGGAAGTCGATTACAGTCTACATCCTTTTCCATTCACAACATGCTGGGGTTGTCTTGAATTCCAGCTTCATCACGGCAGCTGAACATTAATTGCAAGCGGTCTGATCAGGGCTATCTCATTATGCAGATAGAAGACAGTGCAAGCCCTGGAGACTACTCCGGAGTTCATCTCGTCTGACTCAGACCCTGACATGGCTCCAGGAGGAAAGGGCAAGGGTCAGCAGCCACCCCAACCAGAGGAATTGGTGCCAGATCAGAATCAAGTCAATGCACAGCTACTGGCATCTATCCAGGCTATCCAGCAGCAGCTGACCGAGCAGGCCCTCACACAGACAACATTCCAGGATATGTTGAATGAAATGATGAACCGAGATGATGGAGGAGGAGGCAGAGGCAGAGGAGGCAGGGAAGGAGGAGGTGGAGGTGGAGGTGGTGGTGTAGATGATGATCAAGAATTTCTACCACCACCAAAGCCAACACTTAAAGAAACATACAATCCAGGAGACAGCCAGATGACCGAGTGGATACTCATTCCACCGGTACACGCTCACTTTGAGCTGAAGCCCCAGTTTATTGCTCTTCTCCCTGCATTCCATGGGAACACCAGCGAGGAGTCGTACATTCACCTGCAACAATTCTCTCGCATTTGCCGTACTACGCACTATCCCAATGTCCCTCTAGGCATTGTCAAGATGATGGCATTCCCATTCAGCTTACAAGACAAGGCCCTTTATTGGGTCAACCATCTGGGGAAGGTCGTGACGACCTGGGAGGAGTTGAAGTCCGCATTTCTGCACAAATATTACCCTCTAGGTCGGCTCAACCAGATGCGAGCTTGTATCAGTAATTTCTCCCAAGGACCCCATGAGTCGATACATGAAGCTTGGGAGAGATTCACTGACCTGCAGGAGAAGTGTCCCCATCACGATATTCCGAAGACCAGCTTGGTCCAGCACTTTTTCGGGGGACTGAACATTGAAAGCCAAAGGCTCGTGGATGTAGCATGTGGGGGTTCACATTTCAATAAGGATGAAGACGTAGTCTGGCAGATATTTGAAGAAATGGCCGAAGGAGAGGCCGCCCTCTCTTCATCCAAGCTGTATCAGAAGCAGCCCCATATCCTTCAAAAACAAGTGCACATGGCAGCATCCAAGGAAGCAGAGAGAGATGAGAGCTCCAACCTCAGTATCATCAGGGGCCATCTCTCGAAAGTTGATATCATCGAAAAGCGATCACAAGATCTGGAGAAACTCGCTGTGATCGAGAAGAGGACCCAGAACTTAGACAAGCTTGATCAGATTAATAAGTACCTTGAAATGTTGGTGGGCACCATCAACTCTGTTCAGTCGCGACACCATTGGAAGCTCCCGCTGAGAAGAAGGACGAGCGGCAACCGCAGCATCAGCCTCAGCCGAGCCAGCAGCCACCGGCAGTCCAGCACGTGTACTACGTGCAGGCGCCCGACCAGGGCCAGCCGCAGCAGCAGATGGTCGTGTACCAACCAGAGTTTCTTTTCGGACCTGGTCCAGTCTTCCCACCACCACCCCTGATTCAGGAAGTGAACGGGGTATGGAGCAATGATGCACAGCCGACCTGTCCTCCGGGACAACCCCAGGGTCAGCCATTTGCCAATCGGCAATACCACCAACCTCAGGGTGGTCATTTTGGACAATCCTCTCAGCCTCACCAACAGTACCAGCAGCCTCCCCAGTTTGCACATCAATGGAGGAAGAATTTTCCATACCAGCAGCAGCAGCAGTACCGTCATCCACAGTCATTTCACCAGTATGTAGTTGCTCCCTCTCAGCAATACCAGCAGTATCCTCCCCCCTCGTATCAACAACTTCAACTTCCTGCACCACCTCAGCACCACCAGCAACAACCTCCACACCCATCCAACCAACAGCAGCGTGGTCTGCACACTGAACCATCAGAAGTACCCCCTGCGAACCCCACCATGGATTGTCTGGCCCAGCTTGTCAAAGGGCTAGCGGAGATGACCAAGCGTCTAGACGACCTGACCGCCACCCGAACTACCATCCCGGCTCAGGTCGAAGCCAACCCCAATAATTTCAAGAAGAAAGAGCAGGTAGAATGTGATGTCCTGTCCATGTCTGGTAATGATATTACTGCTTATTCTAATGCTATTACTCTCAGGAGAGGTAGTGCCTTGCCTCCGCCTGCTAGCAAAAGTGGGGTGAATAAAGAAACAGGTGGATCATCATCTTCCGCATCAGCCGTACCAGCTCCAGGGGCGGGTGAGGAGGAAGATGAAGGAGAAGCCAGTCCAGCCGTCGTGCATTTCCAGCAGCCTCAGCAGAAAATACAAAAAAATCAGCGAAACCAAAAATACCAAAAAGAAGTTTGCAGCCGAAGCGAAGCCGCGCCAGCATTGGAGGAGCCGCAAGCCGCAGCCGATCCCTCGCCAGCCAACAGAACAAACGCTGTACTTTTTGATCGCCCTGCAGTACCAGCATGTTCAGAAACAGTTTGTACTCCTTTTTGCAGTCCGGATGTACAACATTCTATGGGCGATGATGTTGATGTAAATAAGAACTCTTATTTTCCTACCAGTGATGTACATATTCCTTTTCCTCATGTAATACAAAAATCCAAAAAAATTGCAAAATGAAAAAAGGCATTGTCTGATCCAGGTGTTGTGGAAATTTTAGATAGATTGACTGTTGAGATTCCCTTGTTGAAGTCCGTGGAATACATGCCAGCTGTGAAGAAAGGACTGAAAGAGGCATGTACTAACAGGCGTCGCCCAGCGCAAGAGAACAGACGCCGAGATGTGGAAAAGCACGTTCTCTCCATGGCCATTGTTGCATCCATTAGCAATCTCCCCCAGTTAAAACAAGATACAGGAGCGCCTCTGATCAGTTGTGAGATTTTTGATCAGGTCTTCGAGCGTACTCTCCTTGATAGTGGATCTTCCACCAACCTTCTGCCCTCGTCCATAATGCAAGAATTCGGGCTAGGACCGCTCAAGCAGACGCGCATGATCCTTCAGTTCGCTGACCGATCCGTCAAGCGGCCCCGAGGTCTTTTGGAAGATGTGGTAGTTAAAGTGCAGGAAATGAAATTCCCAGCTGACTTTGTAGTCCTTGATATGGACTCACCTGCACCCCTGCTCCAGACCCCTATCATCCTTGGCAGACCATTCCTTCGTACTTCAGGTGCCGTGCTTGATTACGGGTCTGGCAAGATTACTTTCAGCTCGAACACTCAGCAGATCACGATAAACATGAACAGAGAGCCGAATGCCACAACTGATGAGAGCCAGGCAGCGTCCGAAGCAGACTGTGATTTTATTGCAGAGATCAGAGACTCAGCCTTATCATTGGACGATCCATGGACCCAAGAAATCCTCACTCTTGAGAAGGACTTAGAAAGCGCAGTCAGCTTATGCTCCGACGATTCTTGGGAGACAGATTCTCAAATGCAGGCGCATCTACGTGAGCAGGCACTCCAGACCGAACACGATCAGCTTAGCGCAGAACCGTTTGGTATATCACTGGGATCTCAACAAGATGATGAGGATGGTAAATATCTCAAAGAAGTACATCCCACCACCAGCATGGTATCTGAAGTGACAGATAAAGTGGACAGGTCAAAACCAGAACTCAAGCCACTTCCAGCAGGCCTAAAGTATGCTTTCCTTGCGGGTGAAGAACAAATGTATCCGGTCATCATCAGCGGCAGGCTGAATCCGGATCAGGAGTCTCGTCTTCTCAAGGTTCTAGAAAAGAACCGCAAGGCACTTGGTTGGAGCGTATCATATCTCCGAGGGATAAATCCCGCCTTGTGTTCACACCACGTCTATCTGGAAGAATATGCCAAGCCGTCCCGCGAATTTCAGAAAAGGCTGAACCCTAACCTTCGGGACGTCGTCATGAAAGAAATCATGAAATGGTGTGACGCAGGCTTCATCTATCCCATCTCCGATTTAAAATGGGTAAGCCCACTGCATGTAGTTCCAAAGAAGTCAGGGCTTACCGTGGTCATAAATGAAAAAGGAGAGGAAATTTCTACTCGGGTACCAACCTCCTGGCGGGTGTGTGTTGACTACCGCCGTCTCAATGCAGCAACTAAGAAGGACCACTTCCCCTTGCCATTCATTGATCAAGTTCTCGAAAGACTAGCAGGCAAGGAGTTCTTCTGCTTTCTGGATGGGTATTCCGGGTACAACCAAGTGGTGATCGCCACTGAGGATCAAGAGAAGACTACCTTCACTTGCTCGTTCGGCACCTACGCCTTCAAGAGAATGCCCTTTGGATTATGCAACGCACCTGCAACTTTCCAAAGATGCATGTTAGCAGTCTTCGCCGAGATGGTAGGCAGTTTTCTCGAGGTGTTCATGGACGACTTCTCTGTCTATGGTGATAGTTTCGATTCTTGTCTTGAGCACCTGGACAGAGTGCTTCAAAAGTGCCGGGAAGTCAATCTAGTGCTTTCATGGGAACAGAGACACTTTATGGTCATAGAAGGTATTGTGTTGGGCCACGTCGTTTCCAAACGTGGCATGGAAGTCGACCCGGCAAAGGTGGATGTCATTTCAAATCTCCAGCCACCTCAGACAGTGAAGAATGTGAGGTCATTCCTGGGGCATGTGGGATTTTACAGGCGATTCATCAAGGATTTCAGCCGCATCGCCCGACCTCTGACAGAGCTTTTGTGCAAGGAAACTGAGTTCATTGTTGATCAACAGGTTCTCCTTGCCTTCAATCAGTTGAAGGAGCTTATCACTCAGGCTCCAATTTTACAACCGCCAGACTGGTCTCTTCCCTTTGAGATAATGACCGATGCGTCAGACTTTGCAGTCGGGGTTGTTCTTGGGCAAAGGAAAGACGGAGCGCCCTACGCCATTCACTATGCCAGCAGAACATTAGACAAAGCACAAAGAAATTATACAGTGACAGAGAAAGAGTTGCTGGCTATGGTTTTCGCCCTAGAGAAGTTCAGATCCTATTTGTTGGGATCAAAAGTCACAATCTTTACAGACCACTCTGCTATCTGGTATCTACAGCAGAAGAAGGATGCCAAGCCAAGACTGATTCGTTGGATCCTTCTCCTCCAGGAATTCGATTTCGAAATCAAGGACAAACCTGGAGTTCAAAATGTGGTAGCAGACCATCTCTCCAGAATAGAGCAGCATGAGTCTCCTATGAACAGTGCACCCATCACAGAAACCTTCCCTAACGAAGCCATCTTAGCAGTGGATTCTCTTCCTTGGTATGCAGATATAGTCAACTACCTCGCCTCTGGGGTAACACCGGCGGATTGGACGAAAAACCAGAAGAACAAATTCATGTCGACCATCCGATTCTACCAATGGGAGGATCCTCTTTTATTCAGGGAAGGAGCAGATTGCATTTGGCGCAGGTGCATCCCTCAGGAGGAGCAATCTAGTGTCCTCGAGCATTGTCATTCGCTCGAATATGGTGGACATCACTCTGGAGATCGTACGGCAGCTAAAGTACTTCAGTATGGCTTCTGGTGGCCCACTTTATTCAAGGATGCAGCGGAATTTGTCAAACGATGTATTGACTGTCAAAGACTGAAAGGTACACTTACGGCCAAAGATTCAATGCCCCTGAAAATCATTCAGATATCAGACGTTTTCGATGCATGGGGCATTGACTTCATGGGACCTTTCCCTAACAGTCAAGGTTTTGAGCACATCCTTCTTGCCGTCGATTACGTGAGTCGTTGGGTTGAAGCTATCCCTGCTCGAGCTGTCGACAGCCGAACAGTATGCCAGTTCCTGAAGAAGAACATCATTTCGCGGTTCGGGATACCGAAAATTCTTATATCAGACGGGGGTAGCCACTTCATTAACAAAGAGGTCAAGAAGTTAACGAAGGAGTACGGCATCAATCATCGTGTCGCATCTCCTTACCATCCTCAGACCAATAGCATGGCAGAGCTATCAAACAGAGAAATCAAGACTATCATGCAAAAACTTGTTAGGCCAAACAGAAAGGACTGGTCTCAACTCTTGGACTCGGTCCTATGGGCTTACCGAACTGCCTACAAGTCTCCCTTAGGAATGTCGCCCTATCGTCTTGTATATGGAAAACTGTGCCATCTGCCCGTGGAATTAATCCACAAGTTTTTATGGGCAATCAACAGTTGTAATTTGGACTCACGCAAAAGTGGTCAGAAGAGAAAAGATGATCTGAACAAGCTCTTGGAATTCCGAGACTATGCATACGATAATACCTTGATGTACAAAGAGAAGGTGAAACGCTGGCATGACCGGCACATCAGACGAAAGACCTTCGATGTTGGACAGAAAGTGTGGTTATTCGATGCAAAGTTGTGGATCTTCCCAGGCAAATTAAAGAGTAAGTGGACAGGGCCATTTCGAGTTTGTGAAGTGCGTGACAATGGAAGTATTGCAATATCAGAATTGTCCCCTGACGCACAGCCCTTCGTCGTCAACGGCCAACTCCTGAAGCCGTACTTAAAACCAGATGCATTTTTGGCCGTTGTTGACTCTATCCAGCTCGTGCAACATGATGACATCCGCACAACTGCTGTAGCATCAGAAGATTCAGACGATGTACTCCAACCACTGTTTATCTGATTTTCTTCTTTTCTTCTTTTCTTCTTTTCCTTTTCTATTTTCTCTTTGTATCTAAAAGGTGCCGCCCTTGTAGACAGTTTTCTATACTTAGGACGTGCTTTGTCCTAAGTATAGGGGGGACGTGCACCCCGAGTTTTTCAGTTCAGTCTGATCCTCTCCATTGTCTCCTCTTCTTGTCTATACTTAGGAGTATCTTACCCTAAGTATAGGGGGAGACAATCTGAGTACGATCTGTGTATTCCCACCCTTGACCCTCCCTGCTTTTTGTACAGTCTGCTATACTTAGGATTACTTGATCGTAAGAATAGGGGGGACGGTCAACTTCTCTTTCATTCATTTCATTAATATAGATTCTTTAGATCTGTCTATACTCAGTACGAGTTATGTCTTTGCTTTTCCTTTCGACCCATGAGGACATAGCTCAAGCTAAGTATAGGGGGGTCGTATATACCATGTATATACTATAATCCATAACTCATACAGAAAAATAAAACATCAATTCAATCTAAAAAAGCAATAAGTAACTCTATAATAATAAAAGATGATTGCGAGCTCCTCAGGCTCTTTGTACTTATACTGATTATTAAGTCAGGAAAAATGTTTAGTGAAAGAAAGTTTTCTTTGAAAAACCTTGTGAAAATTGTTTGAAAATAGTGTGTACAAGTATTCAACCTTTGAGAAAATTAGTTTTGTGTGTAAAATTTATTTTCTTTGAGTGAAATCAAAATGTGTGAAAATCAGTGTGCAAATGATTATAAAAACTTGATTGTCAAAATTGTTTTGAAAAACCTATTTATGCTGTGTAAAACCTTTGTAAAATCATTTTCAAATATGTGTACATGTTTGCAAAATTATTTTGGACTAAAGTTTTCAAAACTCTTGTGAAAATGATTATTGAATAAGTCTGAGGAGTCTGCACAAAAATCTCTTATACACAAATAAGCATAATCTCAAATAAAGCTTATAAGAGCCAAAACCATATTATACATCAAATACAGTTTTCTTCTTTTGTACATACTGATTAATTAATCAGGTTAGATACCTATACAGTATGATTTGAAAACTAGTGTGACCTTTTTTTTGAAAAATTTTCTGTGAAATGTTTTCAACTTGTGTGAAACTGTTTGGATTGCAAAACATTTCTTTGTGTGAAAGAAAGGATTGGAAAAACCTATGTGCAAATGTTTTGAAAAATGTTTGTCAATATTGTGAAAAATGTATATATAGTGTGAAAAAGCTTTGCAAAAAATAGTTTTCAAATGTGTGTAAATGATTGCAAAAATTATCGTGTACTATAGTTTGCAAAATTATTTTCAAAACTAGATCTGAGAAATAAAAGCATTTTTACAATACTTGTAACTGGTAAATAAAACACATAAAATTCTTTCTGGACAACCTAGATAAACTATTTCATTAAAACCTGTAAAGTCTTTATAAAGCCAGACATTTTGTAAATAAAGCGGCCCGCTCGTGTAAATAATTGTATGTACCTTTTTGTATGTGTCAAGTTTTTATTTGCAAAAATTCCTTTGTGTAAAAAGATTCTTTGATTCTTTTACATTCTTTGTGAAAAATTGCATCATTCATTGTGCATAGCATAAGCATACCATTCATATTCTTTTTTTGAGTGAGCTTGATGATTGAATCAGTCCAATAAAGTCTCAAATTGGAGCTTGGTTAGACCTTACCGCACCTAACTGCACTGGAACCTTACGGGAACTAGGTTTAAGGCACTTCAGGTCTATACAGACTTAATTCTTTGAGAAATCAGGGCTGGGTTCAAGTCACCTCAACTGACTAAGTAGAACTTTTCGAGACACACGCATGACTCTTGCCGACCGTGACCTAACTTGGACACTTGCACCTTTCACTTGGCTCAACTCAGTTGGAGTGGTGAGGGGGTTGGATTTGCCAGTCTGAGATGCACACGGGTGGAAACATTCGTCCTCGTCTAGGGAGGGAAGTGCACCCCAACCTCGTTCAATAGCCATGAGGTCTAAAGATAGGAGATTGTGGGTTGCGATAAAGCTTAAAAAGAGGGATAGTCTACTGGCTTAAGAGGAAAAACTCCTTATGTAAATGCTGCTGTGCATAGTATTTCGAAAAAAAATGGCCAGGCCTGTACAAAAATAAAATGCCTGCAAAATATGTACATTTGTTGTAAAGCCAATAAGCAAGCTTGAGTTCCAAAGTCAAATATGTGAGTCTGCAGCTGGATGACTTGACTACACTGGTCTTGCATCCTAGGATAGGTAGCTACACTGGCTACCGTCCATTCTTCTCTTCACCCCCTCCTCTTGAGCTGGTTGCCACTTGAACTTAGAAGGGAATACCGTGCTCCTCGAGGAAATAGCTGTTGTACTGGGGAATCATTGGGTTGTCATTCTGGAGAAGTCAGTTCCTTTATCATTTCAGCTGGGGAGAGCCACTATCACTTACACTGTACAAGTCAGCTTCATAGTTATAAGGGTTTGCGTATGATGTAGACCAGTTCTGACCAGGCTATCGAGGTGGGTTGAACCGAGTTTTGTGACTATCGAAGGCTGTTGTACTTTAGAGCTGGTTTCCGACTAGGTTCCAAACACATCTACACCCAAGGTCTGACAGGAGCTCCAAATTCAGATTTTATAAAGACATGCATTGCACTGAAAGCACCCCTATTCACTCTATCATTCTTTGATTCTTCTTTTTCTTTTCTTTATTCTTTTTGTACTTATTGCATAAGTGTTTGTTAGGGACTAGCAAAGGCAAGTATAGGGGGGGATGAATCTCCATTTCATCACCTTTATTCTATCATTTTGGCCTCAAAAACCCCAGCAAATGCATTTAAAGAGCACCAATTTGTACATAATAGCATTCATGATTCATTGTATTAATTACACATTAAATAAGGTGTTTAATGCCAAAATTATAGAATAAAGAGAAGAAAAGAAAAAGGAATAAAATATTGAAGATATTTTATGACCCTAATCCCGAGACCAAGGCCAACAGGGAATTGGTCGACAAGGAATAAAGTAGAGGGAGATAAGGGCCAGTGTACAATAAATACCTCATTTATTCATGCCTTTATTTATGCATTTTTGACACCTATTTTGTACATAATTATTTATTAGTCAAATAAAGAAACTTTGTTCATGAAAGTTGTATATAATAATGTAAATAAAAACACAAAATTTAGTTTGTGTAAAAATAATACTCAATGCACATTTTATACACAGAATAAAAAGCCAAAATCTCAACTTCACAGACCCATATCTTGCAAATAAAAACCCCAAATCACCCAAACTCACCTTTAATTGTATATAGCTTTCCAAGAACTATTTAATAAAATTAGTTTCATAATTTTTGGAGTCCATCTGCAAAAGTTATGTTTTTGGCCCTCATTGTGTAGCCTGCCTGATTAAAATATTCAATATATTCATTGTCCATTATTTTTAGCAAATTATATTTCTTTAGAATTTTGTAAACAATATATATAATACATGTATATACTAAAATTAAAATAAAACTAAAAAGAAATAATAAAATAAAATAAGCTTATGCAAGTTAATAGACAAAATATCTATGATCAAGTATGTACGTAAATAAAAGGGGAAAACACTCTTTGATTATTTTCTTCTTTTATATTTTCATAATAATGTAAATATTACATATAACTTATTAAAAATAAAAATTCAAAATAAAAATCAAGAAAATACATTAAATAAATAAAGTATGTACAATATGTAGGCAAAAGACCTATAATTATACCTACATATACCTACCTCTATTTATTTAAAAATGGAAATAAACTCATAAAAATTAAATAAAAATACCTTTATACTCACAAAAATAAATTATAAATTTATAAAATAAGCCAATAAAATAATAAAATAAAATAAACAAAAAAATTAAAAGATACAAAATACATGTAAATACATACATATACACATTATTAAAATAAAACTATAATAAAACACTTCGAAAAATTCAATAAAAATCACAAATAAATACTACATGAAAAAATACACATTTTTTATTTTTTTAAGGAAATTCTAATAAAATCATTTACTATGGTAAATAAATCATTTTAGAATCAAATTTCCTGTTTTGTCTTTTAGCGACCGACGGGGACCAATGGGGCGCCAGCCCTTGTTGACCTCTCGGTCAACTGTCCCATCCGGGACCTGGCACCTCTGAACTGTCAATTCCACGGATTTCTTCCCTTTTTTACGGCCATCCCGTCCATCGATCGAGCTCGCTTCCTTCACAAGAATTGATCTCTGATCATCACTGATACCCGCCGATAACTTGGATCAACCCGATACTCATTGGATTAAGCAATAATCGCCGGTCAATAAGGCTCCAGACCATTGTCTATAAATAAGAAGCTCCGCTCCCTTCCTCATTTCGGCCAATTTTAGTCCATCCAAAAGTCCTGATTTCGTTCCTGGGACGTTCCTCGTGATAGGGGGAGTGCTCCAGCACCTCAAATCGGCCGGAGGAAGGATGATTTTGACGCGGTGGAGCTCCGGCGTCCGTCCTGCTCCCTGGTGGCCCCCAGGTATAAGAGTTGCCCCTTTATCGCTTTTTAGTTAGGTTTTAATGTTAGCTTTTGATTCCAGTTGTTAGTTTAGTGTTTAGTTAATTAGTGTAGCTTAGAATCCAAAATTTGAAGTTCGCCGGAGCTCAGCTCCGGCGACTTCTCCACGCTGACCTTGGCTGTATCCGACCGCCTTTCACCTCCCAGTTCTTTCCCCATCGTTTTCTCTATCGATCGCTCACCTTTGTTCAACCCAGGACCTCTGGTCTTGGCGAATCGGAGCTCCATCTCCGCCTTTCGCCGGAGCTCCTCCGCCACACCTCATCTTGTTGTATAGCTTCAAAACCCCGGGTCGATGAGGAAGCCCTCGCTCCCCCGGTTCTTCCTATGCAGGTCCAACGAAGGAAAAGGCCCATCTGGGCTCGAATCGAACCAGGAAGAGGTTCCTGGAGGTCTTGTTCTTCATCAACCTCGTCCGAGTCCTTCAGACCTCCAGGAGCCATGGCGAGACCTTCAGAAGATGCGGAAGACCTCCAGCTACGTGTTGAGCACTTCAGATGCGAGGGAGATGCCCGGAGAAGCCTACACTACACGATCGAAGCTCGCCGGGGGCGAGCTTCTTCCCTGTTCCTCCAGGCACCTCCAGCACCGTTAGATCAGGAGGCAAGCCCCAGATTGATCGAGAGCCGTCCGATGAATGCTTGCACTGACTGTCAGATGCGAGGCGCATCTAATCTCACGCGTTCATCGGCGAACCGGTATCCACCGCCAGATGCGCGACACGTGGAAGAGTGGGCGAAGACCAGCCGTAGGATGAAGCGCCTTAGGGGGTAAATTTCAAACATCTCCCCCCGCTTTTTGTATTTATAGTTTAATGCCAAAAATAAAATGCCACGTTGTATATAAAGTGTAAAATTGGCAGTCCGCCCCCTGGAGTTTATGTATTTACATTTTAGTCCCTCCGCGCCTCACGTGCAGCACCCACGTGAGGCGCGTGATTTTTGCACTTAAACCCCGCCGGGTTTTATTAATTGTAAAATGGCCCCGAAAATAAAAGTAAATTTTATTTCTGATGTAATTTTTGCATGGATGCCCCTGAGAAATATTTTAATTGCAAAAATGCCCCTGTCAGGCCATATATTTTCGTTTGCTTTGTCCATTTATTTTGTGCCTGATATTAACTTGAAAAATTTTGCAAAAAAATGGACATAAGCTTCTGTTAGTGTACCCTTGCACGCTATATTTTTAGTTTTTAATTTTGTTGCATTTTTGCATTTATTAAAAATAAAAAACATGCTTTTTAATTACTGTCTAACTTATAAAATTCCAAAAAAATATTTAACCACCTCAAAAAATTCCAAAAAAAATTACTTAGTGTGTATTTTGACCTATTTTAGTGTCAGTCCAAAAATCCCTAAAAATCTCAAAAGAAAAGCCTTAAAAATTCAAAAATACACAAAAACTTCAAAAAAATATAAAAAATCAAAGAAAACTCAGAAAAATATAAACTCAGTTCCTATTTCTTCTATATTTTATTACCTCTATTTGAAAAATAGTGTGGAAAAATTTTGTGGCTGTTGGGATTTTTTTATTCTTATTTTACTTACATCCAGTACCTATTTCACTGTTTTCCTTTATTTCAGCATTTAATAATACCAAAAACAATTTGAAAAATACCCAAAAATCACCAAAATAGTAAAAAATTTATGAAAATCCCAAAAATATTTTATTTCTATATTTTTGAGTGTTTTTTTATATTTTTATAAATATTTTATCACCCCTCTCTCCCCTTTGTATATATATTCCTCTCTTGAAAAATAAATAAACAAATAATATATCTATATATACATCTATATATATACATAATTATTAATAGATAAAATTCTAAAATTAAACAAAAAAAGAATTATTATTTATATCTATATATATCTATATCTAATGTATGTATTATATGCTATATAGCTACCCTCTAGGGATATATTTATAACTTTATATATTTATATTCTCTAAATTATATATATATTACATATTATTATTATTATATAATAAATAAATAATAAAAAAATTAATTAAAAACCCACAAGAATAGAATTCACACATGGATGACTCTGTGGTACATACACATCTTAGGCTATTGCACTTTTGTATTGCTCTCTGTGGTTCGACCTCTACATACTTAGTCACTGTACATCTTGTGGTAGAGTAATAAATATTAATTCACATTTTTAGGACTTAATTGTTTTATTCTTTTATTGTGGGTTAATGGCTGATCAACATGGTATTCTGCGAGCGGTCGCCTCAGCGACACTTTATACATATTATTCATGGTGACCCTCGTATGAATTTACCTTGTTATCAATCTGTGATAAGGGAAAGGTGATCTATCACAAGATTTTTCACTCTAGGTTTATCTCAAATCTCTAAATCAAATTTCTGGAGAAGAAGGATCCATCTGATAAGGTGTGGTTTGGCATCCTTCTTTGCATGCAAGTATCGTATGTCAGTGTGATCCGTGTATATAATAGGTATGGATCCTCCCACTGGTAATAATGAATCTCTAACAGAAATAGGTATGTGATCCGATGAGGTAAGATCTGAACTTTTCTAGCCCAAACACAACTGTTAACATCTCCTTCTCTATGGATGTATAATTCCGTTGTGCTTCATCCAGAGTCTTGATAGCATAGTGTATAGCAAATGGTATCTCATCCCTTCTCTTTCCTAAAACAGCTCCAATTGCAAAATATGATGCATCCGTCATAATCTCAAAAGGAAGAGACCAGTTCGGTGGCTTTAAGACAGGAGCACTAGTAACCATTTCTTTTATCTGATTGAATGCAAGGAGGACTTTCTCATTGATAACAAAATCACGCTTCTTACACAGAAGCTCAGTTAAAGGTCTGACGATCTTGCTGAAGTCCTTTATGAATCCCCTATAGTTACCTACGTGTCCCAGAAATGACCTCAACTGCTTCAAATTATGTGGTGGCTCTAACTTTGAAATCACATCAATCTTAGTTGGGTCAACCTCCATACCATGTTTGGAGATGACATGGCCCAATACAATTCCCTTATTCACCATAAAGTGACTCTTCTCCCACGAGGGCACTAGATTTGCCTCACAGCAACGTTGAAGAACTCGGTCTAAATAAGCAAGACATGTGTCAAAACTATCCCCGTAGACTGAGAAATCGTCCATGAAGACTTCAAGAAAATTACCCACCATGTCGGCAAAAATGGCAAAAATACACCTTTGAAATGTAGCGGGGGCATTACACAATCCAAAGAGCATCCGTTTATAGGCGTAGGTGCCAAACGGACAAGTGAAAGTAGTTTTCTCCTGATCCTCAGGAGCGATAGCAACTTGGTTGCATCCCGAGTACCCATCCAAGAAGTAAAAGAACTCTTTCCCTGCCAACCTCTCAATAATCTGATCAATAAAGGGCAGTGGAAAGTGATCCTTCTTGGAAGCTAAGTTCATATGTCGGTAATCTACATAGACACGACATGAGTAGGTACCCAGATCAGAATCTCCTTACCACGGTCATTCTTTATGATCGTAATCCCAGATTTCTTCGGGACCACATGTAAAGGGTTGACCCACTTGGAATCTGAAATGGGATATATAAAGCCAACATCACACCATTTTCTAATCTCCTTCATGACAACCTCTCTTAGATTTGTATTTAGACGGTGTTGACATTCACTGGAGGTTTTACAGTCATCCTCTAGGTAGATATGATGCAAGCACAACACTGGATTAATTCCATGGAGATCTGAGATATTCCATCCTATGGCCTTGCGGTTTCTCTCAAGAACCTCTAGTATGCGAGATTCTTGTTCAGCAGTCAACTGCGAGTTGAGGATGACCGGAAACATTTTGGGGGGACCCGCAAGGTAGGCATGTTTCAACGTTGATGATAAAACCTTAAGCTCAAGTAGGGTTTGAATCACCTCTGCAATAACCTCTGCCACTGTACTGGTAGATGGTATGTGATCTGTACTCTGTGGACTGTCCACCTTGGCTACTGACGGCTCAGCAAATAGAATATCTGATAGGTATGCAATGAATGATCTCTGCATAGAAAGGAAGGGCTCATCAGGATGTTCAATATTCTTATCAATTAATGGCTCAGATATCGCATCAATAATTTCAGAAAGATGTCTCTCATTTGTGCATAAATCAGGAAATTCAACGAATGGCTCAGATATCTAGCCCTCAGAACTCAGTTCAAACTGCACATCGGCAACCATCTCAATTGGACCACTAAGGGAACTCATGTCGACAGTACTTTCCATAGAGTCCTTTTATGAAAGGAACTCCTGGATATCTGTAAAATCAATGAAAATATATATCTCTTTGAATTCAGCAAGAAAATCACAGTCATCTAGCTCTGATATAGCTTTCTCTGTCTCATCTGCTGCAGGTGGCAGTGATGGTCTAGGATCAGAGATCGTCTCAATTTTCACCTCGTCACTACGAGAGTGAAAGATGATCTCTCCAGTACCATAATCAATTGTTGCTTCGGCCGTTCGGAGGAACGGTCAACCTAGTATGATCGGGGTATGGAGTAACAGTGCAGGTGAGTCCATATCCATGACAACAAAATCAATATAGAATTTCATTCCCTGCACCGTTACAATAACGTCCTCTAAAATGCCTCTTGGCCTATTAATCGATCTATCAGCAAACTGCAGAATCATCCTGATTGTTTTAAGAGGTCCTAACCAAAATTCAGTTAATAAAGAGGAAGGCATGAGATTAATGGAGGAACCGCTATCGAGAAGAGTACGATCAAATTCTTGATCAAAGATATGGCAACGGATGTAAGGTTCTCCCTTGTCTTTCTTTTTAGGCGGGAGGTTACTGATGGCATGAATTGAGACCATGGTCAAGATGTATTTCTCTTTTTCCTTTCGTCTGTTCTTCCATGGTTGACGCTTTTGTGTACATGCCTCTTTCATTCCCTTTTTTACTGTAGGCATATATTCCATGGCCTTAGGAGTGGCATCTTCAAAAAGTTGTTTTATAAGATCTGAACCACTCCAGGATCAGATAGGGTTGTTTTTAATTTTTTGATTTTCTTACATTTGAAAGCAGAAGGAAATGGTACGGAATCAAAATAAACATGATCATTTCCATTATTCAAAGTAGAATCCTCATGTACATGAGGACAACCAAATCAGTCTATACAGTGTCGTCCAAACTAGGTGAAGGAAAAATAGAATCTAAAATAGAACATGATGCTATTGCTGGTGAAGAGGAAGAATCTGCGACTGGTATATTCTCCCTTATTGATGGTGATCTACATCTGCCTGGTGAAGGTGGTGGTGAAGGTGGTGAAACTCCATATGTGGATGCTACTACACTGGGCCTCTCGAATGCTGGTGAAGGAGATGGTGTAGAAGATGATGCTCTCTTAGTGGATCGATCTCCCAACCCCAACTGTTGCGTAGGTGACTGCAATCTCCTACCGCTCCTGAGATGAATGGCGTCAGATAAACATGTAAAATCAAGGGACATAACTGTCTCGGGGGTGGGTGGGCTATTGGCTACCTGCTCCTTGCGTCTGAAGTTGTTTGGGTTGGATTCGACCTGTGCTGGAATCAGTGTCTTAGTGGTGGTCAGGTCATCGATCCGCTGAGTCAGTTCATTCATGTTCTTCATGAGCAATGCAAGTTGGTCTAATGTTGGATTGACTGAAGGAGCCTCAGGTTGCTAATTGATTGGATATCGTTGAGGCTGATAATACGGAGGTTGTTGGTACTCATACGGTTTCTGATAATGAGGAGGAGGGGGAGGATATTGTCCATAATATGCAGTCTGTTGCTGGTTAGGATGAGAAAAATACATGGACTGCTGGTGTGGCTGGCCTTGTCTCCAATTTTGAAACTGTGGTAGAGACTGGAAGTGAGGCTGGAACTGTTGGCGTTGGTACTACTGGTGTCTGCCTCCCTGAAACTAGTGGGCGAGTCTCTGACCCTGCTGTGAACCCAACTGGCCTTGCCCTGACGGACGGGGATGGTTTCGCTCATGGTCGAACCAGATACCATTCACCTCATGAATACCATGTGGAGGTGGAGACTGCTGCTCAGGAATGTAGTCTACTTCCTGTTGGTACGGAACTATCTGATGTGAATGCTGTTGAACATGATCAGGTGTCTGCACGTAGTAGACATGTTGAATTGTGGATAGTCCTCCGCTACTCTCTTGGGTGGAAGAAGTCTGCTCCCTGGTAGAGGTATCGGTTGCTGCACTCGTATTGTGGACTGCACTGATCGTACTCACAAGAAGCTCCAGGTGCTTTATTATCTCATACAGCTTATCCAGGTTCTTTGTCCTCTACTCGATCACATGAAGCTTCTCAAGCTCCTTGGATCGTTTCTCAATAATGTCCACTTTGGATAGGTGATTTCCAATGATGGTCAGATCAGAACTGTCTACCCTATCCACTTTATGTGATGCCATCATATTGACATCCTTGTGGGCTACTGCAGGGGCGGTGACGGGGTGCTTCTGAAAAGCACGTGAAGAAGAAAGAGCTGTTGAACTTTCTGCCATCTCCTCAAAAATTTGATAAAGGACATCCTCGTCCTTGTTGAATTGGCTCCCCTCACAAGCGACATCTACCAGCTTCTGATTCTCGATGCTTAAACTCCCAAAAAATTTTTTGTACAAGGCTGGTCTTTGGAATATCATAATGGGGGCATTTCTCCGTCAGATCTTTGAATCTTTCCCATGCCCCGTGAATAGGCTCTTGGGGCATCTGGGAGAAATTAGCAATCAAGGATCGCATTTGGTTGAGACGTCCAAGTGGATAATACTTGTTCAGAAATGTGGATCTCAACTCTTCCCAAGTAGTCACAACCTTCCCCAAGTGATTTAACCAATAAAAGCTTTGCCTATCAGACTGAATGGAAAGGCAGTCATCTGCACTACCTCTAATGGGACATTTGGATAGTGTATTGTTCCACAAATGCGATCAAACTACTGGAGGTGTATATAAGGTTCTTCATTAATATTTCCATAGAAAATTGGGAGAAGAGGTAAAATAGTAGGCTTAAGCTCAAAATGCCCATGAATCGCAGGGATTTGTATCGAAGAATTTGTCTGTCCTGCCCCTGGATTATAAGCATCCTTTAATGTAGGCTTAGCCCCAGGTTCTATGTGAGATTCTTCTCCCCCATTCCCACCTCCAGGGTTTCTGTTATCCCCCTCTCTCCTATCTTCTCTTTCATGTCTCAACTCGAGAATCATATCTCTCAATGCGGTCTGAAAATTAGCTTGCTCTGTTATCCGGGCTTGAATTGTCTGGATGATGCCAACATGGTGTTGTTGATCTCGCTCTGATCCGACATGGTTCTCTTTCCCTTTGGTGGAATCAAGTGTTCGGAGTCTGACTCTGAAAATGTGCATGATACTCGATTAGTGCTCAGAATTGATGGAGTCTCAGATATTAATTCGAGATTAAAGCTAATCTCAAATAGTGGATTGATGGATGTTGTGAAGGGTGAAGTGGAGAAAGAGGAATACTCGGGAAGTGATTCTTCCTGAATATAAGGTGAACGACTCGGAGTGTAGAATGAGTTTGCAGAGTTTGAACAATAAATACTCTGGTCCAATATCTTCGAAATCAATAGGCAGGATGCGAGAACACGAAGGTCAATGCAAGAGTGAAAGTGAATGAAGGCGCAAATTGTGCAGAAGGATCTCTATCACTAGAAATCAAACACAATACAAACCTCCAGTTCACCAACTCAACGCAATGTGATGACCGTGAAGGTTCGATCAATTATCTTGTCAATTTTAGAGTTTAATGAGAATACAATCTATCAGAGCTATTAAAGTGAGCTATTAGGAACCCAATGCTCCTAGGAGACTGGCCTAATCCCAAAGTTAGATCTTTCCAAGCCACTATGAATTGCAGACTGTTTACTAGCTACCATTCAATTCAATCTGTTAAGGACATCGCGGGCCACTTTACTGACTGCCGGAGAGATCCTCACCGGAGAACGACTAACCCAAGATAGTAGTCTGAAAAGAGTTCAGGCGTGGTTCTATCCTAGTGTACGGGTCGCTCTCTCACTACATACAAACCAAAATATGAGAGGGTTACTCTCCCCAAAACAATGATTTTTCCTTGTGTTTATTTTAGGGTCGAGTTTTCTTTAGCAGTCCCGTATTTTAGGCAGTTGTCACTTGATTAAAATATTTTCAAAGAATCGCCTACCGAGTGTCCAGTTTCCTTTTTAACTTATGTGAGTGAAAGCGAGGAAGGAGATCGGAAATGCTAATGCGTGATTAAAAACAGTATTGCATGCAGGGATTAGAGATGCATACCTTGTCGTCAGCACTCTACATGCAAAATAATCCGCACAGAATTTAAATACAGAAAAGTAAACTATCTTATATGATACAAGTGAGCCATCCTAGATGATAGCTTCTATTAACATGCAAGAACAAGTTAATTTGACTAAGTCCAAATTACGCTCTACTCTATAAGTACAAAAATTCTTGTTTAGGGTGTTTGGACCTAATTAATTACCTGGCTCAAGTAAAATAATTAAAGCAATCAATAGGCAGCTCACAAAATCTGCGTGAAACAAAGAAAATAAAGGCGATGAAAACAAATCCGATGAGGTCCCCCAAGTGCACCGGCACTTGGCGAAACAGAACCCGTAACAAATGAATGTTCATTTACAAGGGTTCAAATGCTAGAAAAGAAAATCTCTCTCTCTTTGGTCTCCTTCAATTCTTCTTCTCCTCTTCTCACGCTATCGTACGACTCGGTGAAGAATCAAGACGCCTCCGCTTCACTTAGGTGCTTTGGCTCTCCTAGGATCGCCTCCTTCGCTCAACGGGCCCTTGCAAGGAAAAGAAAAGAAAGAATGTATAAGAAATACAATTATCAAATATAAGTAGAGAAAAAATGAAATGAAACAGTGGATATGAACAATGGAGTGAATGTGGAAAAATATACCCAACTATACACAACTAAGAATATCATGTCAAAAGAGAAATCTAACTACCCTCGTCGTGCCTCCCCGGCAACGACGTTGTTTTGTTGACTCGGGATCTTTGAGGATTGGTTATTAATGGATATGAAGTCGCCATTATCCCAAAAAAATCTCGGATCAAACAAACAAATTCTTTTTCTTCTCTCGCTGCAAAATAATTACAGAAAATAATGTGTATTAAGAGAAATGTTTTTGCTACTTATTTACCTGTATAGCGGATAGGATTGAACTCAGGGAGGCTACAATTCTCGAGGGTTATTCAATTAATCGACAAAAAATCAATTAAGAGAAAAAACAGGAATCTCAAAGGCAAACTATCCTCGGTTTTTGTGGGATTTTTTTCTTTTTAAATTTTTTTATTTTTTTACTTTTTTATTTTATGATTTTCACTTTTTAGTGATTTTTAATTTTGCATTTTTTTGTTTTCAAATAATGGACAATATGCACAAGATAAGAAATATGCACACCAAACTCTTTTTGTATTTTTCAATTATATCAAAAATGTTCAGAACAATCTAGAGAAAATATTTTTCGGGTTTTAAGGGTTTTGAAATATTTTTGAGAATTTTGTAGAATTTTAGATGTTTTTGTATTTTTCTAAAAATCAAACGGTGGCAAAAATAAGAAATAATGCATAGACTGGAGTAATTTGCAACTTAAAAATATTTTACGTGCCACCAAAACTCCTAGCAATTATTTTTATGATAAAATATAGATAAATATCTACAAACAGGAACTGAAATCACGATTTTTAGATTTTTGTAGAATTATTTGTGATTTTTATATGATTTTTGATGCTTTTCAATTTTTTAGGGTTTTGAAAAGAATTAATGCGTGAAATTTGGATAGAAATTAAAAGACAATAGAATAAAATTACTCTATTTTTTGGAATTTTTAAAGTAATATTCGAATTCTTATGAATATTTGAATTTCAAATAGGGAAAAATGACATGTTTTTTATTTTTAAATAATAAATGATGATAAAATATAATGAAAAATTATGCTAGAAAGATAACCACATCAGAAGCATAGCATGATTTTTGGGAGATTTATTAACTAACAAAATTATTTATTCCAAAGACAAGACCATGCAAATTTAAGTCTGGAAACAGGGACAGAAATGTAAAAAGTTAAAATTTTTGCATAATAGTATAATAAAAATAAACTACGGGCTGGAGAATGTAATTTTACCCAATAAAAACGTGTTGTGTACGTGCTAAGTACTGGAGCGGGCTCGTTTGCAATTTCAGAAATGTCCGGGGGGCTATAATGTAATTTCGCTAGTGCTTGAACTCTGCACTTCGTTGTAATTTTCAAGAAAGGTGGGGACTAAATTGCAATTTTTTCAATTTTTTTAATTCAAAACCCCCCACCTAGGGTTTTCCCCGTGTCTTCATTGTTCTTCAAAATGGAGCCAAGGGCCGAGACGTGTGTCACCAATGATGGGAGGGGGGCCAAGGTGGCCACTCCGTTCTTCTTCCACCCCCAAAGGGGCGGTCGGCGCAGAGCACTGTGCGGCGACGTCGGGGGCATCGGTACGCTAGCGCGCGCTGCTTGCTATGGAGGTCACGCATGCAGGAGTATGACGGTCGCGCTGAGCTGGGGCAGCTTTGGCGGTCGGGAGGATGACGGAGCAGCTGCCGTGGGGGGTGAAGTCGATGGTCGGGGCTCCGCCCAGGAGGAGGTCGCACGATGGGCCACCCACGGTGGAGCGATCTGATGAGGGGGTCACGAGGTCGGTCAGGCGGAGGTCGCACGATGGGTTGCGCAGTGCTACACGGGGACAACAGCTGAAGGGTTCTTGGTGGCGACGGTGCAAGGCGCTAGCATTCTTGCCAATGATTTTTTAAAATTATAAATACATAAATAAAGACTAAACAATTTTTTTATTTTTTTATTTGAAAATGTGGGGACAACAACAAAGATAAAAAAACTTTTTTTATATATTTTTTATTTTTTTGAATTGAAACTACAAATCATTTTTTTTATTTTTTATTTTTTAGTGATCTTGCAAAACAAACGTTAAAGAGAAGAAAAACAATCTATTTTTTATATATATTTTTATTTATAAACAAATGAGGACACGAGCACGACGGCTCGGTCCCGAAATCAAACGGAAGAGGTAAATGGGGATCCGACGAAAAATGAGGAATGGATCCGAGTCTCTGACCACCATGCGTGATCGGACATGGGAGATCGTGTGAGGAAAAAAAGAACGTGTAGAGATCGAGAAAGTGAGATGAAATATTGGATCGGGCGAATCAAATCGTGATGGTGGATTCTAAAATCTAGAAAAAATGACAACGAACAACAAATGTGAGAAAATAAAACTACGATTAATCTAGGATAAAACAAGAGAAAATGGATCTCACCTTAGGTGCGTAAAAGGCCTTGGTCACCTCGACGAAGGCCGACTTGCTGTCACCGCACGGCTCAGAGGCTAGGCACCCTTTTGCGATAAGAAGACTCTCAGAGATCGGGCTCCTCTCACCAAAGATTGATCAAATATGAATGATGGAGAAGGAGCCTTACTAATAGATAGAATGTGATTGGAGTTAGAATTTTTGAATTTTTGGATGAAGATAAGAGATAAGAGAGAAGAAAAATAGAAATGAGATAAATTAACAAGATAAATATTTACAAAAATTAACTATTTTTTTGTATTTTCGTCACTTTATTTATTTGAAAAATAAATGTTAAATTTTTTTATTTTTTGTGGTACTAAGTTAAGAAAATTAAATATATACATATGTTATATACATATATGACATTATCTACATGGGTAAATAAGCAAATTAATTATTATTTTGTTGTTTTAAAAAATTTTATTTTTATTTTTATTTTAAATAATTAGTAAAAATATTTACAAATATTTACAAAATACAATATGTACAAACACATGGGAAATTTGCACAAACAACCCAGAAAACCAACTTTTCACCCGTAATTCCAAAAATTATGAAATCACAACCATTTTAAAGATAATTTAATTTAGACTACAATGGAAGTGAGTTTGGTTTTGAGTTTATATGGAGCTAGAATTGGTATTTCAATTATCACTTAGTGTCTTTTTTCAAGTGTTGTTGATTTTATTCTCTACATGATTTGGTTGTGCAATTATTTTTATTATTTAGGATACATTTTTATTTACAACTTTTGTTATGAAAACTATTTTATTTGAGGTCAATTTATGTACAAATAAAATAGTGAAGTATACAAATATACACAGCACCCAATTTTTTGGATTTTTTGGATTTTTTGAATAAAGACCCTATCTCCCCCTACTTTATTTCCTGGTCGATCAGGTCAAGTCTTGACCTTCTCTCGAGGTTCGGGTCAGCCTGTATCTATTACATATATACAATATTCCTTTTTATTTTTTTCCTTTATTTTTCCTTTCTTTCTTTTTTATTAATTTGAAGTTAAAATGGTAAGAAGTTTACAATATTTACACAGATGCAAGTTGGTAAGAATATGGAGTTATTATTATATACAGGTGTTTTATAAGGGATTTTAAGTTAAAATAAATGAATAAAGATGATGAAATGCATATTCATCACATATGTCTATAAAATTGATCACTCACCCCTTGTAAATCCTTTAAAAACCCAACTCTTGTAAATATAAGATGCACCCCCATGTAAATATTTGTACCTATTTTTAGCCAAAATATTTTGTTTTCAAAAATCACAAAAACATTTGCAAAACCTTCTTAAATATATATAATACAAAAATTGCATGCGCATCATCTTTTCAAAAATCTATATGTTCAAAACGTTGAAAAAGCGCATCATGCACATATTTTCTGCATTATACATAACATTTGCATAGCATTCACATTCTTTTCGGATTGAGCTTGATGACTGAATTAGTCCAAATAAAGTTGAAGATTGGACTTGGTTGGACCTTACTGCACCTAACGTCACTGGAACCTTGTGGGAACAAGGTTTAAGGTACTTCAAGTCCATTGAGACTTAATTCTTTGAGACTCAGGGTTGGGTTCAAGTCACCTCAACTGACTATCTAGAACTTTTCGAGACGCACGCATGACTCGTGTCAGTCGTGACCTAACTTGGACACTTGCACCTTTCACGTGGCTCAACTCGGTTGGAGTAGTAAGGGGAATGGATTTTCCAATTTGAGATGCACACAAGTGGAAACATCCGTCCTTGTCTAGGGAGGGAATTATACCCCAACTCGATCCAATGGCCATAAAGTCTAAAGACAGGAGAGTGTGGGTTGCAATAATTCTTCAAAAGAGGGATAGTCTTCTGGCTCAAGAGGGAAAACTCCTTATGTAAATGTTGTTGTAAATAGTATTTCAAAAAAAAACTCCAAAAAAGTGGATAGACCTGATTGAAAATAAAATGCATACCGGATTATGTATATATGTTGTATAGTCAATAAGCAAGCTTGAGCATCAAAGTTATACCATGTGAGCCTGCAACTGGATGACTTGACTACACCGGTCATGCATCCCAGGATAGGTAGCTACACTGGCTACCGTCCATTCTTTTCTTCACCTCCTCCTCTTGAGTCGGATGCCACTTGAACTTAGAAGGGAATACCCCGCTCCTCGAGGAAAGAGTTGCTGGATTGGGGAATCATTGGGTTGTCACTCTGGAGAAGTCAGTTCTTTTGTCATTTCAGTTGGGGAGAGCCACTATCACTTACACTGTACAAGGCAGCTTCATAGTCGTAAGGGTTTGTGTACGATTTAGGCTAGTTCTGACATGGCTATTGAGGTGGTTTGAACCGAGTTCTGTGATGTTCGAAGGCTGTTGTTTTTTAAATTTGGTTCCCAACCAGGTTCCACACAGATTCTCACATCAAGGTCTAACCTGAGCTCCAAACTTTGATTTTGTAAAGACAAGTTTAATAATTGAAATCAATTCCATTCATTCATTCTTTTTCTTTTCTTCTTTATTCTTTTGTACTTATTGCATAAGTGTTTGCTAGGGACTAGCAAAGGCAAGTATAGGGGGGTGATGAACTTCCATTTCATCACCTTTATTCTATCATTTTGGCCTTAAAAAACCTAGCTAATGCATGTATTAATTTGTACAAAATAGCATTCATCATTTTGTTGCATTCATTGTGTAAATAATATTATTTTTCATGCCAAAATTATAGAATAAAGAGAAGAAAAGAAAAGGAATAAAATATCAAAGATATTTTATGACCATAAACCCCGAGACCAAGTCAATAATTGAGTTGGTCGACAAGGAATAAAGTAGGCGGAGATAAGGGCCAAAAATACAATAAAATCTCATTTATTTATTCATTCAATAATTCATTTAACACCCATTTTATTCTTTATTATTTATACCTCAAATCAAGAAATTTTATACATGAAAGTTGTAGATAATAATGTAAATAAAAATACAAAATTGAGTTTGTACAAAAATAATACACAGTGTATTTTTTACACACAGAATAAAAAGGCAGAATCCCAACTTCGCATACCCATATCTTCCAAATAAAAACTCAAAATGTATCAAAATAACTCTAATTGTATATAACTTTTAATGGAGGTGGTTTCATATTTTTTGGAGTTAAGGTGTGAAAGTTAGGTTTTGGACCCTCATTGTGCATTATATTCGAATAAAATATTCAATTTATTCATTCCTTATTATTTTCTTATTTTTATAATTTCGTAAATATTATTTATAACCTATATGCATATTAAAACCAAAATAAATCTAAAAAGAAAACACCAAATAAAATAGGTATATATAAATATATGTGCAAAATACCTATGATATTAATTGTACATAAATAAAAGTGAACCTTGTTCTTTTACTTTTTATTCTTTTATATTTTTATACTCCTGTAAATATTATTTATATTCTATAAAATTATAAAGAGAAATTAAAATCTAATAAAATACATTAAAATGAAATAATATATAGAAATCATAGATGAAATGCCTATAAGTATACATATATAATAGATACCCTTATTTATTTAAGTGTACAAATAGCACCACCAAAATATAATAAAAATATATTTATACACATAAAAATAAGTTATAAATATATAAAATAAAAAGATAAAATAATAAAATAAAATGTACACTGTAAAAATAAAATAAGCCAAAATATGATGAATATACCTATAAATATACACTTAAAAATTAACTTATAAAAAATAAAGATAAAAAATAAATAAAAATCATAATAAAATACTACATAAGATAATAACCATTTTTTATTATTTATTTTTTTGTAATAAATAATATACACAACATTTAATAAAATCAATTACTATTTTTTATTATTTATTCTTTAATAAACATGGCAGTTTTGTTGTTTAGTGCTGACGTGGGCCAATGGTTGCAACCCGTCTATTGACCTTCAGTCAACTGCCCCCTCCAGGCACCTGGCTTATCAGAACTATCATTTCCCCTATTTTCCTCCCCTTTCACGCTTGATCCATCGATCAGTCTCCTACGATCCCTTCATGGGATTTAATCATTGATCGACCGTCATCCACGCCAGCCCTTCAAGTTCATTGTACATAGTTCGATCTTCTTCCAATTAGCCAGCCAATAAGGGTGTGTACCCTTGTTTATAAACAATCAACTCCGTCTTCCAACGCCTCTTTGGTCACTAATCTGAGTCTAGAAGTCATTGCTCTTGGTCTAGCGTGTTCCCTCATGATAGGAGGAGTCATCTCACGACCGGACGGAGGTGCACCCAGGGCGGAGCTCCGACGACGTCCCTGCTCCCTCGTCTCCGGCCAGGTAAGAGTTGCGCATTTCTCTTTATTTAGGTAGCTTCTGACTCCGGTTGTTTAGTTATGCATTTAGTTTAATTATTCGACCTTATACTTATCCTACTACACCCTATTCGTAGTTCGCTGGAGCTCCGCTCCAGCGAACGCTTCCCTCGTGCCTCACGTGTACTCCACTACGCCTCCCACCCTCATCTCATTTCTCAACGCTCGCTAATCATTCTACATATCTCCGCTCATCTCAATCTTGCTTGAATCGAGCAATCGTTCCCTCCTCTACCGTCGCTCATCGGAAGGAGCCCTTCTCTCGCTCATTTCCCCTTCTAACGGAACAAGGCAGTTTGCCCTCGTCTCTAGTCTTATCCTATGCAGGTTCAAGGTGCAACGAGGCACCTGGAGGCAGCTTTGCCACTCGCTGGAGGCACCTGGAGTGCAACCTCTTCCCCGACCTTATGGTGGCGCTCCGATGACCCTCTGGACATTCTGAAGCCTCCTATCGATAGAGTGAGCTTCCCCGATCGTGTAGATCCCAATGCCACCGCCGGATACCACCAGGAGAAGGAGGATTCATTGATCGAAGTTTGGGAAAGACGTCATTCTTCCCTGTTCTTCGTAGATAGCAGCAACCGTCCGATGAGGAGGCCGCTCGAGTTTCAATCTAGACCATTCAATCACGAAGCACCTCGGTCGTTGATGAAGACCCCCACCTGATCCAGAACATTCATCATCGAAGGGGTATCGATCATCCAGGCTACGACGCATGTCAAGTGAAGTGACCAAGACCGTCCGATAGTGTGTTATGGGGAAAATTGCTAAATCTGTACCCCACTTTTTGTATATTTAATATTTAGCCCTGTAAATAAAATATAACATTAAAAATAAATTGGAAATTTTAAAATAGGCCATGTACTTCTGTTAATTGCATTAGGATCCATTCCACGTCACCTCATGTGCCATCCCACATGAGGTGGTGAAATTGCATTGAAGCCCCTAGAGGTTTTTGTAATTATAAAGTAGTCTATTAATATTTAAATTACATTGTATATTTTTAGGAATTTTGCAGTATCGACCCTGTACTTAATGGTTATTGCTTCCCAGCCAGCTCACATGTAGTCTCGCGTGAACTGGGTAATTTGTATTGAAACCCTAGCGGATTTTGTAATTATAAATAGCTTATAAAAATAAAACAAATATTTATATTTTTGGCAAAATTGTATCTGAGCTCCTGTTGATTATTTTATTTGCAATTATGCCCCTGCGAGCTTATGTACTTTTGGTGCTTGGATTTCATTTATTAAAAATAGCACCATAGCTCCTAAAATTGTGCAAAAATAGGATTAAATGTTTGGTAGCATGTACTTTCTCATTGTGATTTTATTTTGCATTTTATGCATTATAATCATTTATTAAAAATCAAAAGGAGCTTCTTTTTTTCGGTTTATAGTATAAAATACAAAAAAAATATAAAAACATGTCCAAAAATTCCAAAAAAATATATGTAGTGTATTTTACCCTATTTTATTTACATACCACTTAAAAATGGAAAAAGACAAGGCTTAAAGATTGAAAAATCCCAAAATCCTTCATAAAAATCTAAAAATTCATTAAAAATCCAAAATTACATTTTTCAAAAAATATTTTATAATTTTCTTTATATAAATATTTATATATTAAATTGATTTGAGTAATTTTGGACCTTGTTTACTATTTTTAACATTCAAAACAATTTTGGATAATTATTTAATCTCTTATTTGAGATATTTTCGACTTTAAAATCCATAAAAATTAGCAAAAATTCCAGAAAAATTGCAAAAACATTAGAAAAAATATAAAATCCAAAAACACTTTTTATTTTGTATTTTATTTATATTTACCAATATTTATAAATATAGTATTCTATATTGTATATTAGTCTTATATATTCTATAACTATGTATTTAAAAGAAAAAATTTAAAAATTCGAAAATCTGAAAAGAAAATATAAAATTAAAAAATTAAAAACGAAAAATATATAAAACAAAAATAAAAAATATATAAAAATAAAAAACCCACAAAATGATATATGTATATACATGATACTTGACATGGTTGTACATGAATAACCGTAGGCTACCCATTTTGCTTATTGTGATTCGACCTCTACGTGCTTACTTGTTATGTATCTTATGGAAGAGAATAATAAATTTTAACTCCACACTTTCGTTATTCATTGCTTTATATATACCGTGGGGTAATTATTAATTAATTGGGGACTTTTGAGTGATCAACACACCGACTATGGTTTTGCCTTATGAAACCATGTGACCCTCTATTGTTCCCCAGTCATCACCAGGGTCGAACAAAAGGAGCATTGTAATAAAGTAGGTAGGTGATTAAAAATTGAAGGATTTTAATTTTCTTTTTAGTGGATTTTAATTTTGCAAATTTTTAATTTTTGAAAATAAAGGGAAGGAGTAAAAGAAGAACAAACGCTCTTTTTGTATTTTTCAATTAGGTTAAAACTACTTAGAAAATT
Organism: Ottelia alismoides; assembly: GCA_037367405.1. Lineage (NCBI taxonomy): Eukaryota > Viridiplantae > Streptophyta > Magnoliopsida > Alismatales > Hydrocharitaceae > Ottelia > Ottelia alismoides. The sequence goes on from JAZKJV010001373.1 coordinate 294,636, forward strand.
CAAGTAAAAATATTTTTGTATTTATAGGTTTTATACCATTTTTGTGAATTTTTAGAGATTTTTAAATGTCTTTGAAATTTTCTAAAAATAAAAAACTAGAAAAACAAGCAAATAGTGAACGGTCAGGATTCTTTTGCAAATATAAAATACCAATCAGCTCAAAACTTCTAGATGTTAATTTTAATAAAAATTAGAGAAAGTATCTACAAGGAGGAGCTGAAATCGCAATTTTTGGATTTTAATGGATTTTATATGATTTTTATAAGATTTTTGGTGTTTTGCAAATTTTTAGGGTTTTACAAAATATTTTCAAGCCAAATTTATATAACAACTATTATAGGAGAAATATATCTACATCAATTTTTTGGAATTTTTTTAACATTTTTCGAATTTTTATGAATTTTCTACTCTAAACATGACACTTTTTAGGGTTTTTTGAATTTTTAATTATAGCAAATGAAAGAAAATTGGCAAACTAAAATTATCACGCAAACAGCATGCTGACAAGAGCTACAAGGTATTTTTGTAGAACTTCTAGGGACAATTTACTATTTATTGCAATAAATAAAAGAGCAAGAAATTAAAACAGTGAAGCAAGGGTCTAGTTGTAATTATTTTGAGTTCGGGGGCCCAATAATAACATACAATAAAATACAAGGGCCCTAATGCAAATAATCCAGACCAAAAGATGTGTTGCACATGGCTAACACTCATAGGGACATAAGTGCAATTCTCATGAAAATTCTATGATTAAATTAACACGTGAAAAACACAGGTAAAGCTCTGCAAATTTCCCATAAAACACGTGAAGACATGCATGGCTCAAACTTGGCTGGATTGAAATGTAAATAAAGAAATTATATGATCTTGAATGTAAATGTTCACAACTAATTATTACATTTATTGAATAAAAATGAAATAGCAGAAGATGCAGTGGTAAAAAGGAAATATACCCCTTGTATAAACATAGAAGGCATGTGGAGGGCCTCTGACGTACGGCTCTAATCTATCACTGCAAAAGATCCGACGTCTCAGAAGAATGTCAGGGACGTGTGGGTGTGGCAAGAACCGACGCTCCAGTACGATCCAACGATCTGAAAAGCTGGCACTGACATACGACGTGGATGTGTGATTGATCTGATCGGATCGCTAATAATTGGGCATGGATGTGCGGTCCAGATCAAATCTAGACGAAGGCCCCTTCATCTGACGACTACGATATAGGTTGGAAGAACGATGAAGAGGGCCTCTCCGGTCGAGCTTCAATATGTGATATCTCGCTCTGTGGACTCGGACCGGCTGACTGAAATGTCCAACATGACACCGGAAGTGATGCGTGTCTACTGGGGACCTCCGATGAGTCGGTGAGGTGCTCTATGGTGATCTAGAGTTGGGTGTGCTTGGAGCTGCTCCGCCTGGAAAGTTGAGGCTTGATTCGAGCTCCTCGTGTGCACCAGCACCTGCAAAGAGAAGCTGGACTCGAAGGCGTAGCTCTGTTCAGGTTATTTCGCAGAGAAACCCAAAGAAGCGATGGTGGATCGTGATTCACCTCCGGTGTGTATGGAGGAGGGAGGTCTATGCCTAATCTTGCTCCGATGAGCAAGATATAGGATGGAAAGGCTGTGGGAGAAGGTGGTACATGATATGGGGATCTGATCGATGCGGCTTGTGTGGAAGATGAGGCTCCGACCCGATGGTCGGAGCAGATGAAATGAACGACAGCGATGAATTGGAAATCGAAAGAGTAAGGCGAAATACGAAGTGAAGCAAGGGTACCTGAGTGTTCTAAATCGGAGGGCAAAGTGAGGCGGAGGCGAAGGCGAGGTTATGGCCTCAACCAGGATGCAGAAGACCTGGGAGGCTAATCGCGGTGGAGCTCCATCTACGAGACGAGCTGCGCACTATGAGGCACCAATCTAAGATCCCAAAGGCTACTCGAGGACCCTGCCACTGTCCTAGAGATTTCAGTGGATGAAAGGAGGCGTGAGGGACGAGCTACCCTGCGGCGGAAGGGGAAGAGGGTATTATATAGGTGTTCCCATGGTCTAGTAAGATTGTAAAGCCATGAACTTGGCATCTCTCGGATCCTATATCATAAGATCCGGCTCCTCATGAGGAAACCAACGGAATCTGTTTCGTGTGAACTGGACTTCGTTTCGAATTGTTATGATTTTCAGGAGAAAGAGAAGTAAGGAGGATTAGGACGTCATTAACCCATAATAACTGTCATTAAGACTAATTAAGCATGGTTAAAGACACTAATGATGGATTCAAAATCGCTAATGATCATTAGAAAACACTAATTAATAGTTAGCAAAAATATAAGCGTAAGCCGCAAAAGTTAAATCGTGATTAGTAGAAGTTAATCATGATTAGTGTTAATTAAGCGTCATTAACGAATCTAGAATCCTCTAGAATGTTCTAACTTAAGCCCTAAGTTTCGGATAAGTTTTGGCCAAAACCATGGGCCTTTAACCGTGGTTAAGGTCTAAACCATGTTTTTCTAACCATGGTTAGTGGTTTTCTGGAGCCTATAAGTAGCCCCCTACCCATTCATTCTCTACGATTCCACTACCACCACCCCAAGGGATAGGGTCGAGAGGTCGGGAGGAGGAGTAGGAGGCGAGGAAGGAGCGCTAGCGAAGCACGACCGGGAGAACGAGAAGGAGGAAGGTACGATCCTCTCTTACTTAGTTTGCTTTGTGAGTTAGGTTTTCGATTCATGTTAAGTTTCCCTGTTGTTTTCCTTTCGATGATTTTATAAGGAGAAACTCTACCTAATTTTTCTTAAAAATATGTCACGATATAAGGGAAAACTCCGTCGAAATTTCTTAGAAATATCACCTCGTATAAGGGGAAGCTTTGCCGAAATTTGAAGAGAAAAATATTTTCTTCACGTTCTTCGTGTTCTTCGCGTTCTTCGTTCATTCTTCGCGTTCTTGGCACGTTCTTAACGTTTTTGATATGAAATGAAACTTGATCGTTTCAGGAGCCATAAATCATCCTTTTGAAAGAGAACCATGATAAAGAACTGTATACAAGAGAGAGCTCGATTAGGTAACGAAATCCTTCCTTTTACTGTTGGGTTTTCATATGAGATCGTTGAAATTTCTGATTTTATGTTCTTCGCTACGAAGAATCCTAATTTGGTTATTTTTAGAGAGAATATGAAATTGCTTTGTGATTTCAACTAAATTAAGGTCTAAGCATCGTATGGATGCAGTGGTTTGGAAAGCTAGGGTTTGGAATTTAAATAAAAAAAATATGAGTGTATATATATGAATTAATATATATATATATGGGTCTATACTCAATAATGAGGAATATACAAATTGAAGGCTTAATAAAGATTACATCATGGGATTTGATGTGTATTAAGTTGGATCCTGAAAAGGATCGTGGATTACATTAAGAAATGATTGGGAGTAGAACTACAGATCGGGCATATAACCTGTAGGTTTGTCGGAAGGAACCCGTATTGGTGTGACCCTACCTAGGTGGTACACGGTTGCCTTGTTTTGATAAGTGTGCACGAAATGAATGATTTACAACGCGTGGTACCGGGTGCCAATATATTCGGATTGAACGACGGAAGATGTGGTCGAGCCATGTGGAGGCACGGGTGGTTCAATAGCGGCTGGGTCACGATAACATGTATTTAAAGTCGCTAGGTTATGTGATTAAAGATTAGCCTGAGGTTTTAAGAAACCGGGTTCTCGAGGACGGTGTGCTTCTTTGTTTGCCCGGCTGAGGGTTTGAGACTCTGACTAATAAAAGAAAATAAAATTTTCAGGGTAGTATTGGAGTATTGGTTGAGGTGATGTGCGTCAGCATAAGCTCACCAGATCAACACATTCTCCAATCCTGGAGTGTCTACAGCTTCGGAGTCCATGAATGGTGGGGTTCCCTTGGACTAATCCCTGATGTGGAATGGAAAGGAATAGGACTTAAACTAATGAGAATGGATGTAACTTTTAATGACAACAAGTTTTGCAAAATTACACAATTTGTTTACTTTTCTCTTCTTCGTTACTTAGCACTCGCTAATTGTTATCCTATGATTTATTGAAAAACCCAACAGGTGTCGGTGAGCCATCGTAAGGACTTTATCCATCCAGCCAACCACAGTAACTTTACTCTCTAAGGTGGTTAGTAATATTTCTGTGTATTTCCTTTCAGCTAATGTACATGTAAAGGGTTGTAGTCGAACAATGGATCATGTAAACTTTATTTTATGGATGAAAAAGTATTAAATACTTCTTTATGAGTATTTTTATTTGCAGTTTGTTTCTGAATGTTAGTTGTGATTACTGGATAAATTATTGCTGAGTAACCAGATCCGGATATGGGAGGATCCGACGGTCTAGAACTGGGGTCGCGACAGTTTGGTATCAGAGCCCGGTCACTCTAGTAATTTATTTAGTAATTAAACAACTATGAGAGGTATTCAGAAACTAAGATTGTATTAAGATCCTTTGATCTTAGTAATTGACTGTTGTACCATTCATAAGTCATTGTCCCTTATGTACATCATGCTAAGACATATAGGATCTAACATTTGACATTGACTTATCCTAGGATCATGGCAGACCAAGATGTGTCTAGGCACTTAGCCGCTATGATGACTATGCTGCAAGAAATGGGGGCAAAAGCAGCAAGCATTAGAGGGGAGGCTCAATGCACAAGATGAGAGACTTGTGGCATCCAGACCTATGGATGCTAGGATTGAAGGTTCTATCCATCTATCTAAGGAAGAATCTAGTTACCATCCTTCAAACTGAGTCTGCTCCTACCCCAACTGAAGGAGCAATGGAGAATTCCTTTCTTAGACACCAAACATTACTAGACAATTACCGAAAGGGAAAGATTCCTCGATTTAAAGGCATAGAGACACCTGCTGAGGCAGAACTATGGCTTGATGACATCAGCAGGATGTTGAGAATAATACACGCACCAGCAAACACTTGGTTGCACTTTGTTGATTACTCCCTAGCAGACTATGCAAGACGATGGTGGAGATCCATTTCCAAGAAAGTAGTAGATCATGTTCCATGGGATGTTTTTAAAGAGAAGTTCCGAGCTCACTTCTATCCCTCCCATTGGGAAGAATTGAAGAAGAGAGAGTTGGCTTCTTTGACCCAAGGATCCAAGATTGTACGAGATTATCATATTCACTTTACGGAGCTGCTACGTTACTCCCCAGCTCTAGAAGCTTCACCACAAGAGTGTCTTACCAAATTTGTTAGCGGTCTTCAGGGAGATTTGAGAAAGAAGCCTGCATGTTTTAGAGCCACCACTATAGATGAAGCCATGGACATCGCCTCTCGTTTTGAGATGAAGAGGGATGAAAACCGTCAAAGAAGAAGCTTCCACTTTATTGGTGGACCATCCAAACGTAAGGCGAATTATAATCGAAGAGACAATCGTTATCATCCAGTCGAGTCTAATATAAGCTCGCCACAAACTTTGGGCAAGTAATTATCTGGAAGAAGGGGTTTCTATAGACTTCCACTATATCCTCACCACTCAGCAGTAGGAGCTAGTGCCTCTGTGGTTGGGTCTTCAGCTCAAACAGGAGGACGTGTGTATTTTTACTGTCATCAGGAAGGCCACATCAAAAAAGACTGTCCGAAGTTGAGAGGTTCGGGGTTTCAACGAACCCCAATTAATAGTATAACATCCACCTCGAGCAATGGAGCAACGCGTGGAGGAAAACATGGTAGAGTTAGCGGCTCACAAGGAGCGTCTCCTACACAACAACCACCACAAAGTATTGCAGGTTCTAGTTTGCCTATTCCTAATGGCCAGCTCAATGCAATCACTGAAGAACAATCCTACAATTCAGGCACATTCGTACGAGGTACCGTTACTATTCATGGCTTTTCAGTGCATGCCCTATTTGATTCTGTTGCTTCGCATTCATTTATTGCTCGACGGTTAGTACCCACTTTGGGTAAGATACCAGCAGAAGTACAACAGTCCTATCTGATCAAGGGACCAGAAGGATAAGTATTTATAATTCGAGAAATCCTGGATAATTGTATAGTACTGATAGCGAGACATCAGTTACATGTTTCACTACTACTAATCGAAATGGAGGACTTTGATCTATCTTAGGAATGGATTGGCTAGAAAGGCATCATGCATGTCTTGACTATTTTCAGAAGGCAGTAACGTTTCACCTTCCTAACTCGGTAGAGTTCCAGTTCATTAGAAAGACATCCAATGATAATATCGAATATATCTCTGCATTGAAGGCACAATAGTTGTTAGAGCAAGGGTGTCAAGGTTATTTAGCCTATGTAACCACTACATCAGGGTCAGACAGAATGATGGGAGATATACCTATAGTATGTGAATTTCCTGATGTATTTCTAGAGGAACTACCTAGATTACCGCCTGATCAAGAGATTGAATTTGAAATCTCTCTCATACTTGATACTCAGCCTATCTCTATCCTCCGTACAGGATGGCACCAGCTGAGTTACGAGAGTTAAAGGTACAGTTGCAATAACTATTAGATAAAGAAAGTTGGCTGATGATTGTCAAGTGACGGGGAATGAGGCATCGATCTTTCTTGACATCCCCTTTTCCTTGATTCTATCTCTACGACTAGGATTCATTCGTCCTAGTACTTTACCATGGGGTGCACCTGTCTTGTTTGTCAGGAAAAAGGATGGGTCAATTCGGTTGTACGTTGACTATAGACAACTAAACAAGAAGACCGTAAAGAACAAGTATCTTCTTACAAGAATAGATGATCTCTTTGATCAGTTACAGGGTTCAATTATGTATTCCAAGATTGATTTAAGATCTGAATACCATCAGTTGAAAAATAAAGATACATATATTCCCAAGACAGCTTTTCAAACTAGATAAGGGCATTATGAATTCTTAGTTATGCCTTTTGGACTGACAAATGCCCCAACAGCCTTCACAGATCTCGTGAATAGAGTATTCAAGGAGTTCTTAGATCACTTTGTAGTAGTCTTATTGATGATGTGCTTATTTACTCCAAGGATAAGTATCTGCATGAACACCATCTCAAGCAGGCACTTGAAATTCTAAGGAAGAACAAATTGTATGCTAAATATAACAAATGTGACTTCTGGTTATCTGAAGTATCTTTCTTAGACCATGTTATTTATGGGGAAGGTATATCAGTTGATCCTATAAAGGTTAGTGCGGTGATGAGTTGGGAACACCCGAAGACTGTCACAGAAATATGATCTTTTCCGGGATTAGCTGGATATTATAGAAAATTTGTGAAGGACTTTTCACGAATAGCATTGCCAATGACTAGGCTAACTCAGAAAGAAGTTCCATTCATATGGTCCGATGCATGCGAAACTAGTTTCCAAACATTGAAATAATGCCTAACATCTGCACCCATCCTTCTCTACCCCCTGTGAGTGAAGGGTTTACAGTGTACACCGATGCATCTAAAGAAGGACTTGGGACGGTTCTTATACAACATGGTAAGGTCGTTGTGTATGCATCACGACAGCTCAGGACACATGAGAAGAACTACCCAACACATCCTTGAATTAGTTGTCGTAGTTTTTGCATTAAACATATGAAGACACTACCTCTATGTTATTACTTTTGAAATCTTCACTAATCATAAAAGCTTGAAATATTTGTTTGATCAAAAGGAGCTCAATACGAGACAGAGACGGTGGCTAGAGTTTTTGGAGGATTATGATTACTCTATCTCCTACTACCCTGGTAAGGGGAATGTCGTAGCAGATGCCCTAAGTAGAAGAACTTATTCACATGGGTTGGTAAATTTGATCCACTTCTGGGGTGTACTATCAACGTTAAGTGAATGGAAACCATTTGATAGTAGTGTCGATACTATAATTATTCCTCACCGATACAAACCAGAGATCTGGGATAGAATAAAGAAAGGACAAGAGGATGATCCAATACTTAAAGACTTGAGATAACAACTTGAGAAGAATGAGATAGAGGGATTTCATATACAAGATGGGTTACTATATAACCATCACAGAGTTTGTGTACCAAACACCTGAACTAAGGAAAGATATTTTATGTGAAGCACATTGCTCTAGATTATCTATTCATCCAGGAATTACGAAGATGCATAAGGATCTTCATTCAAACTTTTTGTGGCCAGGAATGAAGAAGAATGTTGCTGAGTTCGTGAATTCATATTTCACTTGTCAACAGGTAAAAGCTTCACACCAAAAGCCACCAGGATTGTTACAACCCCTCCCTTTACATGAGTGGAAATGAGAAAGCATTTCCATGTACCTCGTTACTGGCTTACCTCATACGACTGATGGTAAAGATAGTATATGGGTTATAATAGATCGCTTGACCAAGGTATCACACTTTATTCCGATAAATTTATTTTCCACTCCAGATCAGCTTGCCGAGTTATATATTACACATGTGATCCGTCTCCATGGTATCCCAAAGGAAGTAGTTTCCGATCGAGATTCAGGATTCACCTCACACTATTGGGATAACTTCATGAAAGCCTTAGGCACACAACTATGCTTGAGCATAGCATATCATCCACAAATAGATGGTCAATCAGAACATACGATTTAGACTTTAGATAATATGCTACGAGCATGTGCCTTAGAATGGAAAGAGATCATAGATTAAACATTTGCCTCTCGCAGAATTCACCTACAACAATAGTTACCATGTAAGTATTGGCATGACACCATTTGAAGAACTATATGGACGTAGGTGTACTACTCCTTTATGTTGGCAAGAGGTCAGGACAAAGAACCTTTATGATTCAGATAGACTCCAAGAGACACGGGAAGTTGTAGAACTTGCTCGAAAAAGACTATTGATTGCTCAGAGTTGCCAGAAAAGCTATAGTAATACCAGGCGAAGAGACCTTGAATTTGAGGTAGGTGACTTTGTATTTCTCAAAGTATTACCTATGAATGGTATTTAGAGGTTTGTCTTGCGTGTGAAGTTAGCACCCAGATTTGTGGGTCCCTTTGAAATTATTCAACGGATTGGAAAAATCGCCTGTAGACTTGCACTTCCTCCACATCTTTCGGCAATACATGATGTTTTTCATGTGTCAAATCTGAGAAAGTATATCAAGGATCATGAGCATAAGATAAGCTATGATGATCTACATGTTGAACCAGACTTGACATACCAAGAAATACATGTGCAAATAATTAACAGAGATATCAAGAAGTTGAGGAGCAAAGAGGTACCTCTAATTAAAGTGTTATGATGCAACCAAGAGTTTGAAGCAACATGGGAATCTGAGATAGAAATGAAAGAAAAGTACTCGTACTTGTTTGATTGATAAAACTATGTATTCTGTATATGTTCATAATAAATGAAATGACGTTCATTCTCTTTAAGGTTATAGTCTCAATCCTCTTTAAGGTTGTTATGCATGTATCTCTAATCTCGAGGACGAGACTTCCTTTAAAGTTGTTATAATTGTAAAGCCATGAACTTGGCATCTCTCGGATCCTATATCATAAGATCCGGCTCGTCAAGAGGAAACCAACGGAATTTGTTTCATGTGAATCGAACTTCATTTCGAATTGTTATGATTTTCAGAAGAAAGAGAAGTAAGGAGGATTAAGACGTCATTAACCCATAATGACTGTCATTAAGACTAATTAAGCAAGATTAAATGAACTAATGATGGATTGAAAACCGCTTATGATCATTAGCAAATACTAATCAATAGTTAGAAAAGATAAGTGCAAGTCGCGAAAGTTAAATCGCGATTAGTGAAAGTGAATCACAATTAGTGTTAACTAAACATCATTAGCGAATCTAGAATCGTCTGAAATGTTCTAAATTAAGACCTAAAGTTTCCGATAAGTTTTGACCAAAACCATGGGCCAAAACCATGGGCCGCTAACCGTGGTTAAGGTCTAAACCATGGTTTTCTAACCATGGTTAGTGGTTTTCTGGAGCCTATAAATAGCCTCCCCACCCATTCATTCTCTACGATTTCCACTACTACCACCCCCCAAGGGCTAGGGTTGAGAGGTCGTGAGGATGAGTAGGAGTCGAGGAAGGAGCGCCAGCGAAGCGTTGCCGGGAGAAGGAGAAGGAGGAAGGTACGATCCTCTCTTACTTAGTTTGCTGTGTGAGTTAGGTTTTCGATTCATGTTCAGTTTCCCTGCTGTTTTCCTTTTGATGATTTTATAATGGGAAACTTTGTCGAATTTTTCTTAGAAATATGTCTCGATATAAGGGGAAACTCTACCGAAATTTTCTTAGAAATATCACCCCGTATAAGTGGAAGCTCTGCCGAAATTTCAAGAGAAAATATGTTCTTCACGTTCTTCGTGTATTCTTCGTATTCTTCGTGTTCTTCGTTCATTCTTCGAGTTCTTGGCACGTTCTTAGCGTTTTTACATGAAAATGAAATTCGATCATTTCAGGAGTCATAAATCATCCTTTTGAAAGAGAATCACGATAAAGAATTGTGTACAAGAGAGAGAGCTCGATTAGGTAACGAAATCCTTCCTTTTGATGTTGGGTTTTCATATGAGATCGTTGAAACTTCTGATTTTATGTTCTTCGCTACGAAAAACCCTAATTTGGTTATTTTTGGAGAAAATATGAAGTTGCTTTGTGATTTCAACTAAATTAAGGTCTAAGCATCGTATGGATGCAGTGGTTTGGGAAGTTAGGGTTTGGAATTTAAATATAAATAAATATGAGTGTATATATATGAATTAATATATATGCGGGTCTATACTCAATAATGAGGAATATGCAAATTGAAGGCTTAACAAAGAATTACATCATGGGAATTGAGGTCTATTGAGTTGGATCCCGAAAAGGATCGTAGGTTACGTTAAGAAATGACTGGGAGTAGAACTATAGGTCATGCATGCAACCTGTAGGTTTGTCGGAAGGAAGCCGTATTGGTGTGACCCTACCTAGGTGGTACACAGTTGCCTTGTTTTGATAAGTGCGCACGAAATGAATGATTTTTAACGTGTGGTACCGGGTGCCAATATATTCGGGTTGAACGACGGAAGATGTGGTCGTGCCATATGGAGGCATGGGTGGTTCAGTTGCGGCTGGGTCATGATAACATGTATTTAAAGCCGCTAGGTTATGTGGATAAATGTTAGCCTGAGTTTTTAATCAACCGGGTTCTCGAGGACAGTGTGTTTCTTTGTTTGCCAGGCTGAGGGTTTGAGACCTTAATTAATAAAAGAAAAGGAAATTTTTAGGGTAGTATTGGAGGATTGGTTGAGGCGACGTGCGACAACATAAGCTCACTAGATCAATACATTCTCCAATCCTGGAGCGTCCACAGCTTCGGAGCCCATGAATGGTGGGGTTCCCCTGGACTAATCCCTGATGTGGAATAGAAAGGAATAGGACTTAAACTAATGAGAATGGATGTAACTTTTAATGACAATAAGTTCTGCAAAATTACACAATTTGTTTACTTTTCTCTTCTTTGTTAATTAGCACTCGCTAATTATTATTCTATGATTTATTGGAAAACCCAACAGGTGTCGGTGAGCCATCGCAAGGACTTTAGCCATCCAGTCAGTCATAGTAGCTTTACTCTCTAAGGTGGTTAATAATATTTCTGTGTATTTCCTTCCAGCTGATGTACATGTAAAGGGTTGTAGTCGGACAATGGATCATGTAAATTTTATTTTGTGGATGGAAAAGTATTAAATACTTCTTTTTGAGTATTTTTTTTGCAGTTTGTTTCTGAATGTTTGTTGTGATTGCTTGGTAAATTATTGCTGAGTAACCAGATCTGGATATGGGAGGATCCGACAGCCCGGAACTGGGGTCGCGACAAAGATCGAAAGAATGTACGAAACCCTAGGAGGATCCGGACCTTCCTAGAGATCCATGAATACCACGAATCAACAACAAAGAATCGGGTCCGCAATCCAAGGTCAAGGATGGTCGGATCCGAGCGGGAAAATAGGGAGAAGACAGGTCCGGTGAAGCCTGCCCGGGTCCGATTCTGGAAAAGGAGGTGTGGACTCGGGTCAACGAACCCAGGTCGACCAATCAGAAATTTGATTTCCAAAATCAAAGAATAATGAATAAAAAATAGTAAATGATCTTAAAATAAAAAATTGAATAAAATGAATTTTTTTAATTATTTTATTAGCTATTTTTTGTGATTTCTAATAATGTTAAATAAGAAATATATACGGTATATGCAGTACATGGTATTATGTACATGTATAATATACATATATATTATGTACATGTATTTTTATTTTATTATTTCTACAAAAAAATCATTATTTTCTATATTTTGTTTATTTACAAAATAATTTAAGGAATATAAAACAATTTTATTTTATTTTACGAATTGCTTATAGGTACTATAATGTACAATATACACATGCTTGACAATTTATACAGTGAGAAGATGATTTTATTTTTTATTTATTTTATGTTTTATAAATTTTATTTCAATTTTATATAATTATGAGAAATATATCAAGTTTCATAAATACAAATTATATACAAATTACTTACAAAAGAAATAAATATAGGTATAGGTGTTGTGCACTTGTACCTAATCTTATTTTGTAATTATTTTTTTTGTTTTTATTTACACTTTTATTTACAAATTTTATTAAGGAAATTGAATTATTTTGAGATTATTTTATTAGAAATAAAATAGGTGATATATACATATACAGGAATAAATAATGATGAATATGTACAAGATAAGGACCATAACTCTCCCTACTTTATTCCTTATCGATCAGGTCAATAATTGACCTTCTTTCGGGGTTCGGGTCAGTCTGCATTTATTGCATAAATACATCCTTATTTTATTATTTTTCTTTTCTTCTTTACTCTTTTATTTTGGTAAAAAGAATGTTAATTACACAATATTAATAAATGCATGCACAATGCTAATTTATTGTATTTGATATATATTTACAGATATTTTGTATAGGGAATTTGTCTAAAATAAAAGAATAAGGATGTGAATCATGGATTCATCAATGAGAAATAAGGGTCTCTTCTTTTCCGTGAATTTCCCTTCCAAAGTAGAGGTTTTCCATGTAAACCACCTTTTTATGTACGCATTTTCCATCTACATGGTATTAGAGCCGAGTGTGGACTGATTTCTGCTCAGTGTTGCTGCTCTTTGGTGTCCACCATATGGTTGTGTTGGGTTGTGCCAATTCCAGCCCTCGTCAATTTATTGTGCGAGATTATTCTGCCCCACTATGGCCTGCTTTGCGAGCTGATTCCGACCCTCTCTGGCATGTTGTGTTGTGCTATGATGTACGACCTCTCATTTTCCATGTTTTTCGCCATTGTTGACCATGTGGTTGTAGGACTTGCTTGTTGCTTCACCATCACCGTCTTGTTGTGTTGTGATATGCTACATGGTTGTTTTCAATCTTTGGTACCTCTTGTTGGCTGGATTAGTTGAGGTGGATGATGTTGTGTTCCCAGTGGAGCTAAGGTCGGAAGTGCAGGCAAGGTGTTTGATGAAATGTCTGGTAGAGTATTCTCTCATAAAATAGGGTTTACACTTCATCTGCTCAACAAAATGCTTGAAATATAACCAAATGCTACTGTTGGTCACGTGTCGGAGGATCTAAACAAGAAGGCCATGGAGAAAGCTCCCCGAGAAGATAAATACAAGGTGAAAGATACTTATGTTGTTGCAATGAAGGTGTTATGATGCCTATGTCTAGGACCCCTTCTCCTACTCATGGTCATACTAATGAACTTCATGATTACATGATCATGATAAGAACTTGGAAGGAAAACTCTGACATGACATGTGCCATAAATTATGCTCTAGCCGATGCTGCTCATAAGAAACGTTATCATTTGCATACTGATGAGAATAAAGAGTGGATAATAGATAGTGGGGCTACTGACTATATACAAGCGATCCAAAACTTTTTAGATCTTATAAATCAACCTCTGGTAAGGATCATGTTTCCTTTGCGGATGAATCTCATGTTATAGTCACAGAGAAAGGAAGCGTGTCACTTCTTAAAAAAATCTATCCATACTGCGCTTCATGTCCCAGACATGCCAATAAATCTTCTTTCAGCTAGCAAGATAGCAAAAGAATTGAACTGTGAACTTATTTTTTCTTTTGATCTTTGTATGTTTCAAGACTTGGTGACGGAGAAGAGAATGGGATTGATTTGATTTTTGAAGGTTTTTATCGCCTCCCAATTAAAGCGGCAGTTGCATTAACGACTGCGATTAAATAAAAGAAAATAAGATGGATTGCCATGGGTTGGTTATAAAGTGGATGGACATCTTGGTCATCTTCCATTTGGTTATCTTAAAGAGATGTTTCCTCTATTATGCAAAGATTTGAGATATGCCGACCTGGTCTGTCATGACTGCTTGAAAGTGAAGCACACTCGAGTGACGTGTCCTATCTCGGAGAGTAAGACAAAAGAGTTTTTTGAATTAATTCACTCTGATGTTTAGGGCCCTCTAGTGTCCCTAATCTTAGTGGCTGCGAGTACTTCCTTACACTTATTGATGATTGTTTTAGAAACACGTTTGTTTATTTAATCGTGTCAGTGACAAAGTTGGAAGCATTGTGAAACAATTTTTCAATCCAGTTGAGACATAATATGGGAAGTGATTAAATATTTCAGGTTTGACAATGCTCGTGACTTCGTCAAAAGATTTACATGAATTGTTTAATGCTAAAGGGACCATTCATGAGACATCTTACAGCTATACCCCTCAACAAAATGGTGTAGCAGAGTGAAAGAACATACACCTTCTTGAAGTTAGTAGAGCAATCTTATTCCAAAGAGAGATCCCTAAGAGATTCTGAGGAGAGGTTGTTCTCAGTAGTGCCTTCCCTTATCAACAGGATGCCCTCAAGATGATGGAATATGACCACTTCTTTTTATATTGTTCAACTCGAGAGCGAACCATTTGTGCTTCCTCTGAAGGTTTTTGGTTGCACATACTATTTTTACAATTCTACACCTGATGCGAAGAAACTTGAAGCCTGTGGAGTCAAATGTATTTTTGGGGATAATCCCCTACTCAGAAAGGTTATAAAATGTTTCAATCCTAAGGAGGAAAATATGTATGTGACTAAAGATGTCACCTTTATCGAGCAAGAATTTTATTTCTATGAGCATTCCCTTAGGGGTAGAATGGAAGTAATAATGAAGGAAATGCATGTAATGATTTTGTAAGTTCTTTGGGCAACTCCATTCAGACCAACATGAAGACATGGGATTGGCAGCTTTGTTCTCCTCATTGGCATGAAAAAACTATAATAAGAAAGATCATCAAGATACCCTATTGCAAGTTGAGGGAATAGAAACCAATCTTAATCATGTTCAATCCATAGATGACCCAAGTTTCTCTACTACCTTTGGTAGTTCTAACCATGATCCAGAAAGTGATCTACAAAAGGAAGTCAGTGACAAGATGAAGATGATAATGTTGATGGTTTGATCATAGGTGAAGGGGATTCGACGGAACAGAGGCATGGGCGTAGGGTAATAATGCCCCTCTCGAGATGCGTAGATTGCACTAGATACTCTATAAAAAGGTATATTGGTTATTCCAAACTCAGTAAAAATTACAAGTGTTTTATAACCTCTTTAGCTGCGTCTATGATTCCTAGGAATATTACAGAAGCATTTGTTGATTGGTAGTGGATTTGTGTTGAGTGCTTAGGAAAAAGTGTATATGGGACATTGTGGACATCCCCAAAGGAGTGCACATGGTTGGCTCAAAGTTGTGTACACCATAAAGTACAAAGACATGTGTTCAAGTGGGGAGATAGAGATCCAAACTTGTACCGAAGGGGTTTAGTTAAAAATAAGGTTTTGATTTTTTGGAAACTTTTACCCTTGTAGCGAAAATGAATATGGTGCGCATTGTTCTTTCTCTTGCTATTGTTAATGATTAAAAAAAGTTCATCAGATGGATGTAAAGAATGTTTTCTGAATGGAGATCTCCAAGAAGAAGTTTACATGCATATGCCATATGGTTATGAAAAGACAGGAAAATGTTGCAAGCTAAAGAAGGCTTTATATGGTATGAAAAATTGCCCAAAGCTTGGTTTGAGAAGCTTAGAGTCGTGATGATCCGATTTGGTTATCATCAAGGAAATGTGGATCACACTATGTTTGTCAAGAGGGGAACGGATAAAATTTATCTTCATCTCGCCTACGTTGATGATATGATCATTACTGGGGATGACGAAGATGAGATTGTAAGACTGAAATGAGAACTTGCCTTGGCATTTGAATCGAAAGATCTTGACGACTTAAAGTACTTCATAGATATTGAGATGGCAAGACCAAAGAATGGACTTGTTTTGTGTCAAAGAAAATACAGCCTGGATCTCTTAAAGGAAATCATAAAGTTAGGATGTAAACCCACATCCACTCCCATCGAGGAAAATTACAAGTTGAGAATCAAGGATGGGAAGCAACTTAATAAAGATTCAAAGAATCAATAGCAAAGACTTGTGAGGTGGCTCATTTACCTCACTCTTATAAGACCAGACATCACGTATGCCATAAATGTAACAAGCCAATTTATGCATGCACTAACTGATCTGTACATAAAGGCAATGGATCGTATTATCAGATATATAACAAAGAATCTGGAAAAGGACTTATCTTTACGAAAAATAGAAAGCTTGAGGTTGAATGCTACGCTGATTCTGGTTGGGCTGATGTGTTGATACGAAGAGATCCACTACTTGATACTGTATATATTTGGATGGTAATCCTGTAATATGGATAAGTAAACAACAATATGTTTGTGCGAGATCAAGTGTTGAAGTTGAGTACATAGCAGTAGTAATGGGTGTCACAAATATGTTATGGTTTAAGATCATTTTGACTGGCATTGGGGTTGATCTTGATATTCCTATAAAATTATTTTGTGACAACAAGTCTTTCATAAATCTTTCAAAAAAACATGTATCGCATGACACGAAAAAACATGTCGAAATTGATCGTCACTTCATCCGAGAGACATCTGATTCCAAAGATTTCGTGCTACCATATATAAAAAGCGAAGAACACGTTATCGATGTCTTTAACAAGGGTTATCGAATGTCAAGTTTGAGAAGAATATTAGCAAGTTGGGCATATTTGATCTATATGCCAAACTTGAGAGGAAGTGTTGAGTGCCTTGTAAATGGGTAAGCGGATCTTGGGAAGAGATCCATTTACATCCCATTTCAAAAATATAGAAAAACAGAAAAAAAATATTTTGTTGCCATGAGCAACAAAGGGCTCTTCTCCCCCCTGGTTTCCCTTCCAAAATTGGAGGGTTTCCACATAAACCACCCTCTTTATGTGCATGTTTTTCTTCTACACATGTATTGGACATAATTTATATATTTACAATAATTAGTAAATAAAAAATTGACTGAAGTTGTTTGGTCGTATGGCTACTGACTACTTTTTAGTTAGTGATCCGAACATTTGTGTACAAACAATCAATTTTCAAATTTTGGGGTATGTGGGAACTTGGCATGTAAATTCTTGTCTAAAATGACAATTGATCACCTCTTCTTAAAAAGTTTTCAATCTCCTCCACCTTATCCCTAGATAAAAAATAATTTCTTGTTAGGTAATATTCTACGAAGTGACATCAATAACTTCTTGTCCCACCATTATATATATCTTTGGTAAAAATATCCCCTCTATTCTTTTTGCGATTGTTGAAATTTATCGAAAAAAAATATGTGAACTAATATTTGAAAACAAACCCTTCAATCACCCTTCCGCTTTACGAGCACTGATCTTTGTTGCCGATTATCTGTCTCATAGTACATTATTCAAGCCTTCATTTCTACATCGATTTATGTCAAAGCTTTCCCTCCTAATTAAACATCTCAACTGGTCTAAAGGTAATTAAACATCGCAACTGCTCTCAAGGTAATGATCGGTGCAACCATCGGACACACAAGGCCATAGCCATTACATCGTAGCCTTACAGACGTTGTGGACATTGTCAAGGACCATGAAATTATCTCATTTAGATTGCTAATAAAGTTAAGTGCACCAACTCAAATCAATCCACACATCATCGGTTGTTTTATGAACTCGATCCATCCCGATGTCAGATGCCTTTGGTTGGTGCCTTGGCAAGTTAGTAACATCCATCAAGTACTTCCAGCTAGGACCATACTCCAAACCACTGCCACAACTCCTACACCGTCCAATTGCTGATCACCACGTGCCTACTTGGTTGCCGTACCAACAAATCCTAAACACGAACAGAGACTCGACAGCGTGGCGCTCGACAAGCCCCCCGGTATTCCATCATATCCCCACGCAAAGGCTCTCTGCCGTCCGATTATAAACAACTCCAATCACATCCGTCCATCTCCCCTCATCATTGCGAAGATAAATTTAAAATAATATAATAATGCCCTACCTTCCTCCTCGCATCTCCGTCCCATCACGATCGTGGGCGCGTCGAAGAGACGGAGGGATATACGCGATAGAGAGAGAGAGAGAGAGAGAGAGAGAGAACTCCATTAGGGCACAGGGAGGAGAGGGCCGAGGAGCTCTGCGACCGGAGCTCCGGCCATTAGGGCGCGCCAGATCTGCGAGGCTCTCTCCGTGCGATCGGTATGGGTATCTGGGAGGATTTCCTAAATTGGCTCAGAAGGTGATGGCACGATTCCATCGGTGTTCTTTTTTTCTGGAAGTTGATTGCTTTGGTTTCTGTCGATTTGGGATAAATTGTTTGGTTTGATGTGAAAGGAAGTCAAGATTTGTTCTTTTGCATTGTTGTATTGGCGTGGCATTGTTTTCTTGCTGCTATGGGATTGTGGATTTGGTTAATTCGTTGGACGAGACTGCGTGGAAAGAGTTTGCTCGCGGACTTGAGTTTTACTTGTCATCGTGTAGGTCTGAATTCGAGTTGTTCTAAATCAAACCATACAAGTCATGTAATAACAAGATGAAAAGTAGTAGTGCTTGACTGTTTGTAGGTTACTTCGGAATATGAACATGGTGAAGTAACTAGGATTTTTAGCTGTACTATTTCCTTCATACTCGAGACGTGTGTTACAAATTTGACATTGCATTGGAATAATCTCGTGTAATGTAAAAGGCACATAATTACATTAAAATGCCTCTTGCGGTTAACTAACAATTATCTATAAAAAATCTGCACCACATGGGGCCACGGGGGTTATCATGGTGGATACGCACGTTGAGAACTTATCCTGTTAGCTTCTAACCCTGATCCAAAGAGGATTTAAGGAACAAAGCAATAGCAAGAAATATACACTTGTTTGGTGTCAACACGGTTTACAAATGAAGCCTAAGCATTCCATTTCAATTATTTTGGACATTTCAGTTGTTATGGTAATCATGTTAATACGCCATATATGATATTTGTTGGGCGTAGCATGAGTCTAAGCTTCAGAGTTAAAAAATGGCAGTTTGAGCTTATACATTGCATGACTGCACTGTTGGTTCATGGTGTTGCTCGTTTCTTTGGTCTCAAATCTTATATTCCGTGATTTTCTAATTTATTTGGTATGAGTCCAAATCTGTAACCTATATCTTCTAATCTTGCATTTAGTCAACTAAACTTGCATTTAGTCAACCATCAATTTATTGGATTATTTAATTTCTTCATTTATAACTGCAGCCTCTTCTTTAAGCAAGAAATGGAGCTATCTTTAATAGGTCTTCAAAATGCCGGCAAAACCTCTCTCGTGAATGTTATTGCAGTATGTATACATTTTGATAAGTATGAGGCACCTTGTTTCTTTACTTTTCCCTGATGTCATAGCACATAACAACTTCTATTGGCAGACCGGTGGATACAGCGAAGATATGATTCCAACAGTGAGTTCTTTTAAAAATACAAAATATAATTATTGTTGTTTCTCTCAGTTGTGCTCGATCAACTTCATGTTCCTTTTTATGTTCTGACTGCACAATTGTATTATTGTCTGAGGGGTGTAGGTAGGATTCAACATGAAGAAAGTAACTAAGGGGAACGTTACCATAAAGTTGTGGGATCTTGGAGGCCAACCAAGGTTTAGAAGCATGTGGGAGCGTTATTGCCGTGCTGTTTCTGCCATTGTGTAATTCTCTCTCCTATTTGTTCTTGTTATTTTCTGAAATACCGCAACTTTAAAAAGATGGAGTTTTTATATGTCTAAGAAACTATTTATTATTGACTATTCAATTATATTTTGTGGGTAAATAATATGTTCATACTAACATGCTTTTATCTAGCGTCGAGTTTATCATATACTCCCACTTCTATTGGAATATTCTGTAAATTTGATCAAGAAAAGACACTATCTTAATTATTATGAGTATTTGAGATGCAGTTTGAATTACTAAAATTTGGGCAGGGAAAACAAGATCATCGAACATTCCGTTTGGTGAAAAAGTAGAAATTCCATGTAGAAAATCCTTAGTTGTGGAATTCAAGGAAGTGACTTTGGATTAAATGAGTACCTTAGAGGAGGTAGGCACTGAAGTATATGGTGGTAGTGATAAATTATTTCAAGACCATGAAGATTTTGGGGATAAAAATCAAATGCACGATCAATCACCATCAAAGAAGCACACGAAGAAGAAGAATACGACATGATATGATGGTGGTAGGTCACCTCTGTGATCCTCGAAGAATAAAAATTACTAAGAAGAACAAATATAATTCTCTTCGTTCCCTTGCTCTCTTCCTTCTCTTCTCTCCCTTGCTCACATTGTTGTCTTCTCTTGTGGCAGTTGTTAGATATAACACCATCCACCCTTACCTTTATAGGTTAATCTTAGATTGATTGTAACAATCAATCTTAATCAATCATGATCTCATTCAATCGCAATTAATCAAGATCCTAATGAGATTTGATCGTCAACTCCTTTAAGGATTGCATGGAATCCAACTCTAGCATATTATGATTCTAATTTTCTTTATTCCAGATTCCCAATAATCTCCCCATTAAGATGCATTCCATCAACCCAGCTTTGATGTCAGTTGTTCGCAATGAATTGATATCGATTCAGCTTTGATACCAGTTGCTGGGGATAAAAATCAGATGTGCAATCAACCACCACCATAGAAGCATGTGAAGAAGATAACAACAAGATATGATCGTGGTTGGTCACCTCTGACAACCACTAGAGAAGAAAAATCAATAAGAAGAAAAACCTGTACAACTTTCTTTGTTCCACTTCTATCACTCTCTTCCTTTTCTTCTATGGTGGTTGCTGTAGTATGACACCACCCACCCTCTCTATATAGACTCAAATACAATCTTAATTTGATTGTAAAAATCAATCTTAATCAAGCAAAATCTCAATCGATTTCAATTAATCAAGATCTTTGATCACATCTGATTAAATCTTTTTAAGGATTACATAGAATCCAACTATATTATATCATGATTCTAATTTTCTCAATTCGAATGGACTATGCTGGCATCAATGATATATGTGATCTCTTGCTTTGATTAGTCCTATTGTTGTTAAGGCCTTGGGTTAGGTGTGCAATGAGGAATTGATTCCATGAAGAGGCGAGGGCTTCTCTTACACATGTTGCTTTGGTAGGTAGCTTTGTTGATATGCTTAGGGTCACCCCTTTTTTGTGCCAAATTAGGGTGTGACAATGATTTTCTTTAGGATGGGGAAGGCCTCTTTACGTATTTTCAGAAAAAAACTTTCCTCTTATTTTTCCTTGGCTTTGACCACTTTGTCTATTGATGGACTGATGGTTTGGTTCTTTCAGCTGTTTGAGGGGTTCGTTGACCCTTCTTTTGTCTATATCAACAACGTATATATTGGCTTTTGCATACTCTTGAGGTGTTGATGGATTGTATTGTAACAACACGTTGCATGCTTGGAAGTAAGATTCATGTTTTTTGGAGTATGCACTTATGTTTATCGGGGGTTCATAGGTCATGGCATGGGTTTGTCTATTACTTATTTATGATTGTCTTTGGTTAGCTCAAGTACTAATTAGATGACTAAAGTCCGGTGTTGGAGCGGTTGGATTGACTTGAGGGTTGGTCTCGAAGGTGCTCTCTTGAATTGGGAGATCGATTCCTCAGCGATCACTTCAACACTCCTCCATTTTGATTTATTTCAATCTTCTTGTTTTTTGAAGGCAAATCTAGGAGGATGGATGCATTATGCAAGAGATTCTTTGGATGTGGTCGAAGGTAGTTAATGGAGGGATATTCCTTATGAGATAGACCAAGGTATGTATAACAATGTTATAAGGGGGTTTCGAGTGAAGGACCTGAGAAGGTGGAAACATGCTTGATGATATATTCCCAGAGAATGTCCTATTTGGATGCTATTGGTAGACTCTCATGGCCTCAAATTTCAACGAAATTCGGTCGAATTTCTGTCGAATATTGATATCCAGTCGAAATCGAAATTCGACCGAAATGACTGAAATGACCGAAATATGGGAGTCCTAGTACAAAAAATGACCGAAATTCCGGTCGAAATTCCACCGAAATTCCACCGAAATTCTGTTTTGGTCGATACCGAAATGGTGACCGAAACCGACATTTAGGGCCTCGGACTCTCGAGTTGTTGACATGCGTTAGACTACCACCTCAATTATCTTTTAATGGAGTGGTGAAAGTGGATTATTATTGTTTTTCTTGAACCTAATATATGAGATACATTTTATTTCAAATTCTAGGTGGATAAGTAATTGGGTTCGTTAGTCTAGGGGGGTTATTCCCGAGGTTTACGGATTTTGTTGAGAACTTTCATGCATCGATGGCAAAATGTTGGTATACTGTTAACTTAGAACATGGTTTGGGCTCCTACTTTTGCTTCACTTCTCTTCGATGTTTGATGTGTAGATTTTAGCCATTTGTCTTCTTTTGAATTCAGGAGAACATATATAACTCAACATCATTGTGAATGGGATGGGATAATGCTTATGCCACAAATATTTATGAGAAATTATCCTTGAACGACTGAGGTTTAGAATTCTACTTCTGCTAATCATGAGAGAATGATTCACATTAATGTTTACACGAGGTGATGGCTTCATTATATAGTACTACCCGTCCTCTTTTAAGAGTTATGATGAAGATATTTGATCATTTGTTCTTTGACTACCCCTTCGTGAGGGAGTTTTTGGGATACCTTGTGTATTCCTTACTCGGATTGAACCTATAATCGAGCTTTTGAAGGTTTTTTATAAGAAAAAGGGTGAAATCTCAAGATGGGACCCATCTTAAAAGGTATACTAAGATCGTGACATCATCTTACAATGTCGAGTTTAGCTATAAAATGACTAAGCCGAACAAATGGCCTTACAATGTTCCATTACATTCTCAGTGCAGAAGGTCTGATTTCAAAAGATAAGCTCATTACGTACATACCAAATTGAATAAAGAAGTACGAGGGAAATCAAGCTGTCGTCATGCGAGTTGTCACAGGCCAGCTTGATGGATCACTAGAAGAGAATACTGTTGGTTGCATTAACCCAAGGTATACCAACCATCCTTCATACTTGAGCTTAATAGCAACATGTGAAAAACATGTGTTGTAAGTCATCGGGATCAACACCGCATTCATTACACGATTGACCATCATGGAGTAGTCGAAGCTGACACTCTTTAGTAAGCACACGACCAAGTCTGACTATCCATAAGAAAATCTTGACTCTCCTAGGAATCCTGCTCATCCTAATGATTGTGAAATCATACTTGATGTTGTCATCCACCTCGAAGTGATCATCCACAAAAAAGCGATAAGCCTTCTTAATCGAGAACTTACCCTCATCCCACATATAATGATCCCTCCCAATTGTTAGGTCATCCACCTCCGCCAGCTCACTATGCATCACCAAGATGTCCTCCAGCCCTTGATTCAACAGCTCTGACGAAAAGTGGGTGTCCACGCTCCCTGTTCCTAGATGCCCCCAAACTAGAACATCTCTATCCACTGCAAGAGTGAACAAGCAGGGGAAACGGCTGCAAAGGGTACCAACTTCCTGACCAATCATCATGCCAAAACCTGAATGCGTCACCATTACTCAAGACTGGGCATACTTTCTCCATCAACACCAGTACTATCTTCTTAATTTCCTGCCACAGAGAAGAGGGATTTTGGATGTTGCTAGGTATTAACACCTCATTGATCCCATAAATTCTCCACAACAGCTTGCAAATAAGGTCTTTCAAATTGCCTATAATCGAATTACCCAACCGTAGTAAAAGCCTTGATCATCCTCTCCACCCTTAGGATGCCCAATCCCCCTTTCAGCTTCGACTTCATGACCTTATTCAATCCACCAAATGAATCCCCCCTTATCCTGTTTCCCATCCGACTTAGACAAATCTTCGCATCAAAGATTTCAATCTATTACAGACCCCAATCGAAAGCAATCTGGTAGCACAGAAAAAATTGGGAATGGCTGTCAACACATGTTTAAGCAAAACAAGCTTCCCCCTTGAGAGAATCATTGCTTTCCACCTCGCCATCTTGCCCTGTAATCTATCCAAAACAGTCATCTAGTGTTCCGCCTTAAGCCTCCCAGCCACCAGTGAAAGGCCAAGATATGTGATAGGTAACTCCCCAATTGGGAACTCAAAACAGTACTGGCTTGCTCGGGTTCTTGTTGAGAAAAGCCAAAAGGCACCACAACCGACTTGTCTCTATTAATCTTCATACCGAAGATATTTCTAAGTATGTTCAAACAAGAGACGCCCGCCGAATTTGCTCTACTTCCCTTTTCTGGAAAATCATCGTATAATCCGCATACTGCAAGAGGGGAATCGATATATTTTCGTTGCTATAACCAGGACACCATCCTTCATCTGAAGCTAGCCTCATCATAACAGTAAGCGCACCAGCCACAATCTCAAACAAGAGTGTAGCCAACGTACAACCCTGCCTAACACTACACCGTGGTTGGAAGAAACCCCCCTCCGATCTCCCATTCACCAACCCTGCATAAGAGATCATCGTAAACACCGCTTTATCCATGAGATCCATACGTCAGGGTATCCCCTCTTTTACAGAGAAAGATAAAACACCAATACCGCAGTCATATGCGTTCGCGAAGTCCACTTTCCATAACATGCCCTGTCATTAATCCTTTTCTCATCTAACGCCATCTCAGAAACCATCACCAATCCGTCTGGCATTAATCTCCTCGGCACAAAAGCTGTTTGCTCCAGAGAAATGATATGATTAATATCATTTAACACAATCTTTAGCCGGTTCGTGACTCTTGAAAATTATAAGATATAACACATTAGATAGTGCAATGGGCCAGTAGTCCTCAATTCTACATGGCAATTCCCGCTTAGGAAATATAGAGAGCAAAGCCTTGTTCAAATGTTCAAAGCCCATATTGCCCTGCATGAAATCCTGCATCACCTCCATTACGTTATCCTTAAGAATGTCCCAAAACTCAAAGTAGAATCCACCTGGAAAACCATTCGAACTCGGAGCCCCATCTGCATTTAGAAGAGAGCCTCCTTAACCTCTTTTTTCGTGAAATAAACCATTAACGCATTTGCCTGCAAGTCAGAGATCCCCTTAACTCCCTTCCCATGCCACCCCCAACCTACCGGCACACGCTTTCGACTAAACTCATAGAAATGAGACCCGGGCGTAGCTCCCACTTTCTGATCCCCTCAAAATTCAGCATCTCTCACCATGATAGAGTAAATGTAATTCCTGCGCCTACGTCTACGAGCCATGGAGCGAAGGAAACGATTGTTTGTGTTTCCCTCTCGGAGCCATCTCTGCCTGGACCTCTGCCTCCACTTGACCTCCACCTTCTTGTCCTCCAGGACAATTTCATGCAGTTGTTTTGTTCTAGTTTCACTCCCCTCCACCTACAACCAATGTTGTTAAAAGCACAAGGTGCTCCAAGGTGCTAGGGGTTCCAAATCGCCCGAGGCACTAGGCGCTCACCCAAGAAAAGCAAGGCGCTATATATATTACACATATTATGTAAATATAATCCTATATGTATTACATATACTATGTAAATATAATCTTATATCTATGCATACATGTATATACGTGTATGCATCTTTTCAAAAAAAATGGTACACATACATACACCTAAATTACAATCTATTATCGATCCAATATATATGGACGTATATGTATATATTTATATGTACATATATGTATATATTTATACGTATGCATATATATATGTGTGTGTAAGTATATATTATGTTTGAAATTATAGTACTTAAAATTAATATATACCTGTAAATGTAAATGTGTAAATAGAACTAATATTTATGTATAAATATTGGGGGTTTTCATGGGACAGGTACCCTGCCCCATTTGACAGTGATCCACCCCGATCTATCACCGTCATGGTTCAATCCAACCCGTTTCAATGGGTACCCAATTTAATGAGTACCGATTCAATTCTATGGGTAGCGGGTTACGGGTACCCGTGGGTATCCATAGAGATTTCACTTCTGTAAAAAAACAAAAAATATTAGTAGATAAATATCAAATAAATGCACAAAATTGATTAATTATTTTTTTAAAATTAACTTATCAAATATATATGTATCGAATTCATTCTGCATCTGGTTATTTATATTATGTCATATGTATATATATATATTTCAAAATGGACATAGTTTCGGATACGATATCACCATGTTTAAGTATGACGTAACATTTGGCTTGACATGGCCTAACCCGAAAAAACTGGCTCGAGCCCAACAAACTTCCTCGGGCCACGGGTTGAGTCGTGGCCTCGAGTTTTGGACAAATTGAGGGCCCGGGCTCGGTCCAAAGTCTGCGGTATATATGTATATTTAGACACACCAACATCATTGGACTCAGCACACAACTCCTCGATCTCCCTTCTCAACTTGTTTTGATTTGCCTAAGCAACGACGACGATGATGTGCGACGATCCACCCGAGTATCTAAAGATCCTAACAGACGAACTTGCAGCGGTATGATTTCTTATGTTATACATTTTTGAATGATTACGAAACTATCTAGAAAATGGAGGTAATGAATCATATTTTTATGATTGAATGTGTTTCTATATAGGATATGGTTTTTTATTATGGTTACTCATCTTTATGGTTGCAATACACCATGAATATAATACGATTTTAGATAAGATACATTTTTTCTACTTGTCAATTCGTACCGGGATTATGTTATGTGTCAACTATTAAAAATATTCAATTTTGATATCAAAGATAGTTTATTGTTAAATTTAAATCGAATTATTTTTAGTAATTTATGGGAAAAATTATTTTATTAAAGTGCCGATTTGCAATGATGATAAGTCTGATATGAAAATATAATAAACCGACTTAGCAATCTACGTATCCGGATCTATATCCATGTTGTTGGATTTGAGAATTGAACTAATTGCCGGTCCATATCTAATCACCATATTGCAAATTTACTTGACCGATTTAATTTTTGGATTCCAAACTGATAGTTTCCCGTATATAATATTATCAAGGGATTTTTACCCGGCAAACCCTATAAACTTTTCAAATTACCTCTTCGACCTTTGAAACAACATAATTCCCATCTCGACCCCGTAAACTTACTCCGTCTTACCCCACAGACCTTGCCGTTAGTTTTAACTTTATTTGAGTCAATTTCTTGAGTTAGATTTGAGTTAATCTAACCATGGAAATCCGACGGTGATATTTCACCCATATTCTTTCCGTATGCCGGAGATGAGGTTGCCGGAAAGATCGAGGGCCAGGGGTTGGGCGTCTGGAAGGCTGCTGGGCGTCGGGCTCCCTCGGACCTTTCCTCGCCCGCGAGACCAGCGTCTCCTGCCGCGCCGACGCCATGAATGTGATGAAGTTGCGGTGCGAGAGCACCGCTGCCTTCGTACGCCTCATCGTCCTGGAGGAGTAGAGCACCATGGCGGGGTCAGATTGGTGGACGACCACATGGGGGTTGTGCTTGAGGGTCCCGATTGCTGGAGAAAGGAGCAAAAGACAGGGGAGTCGAGGAGGAGGGTGAGGACGCTGCGGGGGAGGAGGTGGGCTGTCGAGGAGGTGGCAAAGGCGAGGGAGGGGGAGGAGAGGCGGAACTGGTGTGCGATCTCGTCGGGTGTGGAAGCGGGGTTGGAGGAGGAGATGACGACGCCGAGGGAGAGGAGGGAGAGGTAGAGGACATGGACGTTGAGGGAGGGAGGGAGGGAGGGGAGAGGATGAAGGGCTGCCTCTCCACCTCCTCCCTCGTTCCCCTCTACGGCAGCGGTGATAAACCCTCCTCCCCCTCCGACACCACCGTCTCCCGGCGTCCGCGCTGCACGGTGTCGGAGCCTGCGCGGGTCGAGTTACCAGGTCAGTTCATGGAGTCGTTGCCGATGGTGCACTCCATCTTCGGCGGTGCCGCGGTGGCGGCGATGGGCCTGCGCTGCACGGACCCGTATCTCGGCGTGTACGGTGGGAGCGAAGCGGCGGCGAAGGAGGTGAGGTCGGTCTAGAGGATCTCTGGGTTCCTCCTCTGCAGCGTCCTCCTCTGTCTCTTCCTCCAGAGGTTTGAAGAAGCGGTGGTGCTCGAATGCTTCTCGAGGATTCTAGCCGTCGATGGAGATTCGTTTCACGCTAACTCCAGATTGCAGGGCTCCTCGGGTGGATGTACGTACAGGTTTGATATGATGCACTCCACATGAAGGTGTTGATATTCGAATCTTCAATGGTGCAAATTGATGATTTGTGCACAACTCCTGGCGACGAAGTCCTGGAAAAAAACAGATGAAATGGTTGAAGGTCGGTGACGCAGATCTGGAGGAGGAGGCGGAGGTCAGGGAGGAGGGGAGCACGGGTGGAGGAGGCAGTGGAAGAGTGGCACTCAACGTAAATTTAATAAACAAAATGTGTATAATATAAAAGCAGATAATGGAATCCGGTTAGTTTTAACAGGTAAATGGATGGGATTGACCACAAGGTCTGTAGGGTAAGGGTTAACAAGTTTACGAGGTCAAGGGGAGAATTAGGCTGTTTCAAAGGTCGTAGAGGTAATTTGAAAAGTTTATAGGGTCTGTCGGGTAAAAATCCCTATTATCAAACTATTTTATAAGATTGCAAATTGCTGGGTTCAAACCAATAGTTTGTCATATCTAATATTATCAAACTATTTTATAACGTTGGTTCCAAATCAATAGTTTGTCATATCTACATTGGTAGTTTGTCATATCTAATATTATCAAACTATTTTATAAGATTGCAAATTGCTGGGTCTTTTGGCATTTTTAAATCACATAAATGGGAGTGCTTTACCCTCATTTCCCATATGCGATATAGAATAACATTTTGTAGAGTTGAATATGAATTGACTACTTATATCATCGTTGCTGAAAATGGATTAAAGCTAAAGTTCAAAATCTGTTTAAATTGACATGTTTGAATACGATGCGATCTAATTGATGGTATAAAGATTACGAGCCTTATTAGACATAACAACAAATGAATCCATCATACATTTGGGCGCAGGCCAAGCCAGCCCGAATTGTGGGCCTCAGGCCATGCTTACATCATCAATTTATCAAAAAATACGAGCCACGACCTGGCCTATGTTTTGAGAAAAATTGGCAAGCATGATCCGTACTTTCTCAGATTGGGCCGGTTTGAGCATAATGATCCACACCAGTAGTGAGAGCTCTCAACTGGGTACCTGCTGGGTACCCATTTTTCCAAATATGTTTCTGAATGGGTCATGGGTCATGATATATTGGGTACCAGACCCGATATTTTCCAACGAGCACCTGTGAGTTTTAGGGTCAAAATGCATAGGACAAACCGGGTACCTGTTGACACAGATATTTTGAACACCCCTAATAAATATATGTGTATGTAGAATTAAGTACTAACATGTATGTGTTTATGCATAAACATTTATAAGTGAATGTCTATTACATGTATATATGTAGTACTTGTAAATATGTGTACTTGTGTATACATGTACATGCTTATATATGTATATGCATGGATATGCATGTATATACACATGTTTATACGTGTATGGCTATATATACATATATGTGTTTGTATGTATATATTATGTTTGTAATTGTAATACTTAGAATTAATATGCATGCATAAATATATGTGTATGTAGGGCCTACAGCGTATATGTATATGTATGTGTATTGATAATTGTTGAGAGAATTCTATATCTTTGTCTTTATTTATATTTCTCTGATTTTTCCATCTTCTTTCTGTAATTTCTCCCTAGAGCCTTTCTCCTATATAAGAGGGTTCTAGGGCTATGTGGAATATAACTTTCTTTCACACCTTCTGCATGGTATCAGAGAGACGGTCCTAGACCGGAGCCTGTGACCTAACCCTAGCCCCTCCCCATCAAAAACTGCGTCGCCTCTCCTCGCGGGTAGCTGTTGCCCTCGCTCGCGGGTGGCCGTACGGGCTGTTGCCCCCATCGCGGGCCATCGCTCCTTCAAGGGCCGCCGCTCCTCGCGGGCCGTCCCGCTCGCGAGCCTCTCGTGGGCCGCCGTCCCTCTCGGCTGTCGCCGCCTCTCGCGAGCCTCTTGTGGGCCGCCGCTTCTTGCAGGTCGCTGCCCCTCGTCGGTTTCTCCTGCCCTTGCTGCTGTAGCTCATCTCAGTTTAAGTCCGCTCTTGGGCCTTTAGGATGTGGCGTGATCATCTAAACACCCTAGTCACCTAAAGGCGTCTTCAAAGAATGGAAGAGGTTGTGGTATGAGTCTACACCCACAGCCATCTTCCCATATGTTAGTGTAGACAAAAGTCTTATTTGTTGCAGTCCCAGTCTTGGTGATAGTTGTCATCATGGTTGACAACAAAGCTGATGTTCCATCCCTGGGGGCCTTCAAAGGTCCATCCCCCATCATCAAGATGGATGGAACAAACTATGAACTGTGGGCCATGCAGTTCATGAGTCTGATGCAGTGTAATGGCAAGAAGCACATCCTCACGGTGGAGGAGCCAAGTGACAAGACTAGGATAAATGCCTCATGGGAGGCAGACGATGCCTATGCACGTGTATGACTATCTGGGACTGTATCTACAGAGATAGCAAATGATATACCGAGCCAGCCTATTGCAAAGGCCATGTGGGACATTCTCGCTGTGATATACTCTCCAGTGAAGAATGAGTCGAAGATACTGCAGTTCCAGCATGATATCTTTACGTCGAAGCAGAATGGCCGACCCATCCATACCCTCTACACTTCGTTGAGGGGCATGTTTGAGAAGCTACACGGCTACATTCCCTTGACTGCTACGCCAGAGCAACTCAAGGCTTACAGAGATTGTGTGATGACTGGGGTCTTTCTGGCAGCCCTTGATCCTGAGTATGACTCAGCTCACGCCCAAATTCTTACAGATGCTACCATACCTCCAATGGAGGAGGTATATCGCAGACTGAGTAGGCTATCTATATCCTCTGGTGGTAATATGCAGTCTCAGACATCATCAGCCATGGCTGCATCTCGTGATCATGATTCAAAAAAACGCGCCTCGAGGCGCACGAGGCGTACGCCTCGAGGCGAGGCGGCCATAAAACGCCTCTGAACGACCGCCTCGACAGGGTCCTAAGAGGCGGTCGCCACAGTTGGTTGAGGCGGTCGAGGTAAAGGCGAGGCGCTCACCGAGGCGTTTTTTTTTCAAAATATTTTTTATGTTAATTCAATTATCCTATTAGCAATTTCGGATGTTTATAAAGATGTAGTTGTTTAGGATATAATATATAAGATGATTGCTTAAATGTGGCCGCTTTCATGTTCATATTTACTATTAAACATATTCAATCATATTAAGAAACTCTTAAATTATGCCCTTAAATATACGAATCCACAAGTATCATAGAAAAAAATACTCGTAATATTATTTTTAAGGAGTTTTCAAACAATGAGCTATGTAATATACCAAGAAGGTCAAACAAGATATAATTCAAGGGGAGTTTAACGCATCAATGTCTCGTCATCTACATGGGCTAGCACCTGTGAATATGACTGATACAACCAACTCGCCGGCACTCTTGATCCTTGGATCTCAGACTTCGTTGGTCGAACTCCTAGTAGTTGTTCGCACACATTAGCCCATTTCCCTACTGTAGATGTAGCACCCGTAACTGCCATGCCATCAACTCGCAACCCCATCATCAATGCTACATCCTGCGATATGAGTCCTGAGAGTGGATACTGGAAAAATTGGCCTGCCCCTCACAAAGTCTAGTATCTCCCGAGCCATGAAGTTGTAGTCATGTTGGGGATGATCCTGATT
Organism: Ottelia alismoides; assembly: GCA_037367405.1. NCBI lineage: Eukaryota > Viridiplantae > Streptophyta > Magnoliopsida > Alismatales > Hydrocharitaceae > Ottelia > Ottelia alismoides. The sequence continues at coordinate 326,836 of JAZKJV010001373.1, forward strand.
GACAGATGGATTGATGCATGAGTGTGGATCGTCAAGCTTAGATATTACCCACATCCCATCAAATTTGCGATAATGACCACAAAAAAACCACTTGCAAAGGCTTTTCTGATGCAGCGTGATCCGAAATTATAGGGCCATATTTATTTAATTTATTAGTAGTCAATTTTATTTACGTTTTTAGATTGTCGTAAGTGTCTAATTAAATAATCGAGATCGCATGTGATCTCAACATTTATTTCATAGATTTTTAATTTGAAATTGGGTCAATTAATTAGTTAAAGTCTAATTAGAGTAATTAGAGGTCAATTGGAAGTTGTCAGAGTCCAATTAGGATAAAGTTGGTTGTCAATTTTAATTTGTTTACTATTTTTGTAAACCATCTCTCAAATATAAAGAGATGGTAGTCCAGTATTTTTAGGCAGTCAAGTATTATGAAAAATTGAGTTTATCTCATTCTATCCCTCTCTCTCCCTTCTCCCTCCACGCGATCTCCGCGGTTCTCCTCCTTCAACCTCTCGTTACCGATGAGTTTTCTTCTTCTCAACTTCTCCTTTTCTCCACCGATATTCCACCGCCAAATTATTTTAATTTTATCGTCGACGTCGGAAGCCGTTTGCATATAAGGAAGCAAGGAACAATGAAGGGGTGCGAAAATTACGCCCACACCCCTGGCGGCGGAAATATTTAAAAAAGAGGGCTGTAATGGGGAAATCAAGGGTTCCTCCTTATCCCCATAGGACTAGGGCCTTGGGTTTTCCCTATATAAGGACCCCATGGCTTCATTCCTTAGCCACATCTCCTCTTCTCCTCTCCTTGTGCCATTGCTTCATTATGGCTTCTCCAAGGACCATATTCTCCATGCCGCATCAAATTTTTGAACATCACGGGAAGGAGACAACAATCAAAACGGAGCCGCCATTTGCGCCGCACATGTTCTTCAACCACGACGGCCGCATCATCCCCGCCCGCGTATGGATTCCGCCGTTCGCTCCACATCAGTTCTTCCAGAAGACGACCGAATGCGCCGAATCATCCTCCAAGCCTGCAGATCCCGCAATTCGCCAGGTGCCGAATTTTTAAAGCGGAGGAGAGTTGATGCAGCGTGATCCGAAATTATAGGGCCATATTTATTTAATTTATTGGTAGTCAATTTTATTTACGTTTTTAGATTGTCGTAAGTGTCTAATTAAATAATCGAGATCGCATGTGATCTCAACGTTTATTTCGTAGATTTTTAATTTGAAATTGGGTCAATTAATTAGTTAAAGTCTAATTAGAGTAATTAGAGGTCAATTGGAAGTTGTCAGAGTCCAATTAGGATAAAGTTGGTTGTCAATTTTAATTTGTTTACTATTTTTGTAAACCATCTCTCCTATATAAAGAGATGGTAGTCCAGTATTTTTAGGCAGTCAAGTATTATGAAAAATTGAGTTTATCTCATTCTATCCCTCTCTCTCCCTTCTCCCTCCACGCGATCTCCGCGGTTCTCCTCCTTCAACCTCTCGTTACCGACGAGTTTTCTTCTTCTCAACCTCTCCTTTTCTCCACCGATATTCCACCGCCAAATTATTTTAATTTTATCGTCGACGCCGGAAGCCGTTTGCATCATTTGGTATCAGAGCATGGCTTACAGATCGTCCCCACGATCTGACGATCCGTCCAGATATTCGCGTCGACATGCATCAAGGGACCATCGCTCGTCCGACAGAAAACAACGAACCAACGACGACTACGACAAAGAGACGGAGCGCATGTTACGTGATTTGCATCACTTACAAACCACAATCCACTCCGAGTTTCGGGCCCTTGTAGCCAACTTCGAGGCCCTACGCGACACCCAATCGAAACCGCCACCCGTTGAAGCCGCTACCGCGAAGATTGACGAAGAAACCCGCCCCGTGGAGGAAGAAATGCTCGCTGTCCAGCACTTTCCAGAACCAATTCCGCCATCGGAATCGATTCCGCGCCCCCCTCCGGTCATCCTGGCACAACCCCAGTCTTCCCAGGTACCTCTTCTGCCCGCCCCAGCCCTCCCCGCGGCCCCTTCTCGCCGCCCCACACCCCCGCCAACAGCTCCTCCACGCCATCGCCGCCTGTTCTCTTCCTCGTCTCTCTCTCCCTCTCCAATCCCGCCGCCTCTTCTATCTCTCGCCCTTCCTTTCCCGAAAACCCCTCCTCCCTTTCCCTCCCGCGCCTTTTCTCCAACCCTAATCTTCCCATCGCCGCCGCCTCCCTCCTCCCCCTTCACTGCGCCGAGTCCCCTCCCGATTTCCCTCCTGAACTTCACCTCTCCACGCCGCCCAAAATCCCCCCCTCCTCACACGACGCCGCAGCCCTCACCCTCCCCTCTTCCCACTCGCCCAGCTACTCGCCAGCCCGCCGCACCGCACCTCTCCAGCCTCCCCTGTCGCCGCGCCTCTCTCCGACTCGGCGGCGCCCCAACTCGGCCCGCCAGCGCCCATCACCGCCGCTGCCACTTTCCCCTCCCTTCCCGCGCCACCCCAGCCCCGCCTACCCCCTTGAACCGCCCCAGTTTCCCCCTTCCATCCTGGTACCGCCGACCATCTCCGCAAGCCACCCGCGCCGCCTTTTGCTGATGAAGAACGAAACCCTTACGGGGGTTGTTTCGGTCACAGGGATTGAACCCCTCAAATTCAGGGATTTGGAGTTGGGGTGGAAAAATTGCAAAATGAAATTTCCTAAAATATTTATTTGCAGAAAAAAGTGATAAGGAAGTAAGGAACAATGAAGGGGTGCGAAAATTACGCCCACACCCCTGGCGGCGGAAATATTTAAAAAAGAGGGCTGTAATGGGGAAATCAAGGGTTCCTCCTTATCCCCATAGGACTAGCGCCTTGGGTTTTCCCTATATAAGGACCCCATGGCTTCATTCCTTAGCCACATCTCCTCTTCTCCTCTCCTTGTGCCATTGCTTCATTATGGCTTCTCCAAGGACCATATTCTCCATGTCGCATCAAATTTTTGAACATCACGGGAAGGAGACAACAATCAAAACGGCACCGCCATTTGCGCCGCACATGTTCTTCAACCACGACGGCCGCATCATCCCCGCCCGCATATGGATTCCGCCGTTCGCTCCACATCAGTTCTTCCAGAAGACGACGGAATGCGCCGAATCATCCTCCAAGCCTGCAGATCCCGCAATTCGTCAGGTGCTGAATTTTTAAAGCGGAGGAGAGTTGATGCAGCGTGATCCGAAATTATAGGGCCATATTTATTTAATTTATTAGTAGTCAATTTTATTTACGTTTTTAGATTGTCGTAAGTGTCTAACTAAATAATCGAGATCGCATGTGATCTCAACATTTATTTCGTAGATTTTTAATTTGAAATTGGGTCAATTAATTAGTTAAAGTCTAATTAGAGTAATTAGAGGTCAATTGGAAGTTGTCAGAGTCCAATTAGGATAAAGTTGATGTCAATTTTAATTTGTTTACTATTTTTGTAAACCATCTCTCCTATATAAAGAGATGGTAGTCCAGTATATTTAGGCAGTCAAGTATTATGAAAAATTGAGTTTATCTCATTCTATCCCTCTCTCTCCATTCTCCCTCCACGCGATCTCCGCGGTTCTCCTCCTTCAACCTCTCATTACCGACGGGTTTTCTTCTTCTCAACCTCTCCTTTTCTCCACCGATATTGCACCGCCAAATTATTTTAATTTTATCGTCGACGCCGGAAGCCGTTTGCATCATTTTCCCTCTCCACTGATCATGATGTAATTCATCGTGCACAAGATGGACCAAACTAATGTGGTAGATTCTTTAATTGCAAATGTGTAATGGGAAAACATGTCATACTTTTTCAAAGAAAATATAAGGTCATCTTTTGTTTTGAAAGTGTGACCCTTATGCAGTTCATGACCAATGCTGTCAATGCCCTCGAGTTCATTGTTGAGTGGAAGATATGGAGAGAAAACAGTAAATTGTTTATTCACAAGACCTTAGGGTTCTCTTATATGGAGGAGAAACCTGTTTGGGCATTACATAATATAGACTGAAAGAAAGGAAAATATATAGAACAATGAAAAGATAAATAATATTTCAACACCCCTCAAGATGGAGCATAGATATCAGTCATGCTCGGCTTGGAACATCTTTGGAACGACCCTCTAGCTAGAGCCTTGGTAAACACATATGTTGTCTGTTCTCCTGAGCTGACATTAGAGGTGGAGATCAAACCCTTCTGAATCATGTCATGAGTGTAGTCACAGTCTATCTTGATATGCTTGGTCGTCTCACAGAAGGAAGGGTTGTTGGCAATGAAAAGAGTAGATTGGTTGTTGCATTGGAGATGCATAGGAAGAGGCACGTCAATAGCTAGGTCAGCTAGAACGGATCTGACCCGCATAATCTCCGTACTCCCTTGTGCCATGGCTTTGTACTCTGACTTTGCACTTGATCTGGTGACCACTGTCTGCTTCTTGCTTTCCATGACACAGAAGAGCTCCCTATGAATATTGCAAAACCAGAGGTAGACTTTCTGTCCTTGGGACATCTTGCATAATTTGCTTGTGGGCATGCTGTAACTGCAAGCGATGTTCCTTTGCTAAATAAAAGACCGATGCCAGGAGAGGTCTTCAGATACCTCTGAATCATATGGACTGCATCCATGTATGCTTGTTTAGACTGTTCCACGAAATGTCACTCTGCTTGATGCAAATGATAAATCTGGCATGGTGACCGTCACATATAGGAACTTCCCAACGAGCTCCCTGTATTTCTCTTGTCTACCTCCTTTGTGTCGTCATCATACAACTTCATGCTCGGGTCAATGGGAGTAGTGGTAAGCTTGCAATCTGCCATGCCTATCTCATAGAGAAGATCTGTAAAAAACTTCCTCTAGGTCATAAAAGACCTCACTGGTTCCTGGCGAACATAAGTCCAAGGAAGTAATGTAAATCGCCAAGGTCCTTGGTTACAAATTGCTGACCAAGGAAATCCTTAGTTGCACGAATGCCCTGCACACTGTCTCTTGTAACAATGATATCATCAACACAAACCAATATAGCAATTGTACCTCTTTGAGTCCTCTGAACAAAAAATGAATGATCTGCAGTTGATCTCATGACCCCGTACTGCTCTATCAAGTCCCGAGAGCTTTTTAAACCATGCTCTTGGACTCTGCTTAAGGCCACATATAGACTTATGAAGTCTACACGCCATATGACACTCCCCCTTAGCAATGAACCCCTGTGGCTGTTGCATGTAGACTCCCTCCTGTAGGTCACCATACAGAATTGCATTCTTCACATCAAGCTGATATAGGAGCTAGTTCTGTGTCACCGCAACGGAGAGAAGGATCCGTAATATAAAATGTCGAGCCATCAGAGAGAAAGTATCTTGATAGTCCACCCCATACGTTTGGGGTGAACCCACGAGCTACAAGCCTCACCTTGTAGCAATCCACGCTGCCATCTACTCGATGCTTCACCATGAACACCAACTTGCATCCCATGATAGACGCTCCAGCAGGAGTTGTAACAATGCTCCACGTGCCACGTGATGTAACATGGCCATCTCATCCTCCATGGCAAGATGACATTAACTATCCTTTATCGCCTCTTGATATGTCCGTGGTATCTCCACGACTGACAACCCCCCGACAAACCTCTCGAAATCCTTTGAGAGTTGCTCCAAAAAAACATGGGCTGCAAGTGGATAAGTAGAACATGTCCCTCTCCGCTTCCACAGAGCAATAGGCACATCAAGATCACCTAACTCCTCAACCTGTAAACTAGCCTCTTGAGAGGGCACCTGCTCATCCTTAGCATGTTACCTAGACAAATCACTAGTGCCATCAGTAGAAACAATGTGCTCACTACATACTTGGAACGCGATGGATGATGGGGAAGGTCCATGAGCATGGGGAACTGTGAGAGGCCTGCGGACGTAGAAATGTGGCAACAAGTGAGCCGGGGTACTAGGTGACCGTGGAGTAGGAGTCACAGGAGCATGTAGTGGTGGTGGTGAGGGTGTTGGAGGTGGTGGTGGGACTGGAGGAGGTGGTGCCATAGGAGGAGGCACATATATACCTCCTCTCCAGAGTCAGCCGGAGTCAACCTATAACTTATATGTGAGAAATACATGACAAAGTAAAAAAAGGTGACGTCAACACTGACATAGTACTTCTGTCTAATAGGGTTGAAGCAATGGTACTTCTTTTGGGTATGAGAGTAGCCTACAAAGACACACTTGACATCTCTAGGGGAGAGCTTGTCACGACCAAGAGTTAGGTGGTGCACAAATGCAATAGAGCCAAACACATATGGTGTAAGAGAGAATATGTCCTCGAGAAATGCAATTGAGACCTCCTCTCCTAGAATAGAGAATGACATACGGTTCACCAAGTAACAAGCAGTGAGAATCACATCACCTAAAAAGAATATGGAGCACGACTTTGAATAAAAAATGTCCTGGTCATATCAAGTAAGTAGCAGTGTTTGCGTTTGGCAACATCGTTTTGCTGAGAGGTGTAAGCACACGAAGTCTGACGTACGATGCCAAGAAACCTGAAAAACTCAGAAAGCTGTAATGTACTGAAGGCATTGTTAGAGTGAACAAACTTAATAGTAGAAGAGAAAATATTCTTTATTTCAAGAATATAAGATTTTATGACAAACCAAGCTTTAGACTTGTTTTTCAAAAGAAAACCCAGGATAGTGTAAAAAAGTCATCCATAGCTACGAGATAAAACATGCGTCCCTTGCGATTAGGAACATGACTAGGACGTCGAATGTCAAAATGGAAAAGTTCAAACAAATGACTGCTACTCCGACTCCGACGACCAGGAAAAGAACGGTGATGCTTCCCGAGTTGGCAAGCCTCGTACTAGAAGGTAGACCCCATGGATATCTGTGGGAGGACGTGGCACAACTTCTTTAGAGGAAGATGACCAAATCGGAGATGCCACATGTATGGTGAGACTGATCAAGTAGGAATAGAAGATGCACATGCATATGGAGACTGGACCAATTTGTAGAGCCCCCTCTGCTCATGGTCACATTTAGTCACTCTGCCCGTGAGTATGTTTTGAAACACAAAAGAAGAGAGGTAAAAAATGACACGACAATGCAGGTTCTTCGTGATTTGACTAATAGAAAGTAATTTTATCTCAAAATCTGGTGCATGTAGCACATTTTGCAGGCACACAGATGGCATCAAACGAACATTTTGTAGGCACATTGTTGAGCACCTCTTCTTGTGTCGGGAGACGGCACCTTTGTGGGCGGACCCGACCCTGGAGTGGGTTGAGTCGGGGTCCCTTGCTTCTTTTTGCGGATCTTTGTTGACGGCTAGACATTAGCTGAGGAGGAGTCTGCTTCGGTCAGTGGCCATTGTTTGGGCCATCTGATTGGCCAGGAATGCCCTGATCTTCTTTGGTTCTAGGTTTTACAGGGACAATGTTTGTGTCCATGCGTCCGGTTTGTTAGATTCCTGGATCGCTGCTTGTTTATGATGTATTAGCTTTTCATTCATTATGATGTATTAGCTTTTCTAGAACATTCCTCTGTTCTAGAAAAGAGGTAAATGAGCCCCATCGCAATGACATCTGATCTGCTAGGGGGTACAGATCCGTATGAACTGAACTACACTTTGTCTCCACACATATAGTGGGAAGCATCGGAGTGCATGATCCACTCTGTCATATCTGCCTTGCTACAACTGGTAAAAGTATAGGCTATATCTGAGGAGCTCGAAGAAGCTTTGGCAGAATCTATAACACCTGGAGAATCTGTAGTGGTGACAGTAGTAGGAGTCATTATCTCCCTTTTAGATATGAGGCAATATCACCGAGTCATGAATCTGTAGAAGGGGCTGATTTTTCATGAGGCTCTGATCGATTGGTTACACGAGCAGAAGCATGATATCCATGCTTCTGATAGCACGTATCCTCTAAATGTTTAGGACAATGACAATAGGTGCATGGACCACGTTGACATTCATTTCCTCTATCGCGAGGAGCACCCCCTCTGAACTGAGTAGTACCTCCCCTATTGCGAGATGCGGCCATCACTGAAGAGGTTTGTGTGGTGGCAGGGACCAAGGGGTGGGACAATGATCTGTTGAGCCAACTGTATGCCTTCCTCATGGGAGGTATATTTGCACCGGTAAGAAGCTGGGTGCGTGCTGCCTCGTACTCAAGATCAAGAGCTGTCAGGAAAACTCCAACCATCATGGAGTTCTTGTACGCCATCTGCTGCTCAGTAGATGTGGTTACGAGTATGAAGTTGTAAAGCTTCTCGAACATGCTATGAAGTAAAGAATAGAAACTATGCAGAGGACAACCATTTTGCTTAGCTATGAAGATGTCAAACTGCAAATGAAGAATCTTGGCCTCATTCTTCGCTTGGCCATATGTCGCTGCTAGGATATCCCGCATTGCTTTGGCAGTGGGCTGATTCATGATATCATTAGTAATCTCCGTGACGAGAGTCTCAAAGAGCTAAATTCACGCGTACACATCGTCTTGCTTCCACGAAACATTGTCCTCGGTCTTATCCTTCAGCCCTCGCTATGTCAGAATGCGCTCCTTGTTGAGGGTCAAGAATTACATGGACCACAACTCGTAGTTGGTCCCATCCATCTTAACGATGGAAGCCGACCCTTGAAGGCACCGGATGATGAGAAGACATCGCCCTTGCTCTATGACATGATTAATAATAGGCCGAAACAGACTCGACTGGGACAATAGACCGATTTGAACAAGTCTACACGAGCATATAAAGGATTGGCTGTACGTATAAACCTATATAACCATCCCAATCCCCTTTAGTCCAAGATCCGCGCTAGGGTTGAAAAATGTGATTTATAGGTCTGAAATCATCTTTTCCGATCAAAATCAGATCGAAAAAGAGCCTATGGATGGCGCACAAAGGGTTGGCGGTACTAAGAGAAGCCCTAGATGACCCCCCTAAGGCCTGGGGGAGCCTACAACGGCTTGGGTAGCATCTTGGGGGTTTGAAGTGGCTTGGGCGGTAGCCTGGAGGGCCCCATGAGGGCCTGGGCAGAGGCCTGGAGGGCTACGTAGACCTTTGACGACGTGTGAGGAGGTCTAGCAACGGCGTTGGCAGCATGCGAAGAGGATGGCGAGTGGTTGTTAGGGCATGAGGCACAAGAACTCTGATCTAGGTCCGTCAGTTTGATACCATGCAGAGAGAAAAAAACGAATTATATCATGAGATCGTAGGGTTCTTATATATATAGGAGAAACCTGTATGAGCAAATTACATAATATAGACCTAAAGAAAGGAAAATACATAGAACAATGAAAAGATAAATAATATCTCAACAGAAGAGAAAGTGAAGGGCTTGTTATATAAGCTGGATTTTTCTGAGGCTTATGATTGTGTGAGCTGGAGCTTCATTTGAGCATCGCTTTGCCATTGTGGCTTCCCTGATGAGTGGATCTGTCGGATGAAAATGTGTGTGACGATGTCCTCATGCTCGGTTCTAGTGAATGGCCATTAGGAAGGGGTTCTTTTAGTCGTGGTGGGGAGGGGTTGAAAGGGGTGTTCATGGACCCTTTGTTATTTGTTTGGTCACATATGTGCTCCCTCAGATAATTTCTATGGTGGAGAGAGACATGGTTTTGTGTGAACAGCTTGTCGATCCCTACTTTGCTGTATGCAGACAACATTATAATGCCGCTTGGAACCGAGGAAGTTAGGGTAAAATTCGTGGTTGGTCATAATATCTTACTTTCTTCCTTTTTTTAGGATTTGTCCCTTTTTTATTTTAATAATCCCACTTCTGATGTATAAAGGGGATGAAACCCTTGTATGCAGTTCGGGTGAAATTGAATAGAAATTTGGAGCTCTCTATCTAACCCCTCTCCATCTCATCTCCCTTTCCCCTCCTCCTATTTGCACATATTCACGCCTTCTCTTCCCCTTCCCCGCGTAGCTGGCGTATCCTCCTCCTCCCTTCCTCCAAATCTTTCCACCCCAGAATCGTGCTATGTCAAGTGGTATCAGAGCATAACATTTGGACCATCCTCATGATATGATGATCCAACCAGCATTCGTGCAAGCATTAACCTTGAGGCTTGTACTTAACCGGCTGTCCAACAACATGAAATGAAGAAGTATTGTCTAAGATGCTACATATCGAGATCTGGCGAAGTCCTACGAGATCCATGGCTCCAGCAATCTCTGATGCAACAAAACACGATGTTGGAATTGAAAGATGTGCCATTGCAGTCCGTCGAATCTGCCTTGGAAATCGTTGTTGAGCCTCCCCCTTAGTCGACCGCATCCCACCTTCCCCCTCCCTCTGCTACGCCTCATTGTCCCCATCGGCACCACCCTCTTCCCACAAACACCAACACCATTGTCCCCCGCACCTTCATCCACAAACCCACCTCCCCTATCTTAGCTCGCCACTCCCAATACCACCGTCTTCCTCCACAACCGACCACTATCAACATCCCTTTCCACAATCCCAGCATCATTGTTAAACATACCCATTGCCACCCCTATCACCCTCCAGGCCCCAAGCTCCAACAACCCCATAGCCACTGGAAACACCCCCTACACAACTCTTCTTAATCGTCGAGACCTCCCCCCGCCATCGTCTCCTACACATGCAGCTGCAACATTAACATTACGTCTTTCATCACTGCAACAGGAACAACTGGCACATTTCCTGCCTCGATGATCGCCACCACCGCCGCTAACACCCACGTGCAGGAGAATCGCCACCATGATCGAGAATGCCATCGCTTCACACCCTTTAAGACTAGCCATCTGTTTATGTGTGATTGCTGAAAGGTCACCATCATTTGCACCGTTTCCAATCTCGTCGCCGCCAGCATGCATGGAAAGGAAGGGAAGGAAGCCCTAATGAGGGTTGCGATTTTTCTTTAATCGGATCCCTTAAAATAATGGGTAAAAAGTTGTCAAGGAATATATGCGAAGACCTCCCTCCACCAAAAACCTTTTATATACGGTTAAAGGTGAGAAGGATATAGGTGGGGGAATTATTTTTCTTGAAGAGGTAGAAAAGTTGTAGATTAATCCCCCAATGGAAAGAAATTACAAATGTAACACTAAATTGAGGAGGAAAACTACGAAATGGGGAATATTCCCTCGACCCAAATGAGGGTCTCTACGTCTTGCACATGAATATCAATCAATTTGTCAGGAGACAAATTTTAAAGCAGCAGAGAATTGATGCAGTATAGAACTGACAAAGTTAAGGTAAATTTTGGGCTGGTCATGGAACTGATAAAGTTAGGCTAAGATTTTGAGTTGATCATAATATGTAACTTTCTTTTTTTAGAATTTATCATTTTTTAGAATTTTAATAGCTCCACTCCTGTTATATAAAAGGGATGGAATGCTTGTAGGAAGTTCAATTGAAATGGAATAGAAATTAGAGCTCTCTCTCCAGTCCCTTTCCATCTCCTCTGCCTCTCCTCCCTTCCCCTTTACGCATCTTCGCGTCTTCTCTTCCCCCAACCTTGAGCAATCGACACATCCTCCTCCCCACCTCCCCACCTCCAAATCTCCCCACCTTGGAACTATGATGCATCACACTTCTTTATGAGGGGGGGTGCTAACGGGGTCGCCATGATCTTCATGTGCTTGAGCTTTTTGGGCTAGTTTCGGGGCTCAAAGTCTATGGTGACATGTCCATCTTTATCCCTTTTTAGACGACTAAGGAGGAAGTTGAGTCCTATTCGGCTTTGTCGTGTCTCAACATGGTACCCTCCCTATTAGTTACCTGGGGCATCCCTTGGTTTATGTGCCCTTATGTTAGTCACATTGGCTTCTTTTGGTGGAGAGGCTTGAGCGGAACCTTGCAAGCTTAAAGGTCTCTTGTTTGTCTAGAGGTGGCTACCTTGTTCTTTTAAAAGAAGTCCTGCGTGCAATTTAGGTCTTATTTCTGCCCTCGAGGCTGCTTCCTATTGGTATTCATGTGAGGCTAAGGGCTTTGATCCAATGTTTCTTCTGGTCGAGCTTTGATGCTGCTCTGGCATCTGACTTTGTAGCTAGAGAACAATGGTGCTGTTTGAGAATAATGGGCATCTGGGTGTCCTTAGTTTGAATGTTATGAACACGGCGTGTCACGACCCCAATTTCGAGTCGTTGGATCCTCCCATATCTGGATCTGGTTACTCATCAACAATTTATTCATCAATCACAACTAACATTCACAGACTGCAATTAAAAATTAAAGAAGGAAGTATCTCAACACTTTTCCATTCACAAAATAAATTTTACATGGTACATTGTCCCACTATAATTATTTACATGTACATCAGCTGGAAAAGAAATACACAAAAAGATTGCCAACTACCTTATAGAGTAATGCTATTGTGGCCGTCTAGATGGCTACTGTCACTGTGATGGCTCTCCAATGCCTGTTGGGTTCTCAGAAAATATAGGAAAGAGACGAGCCAGTGCTCAATATGAAGAAAAGAAATATATACCAAACATGATTTTTGAAAAGTTTAACAAGCCAAATTATACAGTTGTTCCTTTATTCTATTTTTTTTAGTTCCTATCCATTCTAATCCATATCAGGGATTGGTCCTCTCCCCTCCATGGAACTCGAAGCTGTGGACACTCCAGGATTGGAGATTGCATTGATCTGGTGAAGCTTATGCCACCACACGTTGCCTCAACTAATCCTCCAATACTATCCTGAGAATTTCCATTCTTTCTTTATTATTCAGGGTTCCAAACCCTTAGCCAGACAATCAAAGAAGCACACTGTCCTCGAGGACTTGGCAGCTTAAAATCACATGTTAACCTTTAGTTATATAAACTAGCGGCTTTAAATATATATTATCGTGGCCCAGCTGCTATCAAACCACCCTTGCCTCTGCATGGCACGACCACATCTTCAATCAACAACCCGTCTAATAGCAACCAAGTACCACGCGTTGCAAATAATTTATTTCGGACAACCGTATACCACCTAGGTTTGGCCTGGTAATACATATATTCTTCTGACAAAGCTACAGGTTGCATGCCCGACCTGTAGTATCCACTCCAAGACATCCTTATGGTAAAAGATAGTATGAAACTTGAAATCGGATCTCATTTATGACATATCAATTTTTTCAGCCAGTATCAATATAATATTACACAATTATCACAACAACTATGATGCGGATCCGAATTTGCGTCGACGAAGAAAAATAAATTTAACGGTGGAAGTTTTGGTAGAAGAAAATAGAGGGATTGAGAAGAAGAAACTGGAAGGGTTGAGAAGAGAAGACACGCCGGATGCGCGGGGTTAGAGAAGAAGAAACGCGTAGACCGCGAGGGGAAGAGAGAAGAGACTCGTCGGGAATACGAGGGGTTTGGGAGAAGAAAAACACGTGTAGATCACGCGGGGAGAAGGAGAGAGAGGGGAGAGGAGAGAGAGATAAATCTCTATTTTATCACATCTTGAACTGACTAAAACATTGGACCCTCATCCCTTTATATAGGAGGGATGACATTATAAGAATAGAAAATAATTTAAACCGACAACCAATTATCCTAAACTGACTCTAACTAATTAACAGACTAACTACCAAATTTGAAATTCAAATTAAGACTAATTGAGATCACACGCGATCTCTTTATTTAAAATGGCGACAACTTAAAAAACGTAGATAAAATTAATGGCCACAATTTAAATAATTAGACGGCCCTACATGTCGAGTCCATGCTGCATCAACTCTCCTCCGCTTTTAAAAAATTCATCTCCCGACGAATTGATTGAACCTTGAGGCTTGACATAAGGCGCTTCATGAACTTGTGTCGACGTGCGCGTGAACGCGAATCATGAGATATGCAACTCAAATCATATTGCATCTTCCAATGCGTGAAGGGATCGTCGAATCGTAGGGACGATTCGGTTGCCATGCTCTGATACCAATTGATGCAAAATGGAATTCGGCGCGGCGCGGGAAATAGATTTGACGGTGGATTTTTCGATGGTAGAATAAAATAGAGGGGTTGAGAAGAAGAAACTGGAAGGGTTGAGAAGAGAAGACACGCCGGATGCGCGGGGTTAGAGAAGAAGAAACGCGTAGACCGCGAGGGGAAGAGAGAAGAGACTCGTCGGGAATACGAGGGGCTTGGGAGAAGAAGAACACGTGTAGATCACGCGGGGAGAAGGAGAGAGAGGGGAGAGGAGAGAGAGATAAATCTCTATTTTATCACATCTTGAACTGACTAAAACATTGGACCCTCATCCCTTTATATAGGAGGGATGACATTACAAGAATAGAAAATAATTTAAACCGACAACCAATTATCCTAAACTGACTCTAACTAATTAACCGCCTAACTACCAAATTTGAAATTCAAATTAATACTAATTGAGATCACACACGATCTCTTTATTTAAAATTGCGACAACTTAAAAAACGTAAATAAAATTAACGGCCACAATTTAAATAATTAGACGGCCCTACATGTCGAGTCCACGCTGCATCAAACTACAAGAATGATTCATCTCACCAATTCTACTTAAGTAATTATTTTAGAGTAAATCATGAAACAAGCATGGGAATGTTTTTCAAAATATCGAGCATGATAAACATATATTCTTATCCAGTTTAACTTGAAAACCCAACAACAAGAGGTAGGATTTCGTTACCTAATCAAGCCGTCTCTTGCGTATGCAATGCTTTATCGTGATTATTTTTTAGAAAGGTGATTTACAGCTCCTGAAACGATTGAATTTCACTTTCGTATAAAAACACTAAGAACGTGCCAAGAACGTGAAGAGCAAACAAAGAACACATAGAACGTGAAGAACATATTTTCTCTCGTAATTTCAGCAGAGTTTCCCTTTATACATGGTGATATTTTTAGGAAAATTTGGACAGAGTTCCTCCTTATCAGGACATATTTCTATGAAAATTTCGATAGAGTTCCCCCTTATATCGGGACATATTTCTATGAAAATTTCAGCAGAGTTTCTCCAATATATTTCCAAAGAAAAACAGGACGAAATTCCTCTATAAAATCATCAAGAGTAAAACAACAGTGAAACAAAAATGTAATAGAACTGCAAGCGATGGAGAATCGTTAGACACCCCGCATCTTAGGTGAGTGAAGCGTGCGATGAATCACAGGGTTCACTGACGTGCCTAGCCGTCCACACTTAAGTAGGGCGTTGCACATATTTCTCCATTAAAACAACTATACAATCGATAAAAAGAACTGATGAATCGACAAGTCTCTTTTCAAGGGTGAGTGAGCCATACGAAGAACATGTATGCTCACTGACAGCCTAGTAGCCCGCTCCCGAGTAAGGCTATACTCAGATTCCTCCTCGAACCATAACACAAAATGAATTGGAAAGGAAGATGAATCTAAAACCAATCTTGAAAAAAAGAAGATGAATAAAAAATCTAGCTCAAGTTAGATCTTACTTACGAAGCCAACTAGGAGAGGATCACACTGTCTTCCTCCTCCTCGTCCTCCTAGCAGCGCTTCGCTAGCACTTCTTCCCCGTCTCCCTCTCCTCCTCTCGACCTCTCGACCCTAGCTCTCCGGTTAGTGGTGATAGTGGAAATTGCAGAGAACGAATGAGTAGGGGGCTATTTATAGGCTTCAGAAAACCGCTAACCATAGTTAGCAAACCATGCGTTAATCCTTAATTGTAGTTAACTCTCCATGGTTTTGGCCCATAATTTTGTCTAAAGCTTATCCGAAACTTAAGGTTTAAGTTAGAACTTTGCAGAAGCTGTTAAATTCACTAATGACGCTTAATTAGCACTAATCACGATTACCTTTCGCTAATGGTGACTAGTGGTTCTTAATCTACCATTAATTTCTTTAATTGTGTTTAGTTAATCTTAATAGTCATTAAGGATTAATGACATCTTACGTCTCCTTATCTTCCTTTTGAAAATCATAACAATTCGAAACAAAATCCAATTTATACGAAACAAATTGTGTTAGTTTCCTCTTGATGAGCCGGATCTTATGATATAGAATCCGAGAGAAGCCATGATCAAGGCTTTACAATTATAACAACCTTAAAGGAAGTCTCATCATCGAGACTTGAAGTGCATGCATAACAACCTTATAAAGAATGAACGTTATTTCATTTATAACGAAGACATATACAATACATAGTGTTATTATTCAAATAAATAGGGGTATTTCTCTCTCATATCTACCTCAGGTTCCCATATGTCTTCTTCAAGCTCTTGATTTCGTCACAATACTTTAACTAGAGGTACCTGTTTATTCCTCAACTTCCTGATATCCTTATCTAGTATGCACATGTATTTCTAGGTATGTCAAGTCTGGCTTAACATGCAGATCATTATATCTTATCTTATGCTCATGATCCTTAATATACTTTCTCAGATTTGATACATGAAAAACATCACGTGACATACACAATACATAGTGTTATTATTCAAATAAATGGGGGTATTTCTCTCTCATATCTACCTCAGGTTCCCATGTGTCTTCTTCAAACTCTTGGTTTCGCCACAATACTTTAACTAGAGGTAACTCTTTATTCCTCAACTTCTTGATATCCTTATCTAGTATTTGCATATATATTTCTAGGTATGCCAAATCTGGCTCAACATGTAGATCATTATATCTTATCTTATGCTCAGGATCCTTACTATACTTTCTTAGATTTGATGCATGAAAAACATCATGTATTGTCGAAAGATGTGGAGGGAGTGCAAGTCTATATGCAAATTTCCCAATCCGTTGAATAATTTCAAAGGGACCCACGAACCTGTGTGCCAACTTCCCACGTAAGCCAAACCTCTGAACTCCCTTCGTAGATGATACTTTGAGGAATACAAAGTCACCTACCTCAAACTAAAGATCTTTTCATCTGATATCACTATAGCTTTTCTGATGACTTTGAGCAGTTATTAGTTTTTTTCAAGCAAGCTCTACAACTTCCCGTGTCTCCTGGAGTCTATCTGATTCATGAAGGTTCTTTGTCCCAACCTCTTGCCAATATAGAGGAGTAGTACACCTACACCCATACAATGCTTCAAATGGTGCCATGCCAATACTTGCATGGTAACTATTGTTGTATGTGAATTCTGCAAGAGGCAAATGTTTAATCCATGCTCCCTTCCATTCTACGGCACATGCTCGTAGCATATCCTCTAGAGTATGGATAGTTCATTCTGATTGACCATCTGTTTGCAGATGATATGCTGTGCTCAAGCATAGCTGTGTGCCTAAGACTTTATGAAGTTCTCCCAGTAGTGTGAGGTGAATTGTGAATCTCGATCGGAGACTACCTCTTTTGGGATACCATGGAGACGGATCACATGTGTAATATATAACTCAACAAAAACATGAATTCACAAACTCAACATCTTTCTTCATCCCCGACCATCAAACATCTGAACGAAGATCCTTATATATCTTCGTGATTCTTGGATGAATAGATAATCTAGAGCAATGCACTTCACGTAAGATGTCTTTCCTCAATTCGGGTATGTTTGGTACACAAACTCTGTGATGGTCATACAATAACCCATCTTTCATATGGAATCCCTCTATCTCATTCTTCTTATAAGGACTGGATCATCCTCCTGTCTTTTCTTTATTCTATCCCAGATCTCTGATTTGTATCGACGAGGAATAATTATAGTATCAGCACTACTATCAAATGTTTTCCATTCACTCAACGTTGATAGTAAACCCCAGAAGTGGATAACACTCACCAACCCAAGTGAATAAGTTCTGCTAAGGGGATCTGCTACGACGTTCCCCTTATTGAGGTGTTAGGAGATGGTGCAATCATAATCCTTCAACGGCTCTAGCTACCGTCCCTATCTCATATTGAGCTCCTTCTGGTCAAACATGTATTTCAAGCTTTTATGATCGATGAAGATTTCAAAAGTAATACCATAGAGGTAGTGTCTTCATATTTTTAAAGCGGGGACTATAACAACTAGTTTAAGGTCATGTGTCGGGTAGTCCTCTCATGTGACATGAGTTGTATTGATGTATAAGCAACTACCTTGCCATGTAGCATAAGATCTGCCTCAAGTCCTTTAGATATGTTGGTGTATACTGTATATCCTTCAGTCCCAGAGGGTAGAGTAAGGATAAGTGCAGATGTTAGGCATTCTTTCAATGTCTGAAAACTACTTTGCATGCATCAGACCATATGAATGGGACTTCCTTTTGAGTTAGCCTAGTCATTGTCAATGCTATTCGTGAAAAGTCCTTCACGAATCTTCTATAATTCCTAGCTAGACCCAGAAAAGATCGTATTTTTATGATAGTCTGCGGGCGTTCCCAACTCATCACCGCACTAACCCTCGCAGGATCGACTCATATACATGCCTCATAAATAACATGGCCTAAGAAGGATACTTTAGATATCCAAAAATCACATTTGTTATATGTAGCATACAATTAGTTCTTCCTTAGTGTTTTAAGTGCCTGCCGGAGATGGTGTTCATGCTGGTACTTATCGTTGGAGTAAATAAGCACGTCATCAATGAAGACTACTACAAAGTGATCTAGGAATTCCGTAAATACTTTATATTCATGAGATTCATAAAGGTTGTTTGGGTATTTGTCAATCCAAAAGGTATAACTAAAAATTCATAATGTCTATATCTAGTTCGAAAGGTTGTCTTGGGAATATCCACATCTTTAATTTTCAACTGATAGTATCCAGATCTTAAATCAATCTTGGAATACACAGTTGAACCCTGCAACTGGTCAAAGAGATCATCTATTCTTGACAAAGGGTGCCTGTTCTTTATTGTCCTCTTGTTTAGCTATCTATAATCAATGCACAATCGCATCGATCCATCCTTCTTCATCACAAACAAAACATGTGCACCTCACGGTGAAGTACTAGGACAAATGAAGCCTTTGTCTAACAGTTCTTGTAACTGTACCTTTAACTCCCGTAACTTAGTTGGTGCCATCCTACATGATGGGATAGAGATAGGCTGAGTATCAGGTGTGAGAGAGATTTCAAATTCATTCTCTCACTCAGGTAATAATCTAGGTAGTTCATCTGGAAATACACTCAGGAACTCACACACTATAGGTACATCTTTTATCGTTCTATCTGACTCTGATGTAGTAGATACATAAGCTAAATAACCTTGGCACCCTTGCTCTAACAACGGTAGTGCCTTCAGAGTTGAAATGTATTTGAAATCATCATTGGATGTCTTTCCAATAATCTGGAACTCTATCGAGTTAGGAATGTGAAAGTTACTATCTTCTGGAAACAGTCAAGGCATGCATGATGCCTTTCTAGCCAGTCCATCCATAAGATGAGTTCAAAGTCACCCATTTCAAAAGCAGTAGGGAAAATAGGTAGTTGATGTCATGCTATCTGTACTACACAATTATCCAGGATTTCTCAGATTATAAATACATGTCCTCCTAGCCCTTGATTAGATAGGACTGTTGTACTTCTACTGGTATCTTATTTTTTATTTAACTAATTTTTTTCTGCCTAAGGAGGGCCTCCTCCTTACCTCCTCCAACTGGAGTAGGAGCTGAAGGATATGGTAAAATCCTCAAGCGCATCACGGAAGCGTGAGCATCGTATCGAATACGACGAAGAACGACTAGTCGGACTAGTTGTTCTATGCAACGGAAATTAAAATTTTTTATAAGACGAAACTACATGATCCAATAACACTTCTCGGATCGTTTCGTCTAAAGCACAAATAAGTAAAAGGATTACCTCTTGAAGCGTGGTTGAGATCGAGTCTCTAAACGAAGAGACCTCCTGTCTCAAGTCCAATCCGACGGAGGAGACGCTTGCGAGCGTGTTGATGAAACATGTGCTTCTCGCAATCCATGTTGATGATCCAAGCAGCGGATCTCCTGATCTTGACATACGAGATCCGACGTACTCTTCACGAGCGAGGCGCACCGAAGGAGACGGAGATCCACGAGCAAACGATCGGGCAACATAACGACGACGCTGCGGCGATGGAGACTCTCTCTAGGGCATCATCCATGGTGGACGGCCATGAGAGAGGAAGAGAGAGGGTCGACGTGTAGAGAGAAATAGAGAGAGAGACTTATGTTCTCTTGTGTGTCAAGAAGAGCAAAGGGGGTGCCCTTCTATTTATAATATTTTGGGATACATGAATCTCAATTCATGTGCAACACCAATCCATGTGCAACACAAATCCAATGGCTCTCATTGATTTGTGTTTCTTTTAATGGCTAAGATTTGTGTTGGTAAAAACCAACAACAATTAATTTAATTTAGATTAAATCTATATTGATAAATCAATATAAATCAATCTTAAATTAAATCAAATAAGTATGGAGAGAGTGCCTCCTTCCATATACATGGATTGGACGACGACCCTTTCCTAATAGGAATAGGTAGCCGTCCCTCCTATTAATATGGAAGGAACATCTCCAATGTAATCTCCCTTGATTACATTATTCCATGTATTTCCAATTTATTACAACAACAATTGTTGTAAATTATTCTACGAAAATAATTCATAATTATTTTGTGAATATTGCAATCTTGCCATTGGAAATTTGTGAATCACATTCACAACCCAAAATAAAATTTAAATTACATTTTCTATTTAATGTCCAATGTGAATCCAATTCACATCAACATTTAATTAACAAATGTAAATTACAAATAGCTCTCTCTTATATATTATAAATCACATTTATAATAGATGTGATTAATATGGATAATGCTATCCACATTATTTAATATCCATGATAATTAAATCACATTTAATCATCTTGGATCTCTATTCTCATCTACCCAAAATAATATGAATCACATTCACATTATTTACATCTTTGATAATCAAATCACATTTAATTATCTAAGATGGCTCTCTTTATTATATGAATCGAATTCATATTAATCATGATAATTAAATCACATTTAGTTATCCATTTTCTCAATGCTCGGATACTTATATCAACAATGAAATTATCCTGAACTCTTTCAAGGATAATGCGCTTTCTCCGCGAATACTTGGAAATAAGGACAGGGCGATTGTATTGTTCCACGTATAGTGACTTGGATATTGAGATCACATCTCAAATCCAGATCTCGGGCCTCCCATAGATGCTTGATTAAATTAAGACCGCAAATCTAATCTTCTCATTGAATCTGAATCACATTCAGATCAATGTCCAACATTAGGACCAAGATCAGATTACTTCTGTACTGAGAGGAGTCACTAAAATCCAGACCCGTTTCATCACTCCCTAGGAATGGAAGCGTCATGGTTATACAACCGTTTACGTTCACATCACCCTCATGTATTCCCAATACCTGTACATCCTGCATACTGGAAGACCCAGAATAAATCAGAAGTATGAGATCAATTTTACACTGTCTACTTCAGGGATTTATCATTAAGTTTCTCATTCGATCATTTGGGAGTCGGTATTGATCATATACTTTCCAAAAGCATATATCATACCTAGGTCTTGATCATATACTTTCCAAAAGTATATATCAAACCTACAAATTCAGTCAAGCTTTCAAAGCAAGACGACCGTACACAGAATTTGATTCTTCCCAATATCTCATGAGTGAGCTCATGTCTTCCGGTTCAATAATGAATCTGTATGATCCCTTTGAGAGATCGTATTACTCATATGCCCTTGTATGCACACAAGTGCGCCGGTATATAGACCTTGATTAGGTCATCAACCTATTGGTCTGCCAAATGTACATACTCATACATATAGTAACACATCTGTCCCCGGTTAAAGGATGCGTGCCTATATCGTGACAGCATACGTCATAGGACTTTGGTTATCTCGATCTCGTTAAGTCAACTCTTTGACCTAACTAATCTGACACCTCAAAATCTCTATTCCCATGCAGAGGACCTGCATCAAGAGGTCGGTCAGACATCAGCCTAAATGAGAAAGGATTGCCATCTCCTACTCAGGTTGGAGATCATCTCTTAACAATCATTTGATGGTGCTTGATGAGTCATCAATTTAACTCTTTAGATATTCATCCAAGCACCAGCCTCTATCATTCAATATTTGAATCAACAGTTGTATGATTATCAAGATGGCCATGGTACATAATCCTAATTGTACTAAGGGACCTATTATGCAAATTATGTATTCTTCATTTCAGATCAGGGAATGATATTCGCAATAACATTTATTGCATAATGGCTCGTCGTGGGCTCGCTTGTCCAACAATCTCCCACTAGCTCAAAGAGCCATTAATGGGCTTAATCATTTAAACCCACTCTCATGTGACAATCATAGGCTATTTAGAAAATAGCTAGATAAGCTGATCAATCACTCTGTTCCCAATAGACTATTCCTTTAGGGCCTGTTTGGTTGCTGGGTTGGATTGGGTCGGGTTGGGGTAGGTGTACCCCTCCTTCCAACCCTCTCAATCCTCCTCACAGTTTACTATTCACAGGGGTACAGTTTACTATTCACAGGGTACCCCAACCCAACCCAACCCAACCCAACACAGTCCAACCCAGCAACCAAACATGCCCTTAGATAGGTCAGTACCATATCTCGAGGGAAAGAATCCTTTCTTGAAATTTTCCATGGAAATGTCCAAGGCATACCATTAATGTGACGGCCCCAATACCCTCTTTTCTTTGCTTCTGAACAACTTCATAACTAAGATCTAAGAAGTATCCTTGAGATCATATCTCGAGGTATGGAACAACCAGATTATAAAACACTTATTATTATCATCCTTAGATCATTCCAAATGATTAGGATATCTACATTTTGCACGATGAAGACAATGGCACTCCCACTAAGCTTCACATGGTTTATCAAGATTCTATCTGAAACCATATCATTTATGATTTCATCAAATCCAATATTCCAACTACAAGAAGCATATTTGAGTCCATAGATGGAGTTCTCTAGCTTGCACACCTTTCTTTCCTCAACCATGAAGCCCTGTGGCTACTTCATATGAATATTCTCAGAGAGGTATTCATAGAGGAATGCAATCTTGACTCACATTATGAAGATATCATAGTCAAGTTGTGTAGCTATGGTTAGCAATATTCTGATGGGTTAAAGCAAGGTCACTAGAGAGTAAGTCTCATCGCAAGTGATATCTTCTTTTCGGTGTGCAGCTCATGGCTACGAACCATGCTTTGAAGGTCTCTACCTTCTCATCAGGTTTCCTCTTTCTTTTGAAGATCCATTTACACCTTAATGGGTCTTACCCATATAGGTGATCCTCGAGGGTCCATATACAACACTTGTATATGAAGTCTACTTTAGACTTTATTGGTAACATCCATCTTTCCATTCTATGATCTTCAGAAGCTTCATCACATGAAGTCAGATCATTGTCAGATTCAACTGACACATGGAATCCATCTTCAAACTTATTTGAATAGGTATTAGTGTTTCATCTTTAATTGTCCTTTTAGTTTCCATTTTTTTAGGATCCTCATTATCTTCTCAAGACTAAATGAGTTCCATTACTTCATTTTCATCTTGATTCTCAAGAGTCTCATCATCTAAGAATCACATTCTCAGATATGAAATCTTTTAAGAATCTCAAGGTCATATAGTAGGTATCCAATACCATCCTTTATTTTCCTAATGAAGTAGCACTCTCAAGTGCTAAGTTCCAGCTTACTTGCATGGAATCTCATTAGGGATATATTATAGTCTCTACTACATATATACCTGACAACTAATATATACAACAACAACAACAACAAAGCCTTTTCCCACAATTAAGTAGGGTCGGCTACATGGATTCTTCGCCTCCATTCAGATCTATCTTGGGTCAATCTCGGACTTAAATCCAAAAAACTAAGATCCCTTCGTATAGTCTTTTTCCAACACTTCTTGGGCCGTCCTCGCCCTCTCTTAGCCGGCTCAACATCCCAACACTTGCATCTCCTAACCGGTGCATCAGTTGACCTTCTTTGCAAATGACCAAACCATCTTAAGCGGTTTTCTCGCATCTTATCCTCGATCAGAGCTACGCCAACTTTCTTTCTGATTGCATCATTCCGAATCCGATCTTTACGTATATGTCCACACATCCATCTTAGCATTTTCATTTCTGCTACAACCATTCTCTGCACATGTCTATGGTTCACATGCCAACATTCAGAACCATAAAGCATAGCAGGTCTCACAGCTGCTTTGTAAAACTTTCCTTTAATTTTTAAAGGAATTTTCTTATCACAGAGAACAGCGGAGGCTCCTCTCCACTTTAGCCAGCCTGCATTTATTCTATTAGTAACATCTCCATCAATTTCCCCGTCATGTTGTAAAATAGATCCCAGATATCTAAAAGAATCTCTCATCTGAATGTTATCGTCACCCATCTTCACCTCGATTCCTTCACCATTGTTTCCATCAAAGGTGCATTCCAAATATTCTGTCTTAGCCCTGCTTATACGAAAACCTTTAGTCTCCAATGCATGTCTCCAAACCTCAAGCTTCTCATTTACTCCATCTCTAGTCTCGTCAATCAACACAATATCATCGGCAAATAACATACACTAAGGTAACTCATCCTGAATGTGACTTGTCAACTCGTCCATAATCAAAGTAAAAAGAAATGGACTCAAAGCTGAACCTTGATGTAAACCAATGTTGATATTAAAATAGTCAGTCTTCCCCGTCGGGGTCCTTACACAAGATAAAGCCCTATCATACATATCCTTTATGAGATTAATTTATAGGACGGGTACTTGTCTCTTCTCCAAAACTCTCCACAGTATCTCTCGTGGGACGGAATCATAAGCCTTCTCCAAATCAATAAAGATCATATAGAGATTCTTCCTTTTAGCTCTATAAATCTCCGATTCTCCATTGTTCTCCTCAGCAAATGGATGACTTCAATAGTTGAGCGACCTGGCATGAATCCGAATTGGTTTTCTTTTACTTGGGAAACTTGCCTCAATCTTCTTTCGATCACACGTTCCCAAATTTTCATAGTGTGACTCATCAGCTTGATACCTCTGTAATTTGAACAATTTTGAATGTCTCCTTTGTTCTTATAAAGAGGCACCACAATACTCCTCCTTCAATCTTCAGGCATTTTTCTTGCTTCGCCAAATAACATTGAATAGATTCGTAAGCCAAGTCAAACCACGCTCACCTAAAACTTTTCATACTTCTACAGGGATGTCATCCGGTCCTACACCTTTCCCAGGTCTCATAACCTTCAAAGCCTCCTCTACTTCCTTTCTTTGTATTTGTCTATAGCACCTGACAACTAATAGGTAATTATGCTAAAATTCATCATTGATCAAATCACGTCATACATGATCCAATTGTATCTCCCCACAACTCTCTTGAGTTTAGGTACATTAGGAGGATTGATATAGAAATGACATTCATATCTCTATAAGGTATTCCATGAATTTATCTAAAAGGTGCCGACTATCTATATTAGATCAAAAAATTCATTTAATCTTCCTTCAAACTTTGGTTCTAAACCAAAATTGTGAAATCTTTGAATATTTCAAAGTTTTCTAAGTGAAGAGAAGAAATCTCATATCACAAATAATCATTAATAGATATCACATATCCATAATGTTTATTCTGATATAGATGATTCACATACATCAATATGCGTGAGATCTCGAATACCTTGACATCTTACTCCATTCTAAGGAAGGGTGTATTGGACTATTTTACTTTTGAATACAATATTCACAAGTATGTAAGATTTGAACCTTTCAGACAATCTAAAGTTTCATCTCTCACTAATCTATTGATCACATCAACACACAAATGTCCAAAGCTTGATGCCAGATCATCATCAAACGATCTTCATTCTCCTATTGATCTTTTAAGGTTTAATTTCAGTATTAGAAATGTTAATGAACAATTCATTAATTTTTCTAATTTAGTAGAATCCATAAGATTTTAGATTACTATCTGAAATATCTCCATCATAACTCCTTATGATAGGTGTATTACAGAATTCACGTTTATTTTCAACATTTAGAAATAAACAATGAGTGTATTCTAATATCTAGGTCATAGAGACATTCTCTAAGACTAAGGGCTCTCCCACTGAAATTATGAAGTGTTCAATCCAATAGAGATTGTTGCAACAATTGCATCAGTATCCATGTGGATGACTATTAAACCTATAAGATCAAGTTTCTAATCTTCTAATACATATGCAACTAGCAAGTGCCATAGAAGATTGAGATACAATTATTAGACTTTATCTTATCAAATAAGTAAGTCAATTTCAATGATTATATGTAGATTATTCTGATGTACTATCCGATTCCTTCTCTAAGGAATTCTAGATAGATTTGATAGTCATACTATCAACACATCAACTTATTGCAGTATTGGCATTCATCCAACTCTTTGGATGTCATATGGAAGTCACAGAAGTACAATCAACTCTTTGACTTTCCTTCTTACTTGGGTCCAACCCATACTTCTACTGCACTCCCTTTATCTATAAATAACCATTGCTTGAGATGAAGGATCTCTTATGCTGAATTCAAAAAATTTCAATATAAGAGCATTTCAACATTTATACATGCTTCATTCAATTCATACAATATGAATATTCTGAAGCTTCATGAATGACCAGAGTATAGACAGTAAAATGATGACACTCATCATATATACATACATCTTAACTCTTAAAGACTTAGGTTCATGCGGGTACTCAAACGATTTGAATACATTATCTCTTATAGAGAGCCGCCATTCTGCATGATGCAGAGAACCATGGCATTCATGATTAAATGTCAAGAGCACATATGTATACCAGAACATCCTCTTAGATTTTATAAGGATTATTTGACAATTACGATCATCATTGACATGTCACTTCCGAAGTACATTCAATGAGGGATTAAGATTATAGAGACATACAATCCCTAGGGTTGTAGTCCTATTGTCTATTTAATTGTCACTCCTCATAATTATGAGGAAACTTGCACATTGCAACCACATACAATATGTGTCCAACTGCAAGTATAATATCTTAATCATGGATCCAATCCATGATATTTTACTGTTTATTATTGAGTATAGTATTGAGTGGGTTTAATGAAAATTTATCTGAAATAAGAAATTTGCATAAATATATATATAAATATATACACACACATTTTACTTTGATTTAGGATTTTTTTATATCAAAGTTGTCTTACCTTGTCAACATTGAAAGTTCATTCCCTTAATCACTTTCAATGTAAGAGATATACTTACCATTATATCTCAAGCAAGATCTGGGATCTCCTTCCTTATCTTTGTTACATCCCAATAATATGAGAATCTGCAACTCCGATAAAAAGAAGCGGGAACATATTCCGCCTTGCAAGTCCAACTTGCATTCCCAATTCGGTCTTTAACACCCGGGCCCACCACCCCTAAGGTGATGTTGACCTGTCGTTAATTGAACCAACCGTCAACAAGATTAGTACTCGCTATGCGCAATCCAATATCGCCTCAATAATATGAGGATTCGATATTGGGGTCACTACGCATAGTATGCCTTACTTTCGAGAAGCAAAGAGCCCGATCCAGATGCGCCTGCATATAGGAGCTGTCACTTCGTACATGCGTCTCCTATATGCAATCCCTGACGACGGAAACCCTTCGCCTTAACGGGAGACCATGGATGTCACTTATGTGATCCTCCATCTCTTATTCAAATTTTAATTAATTATTATGAGTCATATTCATATAATTAATTCTTCCAAGGGAAATATACATCTATTCATAATAGAGTGTTTTTAATTGGATATAATTAATTTAATCACATTAAATTAATTTTCAATCCAATTCAATCAACAAACTTGATTGTTTTTACTTGAATACATATATGATATTATCTCAAAGTACGTATTAATTCGAATTTTAATAATTAGAAAAATACATCTTGATTTCTCCGGCATCTAGATCAAATCTAATCAATTTATTGGTTGAGGTCAAAGTCAATTAAGGAAATAATCATCATTAAATATTTCTCAAATATTTTCCATAATTATGTCATGAAATTAATAATTAATTTCACTAATTGACAATCACATGGTTCTTGATTAGGATTGTAATTTCAGCAGTGACCCATACTTACTAAAATTAACATATCTCAATCAATTTAAATCCAAATTAGACAAAATCAATTTTCAGAGATTGCTAATTTGATTTATGACAGAACCTAAGTGATATTTCACACATTTCTAGGCGGATTAAAACAATAATAAACTCATTAATCATGTTAAGATTCACAGTTCCCGCAACAATGAATACATGTTCATTAAAACAACCATATCTTGAGCAAACAGAATCTAAATTACGTAAACTCAGATCCTATGGTTTCCTTATTTAATGGGGAACAAAATCCAAGTGATTAACTCATGTTTAAACATTTTAAACAGGGCCAAATTTATTCACTAAACAGATGTGCGAAAATCAAATGCGACAAAAAACTTTCGCGACCTTAACGAACCCAAGTCGTCCTAGGTTTGCGGATAGTATCCAAAACCATCCACCTGGCTCTGATACTACTTGAAGGATATGGTAAAATCCTCAAGCACATCACGGAAGCGTGAGCATCGTATCGAATACGACGAAGACCGACTAGTCGGACTAGTTGTTATATGCAGCGGAAATTAAAATTTTTATGTGACGAAACCACATGATCCAAGAACACTTCTCAGATCGTTTCGTCTAAACCACAAACAAGCAATAGGATTACCTCTTGAAGCGTGGTTGCGATCGAGTCTCTAAACTAAGAGACCTCCTGTCTCAAGTCCGATCCGATGGAGGAGACGCTTGCGAGCGTGTTGATGAAACACGTGCTTCTCGCAATACATGTTGATGATCCAAGCAACGGATCTCCTGATCTCGACACACGAGATCCGACGTCTTCTTCACGAGCGAGGCACACCGAAGGAGACGGAGATCCACGAGCAAATGATGGGGCCGTATAACGATGATGCTGCGGCGATGGAGACTCTCTAGGGCATCCATGGTGGACGGTCATGAGAGAGGAAGAGAGAGGGCTGACGTGTAGAGTGAAATAGAGAGAGACTTATGTTCTCTTATGTGTCAAGAAGATCAAAGGGGGTATCCTTCTATTTATAATATTTTGGGATCCATGGATCTCAATCCATGTGCAACACAAATTCAATGGCTCTCATTGATTTTTGTTTCTTTTAATGGCTAAGATTTGTGTTGGTAAAAACCAACAACAATTAATTTAATTTAGATTAAATCTATATTGATAAATCAATATAAATCAATCTTAAATTAAATCAAACAAATATGGAGAGAGTGCCTCCTTCCATATACATGGAGTGGACGGCCACCCTTTCCTAATAGGAATAGGTAGCCGTCCCTCCTATTAATATGGAAGGAGCATCTCCAATGTAATCGCCCTTGATTACATTATTCTATGTATCTCCAATTTATTACAACAACAATTGTTATAAATTTTTCTACGAAAACAATTCATAATTATTTTGTGAATATTGCAATCTTGCCATTAGAAAATTGTGAATAACATTCACAACCCAAAATAAAATGTAAATTACATTTTTTATTTAATGTCCAATGTGAATCCAATTCACATCAACATTTAATTAACAAATGTAAATTACAAATAGCTCTGTCTTATATATTATAAATCATATTTTTAATATATGTGATTAATATGGATAGTGCTATCCACATTATTCAATATCCATGATAATTAAATCATATTTAATCATCTTGGATCTCTATTCTCATGTACTCAAAATAATATGAATCACATTCACATTATTTACATCTTTGATAATCAAATCACATTTAATTATCTAAGATGGCTCTCTTTATAATATGAATCGAATTCATATTAATTATGATAATTAAATCACATTTAATTATCCATTTTCTCAATGCTTGGATACTTATATCAACAATGAAATTATCCTGAATTCTTTCAAGGATAATGCGCTTTCTCCACGAATACTTGGAGGTAAGGAGAGGGCGATTGTATTGTTCCACGTATAGTGACTTGGATATTGAGATCACATCTCAAATCCAGATCTCGGGCCTCCCATAGATGCTTGATTAAATCAAGACCGCAAATCTAATCTTCTTATTGAATCTGAATCATATTCAGATTAATTTCCAACATTAGGACCAAGATCAGATTACTTCTCTACTGAGAGGAGTCACTAAAATCCAGACCCGTTTCATCACACTCCCTATGAATGAAAGCATCATTCTTATACAACCGTATATGATCACATTACCCTCAGGTATTCCCAATACCTGTACATCATGCATACTGGAAGACCCAGAATAAACCAGAAGTCTAAGATCATTTTTACTCTGTCTACTTCAGGGTTTTATCATTAAGTTTCTCATTCGATCATTTGGGAGTTGGTATCGATCATATACTTTCTAAAAGCATATATCATACCTAGGTCTTGATCATATACTTTCCAAAAGTATATATCAAACCTACAAATTCAGTCAAGCTTCCAAAGCAAGACGACCGTGCACGGAATTTGATTCTTCCCAATATCTCATGAGTGAGCTCATGTCTTCCGGTTCAATAATGAATCTGTATGATCCCTTTGAGAGATCATATTACTCATATGCCCTTGTATGCCCATCAACGTACCGGTGTATAGACCTTGATTAGGTCATCAACCTATTGGTCTGCCAAATGTACGTACTCAGACATATAGTAACACATCTGTCTCCGGTCAGAGGATGCGTACCTATATCGGGACAACATACGTCATAGGACTTTGGTTATCTCGATCTCGTTAAGTCAAGTCTTTGACATAACTAATCTGACACCTCCGAATCTCTATTCCCATGCAGAGGACCTGCATCAAGAGGTCGGTCAGACATCGGCCTAAATGAGAAAGGATTGCCATCTCCTACTCAGGCTGGAGATCATCTCTTAACAATTATTTGATGGTGCTTGATGAGTCCTCAATCTAACTCTTTAGATGTTCGTCCAAGCACCAACCTCTATAATTCAATATTTGAATCAACAACTGTATGATCATCAAGATGGCCATGGTACATAACCCTAATTGTACTAAGGGACCTATTAGGCTATTATGCAAATTATGTATTCTTCATTTCAGACAAGGGAATGATATTCGCAAGAACATTTATTGCATAATGGCTCGCCATGGGCTCGCATGTCCAACATGAGCCTACTCCATGGAGTTATGTAGCTAGATTCTTCTTAAGAAGGGTAAACATAACCCTTAGCTCTAGCATTCGCAGGTTTGGATGCCTCGGGTTTCTCAGCTTGGCGTTGAGTCTCTGCTCTAATGCCAGCTGTCTTTGCCCCATATCTTGGAGCATTGCGATCATAGCCACTAATTGCTTAGACACGTCTTAGTCTGCCATGATCTTGGGATGAATTAAGGCCAAAGGTTAGGTCATATATGTCTTAACAAGATTTACATAAGGGACAATGACTTGTTACTGGTACTTCAGTCAGTTATTAAGATCAAAGGATCATAATACTCTCTTAGTTTCTGAATACTGCTCATAGGTCTCAATTACTAAATAACTTACTAGAGTAATCGAGCTCTGATACCAAACTGTCACGACCCCAATTCCGTATCATCAGATTCTCCCATACCCGGATATGGTTACTCGGTAATAATTTATTCAGCAATCGCAACTAACATTCAGAAACAGACTTCAATTAAAAATTAAAGAAATAAGTATCTCAACACTTTTCCATTCACAAAATAAATTTTATATGGTACATTGTCCCACTATAACTATTTACATGTACATCAACTGGAAAAGAAATACACGAAAAGATTACCAACTATCTTAAAGAGTAATGCTGCTGTGGTTGGCTACATGGCTACTGACCCTATGATGACTCTCCAATACCTGTTGGGTTTTCAAAAAAATATAAGAATGCGATGAGCCAGTACTCAATAACGAAGAAAAGAAAACATAGACCAAGTATAATATTTGAAAGGTTCAACAAATCAAATTATACAATTCTCCCTATATTCTATTTGTATTATACTTCCTGTCCATTCAAATCCACATTAGAGATTGGT
The DNA here is from genome assembly GCA_037367405.1 of Ottelia alismoides. Taxonomy (NCBI): domain Eukaryota; kingdom Viridiplantae; phylum Streptophyta; class Magnoliopsida; order Alismatales; family Hydrocharitaceae; genus Ottelia; species Ottelia alismoides. Next base: position 358,840 of record JAZKJV010001373.1, read on the forward strand.
CCTCTCCCCTCCATGGATCTTGAAGCTGTGGACACTCCAGGATTGGAGATTGCATTGATCTGGTGAACTTATATCGCCGCACGTCGCCTCAATCAATCCTTTAATACTACCCTGACAATTTCCATTTTTTTATTATCCAGGGTTCCAAACCCTCAGCCTGACAATCAAAGAAGCATACCGTCTTCGAGGACTTGGTAGCTTAAAACGACATGCTAACATTTAATTACATAAACTAACAGCTTTAAATACATGTTATCGTGGCCTAGCCACTATTAAACCACCCGTACCTCTACATGGCACAACCCCATCTTCAGTCAGTCAACCCGCTTAATGGCAACCGAGTACCATGCGTTGCAAATAATTTATTTTACGTGCTCAACATATGCAGGCACCAGTGTACCATCTAGGTTTGGCCTGCTAATATGTATGTTCTTCTGACAAAGCTACAGGTTGCATGCCCGACCTGTAGTATCTACTCCAAGTCATCCTTACCTTATCGTAAAAGATAGTATGAAACTTGAAATTGGATCTCATTTATGACATCAATTTTCATCCAGCATCAGTATAATGTTGCACGATTATCACAGCAACTGCAAGAATGATTCATTTCACCAATTCTACTTTAGCAATTATTTTAGCGTAAATCATGAAGCAAGCGTGTGAACGTTCTTCAAAATACCGAGCATGATAAACATATATTCTTATCCAGTTTAACTTGAAAACCTAATAGCAAGAGGTTGAATTTTGTTACCTAATCGAGCTCTCTCGCGTATACAATGCTTTATCGTGATTCCTTTTCAGAAGGGGCAATTTGCGGCTCTTGAAATGATTAAATTTCACTTTCGTATCAAAAAACACTAAGAACGTGCCAAGAACACGAAGAACGCGAAGAACGAACGAAGAACTCGAAGAACATATTTTCTCTCGTAATTTCAGCAGATTTTCCCCTATACGAGGTGATATTTCTAGGAAAATCTCGACAGAGTTTCCCCCTTATATCAGGATATATTTCTATGAAAATTTCAGCAAAGTTTCCCTTAATATCATGACATATTTCAAAAGAAAAATGGAAAGGGATTCCTCTATAAAATCATCGAGAGGAAAAAATCAGCAAAACTGAAATATAATAGAATTGCAAGCGATGGAGAATCGGTAGACACCACGCGTCTTAGATAAGTGAAGCGTTTGATGAATCACAGGGTTTACTGACGTGCCTAGTCGCCCGCACCTAAGTAGGGCATTACACAGATTTCTCCCTCAAAACAACTATAAAATCGATAAAAAATCTGATGAATCGACAAGTCTCTTTTCAAGGGTGAGTGAGTCATACGAAGAACATGTATGCTCACTGACGGCCTAGTCGCCCGCACCCGAGCAGGGCTATGCTCAAATTTCTCCTTGAACCATAACATCGAGGTTGCAGAAAGCGGTAGTCGGTACTCGGTCGTCGGGATCACTGACTAAGGATTAATCAACAGTCGGTTGACTAATCAGATTTAGTCAGCCATTCGTCAGTTTTGAATTTTTTAAATTATTTTAAATATAAATCATTTTGTATACATATATTCTTATATATTTACATTGATTTGTACATTTTCTATACAATCATAATGAAATAAAAGAAGTAATCGACTTTAGATATAACAGTAAGCATATTAGAATAATGTGAAGATATTTGTATTTTCATATTTCATATGTGTCTCTTATTATCTTTTTCTGTTTTTTACTTTATGTAATTTACCCATAGGCCTCTCTACTATATAAGAGAGCCTAGGGTTCTCAGAAATAACAAGTGCTCTTATTTTCTCCAACTTGGTATCAAAGCGGCGGTACTAGACCGGAGCTCACGATTCCCAAGAAACCCTAACCCCACCTCCAGCCCTCTCCTTGCGCGCCGCCGCCGCCTCCTCTCCGGCGTCGCGCCTCCTCTCCGGTGTCGCCTCCTCGACTCTCCCGCGCGCCCTCGCCTCCTCTCCGGCGCCGCAGCCTTGCAGGTCTCCCCAACAAGGCCACCACGCACGTCTCACGCGCTCAACGCACTCGCACCGCGCGCACCGCGCGCCTTGCATGCTGTCTCGCGCTCGTGCACCGCCTCAGCTTCGTCAGTTGGTTGATGGGTTGGTGTGCATGAGTCTACACGTGCACCCAAACCCATATATGTTTGTGTAGACACAAACTTTGATTTCTCGCACCTGTAGCAGTCTTCTTTCGGCAATATGTCTGAGAACAAGGTTGATGTACCCGCCACTGGCGCATTCAGAGGTCCAGCACCTATTGTGAAAATGGACGGGACAAATTATGAGCTTTGGGCTATGCAGTTCATGAGCCTGATGAAGTCGAATGGTAAGAAACATATTCTTACCGAAGAGGAGCCGATGGAGAAGACTGGGGTGCTTGCCTCGTGGGAGGCAGATGATGTGTATGCCAAAGTTTGGCTATCTGGGACGTTGACGATAGAAATCGCCAACGAAGTACTACATCATCCCACGGCTAAGGCTATGTGGGATATTCTAGTGGCGACATATTCGCAGGCGCGACACGGGACCAAGATACTTCAGCTGCAACATGATACTTTTACAGTCAAGCAGAATGGGCGCCCTCTTCACTCACTGTACACATCCCTACGAGGGATGTTTGAGAAGCTTTATAGCTTCATGCCGTTGACGGCCACTCCAGAAGAACAGAAGACATAAAGGAATGCTACCATGGTAGGTGTATTCCTGGCTGCCCTTGATCCAGAGTACGATGCTGCTCGATCTCAGATTCTAGCTGACGCTACTATTCCTCCAATGGAGGAAGCTTTTCGTCGACTGAGTCGAATTACTGTCCCAAGCTCGACTGCCAGCCAGACACCTTCAGCGATGGCAAGCTCCAGGAGTAGAGGTGGCTCCTCTACCTTTCGTGGCCGTGGCCCCCGGGGTCGTGGGGGTCGGATTCGTCAACTATGCAGTTATTGTCGTCGACGTGGTCACTCCGAGGACACATGCTACTCAAAGCATGGCTTTCCTGCATCAGCTCGGTTAGCAGAACAAGTTGAGTCTCCTGCACCTTCCTCATTGGACCAGCGATTCGATGATCTTGTTGTCAGACTGAGGAATATCATGCCTCCTGATACAACTCCTGAAGGTCAGTCAGATGTGGCCGTCTCTGCCTCTGCCAGTTCACCTGCCACGACTAGTACTTCAGGTAGTTCTCATGTTCTCACCTCTTGTGATGGACCTATGATTACAAACTGGATTATGGATTCTGGAGCAACACATCATCTCTGTGGGGACAAAGAACAGCTCACTTCATATAGACCAGTCTCTTCAGGACAAACTGTGGTGATAGCCAATGGGACACATTCCCCGATCACAGGACAGGGGAAGATTAACTTGACACATTCCTTGAGATTGCAGAATGTGTTATATGCTCCTGATTTCTCTATGAATTTACTGTCCGTTAGCCAGATTACAAAGGATTTAAACTATCGAGCTATTTTTGACTCATCATCTCTTGTTTTTCAGGACATACCCTCGGGCAACGTGATTGGCTATGGCTGTGAGCAGAATGGTCTCTATCGTCTGATCCATACTCCTTATGTCGGTGCATCTCTCCATTCTACAGGATCAGACTCTCCATATATCTGGCATCTCCGTTTTGGTCATCTCCCTCTTCAGAAGATGTGTCGTGTTTTGCCCCAGATTTCTCCGAAGTCCTTCCAATGTGAAGCGTGTCAGTTGGGAAAGCATCATCTGTCTACTTTCCCGAGTCGTCAGAGTCGAAGCAGTGGCTCCTTGTTCGAGTTGGTCCATATTGATATTTGGGGTCCAAATCGTGTTCCTGACCACCAGGGACACATATTCTATCTGGTTGCAGTAGATGATTTTTCTCGCTTGTTTTGGGTGTTTTTATTGAAGAATTAATCTGAAGCAGGAGATGTGATTCAAATGTTTATTAATGAAGTTAAGAATGTTTTCTCTTCTACTGTGAAAATCGTACGTTCTGACAATGCATTGGAGTTTTGTACTAGAGCTCTGTCCTTGTTCTTTTCATCTCGTGGTATAATTCATCAAACTTCATGTGCTTACACGTCACAACAAAATGGTGTTGTAGAGCGGAAACATAGACATCTATTGGATATCACTAGAACCCTACTTATTCAGAGTCATGCTCCACGCTCGTTCTGGGGTGTTGCGGTTCTCACAGCTTGCTACTTAGTAAATCGCATGCCCTCGTCTGTCTTGGGTGAGAAATCTCCTCTCTCTATAGGAGTTGTTCTCACTTCCACCCCGTGTCTTTGGCTGTGTTGGTTTTGTCCATCAGTTGGGGCCAGGTCTTGATAAGCTCTCTCCCAGGGCTATCAAATGTGTGTTTGTAGGATACTCCAGGACACAGAAGGGGTATCGTTGCTTCGATCCGCTGCGTCGAAAATATTTTGTTAGCGCAGATGTCACATTCTTTGAATCTGTGATGTTTTTCTCTCCTACAGGCGACAAGCTGACTACTTCCCATTATGATATTGAGGTATTCATGCCACCACCTCCTATGAGTCAGTTACCTTCTATGCCATCTCCACCACCACCTCCTGTCATACCTTCACCTCCAACTTTACCACCTCCAGTGACCATTGTCCCCTCGTTACCAAAGCATTATACTCGTCGGTCCTCCTTTGCTCAAGGTCATGGCCCGTCATCCAGCAGCCCTCAGGTTGGTTCTGATAACTTGATTTCTAACGATGAGTATGGGGATCTATTAATACAGGGAACACAACAGGATGAAGATCATGGAGATTTGGACGTGCCTATCGCTATTAGAAACTAGAGGCGTACTTGTGCTTCCTACCCACTTGCTTCCCAGGTCTCTTTTCATCGTCTTACAGGCGATTTCCAGAGATTTGCAGCAGCTCTATCTGCAGTAGAAATTCCACGCAATTATCAGGAGACACTACAAGATAGCAAATGGCGTCTTGCTATGGAAGAAGAAATGACCGCGTTGCAGTCCCGTGGAACTTGGACACTTGTTCCCCCTCCTTCCGGAGCGTCTATTGTTAGCTGCAAGTGGGTGTTTACTGTTAAATACCATGCATATGGAAGCCTTGATCGGTACAAGGCAAGGCTCGTGGCACGTGGTTTTACTCAGACCTATGGAGTTGATTACTTGGACACGTTTTCTCCAGTTGCTCGTCATTCTACTTTACGTGTCCTTCCTTCAGTTGCTGTAGCACGTGATTGGCTGTTATTCCAGCTTGACGCGAAAAATGCATTTTTATATGGAGATTCACAAGAGGAGGTTTATATGCAGCAACCTCCAGGGTTTGCTGCTGAGGGGGAGTGTCAGCAAGTTTGTAGACTCCATAAGGCAATATATGGCCTTAAACAGAGTCCAAGAGCGTGGTTTCAAAAGCTTTCAGACCTGATTGAACGGCAGGGATTCAAGAGGTCAAATGCAGACCATTCCTTATTTGTGCAGAAGACGTCTAGAGGTACTATTGCTATCATGGTGTATGTTGATGATATTGTTGTTACAGGAGATGATGAGTATGGAATCAAGATGGCGAAGACTTTCTGGGCAGTAAATTTGTGACTAAGGATCTGGGCACCCTAAGGTATTTCTTGGGGTTGGAATTTGCTAGGAATGCACAGGGTCTTGTGATGACCCAAAGAAAATATGTTACAGATATGCTTGCAGAGACAGGCATGATTGGATGTCGACCTTCCACGACTCCTATGGATCCTAGCATGAAGCTATACGATGATGATACAGATGAAGTCGATAAGAGGAGATACAAAGAGATGGTTGGAAAACTCATTTATGTTACAATTACCAGATTTGCAGTGAGTCGAGTGAGTCAATTCATGGAGCAACCTCGACAGGTACATATGGATGCAATACACATGATATTGAGATATCTAAAATCATCTCCAGGCTCAGGATTACTATTCAAGAAAGGAGACACACTCTCTGTATCCGCATATGCTGACGCGGATTATGCAGGTTGTCCTAAGGATAGGAAATCGACTTCGGGATTTGCAATATTTGTTGGCACTTCTCTCGTTTCTTGGAAAAGCAAGAAACAAACTGTTGTAGCAAGATCAAGTACCGAGTCCGAATACAGAGCTATGGTCTAAGCAAGTACAGAAATGATGTGGGTCCGAGCAGTGCTATGCAATCTACATGTAGAGGTTCCTCTACCCATGGAGTTACACTGTGATAACCAGGCTGCCTTATTCATTACAAACAATCCTGCGTTCCATGAGGGAACAAAACATATCGAGGTAGATTGCCATTACACTAGAGACATGATTCAGAAGGGCCTGATCTCTACTTCCCATGTCAGCTCTGGAGAGCAAACCGCGGACATCTTCACCAAGCCACTGCCCAGAGGATCATTTCAGAAGTGTTTATCCAAGCTGAGCATGATCGATATCTATGCTCCAGCTTGAGGGGGAGTGTGAAGATATTTGTATTTTCATATTTCATATGTGTCTCTTTCTAATAATTTTTTTCTGTTTTCTATTTTATGTAATTTACCCATAGGCCTCTCTACTATATAAGAGGGCCTAGGGTTCTCAGAAATAACAAGTGCTCTTATTTTCTCCAACAAATAAGTTTGCTTTTAAAAAAATAAAAAAAAAAACTAAAAATTCTCTATGTAAAAGTCGGCTTTGTAGTCGGCCCGATTAGTCGTGTTGACCGACTAATGGCCGACTAGGCCTAGTTGAGTTAGCTACCCCCTGACTCGACTAGTTAACTTGGGCCAACTAATCGGCCTAATTGGTCGACTTTTACAACAATGCATAATACAAAATGAATTGAAAAGGAAGATGAATCGAACACCTAGCTTGAAAAAAAGAAGATGGATAAAAAATCTAGCTCAAGTTAGAGCTTACTTGCGAAGCCAAGTAGGAGAGGATCACACCATCTTCCTCCCCGTCCTCCCATCAGCGCTTCGCTAGCACTTCTTCCCTGCCTCTCCCTCTCCTCCTCCCGACCTCTCGACCCTAGCCCTCGGGGTAGTGGTGGTAGTGGAAATCGTAGAGAATGAATGCGAGATGCTATTTATAGTCTTCAGAAAACCGCTAACCATGGTTAGCAAACTATGCTTTAACCCTTAACCACAATTAGCAGTCCATGATTTTAGCCAAAGCTTATCCAAAACTTAAGGCTTAAGTTAGAATTTTCCAGAAGCTAGTATATTCGTTAATGACACTTAATTAGTGCTAATCGCGGTTAACTTTTACTAATCACGATTTAACTTTTGTGACTTACGCTTAACTTTTGCTTACATCTGATTAGTGTTCATTAATGGTGACTAGTGGTTCTTAATCCACATTAATTTCTTTAATCATGCTTAATTAGTCTTAATGACAGTTATTAATAGTTAATGACATCTTACGTCTCCTTACTTCTCTTTCTTCCGAAAATCATAACAATTCGAAACGAAGTCCGATTGACATGAAACAAATTCCATTAGTTTCCTCTTGATGAGCCGGATCTTATGATATAATATCCGAGAGAGACCAAGTTCACGGCTTTACATGGCGCTTCTCACTAAGTGGATTACTCGTATATGGAGCAGTGGTACTGACTTGCTCTATACCGTGTTGGGGAAGTGCGGTGTTTCTGTGAGCTTCTCACAGCAGTTGGAGCAGACTTGTGTGCCCTCGAAATTTTCGAGGGGGATCTATCTTATTGTTTCGCAGATTTTTGATTCTTTGAGGTCTTTGCTTGGGGATGGTGGTGCTTTCCTCTTCTTGTGGGATGACTAGACTGGGCGTGGAACTCCACCTTATGCTTTCTTTGGCTATTTGGGAGAGATTACTTGTTGATTGGGGCCAGATGGTCAGCTTGTTCTATGGGATAAATGGCTTTTGCTCGAGGTGTGATGAAGGACTGGAGGATTTGGATCATCTTTTCTTTTCTTTTCCTATGTCAAGGGACATCTGGATGAAGGTTGGGCTTGTTGATGTTGTTATAGAGGATGCTCACATCTTTGGGGATTAGTTAGGGCTATTTGACTCCATTTCGATGGTTGATAGAATTCAGTGCTTTGGGCATTGTGGCTTCAAAATGGTGTTATGTTGGCTTTGAAAAAAGAAATGGTGTTATGTTCATGGCGGGAGAGAATGTAAGTAGAAAATGTATTGGTTCATGCTAAGATCCTTTGGGATTCTTGATCTTTGTAATTTGTGATTTAAACCTATAAATATAAAAGTTTTTTTTGAGTGCACGTCTATGATGTCACACGCTTTTTCCTTTCAAAATAAGTGTGAAGTCTTGTTGATAAATCCCTCAAATGATTTATGAGCTTTTGGGAAGGACTGCCATCTTGTTTCTACTTTCATTGAAGCCTTTGGGCTCTAACAGTAGAATTCTTCAGGTCCTTGTGCTTGCTGAGCGGCTTTAAACTTTTCTGGTGTGTTAGAGCCTGTGAAAAGTGTGCTCTCCATAGTATCTTTTTATTTGAAAAGCCATATTTTATGTTTATAAGTACATCTAAAGATTTAAGTCATTGACTTTGTATTATTTTCTTCATCCTATGCATATCATTATAAACTTGTGAATCCACATAGGAGGAGATCTATACGTTACTGTAGCTCAGAGAGGATGCCATAGGCGATTTTGGAGTCATGTACGTTTTGATGTCCGCTGACTTGGCTGTATTCCAGTCCATGTGACTGGCATACTATAATCTTGTTTTGCTAAAATAGCTGGGTACATCCTGATTCCAGATTCTGCATGAGTTAGCAGGTTCCTTTTGTATTTACAGGAAGCCAAAATAGAATTTACTCGCTGCAAAAATCCAGGATTCATGTGCTTGATAGCATGAATTACCACCCTAATTCTTTTCCTTTTCAAGGCCATTGTATCAGGTCTCAATCTCTTGCAAAAACTTCTTAAACAGAACACCTAAAAGTTCTCAAATTAATAACGTTGGAGGGAATCAAGTTACGCGCATAAATCTAGCACATCAGCTGTCAACCATTATTGACTGGCGTTCAGATATAGTCATGATGTCATCCATGTAGGATCCACATATGTTGGATCATTATATTCTGAACCCAGATTGTGGGGGTATTACGGTTCTTTCTGTAGCGTGTTTATGGTGGTGTGTGCTTATGAAGGGACTGCTTGATTAAGGAATTCGAGAACGTGCTTATTATTGGGTGTGGCGGTACTGGTAAGCCCTAGGTCTGGGATCTGGTAGTAAGATGACACTGTTCTATCTTGGATTTGCTGTAGTGAGTGTTAGGGATGGTGGACATTGGATCTATACAGAAAACTTTCGGATATCATGAATGGAGTATGATTCCTGGCAAGGACCGGGACGAGGAGTGATATTCAGTTTTATCAAAATGGAATCGGAATTACAATCAGAAACAGAAACTATCAGAAACTAAGCCTTCTCCCAAACTATCAAAATGGAATCGTAATTACAATAAAAAATTAAAATCAGATGGTAGCTTTTGTGCTGCTTTGGTTCCTTGGAGCAAAAGTAGGCTACAAATGATTACTTTGTGCTGCATGATTAACCTCTAATGGTCATCCTCTTGCTTTCAAGAAAGAAGAAAAAATACACTCTATGGTGTGAAGAATTGAATGAACATTTTGATCAACCTATTAGCATGGAACTATATCACATATGGTTTCTTCTCTGTTGCGCGGTCCCTCTTATGAAAATGATGTTCTTGCATTTGTATGGTCACTAATCTTTTGAGATCACCCTTTGGCTTTATATTTAAAAAGAAGGCTGATGTTCTTGAGATACGAAACGCGTTGGAAGTCTGGAATTACTATACATAGACTTGCCTTATTCAGAGCTTGGTCCATTAGGAGCACAACTTTTTGGTGGAAAGCATCAGGAGAAAACTAGGTAATGAATACTGCTCTTTGTAGATTTTGGACTTGGATGATCATTTAGAACAACTATGGTTTATAAGAGTTCTGAAATGAAGATTATGAAGTATGGTCTCTGATCCATGACTTACTATCCTTCCTCATCCTATTCAAAAGGATATTGTTCAGATGCTTCTTTAAAAGCTCAAACGCAACACTGACAATATTCTGTCTACAACTAATTCTTAAACCATGATATGGCAAATACAAAATATTACCCGCGGGCTTAAAAAATGAAATATTGAGTATTAACCGTGGCCTTTTCATATTCGGCACTTGTATTTTCTGGTTGATGGTTCCTTCTCCTTTTTCTTATGTACTTTTATTGAACAGTGGGTTAGTTATGAGAAAACTTTTCAGTATGCTGTATACCTGCTTGTTGTAGTCGTCAATCATGGTAATATGCTTGGCTTGCATCTGACCTGTTCAGTACCATGTTTCTTAGTCGGGTTTGTCTGCATGTTTACTGCTTAGATTCTTTTATTGCTATCAATTCCTAGCTACAAAAGGGCCCATTTAAATCATGTATACATCGAATCATCTTGTGCATTATGGAACTCTTGGAGGGCGGAGAACGGCGGAGGGAAGAGAACGGGGAGCAAGGGTCACCATCCATCATTGAGGATTGAGAGTGAGTGAGTGGAGGGCAGACGGAGAAGTCAACTTAGGTTGGAGTCCTGAGCTACAGATAGAAGGGCTGATCACCGAATGGCCGAAATATCGACAGAATGTTGGTTGAATTTTGGCTGAAATTTTGTTTTAGCGGTTACCAATATGTTGGCCGAAACCGACATTTAACTGGCCTTTGGGAGTTAGAGGGCACCTTGCACATTCAAAAGCATGCCAGAAAGGATTCTCAGCGGATGGTGGCAGTGTGAAATGCTAAGCGCACGGTGCCTCCATTACGGTGGGATAGGACATTTCTTGAGGGAGTTTTGTGATTTGGTGGTGTATTTTCAATGCAGGATGGTGAGATATCGACAGGGTCATGCGTGATTTCTGTTGCCATTCCCTAACCAGACGCTTATTTGAAGGAGTCAAGAAAATGTACAATGGAAGAAATATACATAATGGAATATAAGAAGATATATCTAAAATTTTCTTAAAAAAGGAAGATATATTGATGACTTTTTCAAGAGTTGGCATAGTACTTCGATCTAAGATCGAGTATAAGGTGTCTCCTTGGTTAGTTTTCGTAGTGCGTTAAGGTCGGGGAGGCAAAAAGTAGTTGAGGGGAAGGTTGGGTATCGTGGATAGTTCATTGGATGATGACCTATTAGCAAAGGTGTCAATTGTGGTCTTCAACGATTTATATGTGCTTGATCGTGCGAGCATGATGTTAGGTTCAGGGTTTGCAGGTAGTAGCGTTCTTGGTTTGCATTCATGGCTTGTCAAATGGTAGAGGATGGTTGGATGCTGAGGGAGCTGACGCCGACAAAGGGATTCCGGTGAAGGTCTTCGCTCTTGATGGATGGTGCATGCGTGCACCTTGGTTCAACGATGATGTTGAGTGGTTGTGAGGGGGTTGCAACTCCATTGCTAGGACTTGTTGATGGTTGCCTTGACTCTAACCCTTTGAGGGTGGTGATCGAGACTCTACGGGTGGACTGTGAGCAGGTGAAGATGCTGACATAGTGTTAGTTCTCGACATGATTTCGTGTCTCTCTCTTGCTCATGATATCTTGCATGTCGACAAAAGCTTGTTCGAGGTCATGTTTTTGGAGCTCGACGTGATATCGAAGAAGCCATAGCTAACATTGGGTCTTTCAACTTGAGTGCCCTTGAGGAAGGGTCTCTTCTCTAGTCGTTAAGTGATTACGTGAATGCGCATCTTCACGAAGCGAACTTGATGCAGTAATTTTGGGTATCAATCGTGCCTTTTGAGAAGGAGATGGTGATTGATATCTAGTCAGAAACTTAATGGATTACCGATTTGGAACCTCTCGCGTTCCACAATTGACAAGTGGTGACCTCTCTAGGTGCATGCCCTTTTTCCATTGAAAAAACAATTGTCAGGAGGGCATGTGGGGCCTGCTAGAACCTCCTTAACAAATCGAGCGGTCTTGATAGCGTGAATCCTCTTATTATGGAACCATTTACGAGGGACGTTGTTACTGTTTTCGGATCTAGGTCCTTTAGGGCCATGAAAGGGGTTTCGATTCTCAGGTGCTTTAGAAAATGCAATTGACTGTCACCATTGGGAGATGCCTATAGATGGGAAAGCTGTGCACATGATGAAGAAGAATAAATTCAACGAGGAAGTTGGTTTCACGTCCGAGCTGGGAGGAAAATCGGGAGATGTTGCTTGACATGTGAAGAAGTAACGAGTTCCAAGAATGGAGTTGGTCTTGGATTAGACACATGCGAGGACGCATCGATATTTGAAGGGAACTTTTTATGGTGATGTTGTCACGTTGCCGATCATCTAGAATGAAGAGGTGATAGCAGCTTTTCTTGTCAGGATTACAAGAAACATATTTACCAGCAATGTTAGGAGAGTAGACTTGCGGTTTAGGATGTGGTTGATACTCTTGGCAGAGACAATGACTCGACCGCTTTGGTAGAGGAGATTGAGCATCATAGGTCGGAGTGGCCGGAGGTGGTAGCTAAAGAAGAGTGAAAATGGAATATTGATTTAAGGCAGCATTAAAAACAGAGTAGATTAAAGAGGGGAATGCCTGCACGAGCTTTTTTCTCTTGATGGCTAATATAAGACAAAGAAATTACAACCATGCCATGGATGTATCCGGTCCATGAGAATGAGCAGGTGGACAGAGCGGTGGTTGAGTATTTCAGGGTCTTTAGCAAACAAAATAATGGTTTGGAGGTCAGGAGGGGAGACTAGCTGCCTTGACCCAGAACATGTGGATTTGTTGGTTAGTAGATTCTTTAAGCAGGAGGTGGGGATCTTGTTTGAGGGTTGAATGTTGGTGACTCTCCTGGATCATATGGCTTTATGATTTTATTTAGTGAGATCTGGGAGGTGGTGTGCATTCCATGCATGTGGTGGAGGTAATTGAGGAGTTTTAGGTGGGGAATTTGGTTTTCATGATCCCCAAGCAGGAGGTAACACTGAGAACTGATGATTACCAACCTATTATGCTTTCTGATCCAATCAATTTGAATATGTCAAAAGGTTCTTGTATAGAGGTTTAGGGGGGCAATGAGTACACTTGGTGGCCTCTTCAGAAGGCATTTGTGCTTGGAAGTCTTGGTTGACTGGTAGAGGAGACTTGTAGAGGGGATTTTTCTAGACTTCTAATAGTGAAGACTGGAGGTTTTTGTTGAGATTGCTGCACAAGAGCTGATTCTGACATCTGGATAGCTCGGTGAAAAGATGCATTAGCATGTATTCATTCTTTGTTCTAATCAACTAGAGGCGGGAGGGAGAGTTCTTCCAGCCTGAGAGGGAGGTCTAGTAGGCATTCAGCCTGTAGATTAGGTATCTTGGTTTTGCAGAGTGCTAATAATTTTTTTGTGTGGAGAATGGTGTTTGGGAAGCCAGATGTCTCTCAATATTGACTGATGTTTTAGGAAGGTTCTCGGGCCTGTGGATCAATAGAAGTCCATGTTTGTTCTGTTTGAGATATTGGACGAGGTTGATGGACTCCCATTGTCCTACATGGGTATCCTTCCGTCAATCAGAAAGCTGCATGTTGCGGATTGGGTTCTATATATGCAGAAGATTGAGAGGAAGCTGCCCGTTAAAGGCCAAATGCCAGTTGAGAGGAGGGGATTGGTGCTGCCAAAGTCCGTGCTGATGTCTTTTTAATGTTCTATTTGTCTGTGCACAAGCTACTGTGGGGGTTTGAGAGAAGACGAGAACCTCATGCATAGTTGTTTTTGTGGACTACTTTCAACCATGAGAGCCAAGGGGAGTCCCTTGTTGCATGGAGCAATATCTTCAGATCCTGGAAAATGATGGTGGAACGAGGATCCTGCAAGGCTGCTACTCAAGGAGATGAACAAGGAAATGCTAATGAAACAGTGGTGATGATGATATGGAAAAAGGGAGTATACTTCTTTGCAATTTGATGGTAGGGATTTACAGGATTTTTGTGGACGTCAATGTGTATCCGGCGGATGTGAGATCGTCATCTTTTTCTGGAAGGTTTTGTACTTGATCATCGTGGACACAACTCTGACCATAGTCTCAAATTTCAACGAAATTCCACCAAATTTCTCCGAAATGTCCATTTCTCTAGGTCACCGAAATCGAAATACTACTTTATTTCTTTTTCCAGGATTTCAATGAAATATCACCGAAATGTCAATGGAATTTCATCGAAATTGCATGACGTTTCGGCGAAACAACAAAAATAAGGAAATCTACCCTTCGCTTTCATCGAAATTTGCATATATTATTGAATTTTCACTTATTTATTCGTCGATGTGATGAGTTTTTAGAGCGCTTTACGTTATTTGAAGAAGTTTTTTTAGTTAGCTTCTAAATTTTAGGTCTAAATCCAAACTAAATCAGTTAGTCACAAGATTTAAGAGTTAAATTTCTCTTTTTAACTGAAGTTGATTAGTAATTAGGGTAAATTACAAAAAAGTGCCTCAACTATGCCCTGATTCCCAATTAAGGGACTCATTTTTTAACTGTAGCAAAGAGGGGCCTGGACCGTCAACTTAAAGGTTTAACGTCGACATATAAGGGTCGCTGAAGCTTATAGAGGCCTCTATTTGAGACAAAAACATAAGATCAGGCCCCTCTTTGTTACAATTGAAAAATGAGTCCCTTAGTTGGAAACTGAGGTATAGTTGAGTCTCTTTTTTGTAATTTACCCTAGTAATTATTATATGTGTCATCTCATTCTTATTAAAAAGGTGATTATCATGGCTTTTGTTTCCAGTAGCATATGGTTTTGACTCTAGGCAACATGTTGCTATACATATCAACATGGGTGGTGAATATGACAATAATATTACTTCAATTTATTAACTTAGGAATAGTATAAACCTTAGCTTTTGGAAAAAGTATAGTTATAGTTGGGAATCATGGCATAGTTGAGGCACCAAAATTCTCCGAAAATTCTCCAAAATTCTCCAAGATTTTCGACGAATTCACCAAAATTCTCCGAAAATTCTCTTTTTGGACACACGGAGAAATGGAAAACAAAATTCGAAATTTAAGGCTTTACTTTCTTGTGGCTTCTCTCTATTACAAGGAGTACGTACAATTGTGTGAAGGCTATGTTAGTAGCCTTCAAAATCTTGTGATTGTAAGTATTTACCTACTATCAGGTTGAATATAGATTGTGCTTCTGAATCTTGTGATTACAGTTTCTTGGTGTCAGTTGATTTTATGTGTCTTGTATATTATATATTTTATGATCACAAGCTATATAATGCATCTATTAGACGTACATGTTATAAAGTTTAGTGTTTGTGTGTATGTGTGTGCATTATTTTATTCCTAAAAGTAAATATTTTTCTATGTTGAAAGTATTTTGGTTAGATACAATTTCTAAGCTATCATTTCAATCTTTAATTTATCTTATATAACATATCTTTTTGTTAGTTTCTTAGTTGCCATATGTTTTTCTCTGTCATTATTGCACGTGTAACCATTCTCTTCATATTCAAGAGCTACAAATAATGGCTTCTAATTTTGGTTCTAAATCTGGTTTTGATATTGAGCAGTATACTACTTTTTTTACTGTTTGAGCGATTGGATGGAAATTTAGTGTAATATATCATGTTAATATATTACTATTAGCAAAAATGGTGTATTTTCTACCTCATTATTGAGTTAAAGAATATTAGAAATCTTAATTTTAGAAAAAAATGAGTTTTCAAGTAATTCTCACATTTCCGCCAATTTCACCGAAATTCTACCGAATTTTTCTTTCCAAGTTTACCGGAATGAAATCTAAATCCGATATTTAAGGCCTTGACTCTGACCTCTACGTCTAGTGGGGAGCGAGAGTTCTTTCATGTTGGGGAACATGGGATATTGTTCCAGAGTTGAGCGGCCAAAGCCATTTGCTTTTCAGTGGGCTATGTGGCTATGAACCTGATCTTCCACGGGGAGAGGTTTTAATGCAGCCGGAAAATCGGGAGGGAGGAGAGAAGAGAAAAAGATGCGTGATGTGCCTCACGGGATGGGAGAGGAACGAGAGGAGAGGAGAATCAAGTTATTTAATGTAAATAAAAATGGACAACTAACTTAAAATAATTTACCAAGAATGGAAAACTCTAATTTATCAAAATTCCCAAATCCATTATGGCATTAGGTTTTATTTGAAAATGATTACATGATTTTTGTTTTTGTAAAAATCCTTGACTTCGTGCTTGTAATTGTTACCTGATTATTAATTGCATTTAAAGGGTGAGCAACACATGGGGTGTTCACCCATTACTTTTTCGAGATGCAATTTGCACAGGAAACGTAGAACTTATTAACTTGGTTTGCTACAGGCTTAAGTGCCATAGTAGCACACATCTAGCTTGTATGAAATGGTACTGATAATATCGACTCAATAATCCAGGAACAAATGAATTTTGATTGTAGAATTCAGCTCTGGCATGCATCTGTATTTGAATGGGTTAGTTTAGTCTCCTTTTGACTTTATTGCATCTTTATGGACATGATTTACATGGTCAACGTTACGACCAGGTAGCTACAGAGCCAATCATTGTCAATGCTATGCTCTGGATTCCGAAAAATTGCATTGTGCCATTGGTTTATAACCTATTGCTTGATTATTATGGGATATTAAAGTGGATGTCTGGAGGATAATCTATGAATGGGTCTTATATAAAGAAGACTGTAGAGGGAGTCATAGGTCATTATAATATTTCTAAGCATCAAATGGCAGCTGATGTATTTACTTTAGGATAGAACTATATGCAAAATGAATCCACTAGTCTTTAATAGCGAGTCCTTGCAACACATAAAATGGCAGAAGAAGGATGCCTGTCTGTAATAATTTCTTCCTGTTCAAGAATCCTCCATGTTTTGTGGTAAAAGAAAAAAACTGTAACGTGTTTCTTCAAGCTTTTTGAAACATGGAATGCTATACCTTAGTTCTTGCCATGTTTTTAGGTGCAGTACGTCGTGCGCAGTGAATGTCTGCTTTTAAGCCCTTTGAGTATATATTATCAACAAAATATTAATATTTTTAAACGTGTATCTTTATATAGGGAGAGGGGGCAGTGTTGGTTGATTGAAGATCTGATTTGACCTGGAATCGAGTGGCGAGATTGTTAAGAGATGGCGGAGCAATTTAGGGAGGCGACGTTAGATCGGGAAGGTGGTTGTCGGTTGAGAATGGCAAGACATCGGGGATGGGAGATCAGATATTTGTGTCGTACCCAAGGTGGAAGGCCGAGATATGATGGTGGCACTGGCCATGGAAGGAGAAGGTGATTGGCGGCGGAGGAGATCGTGGAGGTGGGTGGCGCGCGAAATCCTCGCGCATGAAGCCTCCTCCTTGTGCGCGCATCAAGCATCCATATAAAAAATTAGAGGCGATTCCAGGCAGAGTCGATCGCTCCTCATGCTCCTCCAATCACAGCCCCATCGCAGGCATCGTCGCCCTCAAGCCCAGCATCAAGCCCCCGTCGCTGCTCCTCTCCCGCCCTAGGCGGAGGCAGCAACACCTCTCATGTGGCAGCAAGATCCTCTTGGTAATGGGCGATCCTCAAGCTCTTGATGGAAGCCCAAAATTAGGCCCTTCTTCCCATTGACGCAACCCCCAGCCTGTCGACCTTCTTGCTGCAGCGATGCCTCCCTCTCAAGCCGAGCTTCGGGCAACGATGATGGAAATGAGATGAGTTCCCAATTTGGGATCCCTAGTGGTGCACAAAAAAAGGGGGATGACCCTTTAATGAAAAGTGGGGTGGGGCTGCTCTATTGTAAAAAAAGGAAAAGGGTGTGTTTTCTAAGCCCAATTGGGCCGTAATGCAATTAAAAAAAAGGGACGAGTTCTTTTTGGGCTTGAGTTGGGCCATGAGTTCTTAAAAAAAGAGGCAGAGAGAAGAGCATTATGTTTGGGCCCAAGTGGGCCATATAAAAAAGAGAGATGAAAGCCACAAAAATATTTGAATGGCTTAACATAAAAAAGAGAGCCTACGTACAAAAAAAGGAGAGAGCCGTACGCAAACAAATCGTTTCATATTGGTTTTCCCCATCTTTTTGTCTTATCCCAACTTGATCGATGCCATTGTTTTCCGACCAGTATGGGAGAAAGGTGGAGTATTATCTAGAGTTCTACATGCCAGATTCTTATTTCAAATTCCAGACCAGATTTTAGACTCTACAGACTCTTCAAATTCGGACTCTACACTTCCAGATTGTTTCAGAGTTTGCAGTTTGATACACACATGTATGTGGTCATCAGTTGTGAGGTCCCCACATTTGATTTGGTTGGCTTAGGTTTTTTATGTGATCCATAGGGACTCCAGAGTAGATCCCATTCTCTAAGCCATTGTGGGCCAGGGTTTTCATGTGGTTTTATAGGGACTCCATAAGTTCTTAAAAAAAGAGACAGGGAGAAGAGCAGTATGTTTGGGCTCAAGTGGGGCGTATAAAAAAGAGAGATGATAGCAAGAAAAAACTGAACGACTTAATATAAAAAAAGAGAGACTACGCATAAAAAAAGGAGAGAGACGTATCAGGTAGGTTTTTCCCCATCTTCATGTCTTCTCCCAACTTGGTCGATGTCATTTTTTTTCGACCAGTATGGGAGAAAGGGGGGGTATTATCTAGAGTTTTACATGCCATATTCAGATTTCAGATTCCGGGCCAGATTTTAGACTCTACAGACTATTCAGATTCTGACTCTATACTTTCAGATTGTTTCAGAGTCTGTAGTTTGATACGTACATGTATGTGATCATCAGTTGTGAGGTCCCCATATTTGATTTGGTTGGCTCAAGATTTTCATGTGATCCATAGGGACTCCAAAGTAGATCCCATTCTCTAAGCCATGGTGGGCTAGGGTTTTCATGTGGTTTCATAAAGACTCCATAGTAGAGATCCCATTCTCTGAGCCAGTATGGGAGATACCCAGTTCTTCGACAAGGAGACGTTCAAACTCTGTTCTCCAGCGACCGTGGACTCCGGAGGATGATTCCACAACTTTCTTCAATTTGGCCCTTCAGAGAGATAGAGCAGTTGCAGGCCAAAGTTCTCCAGGTGAAGACACATTCCAGTTTCAGTGGCTCTGACAAGCGCAATACAGAGTACATGTTCTCCATGAGGAGATCCAATTCAACTCACACTCTTCGTTTCTCCTCACCAGCACGCCATAAGAAGCAACGTCCTCGACTACAATTGACAGTAGGGCATGCATTGAGTTAGATATTGTCTGTAGTGCCTTGTATTTTGAGTTTGAGATTTCTTTCTATTTGTCCAAGCTGAGCATTGCATGCTTCGGCTTGAGGGGGAGTGTCAGGGTATATTTGTCATGTATTGATGTGTAATTGGATCCCTCCAGGGTTCAATTACCACATCCAGTGGTTTAGTCCCACATCAACTATTTGTGGGACTTGGAACCTCAGTGGGAGCTATATAAGAAGCCCCACACCCATTGTATCAGATAAGAAAAGTGAATAAAAACACAAGTCCTTTGAAGTGTTCTCCCATGGTTTCATCATGCTCCTCACGGAGTAGGGTTCCACTTAAACAATCTCGGTGTTCTTCATGTTTACTCTATTCCTCTGATATTACACTTCCACATTCTCGATTTCTAAGAAGGGTGATTCTACTAGTCTGTCAACAAGGTCCTTGAATGTTGTCAATGCCATTTTAAAAGGGTATACAGAATCTCCATAAGCTTGTTTGCTTTCAGAGTTTTGCAGAAATAGATTCCTGATAGGCATAGAGGTAGGAACTTGTATACTTCTAATGTTGTCGTTTTTTTTTTTAAGATTTTTGGTTTCAATCTTCATATACGCATACTCCAGGATTTCCATTGAAATGCTGGCATGTTTCATCTCCTCACATGCCATTCACTAAGGTGAATTTGAAGAATTCTTCAAATAAGGATGTTTTCGCATCTCGATGTGAAAAACCATGCTTATAGTGATTGTTTTCTTTCCCATGTCTTTCTTGATGGAAAAGACTTGTCCTTTTTAGTTGTGATATAAAAAATGGCGAAGTCTTCTCCCACTTTTTAGTAGGGTCAGCTACATGGATTCTTGCTTGAATCCATGTTGAAAAATCCAACTTCTTTTTACGATGGTTGTCAGCTACCTAACACGACCCCCATAAGGAGGGATTTGAACCCTGATCTTTGGGTGGTAGGCTCACTGTACTATCACCAAACCATTAAAGTGGGTACCTTTTTAATAGTGATCTGAATAAATAATTTAGAATAAGTACAAATGGCTATGTGCATACCTATTTCAGCACTTACGCTCAACCTATGATAAGAATTTGGAGGAGTCAAACTCATTTACATAACATAATAAATTGTAGTTGAAATTGCATACAACATCTTTGTCATGACGTTCCTTGACTTCTTTGGCATGCTGCGATCTTCAAGTTCATATAGGGTTGGCGAATAATAATATGCATGTATTTGTTCTTTGCGCTAAGGTTCCTGATGTACATTTTTGTTTTGATTTGCAGATATGTTGTGGAGCTGCCGACTTTGATAACTTGCCTGTATCGAAAAGTGAGCTCCATGACCTCTTGAGCAAGCCCTCATTAAGTGGAATTCCACTACTGGTGCTTGGAAACAAAATCGACAAGCCTGAAGCTCTCTCAAAAGAGCGTCTAATGGATGAAATGTAACAAAGTCCCCTATTCTATATCTTCTGGCTTCTATTATGACATTTAGTCGTTATTTTCTGAAAAATTCAAAATCTCCATTACAGGAACCTCAGATCTATTACCGACAGAGAAGCATGCTGCTACATGATCTCATGTAAGAACTCCACAAACATCGCCACCGTCATTGATTGGCTTGTGAAGCACTCGAAGTCCAAGAACTGAGAAATGCAACAAGAAGATGAATGCATCTGGGGTTTGGACGTCTGTTTTGTAGATGGTGGTTGTAGTTCCTTGATTCTCTCACCAATTTATGTTCTTGCCTTGTGTTATTTATTTATTTTTCCCCATCATGGGAATGGGAGAATGCCCCTTAGTTTCTGATCTTCCCCCATCTATTCCTCCTTGTGCGATATCGACATTCGATCAGTGGGAGTTTGCAATTGTATTGAGTAAAACGAGAGCACATATTTTTGCCGGCACATATGGAGAACCTGATTTTCTTGTGAATCATGTATGATTATTGATATGATGTGATCAGTGTGCCTATATTCCACGGATTGTTGTGCTGAATGAATAATGATCCTTTTTTGCTATAATTACTTTAATATTCATCCTATAGACTGATGATCAGTTTTCTTTTCATTTCAACATGATTGAGATTGTACTTAGGTTTTGCATGATCTCCTCCATATATATGTTGTGTGTGTGTGTGTGTGGTGGGGGGGGGGGGGGTTGGATCGAACCTGAGCATATGTTATTATAATCTAGAAGGCCTTTGACATCAGGTTCAAACTTGAAATCAAAATCCTAAAACAGAGAATTTAACTATGAACATGATCTGGTGCCATTTCAAGAAAAAAAATTCTTTATAAACATCCGATGTACCAACTAGAAATAATCAGCTGATTCAATGTGCATGTGTTTCTAATTTGATTATGTGATTTGTGTCAGAAATATTTACTCTTTATTAGTTGATGGTGGTACTTATTACCTCCTTATTAGTTGATGGTGGTACTTATGACCCCTTCTATAAGATTTATTGTTCTAACTTTCCTTTATTTAAATTTCAACGTTTGGATTATTTTAATGATTAAATATGAACACAAATCATCTTCATGAAGGTGGTTTCAATCTTTGTTCGTTGTGCTCCCTTACATTTCAAACGAGGAATTCTATTGAACATTAATATCTCCACCTACACTTTTATCTTCAATATAAATGATGGGTCTGTTAGGAATGAATTTGATCAATCAATAAAAAAGAGAACACGTAAAATTGCACAATGCAAGGATATATATAGTGGTTTGACAACAATCTTACTCACTTGCTCACCCTGGTCTCGTTATTTCTTGATTGGAGTACAATATGTGGATGTCTAAACATCTTAATTTATACTGCAACAAAAGTACTATGGTACACAATAATCCTCTTCGTTAGTACTCAATCGATTACAAGGCAAGAGGAGGATCAACCACCTTAACAATCCTCCCATTAGCTCTCAGTCAATCACAAAGCAGTAGGATAATACACCTTAGCAATCCTCCCAGCAGCTCCCATCCAATTACAAAGCAGGTTGAGGATCAACAACATCAACAATCCTCTCCATCGATTCTTAGAAAATCATTCCTCACAAGAAAGTTTCTTTTACTTGAAGGTTGATTTGCAGTACATGTTGCAGTTTCTCTATGCTTCAATCATCATCAATGGTGTTGGTTTGAGCTGAATCTTGTCTTCTATACTTGAAGACTGGTAGAAGTTGAACAAGTTTCAACTTCTCCACCGCAGTGGACATGGTGAACATATCAAATAGATTTTCAACGTGTCAATCTTTTTTAAATCAACTTGTCATTGTCTAGCTGCATTTAAAATAAATGGTATCTGCATTTAAAAATAAATGGTACATCACATTCATGTGCTTGTGCTTCGAGTGATAGAATAAACTCTTAGCAAGATGCACTTTGACTATAACTAGATAATTGACAATCTTGACTTCTTTTATTCAATTCTTTCATCAGACCTTTCACCCATATCATTTCCTTACAAGCGTAGTTGCTGGTACATCTTCTGCCTTCACGATTGAGATGGTCGCTATCTTATGAAGTCTGAATATCCACCTGATGGCTCCGTTTGCCAAGGTAAAGACACACCACGTTGCGTTTCTCTTGTCATCGTCATCTCCCACAAAATCCGAGTCCAAAAACCTCTAATACAAATGTTAGCAGTACCATAACATAATTCTATGTTAAAGGCACATCCGATATACCACAATATTCACTTCACAACTTCTTAACGATCCTTATATACATATGTTTGGTCTTGTACTAACCATTGCGTACACCAAACTATTAATAGCATATTGGTAGGGTACTTTGGACATGTACTCATGCTCCTCATTCTCAGCAGCTCCTTTCTTTTTAGGTTTTGCATTTTCCATACAAAACCTCTAGTTTTCTCGATGTACTCTGACTTGGATAATATCATATTTGTATTTTTTCATGTCTCTAATAATTTTCATTTCAAAGATTTTCTTTGCAGGACCCACTGCTTCGTTTCAAGCTTCTTAGAAAACATTGTCATGAGATTTTTATCTCTTCATTGTTTGAACCTACAATAGGCATACATCTACATGAAATAGTAGGATGATGTAAGATATAATAATCTTCTTGAACATAAATACTTTTCCTGAATGTGCATGCAATGCTGTCTTTTCTACTAGCCACATAGCTCCGTGATTGTTGCATGTAGTTGTCCTCCTTAAGATCACCATATAGAAATGTCATCTTGACATTTAACTGCTCTAAATGTAGGTCCTTAGCTATAACAATGGTTATAACTGGTCTGGTGGTTGAGACCTTTACAATAGGTGCAAAGATCCCCTTGAAATCAGCTCATACTTTGTGTTGAAAACCCTTTGCTACTAGCCTAGTGATACATCATGGAATCAAGAACTAAGGCAAAATTAGGGATTGTGGACCACCTATTTTATCCAAATTAGGCTTTTATAAAGTTAGGTTTTCGTTCATCTAATTAGAGTCAGTAATTTAAATTAGGGCTAATCATCTTGATTTGGTCCAATTTATGTCTTTGAATTTTTATATATAGAGATCACATGCGATGTCAAATTAGTTAGATGGTAGAATAATCATGGGGATTTATGGTAGGTTTGTTGGCATTTTTATTTATATTCATTTATTAATTTTTGTAAAGCGCTATGGGTCATTATATGGAATCAGTTGAAATTTAGTCAAAATCGAAGGTTCTCCATATCTCTATCTCTTTCCCCCTTCTCTCTGTATGCATTTCGCACTTTCTTCCCCAAGAAACCGACGCAACGTATATGTTCTTCCTCTTGTGCTCCTCGTCCCCAAATCCTTTTCACCAAAATTTTCCATTTGCATCAATTGGTATCACATCAAGCTATGAGTCTTCCACACGATTCAACAGTCTTGTCGCACACTAGTGAGCAAAATATGAGGCGTATTGTACAAATTATGATGTGTGGCAAATGTCAAAGTCTTCTCCTACTATAAGTATGGTTGGTTACATGGATTCTTCCTCAAATCCATGTTGAAAGATTTGACTATTTTTTACTTTGGTTGTTAACTACCTAACGCAACCCCCACAAGGGGGGATTTGAACCCTGGTATTTTGGGTGGTAGGCACACCACACACCAACATACCATTCAAGTGTGGCCATCAGATTATGATGCATACTTAAGAAATGCGAAAGTGGTTGAAATATCTCTACAAATTGGGTTTGAAGGTATAATTATGATCTGGTTTATGGTTTGAAGAAGCATTCATTTGCGAAAAAATCAACTTATTGTGATGCCCATACAACAGGAGGTCAGTGACAACAACCAAGTAGGACAAGTAGAAGAGAATGCTCTCAATGAAGTTCTAGCCATGATGAATCCATGATTCACATCCTTTATTCTTTTATTTTAGCCAAATTCCTATGCAAAATACCTATATATATATTAATTACTTAATTAGCATTGTGCAATATTTTGTCGATATTGTATATTTAATATTCTTTTTATCCAAAATAAAAGAATAAAGAAGAAAAGAAAAAGAAAAGAAATTAAAGAAGGTTGTAATTATGTAATAAGTACAGACTGACCCAAACCCAGAGAGAAGGTCAAATATTGTCCTGATCGACAAGGAATAAAGTAGGGAGGGATAGGGTCCTTATTTATTCAAACACAAAAATTCCAAAAAATGTCCATTGTATTTATCATCCCCCTATTTATTCTATATATTTTCAAAAAATGATCTCAAATTAACTTAATTTCCTTAATAACACTTGTACATAAAAATGTGATGTAAATAATAAAAATAATTGCAAAATTAAATGGTGTGCAGTGTACAATATCTATACCTATATTTATTTATTTTTCTATTTTGTGAATAAATTGAATATGTTGTATTTTTAAATATTTGTAAATTTTCCTAATAATTAAATAAAATTAAAATAAATTTCATAAATACAAAATAAAATAAAAATAAAATCAATGCTTTGTTGTACAATAGCATCAAGTGTAGATGTTGTATATAATAAACCTTTAATTAATTTGTAAAAATCCAATAAAAAATGTTCTTATACACTTTAAATTATTTTGTAAATAAATAAAATATAAAATATAATGTATGTTTGTAAAAATAATAAAATAAAAATACATGTATATAATATAGGTATATTGTAACTATATATACTAACATACACTGTATATAACACTGTATATAAATTATTAAAATTAATAAAAATCACAGAAAAATAGTTTGTAAAATAACGAACATTTTTTTTTCATTTTTTATTTTAAGGTCATTTATTATTTCTTATTTATTATTCTTTTATTTTTAATAATGAAATTGTCTGATTGGTCAATCCGGGTCTGTCGACCCGGGTCAACCTTCCCTCCTCCCAGGTCCGACTCGGGCACCTCCTCACCAGACCCGATTTCTCACAATTTTCTAGCCCAGGCCCAACCACCTCTTTCCTCGGATTGCGGACTCATTTCCTCCCTGCAGATCTGCGATCCTCACGGATTCCTAAGAAGGTTTGAATCCCCCTCGGGTTGTGCATCTTCGCTCGAATCTTCTAGACCCCTAGGAATCTTATATATTATCTTCTTCTGCCTCCACCATGAAGGATATGGAGAAATCCTCAAGCGCATCATGGAAGCATGAGCGTCGTATCGGATACGATGAAGAACAACTAGTCGTACTAGTTGTTCGGTGCAGCGGAATTTAAAAATTTTATTCGATGAAACACATGATCCAAGAACAATTCTCGGATCGTTTCATCTATAACCATAACAAGTATAATGCAATACCTCTTGAAGCGTGGTTGATCGAGTCTCTAAGAGAAGAGACCTCCTGTCTCAAGTCCGATCGTCGGAGAGAACGCTTGCGAGCGCGGGGATGAACCGCGTAGTCCTCGCAATCCAAGAAGTTGATCCAAGCACGGTTGCTCCTGATCTCGTCGCACGAGATCGAACGTCTCCTTCGTGGGCGAAGCACTCGAAGTAGACGGAGAACCGCAGAGCGTCGAAGCGGTAGCACGAAGGCGAGGGCGTCGACGATTCTCTCCACCAAGGTGGACGGCCACCAAGAAGAAGGGGGAGAGAGGGCTGTCGAGTATGGAGAAAGAGAGAGAGAGAGAGAAGAGTGCTACAATAGCATGTAAAGAGAGAGCCAAGAATGCCTCTCTATTTATAGGGTTTTGGGATCCATGGATCTCAATCCATGTGACATATAAAATCAATGGATGAGATTGATTTATGTCAATCCAATGGTCAAGATTGTTGTTGGTAAAAACCAACAACTTGTGATTTAATTTGATCAAAATATATTTGATAAATCAAATAAATATTAATACCATATTAAATCAATCAAATAAGGAGAGAGGAATCAAGAGAGATCAACCTTCCTCTTTGGAAGGGGGGACGGCCACCAATTTCACAAGGAAATTGGTGCCGCCCCCCTCTTTCCAAAAGGGAGGGCAATCTCATGGCAATCCATGAGATTGCACATCTCCTTGAATTTCTCTCTACTTATTTTCCAACAACAATTTGTTGGTATTTTAATTCACCAAAATAATTCTCAATTAGTTTTGGGAATATTGCAATCTTGACATTGAAATATTGTGAATCATATTCACAACCCAAAACAAAATGTAATTTACATTTTCAATTAATTAGACAATGTGTATCCAATACAAATTAATAATTAATCTACTAATATAAATTATACTTAACTCTCTCTAATACATTATAAATCACATTTATAATATATTATGAATAATTGGATATTGCTATCCACATTATTCTTATCCATAATAATTAAATCACATTTATTTATATTGGATAATTTCTCATACATCATGATAATTAAATCATATTTAATTATCAACTTCTCTTTGCTTAGATCTTATGGAATTGCTCTTAAACCATTTAAGAAAAATGCTATTTCTCCTCAGATACTTGGAGATAAGGACAGGGCGATTGTATTGTTCCACGTATAGTGACTTGGATATTGAGATCACATCTCAAATCCGGATCCCATGGACCTCTCATAGATGCTTGATTAAATCAAGACCGTAAGCCTAATCTTCTCATTGCATCTGAATCTCATCCAGACCAATGTCCATTATATGGACTAAGATTAGGTCACTTCTCTAATGAGAGGAGTCACTAAAATCCAGACCTGTTTCATCACTCCCTCGGAATGGAAGCGTCATGGTTATACAATCGTTTATGATCAAATCACCCTTCAGGTATTCCCAATACCTGCACATCCTGCATACTGGAAGACTCATGATCATCATGAAGATAAAGATCACTTTTACACTATCATCTTCATAGTTTGATCATTAAGTTTCTCAATCTTGGTCCTTGGGATATGGTACAGATCATATGCTTTCACAAAGCATATATCTTACCTTCAAATTCATGTCATGCTTCTAAAGCATGATGACCATGCATGGAATTTGGTCAATCCCAATACCTCATGAGTGAGCTCATGTCTCCCGGTTCACAAGGGAACCTGTATGATCCCTTTGAGAGATCATATTACTCATATGCCCTTACATGCACATCAGCTCGCCGGTGTATAGACCTTGATTAGGTCATCAACCTATTGGTCTGCCAAATGTACATGCTCAGACATATAGTAATATATCTGTCTCTGGTCAGAGGATGTTTGCTTGTGATGTGACAGCATTCATCATAGGTCTTTGGTTATCTCGATCTCGTTAAGTCAACTCATTGACTCAACTAATCTGATACCTCCGAATCAATATTCCTATGCAGAGGACCTGCATCAAGAGGTCGATCAGATATCAGTCTATTGAGATGGGATTGCCATCTCCCACTCAGACTGGAGATCACTACCTGTCAATCATTGATGATGCTTGATGAGTCCTCTATCTAACTCCTTAGATATTCATCCAAGCATCAGCCTCTATGATTCAATTAATGAATCAACAACTGTATGATTATCAAGTTGGCCATGGTACATAACCCTTATTGTACAGAGGGACCTTATAGTGCATTCATTCATTCAATATCAGAAAGGGAGTGAAACAAAACCAATAACTTTTATTGATAAATCATTTATTACAATAACATTTATTGTAGGAATGGTTCGCCTCAGGCTCACATTGCTAACAATCTCCCACTAGCCCTCAGAACCATTCAGGAACAAGACTTAAACCCATACTCATTACATGCTGGTCAAAAACCTTCTTGTCAGAGGTTTGGTAAGAGGATCAGCAACGTTGTCGGCGGAGGCCACCTTGGTGATGATGATGTCACCACGCTTTTGAATATCCCGAATGATGTGGTATTTCCTTTCTACGTGCTTGCTCTTCTGATGCCATCTGGGTTCCTTCGCCTGGGCAATGGCTCCCGTGTTATCACAGAGTAGCGGGATGGGAGTATCAGAGGAAACTAAGCCAAGCTCCTGGACGAACTTGCGCAACCACACCGCCTCTTTTGCAGCATCCGATGCGGCAATATATTCGACTTCTGTTGTTGAATCTGCTGTAGTGTCCTGCTTCTTGCTTCTCCAGCTCACAGCACCACCGTTCAACAGGAACACAAACCCTGATGTCGACTTTCGATCATCAATATCCGATTGGAAGTCAGAATCTGTATATCCTAAGACTTGGAGATCACCATCTCCATAGACCAAGATGTAATCTTGCGTCCGTCTTAGATATTTGAATATGTTCTTTACTGCATTCCAGTGTTGTTCTCCATAGCAGGATTGGTAACGGCTTACCACTCCCACTGCATGGCAGATATCTGGCCTAGTACACATCATGGCATACATTAAGCTTCCTACAACTGATGCATAAGGACATCCAGCCATGGCCTTCTTTTCCTCAACAGTTTGAGGAGCCATTCCTTTAGACAGGTGGATACCATGTCTTAAGGGTAGGAATCCTTTCTTGGAACTATCCATACGGAATCGTTCAAGAATCTTCTTAATGTATCCATGTTGTGACAATCCCAATATCCTCTTTTCTCGGTTTCTGAAGAGCTTCAGATCCAAGATGTAAGAGGCTTCTCCAAGATCTTTCATCTCAAAGGTATGGGACAGCCAAATCTTCACACTGGTCATCATCCCTATATCATTCCCAATGATAAGGATGTCATCTACATAAAGCACGATGAATACAATGGCGCTCCCACTAAGCTTCTTGTACACACAAGGTTCATCAGGATTTTGCACAAAATCATAATTCTTTATGGTTTCGTCAAATCTGATGTTCCAGCTACGAGAAGCTTGCTTGAGCCCATAGATGGATTTCTTCAGCTTGCATACTTTGCCATCCTCAGTCATGAAGCCCTGGGGCTGCTCCATGTAGATATCCTCCTCGAGGTATCCGTTGAGGAAAGCCGTCTTGACGTCCATCTGCCAGATGTCGTTGTCAAGATATGCAGCTATAGCCAGCAATGCCCTGATGGATTTAAGCATAGCCACAGGAGAGAATGTCTCATCGTAGTCGATGCCTTCTCTCTGTGTGTAGCCCTTGGCTACGAGCCGTGCCTTGAAAGTCTCTACTTTCCCATCAGGTCCCCTCTTTCTCTTGAAGATCCATTTGCACCCAATGGGTTTTACCCCCTTAGGTGGATCCTCTAGGGTTCATACACCATTCTTATGCATGGAGTCAATTTCTGACTTCATTGCTAACATCCATCTATCCATGTCATGATCCGCGAGTGCTTCATCAAATGAAGTAGGATCATTGTCAGTTTCACCTGACACATGGAATCCATACCTTTCAGGTGGTGCAACCACCCTCAAATTCTTTCGAAGAGGTATGGGTGTATCATTTTTATTTACTTCTTCAGTTTCTGGTTCAGGAAGCTCAGAACCTAAGGAGATTCAATGAGTTCCTTTACTTCATATTTATCTTGACCCTTAAGGAAATCATTCTCCAGAAATTTCACATCTCTAGAAACAAAAACCTTCTGAGTCTCAGGGTCATAGAGTTGGTATCCAATACCATCTCTAACATACCCAATGAAGTAACACTCACGAGAGCGAGATTCTAGCTTACTTGCATCCACATTCTTTGCATGGACCAAGCAACCCCAATCCCTCAAGTGATTAGCACTAGGTTTAGTTCCATACCAGAGCTCATGAGGAGTCTTAGGTAAAGATTTGCTAGGAATCTTATTCAGGATATATATTGCAGTCTCTACTGCATATCCCCAGAAACTAAGTGGTAAATGTGCTTTGCTCATCATTGAACGAACCAAATCCATGATGGTTCTGTTGCGTCTTTCAGCAACACCATTAAGTTGGGGAGTTCCAGGAGGAGTGAGATTGGAAATAATTCCATTCTCTTTAAGGTATTCCTTAAATTCATCTGATAGGTACTCGCCACCTCGATCAGATCGAATTCGTTTAATCTTCCTATCGGTTTGGTTCTCAACCAAAACCTTAAACTCTTTGAACTTTTCAAAGGTGTCAGACTTATGACGTAATAGGAAGATAAACCCGTACCGCGAATGGTCATCAATAAACGTCAAATAATATCGATATCCATTTCGAGTCGCGGTACTGAAGGGACCGCATACATCAGTATGTATTAGGTCAATAATACCTTCACATCTTGTAACCTTGTTACGAAAAGGCATCTTGGTCATTTTCCTTGAATGCAATTCTTGCAAGTAGGCAAAGGTTGAACCTGTAGAAAATCTAAAGGTCCATCCTTAATTAATCTATTGATCTTATCAACAGACAAATGACCAAGCCTTTGATGCCAAATCTCATTTGAAAGATTTTCATTCTCCCTGGATCTTTTAGGGTTTTTATTAGTGCTTGTAACATTCATAACACATTTATCAATGCACAATTCATAGAGTCCTCCAGAAGTCAAAATACCATCTGCAATATATTTATCATAACGGTTTATGACAAATTTATTACAGAACAGGAATGAATACCCACTTCTAACTAGCTTAGATACAGATATTAAATTCCTTCTGACTTCAGGTACATAAAGATACTCTTTAAGTACTAGGACTCTACCACTAGATAATGATAGTCGACAAGTCCCGACGGCGACTGCTGCAACGCTTGCATCAGATCCCATCTGGATGACTATCTCCCCTTCTTCAAGCTTTCTAGTTTCCTGAAAAAAATGCAACAAATTGCATACATGAACAAAAGCACCAGAATCAACAACCCAACTTCCTTCTCGTCCGACGAGAAAGCTGGTTTCAATGATAAAAGTAGATTTCATACCTGCTGGGGCTTTACCTTTGTCGACCGACTTCAGGTAATTCGGGCAATTACGCCTCCAGTGCCCCGGCTTCTTGCAGTGGTGACAGACGTCGGTTTTCTTTGACGCCATTAAAGTGGATGCATTGGAAGATGAGCCAACACTTTGTCCCTTCTTCTTTCTCTTCTGGGCCGGGCCCTTCCGAGAACCTTACTTCCGACCGCGCTTCCCTTTGACCTGTGCAACCATTGCAGTGCCAGTAGGACCATCTTTCTTCATTACGTCTTCTGCAGACTTTAATGCAGCAAGAAGCCCAGCATTTGTCAGTTCCAGCTTATTCATGTGGAATGACACCACAAAGTTATTGAAAGATTTGGGCAATGACAGCAGAATGAAATCGGATTGCATGTCTGCATCCATCGTTTCCCCCAGAGTCTCAAGCTCCGACAAGTACCCAAACATTTTGAGTACATGTTCACGGACCGAAGTCCCTTCCTGCATCTTGCAGCGAACCAGTTCTTTCATAACATTGTACCGCTGGGTGCGGTTAATATCACCAAACATATCCTTTAGATTTTGCATGATATCCTGGCAAGTACTCATCTCCACATGTTGTTACTGAAGAACATTGGAGAGAGAACCCAAGATGTAGCATCTAGCCAAGACATGATCTTCATCATACTTGTCATTATATGCTTTGTCTTCCTTAGATTTAGGGTTTTCTAGATTGCTTTCAGAGAGCACATAGCTGATGCGCTCCGCCGAGAGTACAAGCTCCAAATTACGGATCCAATCCGAGTAATTTGGTCAAGTCAACTGGTTGACCTCCAGAAGCCTGCTCAGTGGGTTCATGGCCTTCATTTTCTGAAATTGAGAATGCACTATATTAGAACATATAATATATTCAATTTAATTTTATTTGATTAAGGCATTTTAAATCAAATTAGTCTTGCTATGTCAACTATGAAAGTTTATTCCCTTATTCACTTTCAAAGTAGGAGACATACTTACCGATATATCTCAAGCAAGAACTGGGATCTCCTCTTTATCTTTGTTACATCCCAATAATATGACAAACTGCAACTCCAATAAAGAGAAGCGGGAACACATTCCGCCTTGCAAGTCCAACTTGCATTCCCAATTCGATCTTTAATACCCAGGCCCACCACCCCTAAGGTGATGTTGACCTGTTATTAATTGAACCAACCATCAACAGGATTAGAACTCGCTATACACAATCCAATATCGCCCCAATAATATGAGGATCCGATATTGGGGTCACTACGCATACGGCCTTACTCTTTCGAGAAGAAAAGAGTCCGATCCAGATGCGCTTGTATATAGCAGCTGTCACTTCGTACAGGCGTCTCCTATATACAATCCCTGGCGACGGAAACCCTTCGCCTTGACGGGAGACCATGGATGTCACTTATGTGATCCTCCACCTCTTATTCAAATTTAATTAATTACTATGAATCACATTCATATAATTAATTCTTCCAAGGGAATTATTAACTCTAATCATATTAGAGTATTCTTAATTGGATATAATTAACTTAATCATATTAAATTAATTATCAATCCAATTTAATGAATCAAACTTAATTTTATGCCTGAATATATATATATATATATATGGTATTATTCTCAAAGTACGTATTAATTCGTATTTTAATAATTAGAAAAATACATCATAATCCCTCGGACATTATCCCGGCCATACCCGCTGTCATGGCCAGTACCGGCGGGAGTGGGACGGACCGCATACGTTGCAACCCGCTACCCCAGCGATCCCCGACTAGACACCATATCCGCCTCAGGAAAGGATAATGCCAAATTGATTAATTTGTATTTGAGATGATCATCGGTTCTTCAACCGAAATTATACCATATAGTAATCAAAACAATTTTGATTATAAGGAAAATAGCTAGACAAATTCCCAATCCTATTCAAGCAAGAAGTTTGATGATTGTGATTTCAGTTATGATTTAGATCAAATCTAATCAATTAATTGGTTGGGGCCAAGTCAATTAAGGAAATAATCATTCTCTAATATTTCACAAATATTTTCCATAATTATTTCTCGAAATTAACAATTAATTTTATTAATTGACAATCACATGGTTCTTGATTAGGAAAGTAATTTCAGCAGTGACCCCTACTTACTAAAATTAGCATATCTCAATCAATTCAAATCCAAATTAAGCAAAGTCAATTTCTAAAGTTTGCTAATTTGATTTAGGATAGAAACCAAGTGATGTTTAACGCATTTCGAGGCAAGTCTAAACAGTAATTAACATTTTAATCACGTTCAGATTCACAGTTCCCACAACAGTGCATACATGTTCATTAAAACAATCATATCTCGAGCATACGAAATCCGATTTACGCAAACTCAGATCCTATGGTTTCCTTATTTAATGGGGAACATAATCCAAGTACTAAATTCGTGTTTAAACAATTTAAACAGTGTCTAATTTATTTACTAAACAGATCTGCAAAATCAAATGCGATGAAAACTTTCGCGACCTTAATGAACCCAAGTCGTCCTCGGTTAGCGAATCACTATTCGAAACCGTCGACCTAAGGCTCTGATACCACTTGAAGGATATGGAGAAATCCTCAAGCGCATCACGGAAGCGTGAGCGTCGTATCGGATACGACGAAGAACGACTAGTCGTACTAGTTGTTCGGTGCAGCGGAATTTAAAAATTTTATTCGATGAAACCACATGATCCAAGAACAATTCTCGGATCGTTTCATCTATAACCATAACAAGTATAATGCAATACCTCTTGAAGCGTGGTTGATCGAGTCTCTAAGAGAAGAGACCTCCTGTCTCAATTCCGATCGTCGGAGAGATCGCTTGCGAGCGCAGGGATGAACCGCGTAGTCCTCGCAATCCAAGAAGTTGATCCAAGCACGGTTGCTCCTGATCTTGTCGCACGAGATCGAACATCTCCTTCGTGGGCGAAGCACTCGAAGTAGACAGAGAACCGCAGAGCGTCGAAGCGGAAGCACGAAGGCGAGGGCGTCGACGATTCTGTCCACCAAGGTGGACGACCACCAAGAAGAAGGGGGAGAGAGGGCTGTCGAGTATGAAGAAAGAGAGAGAGAGAGAAGAGTGCTACAATAGCATGTAAAGAGAGAGCCAAGAATGCCTCTCTATTTATAGGGTTTTGGGATCCATGGATCTCTATCCATGTGACATATAAAATCAATGGATGAGATTGATTTATGTCAATCCAATGGTCAAGATTGTTGTTGGTAAAAACCAACAACTTGTGATTTAATTTGATAAAAATATATTTGATAAATCAAATAAATATTAATACCATATTAAATCAATCAAATAAGGAGAGAGGAATCAAGAGAGATCAACCTTCCTCTTTGGAAGGGGGGACGGCCACCAATTTCACAAGGAAATTGGTGCCGCCCCCCTCTTTCCAAAAGGGAGGGCAATCTCATGGCAATCCATGAGATTGCATATCTCCTTGAATTTCTCTCTACTTATTTTCCAACAACAATTTGTTGGTATTTTAATTCACCAAAAAATTCTCAATTAATTTTGGGAATATTGCAATCTTGACATTGAAATATTGTGAATCATATTCACAACCCAAAACAAAATGTAATTTACATTTTCAATTAATTAGATAATGTGTATCCAATACACATTAATAATTAATCTACTAATATAAATTATATTTAACTCTCTCTAATACATTATAAATCACATTTATAATATATTATGAATAATTGGATATTGCTATCCACATTATTCTTATCCATAATAATTAAATCACATTTAATTATATTGGATAATTTCTCATACATCATGATAATTAAATCACATTTAATTATCAACTTCTCTTTGCTTAGATCTTATGGAATTGCTCTTAAACCATTTAAAAACAATGCTATTTCTCCTCAGATACTTGGAGATAAGGATAGGGCGATTGTATTGTTCCACGTATAGTGACTTGGATATTGAGATCATATCTCAAATCGGATCCCATGGACCTCTCATAGATGCTTGATTAAATCAAGACCGTAAGCCTAATCTTCTCATTGCATCTGAATCTCATCCAGACCAATGTCCATTATATGGACTAAGATTAGGTCACTTCTCTAATGAGAGGAGTCACTAAAATCCAGACCTGTTTCATCACTCCCTCGGAATGGAAGCGTCATGGTAATACAATCGTTTATGATCAAATCACCCTTCAGGTATTCCCAATACCTGCACATCCTGCATACTGGAAGACTCATGATCATCATGAAGATAAAGATCACTTTTACACTATCATCTTCATAGTCTGATCATTAAGTTTCTCAATCTTGGTCCTTGGGATGTGGTACAGATCATATGCTTTCACAAAGCATATATCTTACCTTCAAATTCATATCATGCTTCTATAGCATGATGACCATGCATGGAATTTGGTCAATCCCAATACCTCATGAGTGAGCTCATGTCTCCCGGTTCACAAGGGAACCTGTATGATCCCTTTGAGAGATCATATTACTCATATGCCCTTACATGCACACCAGCTCGCCGGTGTATAGACCTTGATTAGGTCATCAACCTATTGGTCTGCCAAATGTATATGCTCAGACATATAGTAATATATCTGTCTCTGGTCAGAGGATGTTTGCCTGTGATGTGACAGCATTCATCATAGGTCTTTGGTTATCTCGATCTCGTTAAGTCAACTCATTGACTCAACTAATCTGATACCTCCGAATCAATATTTCTATGCAGAGGACCTGCATCAAGAGGTCGATCAGATATCAGTCTATTGAGATGGGATTGCCATCTCCCACTCAGACTGGAGATCACTACCTGTCAATCATTGATGATGCTTGATGAGTCCTCTATCTAACTCCTTAGATATTCATCCAAGCATCAACCTCTATGATTCAATTAATGAATCAACAGCTGTATGATTATCAAGTTGGCCATGGTACATAACCCTTATTGTACAGAGGGACCTTATAGTGCATTCATTCATTCAATATCAGAAAGGGAGTGAAACAAAACCAATAACTTTTATTGATAAATCATTTATTACAATAACATTTATTGTAGGAATGGTTCGCCCCGGGCTCACATTGCTAACAATCTCCCACTAGCCCTCAGAACCATTCAGGAACAAGCCTTAAACCCATACTCATTACATGCTGGTCAAAAACCTTCTGTGTCAGAGGTTTGGTAAGAGGATCAACAACGTTGTCGGCGGAGGCCACGTTGGTGATGATGATGTCACCACGCTTTTGAATCTCCCGAATGATGTGGTATTTCCTTTCTACGTGCTTGCTCTTCTGATGCCATCTAGGTTCCTTCGCCTGGGCAATGGCTCCCGTGTTATTACAGAGTAGCGGGATGAGAGTATCAGAGTAAACTACGCCAAGCTCCTGGACGAACTTGCGCAACCACACCGCCTCCTTTGCAGCATCCGATGCGGCAATATATTCGGCTTCTGTTGTTGAATCTGCTGTAGTGTCCTGCTTCTTGCTTCTCCAACTCACAGCACCACTGTTCAACAGGAACACAAACCCTGATGTCGACTTTCGATCATCAATATCCGATTGGAAGTCAGAATCTGTATATCCTAAGACTTGGAGATCACCATCTCCATAGATCAAGATGTAATCTTGCGTCCGTCTTAGATATTTGAATATGTTCTTTATTGCATTCCAGTGTTGTTCTCCATAGCAGGATTGGTAACGGCTTACCACTCCCACTGCATGGCAGATAACTGGCCTTGTACACATCATGGCATACATTAAGCTTCCTACAGCTGATGCATAAGGACATCCAACCATGGCCTTCTTTTCCTCAACAGTTTGAGGAGCCATTCCTTTAGACAGGTGGATACCATGTCTTAAGGGTAGGAATCCTTTCTTGGAACTATCCATACGGAATCGTTCAAGAATCTTCTTAACGTATCCATGTTGTGACAATCCCAATATCCTCTTTTCTCGGTTTCTGAACAGCTTCAGACCCAAGATGTAAGAGGCTTCTCCAAGATCTTTCATCTCAAAGGTATGGGACATCCAAATCTTCACACTGGTCATCATCCCTATATCATTCCCAATGATAAGGATGTCATCTACATAAAGCACGATGAATACAATGGCGCTCCCACTAAGCTTCTTGTACACACAAGGTTCATCAGGATTTTGCACAAAATCATAACTCTTTATGGTTTCGTCAAATCTGATGTTCCAGCTACGAGAAGCTTGCTTGAGCCCATAGATGGATTTCTTCAGCTTGCATACTTTGCCATCCTCAGTCATGAAGCCCTGGGGCTGCTCCATGTAGATATCCTCCTCGAGGTATCCATTGAGGAAAGCCATCTTGACGTCCATCTGCCAGATGTCGTAGTCAAGATATGCAGTTATAGCCAGCAATGCCCTGATGGATTTAAGCATAGCCACAGGAGAGAATGTCTCATCGTAGTTGATGCCTTCTCTCTGTGTGTAGCCCTTGGCTACGAGCCGTGCCTTGAAAGTCTCTACTTTCCCATCAGGTCCCCTCTTTCTCTTGAAGATCCATTTGCACCCAATGGGTTTTACCCCCTTAGGTGGATCCTCTAGGGTCCATACACCATTCTTATGCATGGAGTCAATTTCTGACTTCATTGCTAACATCCATCTATCCATGTCATGATCCGCGAGTGCTTCATCAAATGAAGTAGGATCATTGTCAGTTTCACCTGACACATGGAATCCATACCTTTCAGGTGGTGCAACCACCCTCAAACTCTTTCGAAGAGGTATGGGTGTATCATTGTTATTTACTTCTTCAGTTTCTGGTTCAGGAAGCTCAGAATCCTCAAGAGATTCAATGAGTTCCTTTACTTCATATTTATCTTGACCCTTAAGGAAATCATTCTCCAGAAATTTCACATCTCTAGAAACAAAAACCTTCTGAGTCTCAGGGTCATAGAGTTGGTATCCAATACCATCTCTAACATACCCAATGAAGTAACACTCACGAGAGCGAGATTCTAGCTTACTTGCATCCACATTCTTTGCATGGACCAAGCAATCCCAAACCCTCAAGTGATTAACACTTTGGTTCCATACCAGAGCTCATGAGGAGTCTTAGGTACAGATTTGCTAGGAATCTTATTCAGGATATATATTGCAGTCTCTACTACATATCCCCAGAAACTAAGTGGTAAATGTGCTTTGCTCATCATTGAACGAACCATATCCATGATGGTTCTGTTGCGTCTTTCAGCAACACCATTAAGTTGGGGAGTTCCATGAGGAGTGGGATTGGAAATAATTCCATTCTCTTTAAGGTATTCCTTAAATTCATCTGATAGGTACTCCCCACCTCGATCAGATCGAATTCGTTTAATCTTCCTATCGGTTTGATTCTCAACCAAAACCTTAAACTCTTTGAACTTTTCAAAGGTGTCAGACTTATGACGTAATAGGAAGATAAATCCGTACCGCGAATGGTCATCAATAAACGTCAAATAATATCGATATCCATTTCGAGTCGCGGTACTGAAGGGACCGCATACATCAGTATGTATTAGGTCAATAATACCTTCACATCTTGTAACCTTGTTAAGAAAAGGCATCCTGGTCATTTTTCCTTGAATGCAATTCTTGCAAGTAGGCAAAGGTTGAACCTGTAGAAAATCTAAAGGTCCATCCTTAATTAATCTATTGATCTTATCAACAGACAAATGACCAAGACTTTGATGCCAAATCTCATTTGAAAGATTTTCATTCTCCCTGGATCTTTTAGGGTTTTTATTAGTGCTTGTAACATTCATAACACATTTATCAATGCACAATTCATAGAGTCCTCCAGAAGTCAAAATACCATCTGCAATATATTTATCATACCGGTTTATGACAAATTTATTACAGAACAGGAATGAATACCCACTTCTAACTAGCTTAGATACAGATATTAAATTCCTTCTGACTTCAGGTACATAACGACACTCTTTAAGTACTAGGACTCTACCACTAGATAATGATAGTCGACAAGTCCCGACGGCGACTGCTGCAACACTTGCATCAGATCCCATCTGGATGACTATCTCCCCTTCTTCAAGCTTTCTAGTTTCCTGAAAAAAATGAAACAAATTGCATACATGAACAGAAGCACCAGAATCAACAACCCAACTTCCTTCTTGTCCGACGAGAAAGCTGGATTCAATGATAAAAGTAGATTTCATACCTGCTGGGGCTTTACCTTTGTCGACCGACTTCAGGTAATCCGGGCAATTACGCCTCCAGTGCCCCGGCTTCTTGCAGTGGTGACAGACGTAGGTTTTCTTTGATGCCATTAAAGTGGATGCATTGGAAGATGAGCCAACACTTTGTCCCTTCTTCTTTCTCTTCTGGGCCGGGCCCTTCCGAGAACCTTGCTTCCGACCGTGCTTCCCTTTGACCTGTGCAACCATTGCAGTGCCAGTGGGACCATCTTTCTTCATTACATCTTCTACGGACTTTAATGCAGCAAGAAGCCCAGCATTTGTCAGTTCCAGCTTATTCATGTGGAATGACACCACAAAGTTATTGAAAGATTTGGGCAATGACAGCAGAATGAAATCAGATTGCATGTCTGCATCCATCGTTGCCCCCAGAGTCTCAAGCTCCGACAAGTACCCAAACATTTTGAGTACATGTTCACGGACCGAAGTCCCTTCCTGCATCTTGCAGCGAACCAGTTCTTTCATAACATTGTACCGCTGGGTGCGGTTAATATCGCCCTCTGTCTTCATTGATCCGATCCCCACATCACTGACCATTGTCTCACATGACCTGACCCCTTAGACTCGTTCATCGGAGCTAGATTAAGGTTATACCTCCTTCCTCCATGATCGTCAGAGGTCGAACACCATCCACCCCCACTTCTCTTATTCCGCTGTTGAATAACTCTCGCCAAAGCTTCGACTTCGAGCATAGTATCCCTTTGCAGGTCCTGACATCCTTGGGAGGATCGAATCATGGCTTAACGTCAGAGGCGGAGCAGCTCCAGGCAGCGCCACCTCCAAACCTTCATCGAACCATTCGACGCCCCATCTGAGACCTCCACCCGACATGGTTCCTCTCCAGCAATGTGGTCGACCAAATCGGATGGAGGAGCCAAGCTTCCAAATTTGATCGTGTCGTACGTTCATGCCCTTTTCAGAGATGTCATATCTTTTCCCAGGTGCATATGACACGTACGTCCCACCCTTTTTCAAACCCATCAGATCCAGATAATGGCTCGTCAGAGTCGTATGCAGACGTCACACGTCACCCACGTGCCTGCAGGGTATATTGCACTTTACTCTTTTTAGTTTTGTGATTTTCTTTTTAGTCCAGAAAATGTAATATAGCTAAAAACTATTGCAGTTAGGACCTTGCAATTTCTATGTTTGCATTTTAATCTAGCTGAGTTGAAGTCAAGTGCCTGTACACGTTCTCTGTTTAGGTTATTTGCATCATTTTCCCTATGTTTTTATGCATTATCTGAATCAGAAATATTTTTGGATATTTGCATATCTGCCCCTGTGAATGCTAAATCACGTGTGTTGCACATTTTCTCTGGACTTTTTGCATTTTGGTCCTTGATCTTTTATTACGTGTTATGATCTGGCGCTACAAGTT
Organism: Ottelia alismoides; assembly: GCA_037367405.1. Classification (NCBI taxonomy): domain Eukaryota; kingdom Viridiplantae; phylum Streptophyta; class Magnoliopsida; order Alismatales; family Hydrocharitaceae; genus Ottelia; species Ottelia alismoides. Next base: position 399,820 of record JAZKJV010001373.1, read on the forward strand.
AAAATAATTGCAATTTGGTCCTTCTGTAGCCATCATTTTTCTTTTGTATCTTTTTTATTATAATAATAAATATTAAATTAGCCCCAAAAGTTCCACAAAAATTCCCTGTAGCTCATGCTATTATGTTTTCACATGGTAATTTTTATGTATTGATTTTCTTTTATTTGCTATATTTAAAAATTTAAAAACTACCTAAAAAGTTCCCGTTTTCTTAAAAAATTCATAAAAATTCAAAAATTGCTTTAAAAATTCGAAAATTAAGAGTAGCTTCATTTCCACTTGTTTGATCGGACTCTATTAGACAATGGCTCTTCCATTAACCTTCTTCTGATAGCCTTCTCGACTGATTTGAGTTTGTTCCTCTTCGATAGAGCATGACAGTCCTTCAGTTTGCTGATAGATCTGTTAAGAGGCTAAGGGGTTGTTGAAGGATGTGGTCGTCACAATCAGGGCCTGAAATCCCCATGGACTTTGTTGTACCTGGACATGGAGATCCCTGATTCTATGACAGATACCCCCATCATTCTAGGACGCTCATTCTTGGATACAGCTAAAGCGGTGTCCGACCATGATAGCGGGAATGTATACTTTCGCGTCGAGGGTGAGAGTGTACAAATAGAGACGATCGAGGAGAACAGAGCTAGAGATTCAGCCTGCTCTGAGCGTCGAGCGACATAGAGCAGATGACAGATGCAGAGCGAGACGTCCACCGGGAGTGTGATTTTGTGATCACCAATGATGTAGCAGTATGGTCAGATCCAGTATCACGAGCTCTTGTTGCACCTTTAGACACTGCAGATTCATATATTCCAGCAGATGAGAGTTCGGATAGCACACTCTTGGCAGAGGACACATTTGAGACTGACGATCGCGGGCAGGATAGCGCAGAAAAGTTTATTTCTTGTTCTTCTGATTCAGATCCCTCGGAATTTAGACATTGATTGGGATGAGTTTGATGATTATTTGCCATGTCTTATTCCACAGAGTCGACAACTAGGATGGAGATTGAGCCACCACAGATTACAGAGATACCAACAGGGCCGTCTTCGCCAGATTTTCATGCATACCGAGAGTTCTCCCATGCAGATATGGTAGCATTCACTCAGACTTTTCAGAAGCCAGATTTGTAGCTCCCCAATTATCCGGAGCAGAAGACCTTACCACAGTTGATGAAGTACATATTCCTTGCAGGTGAGCCAGAGATGTACCCAGACATTATCTCAGCGGATTTGACTAGAGAGCAAAAATCTCATTTGATGGAGGCTCTTGAAAGAACCGCAAGGTGATTTGATGGAGCATAGTTGATTTTCGGCCCTGTGGCTCCCACAATATTTATCTCGAAGAGGATGCTAAGCCATCACATGAGTTCTAGCGACGACTGAACCCAAATCTTCAAGATGTAATCATGAAAGAAATATCAAAATGATGGAGCGTCGATTTTATCTATCCCCTCTTCGACTCCAAGTGGGTTAGTCCATTACATGTGGTACCCAAGAAGACATGCAATACTAAAATTGTTAGTGAGTTTGGAGAGGAGATAGCTACCCGAGTACCCACTTCTTGGAGGGTCTGTGTGGACTACAGACTCAGGCCACCAAGAAGGATCATTTCCCACAGTCATTTATTCATCATATTAACGAGAGGCTAGCCGGGAAGAGTCATTACTATTTTCTTGATGGGTACTCCGGTTATAACTAAGGTGGCCATAGCGCCCAAAGACCATGAGAAAGTGATATTCACCTGTCCGTTTGGGACATATGCTTTCAGACGGATGCCCTTTGGTTTATGTAATGTACCGGCTACATTCCAAAGGTGCATGTTGTCCATCTTCTCGGAAATGGTGGGTGACTATTTAGAGATCTTCGTGGATGATTTCTTGGTCTATGGCGATAGGTTTGATACTTGTTTTGATTGCCTAGTCCGTGTACTTCAACATTGTATCGAGGTCCATCTCGTATTATCTTGGGAGAAGAGTCACTTCATGGTGACTCAGGGGACGGTGCCTGGACATATCATCTCCAACAGGGTGCTTGGCCATATCATCTCCAACAGGGGCATGGAGGTTGATCCTACCAAGGTGGATATCATCAGAAAACTCAATTCACCGTTCAACTTGCGATAGTTGGGGTCTTTTCTGGGGCATGTCGGTTTCTACCGACGATTTATTCAGGATTTCAGTCGTATTGCTCGACCAGCTACTGATCTGCTGATGAAAGACACCGAGTTCATTGTAGATGATAAGTATCTAGCATCACTCGAGACTCCCAAGTGATTAGTTGTCGAGGCTCTTATCCTTCAGCCGCCCGATTGGTCTCTCCCATTCGAGATCATGACGAATGCTTCTGATTTTGCCATAGGGGTTGTGCTAGGACACAGGAGGGACGGATTGTCTTATGCCATTCACTATGCTAGCCGGACTTTGGATGCTGCTCAGCAGAACTATGCTATTACAGAGAAGGAGATGCTAGCAGTAGTCTTTGCTTTGGACAAGTTCAAATCTTATATTCTTGGATCCTGAGTGATGAATTTACAGATCACACTGCCATCCGAAACCTAATGGCAAAGAAGGATGCCAAAGCTAGATTGACTAGATGTATCCTTCTATTCCAGGAGTTTGACATTGAGATTAAGGATAAGCTTGGAGTCAAGAATGTGGTGGCAGATCACCTCTTCCGATTAGAGAACCTTGAGGAATCAGAGCAGATAGAACCTATTGCAGAGACCTTCCAAGATGAGGCGATCCTTGCTATCGCCTCGCTCCCATGGTACACTGACATTGTGAACGATCTTTTCACCAAGAAAGTCCGACAAGATTGGCCCAGGTAGCAACTTAAGACTTTCCTTGCGAAGGCCAAGTCGTACCATTGGGAGGATCCCGTCCTTTATCATGAAGGAGGGGATAGTGTCTGGCATCGATGCATTCCTTAGGAGGAGCACCACAGGATCCTCACATACTGCCACAAGCTTGAGGCAGGAGGGCATCATTCTGGGAGGAGGACAACACATAAAGTGCTCCAATCCGGCATATGGTGGCCTACCCTCTTCAAGGATTCTGATGAATTTGTGAAGAGGTGTACTGACTGTCAAAGGATGGGCACCTGTGGATAGCGTGATATGATGCCGATGCAACCTATTCACTTATGTGAGGTTTTTGACGCATGGGGCATCGATTTCATGGGTCCATTCCCTAAAAGTCAGGGATTCGAGTACATTCTACTTGTTGTGGATTATGTGAGTCGTTGGGTTGAGGTCATCCCCTCCCGAACTGCAGATGCTAAGACTGTTTGCAGATTTTTGAGGAAAAATATCATTTCACGGTTCAAGGTTCCAAGAGTGTTGAAATCAGACGGGGGGGGGGGGGGGGGGGCTCACTTTATCAACGACAAGGTAAAGGCCCTTGCTAACGAGTTCAACATAGACCATCGAGTTGCCACTCCATATCACCCTCAGACCAATGGTCTTGCTGAAGTATCAAACAAGGATATCATGACTATTTTGTAGAAGATCATCCGCCTAGACTGAAAGAATTGGTCATAGCTTTTGGAGTCGGTCTTGTGGGCCTATCGGACTTCCTTCAAGACACCTTTGGGTACATATCCTTTTCGTCTCGTTTATGGCAAGCCATGCCATTTTCCTGTAGAAATCAAGCATAAGTCACTATGGGCAGTCACTAAGTTATTATTAGATCCCAAGAGCATAGGAGATCAGAGGAAAGCAGAGTTGTCAGCCCTGGAGGAGATTAAAGAAACAACCTTTTCGAGTAGCCTATAATATAAGGAGAGAGTTAGATATGGCATGATTCTCATATCAGCCATAAGCAGTTTGAGCCGAACCAGAGAGTATGGCTATTTTATGCTAGGTTGAGATTATTTCCAGGGAAGTTGCAGAGCAAATGGAAGGGACCATACTTGGTCCGAAAGGTGCATGACAACAGAAGCTTCGACATATCTAAGTTATCATCTGAATCCACCTTTCGAATTAACAGTCAGTGCCTGAAGCCATATATTGATCATGATCCGCTGATCGTTGATGTCATCCCTCTTCATTTTGCATGAGATGTGGTCTTTGACTCACATCATTTGCATCTTATTTCTGATTATCACCGATCTCTCGCAGTTATATAGATCCTGTTGTCCATATCGCACATTCTTTGGTCTAACACCCCATCCTCATCTTATGATTATGCTATACTTAGGGTGTACTTTACCCTAATTATTGGGGGGTGTCAGACTTGTGATTATCTGTTTGATTCTTTTTACCTCTGTTTTGCTGCCTATACTTAGGGATATTTCACCCTAAGTATAGGGGAGGTAGACCTTGTACATTCTAACCTTCGGTTTTCCCCTTGTGTACAGACTTCTATACTTAGGATTACTTGATCTTAAGTATGGGGGGATCACCGACTTTTATTCATTGCATTCTTTTATTTGTCATTGTAGTATAACATTTTTTTTCACTTCCCAATACTCAGCACGAGTTATGTCTTCCTTTCATCGCTCTTTGATCACTCTGAGGACATCGCTTGAGATAAGTATAGGAGGTGTCACATATATTGTATATATACTTTAGCCATAATTCGTAGTAAGAGTGTGTTAATAAAATAAAATGGCTAAAAATCATAAATTAAAAATCACAAAAAAATTTAAAATTTTCTTGCATATAAAATTCTTTCTTGTACATATATATTTGTAAATAGTTTTTTGTATAACTATTTTTGTATAAATGTTTGTAAAAATGTTTTGTGTGTAAAACTTTTGTAAATATTTTTTTTATAAAAATTATGTATATAGTATAAAATTTTTGAAAAATGTTTAAAAAAGAAAACTTTGCAAAAATCTGTATGTAAATGTTTGTAAATATTTTGCAAAAACTTGCCTTTCTTCCTTGCATTCAAACATTTTTCAAAAAATTTTGTATATTTTGAAAAATTGCACAAAAAGAGTTTTGTAATATTTGTTTGTATATTCTTCTGAATCATATTTGACATTTAAACTAGTATGGAATAAAATTGGAAAATGGAGCTTGGTAAGACCTTAATCCACCAAACTTCAGAGGAACCTTATAAGATTTGGGGTTAAGACTTTTCAGGTCCATTAGTGACTTAATTCTTTGAGTCCACTAGGCTATGTTCGCATGCCATCTTGATGAGCCTAAGTAAAACACTTAACAACGTACACATGACTCTCAGAGACAATGGCTTTACTTAGACCAACACCTTACACATAGCTTCACACAGATGAGGTGACGAGGAGGCAGAATTCTTTGGCTTGGGGTAGCATACGAGGGTAGTACTTCTAGGAAGAACCTCTCATCTTCCTTTAGGGAGGGATGTGCATCTCAACCTGGTCTAGTAGCATTAGGTCTAAAGACAGGAGTTGTGGGTTGCAATAATGCTTCAAAAAAGGGATAGTCTACTGGCTTGAGAAGAAAAACTCCTTATGTATATGCTGCACCATATAGATACGTTATACATATGCACATCAAAGAAAATGTGCAAAAGCAAGAAAAACTCAAAAAAGTGGGCATGCCTGATTGAAAATAAAATGTCTACCATAGTGTATACAGACAATAAAGCAAAGCTTATGTATCACACCTTCTCATCTCATGAAGCTTGCAGTGGGAGCCTTAGCTACACTGGTTAGGCTCCCAGGGATACGTGGCTACACTAGTCACGATCCATTCTCTTCTTTCCCCTCTTCTTGAGCATGTTGAAGTTAAATTTAGAAGGGAATACCCTGCTCCTCGAGGAAAGAGCTGTTGGACTAGGGAATTAGAGTTACCTTGTTGAGGGAGGTTGTTTCTTTGTCATTTCTGAGGTGGGGAGACACATATCACTTATACCGTACAAGGAAAGATGCATAGTCATTAGAGTTTGCGTACGTAGACTTGTTCTGACATGGTTTATAAAGGAGTCTTGACCATAGAATGGTGGAACTTAGAGGATGTTGAGTCTTAAACCTATTTCCCAAAAAGGTTCCAACAAACTAATAATCCAAAGGTCTGACTGAGCTCCATACTTCAATTTAATGAAGATAAGTTTAATAATCAACCTTGATTCTTTTTCCTTTCTTGATCTTTTTCACTTCTTTTTCAAATAAGTGTTTGCTAAGGGACTAGCAAAGGTAAAGTATAGGTGGTGATGAATCCATGATTCTCACTCTTTATTCTTTTATTATAGTTCTTTTTCTTGGAAAATCCTCATGTAAATACTTGTAAATACAATAACTTGGCAAATTGCATGCTTGTGTTAATACTTCATAATTAGCATGTTTTTGTGCAAAAATAAAAGAATAAAGGAAAAGAAAAAGAAATGTTGTATTTAGAATAAATGCGGAGTGACCTGAACCTTAAGAGAAGGTCAAGCCTTGACCTGATCGCAAAATAAAATAAGTAGAGAGAGATATGGCTCACTATGCAGTGTATATATTACATATGCTTATACATATTATTTATATATTTATTTTTGACAAAATAAAATTGAAATGTTATTCTTGTTACTTTTTATATATTCCTAGAATAATATAAAAATTAAAATAAAAAAATCAGAAAAATTAAATAAAAATAAGAATAAAATCATACATGCATTGTATAAAATACACTTATATATATATATCACATTACCTATTTACTATATATATATAAATAATTTATAAAAATAAAATAAAAATTAATTTATACTTATAAAATCATGCTATAAATAAATAAAATACAAAATAAGGGTATTATGTAAAAATAATAAAATAAAAATCCATGTACATAATACATAGGTATATTATACCTGTATATAATACTATATATTGTATAAACATTAATTTATTTTTCACAAAAATAATAAAAAATTACGTAAAAATACTTTGAAAAATAATAAACATTTTTTATTTTATGGACTTTTTAATTTAAATTCATTTGTTATTTTTAATTTAATTATCTTTATTTTTCTTCCTATTTTGTCCTCTAGCCTATTTTGTCCGCATTCTCGCCCGCTTCTGATTGGTCCACGCCAGCATTGTTGACCTTGGTCAACTGGTCCCCCATTCCTTTCTTCCTCGCCTGATTGATTTTGCTTCGCTTCGACGAATTTTCCTGACTCGATCCGTTGAGTTTGCCTTCAATTAAGAGCTCCAATTATCGGGTGTGGATCCCTAATACACGCCCGACCTTCATCCGTCTAATCCGCTCCTCGGTTCACGGGTTTTCTTTCTTCTCTTTTCGGACCTGGCACACATATAAGACCACCCTACACCCTCTCCTTTTACGGCACCTTCGGCTGCTCCACCACCTCTGTTGCACCAGCTTTCTCTTTTCAAAGTGACAACAGAGAGAGGGAGTGGTTGTAGGGATCTTTTGGAGCATTGCACCCCCAGGTCCGGCAACACGTCATCTAAGCTCCGCCATAAAGAGCTTAAGTCTTTGTTCGCACCGCCTATCGAGGCTATCATCGTCGTGGACTCCGTCCACCAACCCATACGTCCTCCTCTACTCCTAGGTATTCCATTTAGCTTTACTTCCAGTTCATTTTGTCCATCAGCTCGCATTCACCTCATTCCGACGATCACATCACATCCCTTTCACTGCCTCGCTCCGACACTCGCACACATCCAGAAGACACTCTTCCATTTCTGCGTTATGCCCCGCAACCTTCCTTCGATTCCAACCATCTGGTTGGAGTCGAGCACCAGGTCGAATCCTTCCCCCATCGGAGACCTGACCCATCCACCGCTCCCTATTTTCGATGAAATCTGTGCCCTAACCCTTCGTCGGAGCTCCATCTTCGAGAAAGCACGTTCTCCTGTAGGTTACAGTGCCATAGGACCTCACTTGGAGGTCGAATGGTCAAGGCACATCAGCTCCCGGATGCCACGCCTCTCCAGGACCTTCTCCTTTGTCCTAGACCCTTCTGAGCATCTCAGCAGCCGCAGACGGACTTCAGCAATGTTTATCCCTTCAGAGCAGCTTCTAAGGTCATCTACGTCGCAGGTATTTGCTGACCGAAACTTGCCAGAGGTAAGTTCTTCGTCGATTCATCCAGGCAACCTTCCGACCATTTGATCAGGACTCCTTCTAGATCCAATCTTCATCGTTCGCTAGAAAAGGAGCCCAGACCGTTAGATCCATCTGAGGATCTTGCTAGAGCCGTCCATCATCGAAAGGGTACCCATCGATCCTTACCGTCCATCTTAAGTGGAATCCCATCGACCGTTGGATATCGTATTAATAAGGGTTAATTTCACTTAGGTCCCTCTCTGTTTTGTGTTTGTTATTCAGTCCTATAAATATTTATCGTAGTTTAAATTACTTTGGATAATTTGCAGTTAGTCCCTTGCATGTTTCTATATTTTCCTTTTAGTCCAGCTGAGTTAGAGTCATGTGCGACCACACGTGCTTTTGGATTATTTGCACTGTATGCCCGACACCTTTTTAGATGTTATAAAATAATTGGCATGTTTTTGATATTTACACTTATACCCTTGTGAGACTGGTTCCCGTTTTGCGTGCGTGATTGTTCGGACTTTTACAAATTCGACCATGTACTTTTCACATGTGTTATTGTTAGGTCCAGAACTTTATTTTAATTACATATAGATCCCTGCAAACTGCTTGTCTTTTATTTAAATTAGCAAATTAATCCTAAAAAGTATTTAAAAATTAGCCCCAACTCATGTTGACGTGCAATATTTAGTGTAATTTTTGTGGGTTAATTTGTTTGTGTTTATTATTTTTTTAAAATTCAAAAACTCATAAAAAGTGTCATGTCTATCTTTAAAAAATCCATGAAAAATCGAAAATTGTCTCGAAAATTCCAAAAAAATCTTGTTAGTTTGTTTTTATGTGTTTTATTTGCTGTGGCAATTTTGTTTGAAAATTCCTTATAAAAATCCTAAAAAGAGCAAAACACCTAAAATCTTATAAAAATTCTATAAAATTTAAGAAAAATCCAAAAATTCTCATTCTAGTTCCTCTTTGTAGATTTTTCTTCATATTTTCTCATAAATTTGCTATCTAGATTTTAGTTAAGCATTTTTAACTTGAATTTAATCCTGGTTGTGCACTATTTAAATTTTTAGTTGCTATTTGGATTTTTATAAATTCATAAAAACATTTGTAAAACCCCAGAAAATTAACAAAAACACTTTAAAACCTTAAAAACCCAAAAGTATTTTTAGCTTGATTTTCTGAGCATTTTTAACCTTAAAGAAAAATCCAAAAATACGTGTGTGTTGCCTTGTTTTCCTTATTTGTTGATTTAGTTCTTTATTAAAAATTAAAAATTTGCAAAAATTAAAAATCACTAAAAATATGTTGTTTATTTCTGAGATTTGATTACTTCGTAGGTTTTCTCGTGCTCCTTGTGTTCAATCCTGGTTGCTATACCAGGTAAAATAAATAGCGAACCAATTACATTTTGTGCTTGATTGTTTTTGATCTATTTTGAGTGGTTATTTCTTCTTGTTGACCGACGCTTGGTGATTTGGGTCGCAACGACCCTTTATATTACTTAACCCGAGTCGCCTGGCTAGTCAATAGGGGGACACATTTTATCAACAACAAGGTAAGGTCCCTTGCTAATGAGTTCAACATAAACCATAGAGTTGCCACTCCATTCCATCCACAAACGAATGGTCTTGCTGAGATTTCGAACTAGGAGATCAAGACGATATTGCAGAAGGTTGTCCGCCCAGAATGAAAGGGTTGGTCACATCTTTTGGACTCAATCTTATGGGCCTATATGACATCCTTCAAGACTCCTTTGGGTACATATCCATTTTGACTCGTTTATGGCAAGCCATGCCACTTACCTGTGGAGATAAATCACAAGTCACTATAGGCAGTCACGAAGATATTATTAGATCCACGGAGTGTAGGAGAGCAGAGTTGGCAACCGTGGAGGAGCTTAGAGATACAACCTTTTCGAGTAGCCTATAGTATAAGGATAGAGTGAAGATATGGCATGATTCACACATCAGCCATAAGCAGTTTGAGCTGATCAGAGAGTGTCTATTTGATGCACGATTGAGATTATTTTCAGGGAAATTATAGAGCAAGTGGAAGGGACCTTATTTAGTCATAAAGGTGCATGCTAACGATAGTATTGACATATCCGAGTTGTCTTATAATTCCATCTTTCGGGTCAATGGTCAGCGCCTGAAACCTTCTCTTGATCATGACTCGTTGACCATTGATGTTGCCCTGATCCATTTTGTATGAGATGAGTTCTTTGATTCTCATCTTGTGCATCTCATAACCTGGATACTCTTCTGTCCACCTCTTTGTATATCCATGTTTTCTATTTTATTCTTTCATTCTTCTATTTTTTTAACCCCCAAGTCTCACTTAGATTCTTGATATACTTAGAATGCACTTTATCCTAAGTATAGGGAGGTGTTGAACCTGTGTTGTTCATATTTCTTTTTGTTTTATTACTTTGTTTTGCTGCCTATACTCAGGGACGTCTGACCCTAAGTATAGGAGAGGTAATATCTGTTTTTCTTTTCCTTGATTGTTCTCTCACTTGTCCCTCAACCGTTGTTCTTTTCTATACTTAGGGATCTTTTACCCTAAGTATAGGGGGGAACAAGTCGAGTCGTTGATTTCGTGTACATTCTCATCCTCGATTTTCCCCTTTTATACAGTCTTCTATACTTAGGATTACTTGATCCTAAGTATAGGGAGGATCATCGACTTTTATTCATTTTATTATTTCATTCTTTGAGTCACTGTAGTATAGGATTATTTTCACTTTTCTATACTTGGCACGAGTTATGTCTTCCTTCGTCACTCTTTGATCATTATGAGGACATAGTTCGAGCTAAGTACAGGGGGTGTCGTATATACTCTATATATACTTTAGCCATAACTCATACTTTGGGGTTAATAATATGGCTATAAAATTGGAATTAACTTATTTTGAAAAATGTTTGAAAAAATGTGTGTAAATTTTTTGTAAAAAGTTTTGCAAAACTTTTTGTAAAAATCTTTGCAAAATTATTTTTTTATTTTTTGTAAAATTGTTTGTAAAAATGTTTGGTTTGTAAAATGTTTGTAAATTATTTTTGTATCAAAATTATGTATAGAGTACAAATGTTTTTAAAATGACTGAAAATAAAATGTTTGCAAAAACCTTTTTGTAACACTTGTTTGCAAAATGATTTGTATTTTTTGTAAAACTAATTTTGAAAAAGGTTTTGAAAATGTTTTGAAAAATTTTCGTGAAATGATTTGATTTTTTTTGTAAAATATGTCGTCACATGGGTTATAAATTATGGGTATATAAATTATTTGTACAAGTGTTATAAAATCTTTGTAAACAAAACCTATACTTATTTGTAAACTTTGTATATAAAATTCTTGTAGATAAAATCCACTTGTAAAAATTGTACATAAAACTTGTAAATAAAACCCTTGTAAATATGTACATATTTTTGTAAATGTTTGTAAATACTTTCCTTCTTTTCTTTATTATTACAAATGCTATAAAATTGAAAAAGATAAAATCCACAAAATCTGCAAAAATTCTTTGAAAAACTTTTCAAAAAGATTTTTGTCTTTTATTTTCTTTTCTTTTTAAAAGCTTTTGTAAATACCATTTGCATGTGGGTATGCATTTTTCATAATAATATTAACATTTAAACTAATCTATAATAAAATTGAAGAATGGAGCTTGGTTATTATATTAATCCACTTAATTTCAGAGGAACTTTATAGGAAATGGAGTTGAGACTTTTCAGGTCCTAGTGACATAATTCTTTGAGTCCACAAGACTATGTTCACATGTCATCTTAATTGGTCTAAGTAGAACACTTAACAACGCATGCATGATTCTTCTACACAATGGATTAACTTGGACAAGCACTCTTCACGTAGCTCTTCATGGATGAGTTAGTAAGGGGGCAGAATCCTTTGGCTTGAGCTAGCACACGGGTATGTAACAACTAGTGGAAACATCCGTCCTCCTCTAGGGAGGGTAGTGTATCTCAACCTGGTTTAGTAGCATTGAGGTGTAATGATAGGATGTTGTGGGTTGCAATAATGCTACAAAAGAGGGATAGTCTACTGGCTCAAGAAAGAAAAACTCCTTATGTACTTGTTGCACATGTTGTATGTATGCCAAAAAATGCAAAAACTCCAGAAAATGGGACATGCCTGATTGAAAATAAAATGCATGTCGGAGTGTATGTAGTTGAATAAGCAATGTTTATGTGATTCATTGTCTCATCTCATGTCCCAGTGTTTCCACAGTCCATTCTCTTATTTCCCCCCTCTTCTTGAGTTGGTTGCACTTGAACTTAGAAGGGAATACCCTACTCCTCGAGGAAAGAGTTGCTAGATCGGAGGACTAGAGTTACCATGTTGAGGGAGGATATTTCTTCTTCTGAGGTGGGGAGCTATATATCACTTACACAGTACAAGTAAAGATTCATAGTCATAAGACTTTGCATATGTAGACTTGTTCTGACCTGACTGTTGAGGCACATGAATAGGAGTCTTGTGGGAGTTAGAGTCTGTTAGATCTTAAATCCGTTTCCCAATAAGGTTCCGCCAAACTAATAACCCAAAGGTCTGACCAAGCTCCATACTATAATTTTATGAAGATAAGTTTAATAATCAATACTTTTCTAAGTTCTTTGCTTTTTCTTTTCTTTATTTCTTTTTCACCTCTTTTTCAAATAAGTGTTTGCTAAGGGACTAGCAAAGGTAAAGTATACGTAAATGATGAATCTATGATTCACATCCTTTATTCTTTTATTTTAGCCAAATTCCCTATGTAAAATACCTATATATATCAATTGTAATAAATGAGCATTGCGCATGTTTTTGTTAATACTGTATATTTAACATTCTTTTTAACCAAAGTAAAATAATAAAGAAGAAAATAAAATGAAAAGAAATTAAAGAAGGCTGTAATTATGTAATAAGTGCAGACTGACCCAAACCTTGAGAGAAGGTCAAATATTTGTCTGATCGAGAAGGAATAAAGTAGGGAGAGATAGGGTCCTTATTTATTCAATCACAAAAATTTCAAAAAAATCTAATGTATTTATCATCCCCTATTTATTTTATATATTTTCAATAAAATGATCTCAAAATAATTTAGCCTCCCTAATAACACTTGTACATAAAAAGTGATGTAAATAATAAAAATAATTGCAAAATTAAATGGTGTGCAATGTATAATATCTATACCTATATTTATTTATTTATCTATTTTGTGAATAAATTGTATATATTATATTTTTAAAAATTTATAAATATTCCTAATAACTAAACAAAATTAAAATAAATTTTGTAAATTACAAAAAAATAAAAATAAAATCGATGCTTCATTGTACAATAGCATCAAGTGTATATGTTGTATATAATACTAATTTATTAACACCTTTAATTAATTTGCAAAAATCCAATAAAAATGTTTTATACACTTCAAATTATTTTGTAAACAAATAAAATATAAAATATAATGTATTTTTTGTAAAAATAATAAAATAAAAATACATGTATATAATGTAGAGGTATATTGTACCTATACATACTAACATACATTGTATATAAATTACTAAAAATATTAAAAATCAAATTGTAAAATAACGAACATTTTTCATTATATTCATTTTTTATTTTAAGCTCATTTACTATTTCTTATTGATTATTCTTTTATTTTCAATAATGAAATTTTCTGATTGGTCAACCCGGGTCTGTTGACCCAAGTCAACCTTCCCTCCTCCCAAGTCCGACCCGGGCCCTCCTCGCCGGACCTGATTTCTTACAATTTTTCAGCTTGGGTCCGTCACCTCTTTCCTCGGATTAGGAACCCATATCTTCCTTACAGATCTGTAATCCTCGCAGATTTTAGGAGGGTCCAAATCCCCCTCTGGTTGTGCGTCTTCGCTCGAATCTTCTAGACCCCCGGGAATCCTATATATTGTCTTCTTCTGCCTCCATTATTCCTAGCTCGCTCCTCGCTGCTTCTTGATCCACCAAAAACCCTTAGGGTAGTGACAAGGTCCCGAGGATCCCTTTGGTGGTCGATTTGGTAGTGATTTGAGCCGAAGCTCACTTTGTGGCCAGAACTCTCTGTTGCGATCAACCTCTTCCACCTTCCACAGTGGATTCAAGGTCGCTACATTGTCGACCACCTCGTCGTACTATGCCTTCCATTCCAGTGGCTTCAGGTACCCTTTATTTATTTCCATTTCCTTGTTTCCTTCAATTTCGTCCATCAACCGACGTTCATCATCTTTGCTCCGACCATCTGGTCTGAAGCTCCACCTAGCCATATGTCTGCATCGATCCGATCCCCACATCACTGACCTCCGTCTCACGCAACCTGATCCCCTCAGACTCGCTCATTGGATCTCGATTAAGGCTATACCCCCTCCCTCCATGATCGCTAGAGGTCAAACACCATCCACTCCCGCTTCTCTTATTCCCTCTGCTGAATAACCCTCGCCAAACCTTCGACTTTGAGCATAGTATCCCTTTGCAGGTCCTGGCATCCTTGGGAGGCTCGGACAAGGCCTTAATGTCAGAGGCGGAGTAGCTCTAGGTGGCACCACCTCCAAACCTTCATCGAACCATTCGACACCCCATTTGAGACCTCCACCCGACATGGTTCCTCTCCAACAACGTGATCGATTCTTTGGTCGATTAATCGAGGCACTCCAACTCTAGACATTTGCGATTGAACCAACCTCGACAAGTGCTTCTTTGTGTTATTCCAACATGTATCCTAGCTGTCGGATGGAGGAGCCGGCTTCCAGATTTGATCGTAGCCATACGTTCACACCCTTTTTAGAGACGCCAGATCTTCTCTTAGGCACATCTGACACGCGCGTCCCGCCCCTTTTTAGCGCTGTCAGATTCAGATAATGGCTCATCAAAGCCGTACACAGACGTCACGTGCTACCATGTGACTGTAGGGTATATTGCACTTTACTCCTGTTAGTTTTGTGATTTTCTTTTTAGTTCAATAAATGTAATATTTAGTTCAAAACTATTTGCAGTTAGGACCTTGCAGTTTCAATATTTGCATTTTTGTCAAGTTGAGTCAAAGTCACGTGCCTGTACACATGCTCTGTTTGGCTTATTTGCATCTTTTTCCCTATGTTTTCACGTATTATCTGAATCAAAAATATTTTTGGGTATTTGCAAATCTACCCCTTAGGAATCATGTGTGCCGTACATTTTCTCTGGACTTTTTGCATTTTGGTCTCTGAGCTTTTAATGCATGTTATGATTCGTCCCTAGAAGTTAAAATAATTGTATTTTGGTCCTTCTACAACCAACATTTTTATTTTGTGTCTTTTTTATTACAATAAATATTAAACCAGCTCAAAAAATTCCACAAAAATTCCCTGTAGCTCATGCTATTATGTTTTTCATGTGGTAATTTTTGTGTGTTGATTTTATTTTATTTGATATTATTAGAAGTTTAAAAACAACCTAAAAAGTCCATGTTTGCCTTATAAAATTCATAAAATTCGAAAATTACTTTAAAAATTCCAAAAAAAAATAGAGTAGCTTCATTTTCACTTATTTGATTTTCTTTCCAATTTTCATCATGTTTGATTTTCTACAACCCTAAAAATTTGGAAAACCCTAAAAACACCCTGTAAAATCTTTGGAAAATTCAAATTTGTGATTTCAGTCTCTATTTGTAGATATTTTCTTATAGGTTTTACTAACAATTATTTTCAAGAGTTTTGAGCATATTTGGTGTTTCTAATTTTAAAATATCTTCGGTTGTTCATAGTTTGCTTATTTTCCTATTTTTATTAATTTTGAAAACTCTAAAAAATTCTAAAAATTTCTAAAAATTATAAAAATAGTAAAAAGTTGTTAAAACCACAAAAACATTTTTAATTGAATTTTCCGTATATTTTTACTGCATTTGAAAAATACAAAAAGAAAGTTGTGTGTTCTGTATTTCATTATTTTTATTTTTAGTTATTTTGAAAAATATTAAAAATTTGCAAAATAAAAAACCATAAAAATCTATAAAAAAATTAAAAAGATAAAAATTCGAAAAGCCAAGAGTAGTGTGCCTTGATTGCTTCTTTCTTATCTTTAATTTTGCATTGACTTTATTAACTCTCGTATAAACAGTTGCCTCCTTGTGTTTGACCATAGTTGTTATACCAGGTTAATAAAAGTATCTTAGACAACTTGTTTTACTTGTTTGATTTGTTTCGTGGTTGAATACGATTTTCTCGATTTTCACCTAGTTGCCTTAGGTCACAACGACACATTAATTAGCTATTTTACCCGAGCTAGATTTCGTGAAATCAAAACATTTCAAAAGTGTACCTTTAAAGTCATTGAAAAAATATGGAAAAAAATATCTAGATTCTTCAATCATCTAGACCAACTATGTGGCTCCATTACCCAAGAACACTATCTTGTCAGTCGACCTAATTAGGGTTATGTACCACGGCCATCTTAATGATCATACAACTGTTGATTTAGTTATTGAATCATAGAGGCGGGTGCTTGGATGAATATCTAAAGAGTTAGATTGAGGACTCATCAAGCACCGTCAAATGATTGTTGAGAGATGATCTCCAGTCTGAGTAGGAGATGGCAATCCTTTCTCATTTAGTCTGATATCTGACTGACCTCTTGATGCATGTCCTATGCATAGGAATAGAGATTCGGAGGTGTCTGATTAGTTAGGTCAAAGAGTTGACTTAACGAGATCGAGATAACCAAAGTCCGATGTCGTATGCTGTCATTATATAGGCAAACATCCTCTGACCGGAGACATATGTGTTACTATATGTCTGAGTATGTACATTTGACAGACCAATAGGTTGATGACCTAATCAAGGTCTATACACCGGCGCGCTGGTGTGCATATAAGGGCATATGAGTAATACGATCTCTCAAAGGGATCATACAGGTTCATTACTGAACCAGAAGACATGATCTCACTCATGAGATATTGGGAAGAATCAAATTCTGTGCACGGACGTCTGGCTTTGGAAGCTTGACTGAATTTGTAGGTTTGATATATACTTTTGAAAAGTATATGATCAAGACCTAGGTATGATATATGCTTTGAGAAAGCATATGATCGATACCGATTCCCAATAACCAATATTGAGAAACTTGGTGATCAAACCTTGAAGATGATAATGTAAAATTGATCTATATCTTCAGATTGATCATAGGTCTTCCAGTATGCAGGATGTACAGGTGTTAGGAATACCTGATGGTGATTTGATCATAAACGATTGTATAACCATGATGCTTCCATTCCGAGGGAGTGATGAAACAGCTTTTTATTTTAGTGACTCCTCTCAGTAGAGAAGTGACCTGATGGTCTGAATGACATTCAGATGCAATGAGAAGATTAGGTCTACGGCTTGGATTTAATCAAGCATCTGTGGGAGGTCCATGAGATCTGGATTTGAGATGTGATCTCAATATCCAAGTCACTATATGTAGAACAATACAATCACCTATCCTTATCTCCAAGTATCTGCGGAGAAAGCGCATTATTCTTGAAAGTGTTCAAGAATAATTCCATAGTTGAATTATATCTAAGCATTGAGAAATTGATAATTAAATGTATATTAATTATCTTGATGTATGTGGAAATTATCCAATATAATTAAATGTGATTTAATTATTGTGGATAAGAATAATGTGGATAGCAATATCTAATTATTCATAATATATTATAAATGTGATTTATAATGTATTAGAGAGAGCTAATTATAATTTATATTTGTTAATTAATTATTGATATGTATTGGATACACATTGTGTAATTAATTGAAAATGTAAATTATATTTTGTTTTGGGTTGTGAATGTAATTCACAAATTTCCAATGGTAAGATTGCAATATTCTCAAAATTAATTTTGAATTATTTTTGAAGAATAAATCACAACAAAAGTTGTTGGAAATTATGGGAGAATCTCATGGAGATATGCAATCTCATTAAATTGCATGTGATTGCCTCCACCATGAGGACATGGTGGACGGCCACCAATTCCCACAAGGAAATTGGTAGCCGTCCTACCTATTCCTTATGGGGAGCAATCTCCATGCCAATCTCTCCATAATTGTATGATTTAATTTAGGATTGAATTATATTTTATTTATCAAATATATTTGATCTAAATTAAGTTATTAGTTGTTGGCTTTTACCAACAACAATCTTGACCATTGGATTAAACATAAATCAATCTCATCCATTGATTTTATGTGTCCCATGGATTGAGATCCATGGATCCCAAAACCCTATAAATAGAGAGGCATACCATGCTCTCAAGGGTTACGCAATAGAAACACATCTCTCTCTTCCCTTTCCACACGTCAAGCCTCTTCTCCTCTTCTATCCTTGGTGGCCGTCCACCATGTTGGAAATGCGAGCGCACGACGAGTCATTATGCAATAAATGTTGTTGCAATTCACTCCTTAATCTGAAATGAAGAATACATAATTTGCATAATAGGTCCCTTAGTGCAATTAGGGTTATGTACCATGGCCATCTTAATAATCATACAGCTGTTGATTAAATTATTGAATCATAGAGGCTGGTGCTTAGATGAATATCTAATGAGTTAGATTGAGGACTCATCAAGCACCATCAAATGATTATTAAGAGATGATCTCCAGCCTGAGTAGGAGATGGCAATCCTATCTCATTTAGGTTGATATCTGACCGACCTCTTGATGCAGGTCCTCTGCATAGGAATAGAGATTCGGAGGTGTCGGATGAGTTAGGTCAAAGAGTTGACTTAACGGGATCGAGATAACAAAAGTCCTATATCATATGCTGTCATGATATAGGCACACATCCTCTGACCGGAGACAGATGTGTTACTATATGTCTGAGTATGTACATTTGGCAGACCAATAGGGTGATGGCCTAATCAAGGTCTATACACCGGCGCGCTGGTGTGCATATAAGGGCATATGAGTAATACGATCTCTCAAAGGGATCATACAGGTTCACTACTGAACCGGAAGACATGAGCTCACTCATGAGATATTGGGAAGAATCAAATTCCGTGCGCACGGTCGTCTCGCTTTGGAAGCTTGACTGAATTTGTTGGTTTGATATATACTTTTGGAAAGTATATGATCAAGACCTAGGTATGATATATGCTTTTGGAAAGTATATGATCAATACCGACTCCCAATGATCGAATGAGAAACTTACTGATAAAACCCTGAAGTAGACAGTATAAAGTTGATCTAATACTTCGGGTGTAATCTGAGTCTTCCAGTATGCAGGATGTACATGTATTAGGAATACATGAGGGTGATGTGATCATAAACGATTGTATAACCATGACGCTTCCATTCCTAGGGAGTGATGAAACGGGTCTGGATTTTAGTGACTCCTCTCAGTAGAGAAGGAATCTCATCTTAGTCCAAATGTTGGACATTGATCTGAATGTGATTCAGATTCAATGAGAAGATTAAATTTATGGTCTTGATTTAATCAAGCATCTATGGGAGGCCCGAGATCTGGTTTTGAGATATGATCTCAATATCCATGTCACTATACGTGGAACAATACAATCGCCCTGTCCTTATCTCCAAGTATTCGCGGAGAAAGCGCATTATCCTTGAAAGAGTTCATGGATAATTCTATTGTTGATATATGTATCCGAGCATTGAGAAAATGGATAATTAAATGTGATTTAATTATCATGAATAATATGAATTTGATTCATATTATAAGGAGAGTTATCTTAGATAATTAAATGTGATTTGATTATCAAAGATGTAAATAATATGAATGTGATTCATATTATTTGAGCACATGAGAATAAGTTATCCAATATAATTAAATGTGATTTAATTATTATGGATAAGAATAATGTGGATAGTAATATCCAATTATTCATAATATATTATAAATGTGATTTATAATGTATTGGAGAGAGTTAAATATAATTTATATTAGTAGATTAATTATTAATGTGTATTGGATACACATTGTCTAATTAATTGAAAATATAAATTACATTTTGTTTTGGGTTGTGAATGTGATTCACAAATTTCCAATGGCATGATTGCAATGTTCACAAAATAAATTGGATTTATTTTTGTGAAATAATATTCAACAAAGGTTGTTGAGAGATATTAGAGAGAATTATGAGATAATACAATCTCATATAGAAGGAGAGACATCCACCTTCCATATAGGAAGAGTGGACGACCACAATTCCCACAAGGAATGTGGTGGCCGTCCACCCCTCTTATGGAAGGAGGCTTGCCTCCTTTCCTATTTCTCTAATTGAGATTGATTTAATATAAATCAAATTATATTCTACATATATTTGATTTTTATTAAATTAATTGTTGTTGGTTTTTTACCAACATAAATCTTAGCCATTGAAAGAAACACAATCAATGAGAACCATTGGATTTGTGTTGTCCCATGGATTGAGATCCATGGATCCCAAAACCCTATAAATAGAGAGGCATACCCATGCTTTCTCTTTACACATAATACTTGAGAAGCATCTCTCTCTCCCTCTCTCTTTCTCTCTAGAGGTCAACCCTCTCTCTCTCTCATGGCCGTCCACCATGGATACCATGGAGAGGTTCTCCATCGCCGCGGCATCGTCGTTATGCTGCCCGTTCTTCTGCTCGTGGATCTCCGTCTTCTTCGGTGAGCCTCGCTCGTGAAGAAGACGTTGGATCTCGTGTGTCGAGATCAGGAGATCCGCCGCTTGGATCATCAACATGGATTGCGAGAAGCACGCAGTTCATCCCCGCGCTCGCAAGCGTCTCCTCCGTCGGATCGGACTTGAGACAGGAGGTCTCTTCGTTTAGAGACTTGATCGCAACCACGCTTCAAGAGGTAATCTTAATTACTTGTTTGTGGTTTAGACGAAACGATCCGAGAAGTGTTCTTGGATCATGTGGTTTCGTCGTATAAAATTTTTAAATTCCCCTGCATCGAGCAACTAGTGCGACTAGTCGCTCTTCGTCGTATTCGATACGACGCTCACGCTTCCGTGATGCACTTGAGGATCTAACCATATCCTTCAAAGTGGTATCAGAGCCTTAGATCGACGGTTTCGAATAGTGATTCGTTAACCAAGGACGACTTGGGTTCGCTAAGGTCGCGAAAGTTTTCATCGCATTTGATTTCGCAGATCTGTTTAGTAAATAAATTCGGCACTATTAAATTGTTTAAACACGAATTTTATACTTGGATTATGTTCCCCATTAAATAAGGAAACCATAGGATCTGAGTTTGCGTAAATCGGATTTCGTATGCTCGAGATATGGTCGTTTTAATGAACATGTATGCACTGTTGCGGGAACTGTGAATCTGAACGTGATTAAAATGTTAATTACTGTTTAGACTTGCCTCGAAATGCGTGAAACATCACACTTAGGTTCTGTCCTAAATCAAATTAGCAAACTTTAGAAATTGACTTTGCTTAATTTGGATTTAATATGATTGAGATATGCCAATTTTAGTAAGTAGGGGTCACTGCTGAAATTGCTTTCCTAATCAAGAACCATGTGATTGTCAATTAATGAAATTAATTGTTAATTTCGTGAAATAATCTTGAAAAATATTTGTGAAATATTGAAACATGATTATTTGCCTAATTGACTTGGCCCCAACCAATTACTTGATTAGATTTGATCTAAACCTTAATTCGAATTACAATCATCAAACTTCTTGCTTGAATAGGACTTGGGAATTTGCCTAGCAAATTTCCTTAAAATCAAAATTATTTTGATTACTATATGGTATAATTTCGGTTGAAGAACCGATGATCATCTCAAGTACAAAATAATCAATTTGGCAGTATCCTTTCCCGAGGCGGATATGGTGTCTAGTCGGGGATCGCTGGGTCAGCGGGTTGCAACGTATGTGGTCCGCCCCACTCCCGTCGGTACTGGCCATGACAGCGGGTAGGGCCGGGATAATGTCCGAGGGATTATGATGTATTTTTCTAAATTATTAAAATACGAATTAATACATACTTTGAGAATAATACCATATATATATTCAAGCATAAAATTAAGTTTGATTGATTAAATTGGATTGATAATTAATTTAATATGATTAAGTTAATTATATCCAATTAAAAATACTCTAATATGATTAGAGTTGATAATTCCCTTGGAATAATTAATTATATGAATGTGATTCATAGAAATTAATTTAATTTGAATAAGATATAGAAGATCACATAAGTGACATCCATGGTCTCCCGTCAAGGCGAAGAGTTTCGTCGCCAGATATTATATGTAGGAGACGCCTGTCCGAAGTGACAGCTCCTGCATATGATCCATTTAGATCGGGCTCATCGCTTCTCGAAAGAGTAAGGACGTATGCGTAGTGACCCCAATATCGGGTCCTCATATTATTGGGGCGATATTGGATTGCGCATAGCGAGTTGTATTCCTGTTGACGGTTGGTTCAATTAATGACGGGTCAACATCACTTTAGGGGTGGTGGGCCCGGGTATTAAAGACCGAATTGGGAGATGCAAGTTGGACTTGCAAGGCGGAATGTGTTCCCGCTTCTTTTTATCCGAGTTGTAGGTTCTCATATTATTGGGATGCAACAAAGATAAGGAAGGAGATCCCAGATCTTGCTTGAGATATGATGGTAAGTATATCTCTTACATTGAAAGTGATTAAGGGAATGAACTTTCATTGTTGACATGGCAAGACAATTTTGATATAAAATTCCTAATTCAAAGTAAAACATGTACATATATAAATATATACACTCATGCAAATTGACATGCAAATTTCAAATTTCTTATTTCAGATAATCCTTCATTAAGCCCACTCAATATTATACTCAATAATAACCAGTAAAATATTGTGGATTGGACCCTATAATCCAGATATTGTACTTGCAATTGGACACACAATGTATGTGGTTGCAATGTGCAAGTTTTCTCATAACAATGAGAAGTGATAATTAAATAGACAATAGGACTAAAACCCTAGGGTTTGTATGTCTCTATAAGTCTTGATCTTATCGAATGTACTTTTGAAGTGACATGTCGATGATGATCGTGATTATCAAATTAATCCTTATAAAATCAATAAAGATATTCTGGCATACATATGTGCTCTCGACATTTAATCATGAATGATGTGGTTCTCTACATCATGCAGAATGGTAGCTCTATAAGAGATGATGTATTCAAATTATTTGAATACCTACCTGAACCTATGTTTTAAGAGTTTAGATGGATGTAGATGATGAGTGTCATCATTCTACTATCTATACTCTAGTCATTCATGAAGCTTCATAATATTCATATTGTATGAATTGGGTGAAGCTTGTATAAATGTTGAAATACTCTTATATTGAAATTTTTGATTTTAACATAAGAGATCCTTATTCTTAAGCAATGGTTGTTTATAGATAAAGGGAGCGCAGTGGAAGCATGGGTTGGACTCAAGCAAGAAGTATAATCAAATAGTTGACTGTACTTCTGTGACTTCCATATGACATCCAAAGAGTTGGATGAATGCCAATGCTGCAATAAGTTGATGTGTTGATAGTATGACTATCAAGTCTGTCTAGAATCCTCAGAAAAGGACTCGGATAGAGCATCAGTATATCTACATATAATTATTGAAATTGACTTACTTATTTGATAAGGTAAAGTCTAATAATTGTATCTCAATCTTCTAATAACACTTGCAATTGGTTGCATATGTATTAGAATATTAGAAATTTGATCTTAAGGTTTATTGATCATCCATGTTGAAAGTGATGCAAGTGTTGCAGCAGATCAATAGACTTCATATTTTCAGTGGGAGCCCTTAGTCTTAGAGAATGTCTCTATGACCTAGATATTAGAATACACTCATTTTTTATTTCTAATTGTTGGATATAAACATGAATTCTGTAATAAATCTATCATAAAGAGTTATGATGGAAATATTTCAGATAGTAATCTAAAATCTAGTGGACTCTATTAAATTAGAAAATTATTGAATGGTTCATTGAGATTTCTAATACTGAAAATTAAACCTTTAAAAAGATCAATAGGAGGATAAAGATCATTTGACAATGATCTGGCATCAAATTTTGGACATGTGTCTGTTGATGAAATCAATGGACTGGTAAGACATGAAACTTTAGATTGTCTAAAGATTCAAATCTCACATACTTGTGAATATTGTATTCAAAGTAAAATGTCTAATACATCCTTCCTTGGGAAAGGTGTAAGATGCCTAGGTATTAAGGATCTCATACATTTTGATGTATGCAGATCATCTATATCATAGTAAACATTATGGATATGTGATATCTGTTAATGATTATGTATGATATGAGATCTCTTCTCTTCACCTAAGAAACCTTTGAAATGTTCAAAGATTTCGCAATTTTGGTTTAGAACCAAAGTTTGAAGGAAGATGAAATGAATTTGATCTAACCAAGGTAGCCCATACCTATTAGATGAATTCAAGAAATACCTTATGGAGATATGAATATCATTCCTATCTCAATCCTCCTAATGAACCTTAACTCAAAGGAGTTGTAGGGAGATACAATTGATCATGTGTGACATGATTTAATCAATGATTAATCCTAGCATAATTATCTCTTAAGTTTCCAAGATATATATGTAGTAGATACTGCATTATATACTTAATAAGGTTCCATGCAAGTAAGCTGGAATCTAGCACTAGAGAGTGCTACTTCATTAGGAAAATAAAGGATGGTATTGGATACCTACTTTATGATGTTGAGATTCTTAAAAATTCTCATCTTTGAGAATATGATTCTTATAGGATGAGTCTCTTGAGAATCAAGATGAAAATGAAGTAAATGAACTCATTTAATCTTGAAAAGATAATGAGGCTCCTGAAGTCGGAAACTAAAATAGATAATTAAAGATGAAACATTAATACCTCTTCAAATAAGTTTGAGGATGGATTCCATGTGTCAGTTAAATCTGACAATGATCAGATTTCATGTGATGAAGCTCCTGAGGATCATGACATGGAAAGATGGATGTTAGCAATAAAAGTCTAATGTAGACTTCATATACAAGTGTCGTATATGGACCCTCGAGGATCCACCTATATGGGTCAGACCCATTAAGATGTAAATGGATCTTCAAGAGAAAGAGGGAACCTGATGAGAAGGTAGAGACCTTCAAAGCACGGTTCGTAGCCATGAGCTACACACCGAAGAGAAGACATCGCTTGCGATGAGACTTGCTCTCCAGTGACCTTGCTTTAACCCATCAGAATATTGCTAACTATAGCTGCACAACTTGACTATGGCATCTTCATGATGTGAGTCAAGATTGCATTCCTCTATGAATACCTCTCTGAGGATATTCATATGAAGTAGCCTCAGGGCTTCATGGTTGAGGAAAGCAAGGTGTGCTAGCTGAAGAACTCCATATTTGGACTCCAATAAGTTTCTTGTAGATGGAACATAAGATTTGATGAAATTATAAATGTTGTGATTTCAGATAAAATCTTGATGAACCATGTGAAGCTTAGTGGGAGTGCCATTGTGTTCATCGTGCTTAATGTAGATATTATTCTAATCATTTAGAATGATATAAGAATAAATAATAAGTGTTTTATAATATGGTTATCCCATACCTCGAGATATGATCTCAAGGATACCTCTTAGATATTAGTTCTGAAGTTGTTCAGAAGCAAAGAGAAGAGAGTATTGGGACTGTCGCATTAGTAGTACACCTTGGACTTATTCCATTTTCTGGACAATTCCAAGAAAAGCTTCCTTCCCTTAAGATGTGGTAGTGACCTGTCTAGAGGGATAGCACCTCAAAGAGTTGAGGAAGTGAATGCTAGAACTGCTTGCACTTGTGCATCAGTTATGAGAAGCTGAATGTATTCTAGATGTGTGCAAGAACCAGATGTCTACCATGCAGTGGGAGTAGTAAACTGTTACTAATCCCGCTATGGAGATAAAACACTTGATTGCAGTAATAATAATAATATCTTCAAAGATGATAAAACTTGGAGATAGTGATCTCAAAGTCTTATCTTCAAAAGTTTAAGATCTTGTAGATAGTAATCTATAAGGGTCTTGACTGCAGTTACCTTAGGAGATAGAGATCTTCAGGAATGAAGTAATTCTAATAAGGATTATGGGAATACTGGTTATGATAATTAATAAGATGTAGTGTCAAGGACACTATAACCAACAAAATTGAGTATCGGTTGCATGAGATGCAACATTCGCATTGGATGCGAGCACTGTTACTAGGAGATATGCAATTGCCGTAAAAGGACTTGGCGTAGTCTCTTGGGAACGGAGTGACTGATCAGCTTACCTAGCTATTTTCTAAATAGCCTATGATTGTCACATGAGTGTGGGTTTAAATAATTAGCCCATTAATGGCTCTTTGGGCTAGTGGGAGATTGTTGTAAATGCGAGCCCACAGCGAGCCATTATGCAATAAATGTTGTTGCAATTCACTCCTTGATCTGAAATGAAGAATACATAATTTGCATAATAGGTCCCTTAGTGCAATTAGGGTTATGTACCATGGCCATCTTAATAATCATACAGCTGTTGATTAAATTATTGAATCATAGAGGCTGGTGCTTAGATGAATATCTAATGAGTTAGATTGAGGACTCATCAAGCACCGTCAAATGATTATTAAGAGATGATCTCCAGTCTGCGTAGGAGATGGCAATCCTATCTCATTTAGGTTGATATCTGTCCGACCTCTTGATGCAGGTCCTCTGCATAGGAATAGAGATTCGGAGTGTCGGAT
This sequence comes from Ottelia alismoides, assembly GCA_037367405.1. Classification (NCBI taxonomy): domain Eukaryota; kingdom Viridiplantae; phylum Streptophyta; class Magnoliopsida; order Alismatales; family Hydrocharitaceae; genus Ottelia; species Ottelia alismoides. The sequence continues at coordinate 426,548 of JAZKJV010001373.1, forward strand.
GAGTTAGGTCAAAGAGTTGACTTAACGAGATCGAGATAACCAAAGTCCTATATCATATGTTGTCATGATATAGGCACACATCCTCTGACCGGAGACAGATGTGTTACTATATGTCTGAGTATGTACATTTGGCAGACCAATAGGTTGATGGCCTAATCAAGGTCTATACACCGGTGCGCTGGTGTGCATATAAGGGCATATGAGTAATACGATCTCTCAAAGGGATCATACAGGTTCACCACTGAACCGGAAGACATGAGCTCACTCATGAGATATTGGGAAGAATCAAATTCCGTGCGCACGGTCGTCTCGCTTTGGAAGCTTGACTGAATTTGTTGGTTTGATATATACTTTTGGAAAGTATATGATCAAGACCTAGGTATGATATATGCTTTTGGAAAGTATATGATCAATACCGACTCCCAATGATCGAATGAGAAACTTACTGATAAAACTCTAAAGTAGACAGTATAAAGTTGATCTAATACTTCGGGTTTAATCTGAATCTTCCAGTATGCAGGATGTACAGGTATTAGGAATACCTGAGGGTGATGTGATCATAAACGATTGTATAACCATGACGCTTCCATTCCTAGGGAGTGATGAAACGGGTCTGGATTTTAGTGACTCCTCTCAGTAGAGAAGAAATCTCATCTTAGTCCAAATGTTGGACATTGATCTGAATGTGATTCAGATTCAATGAGAAGATTAGATTTATGGTCTTGATTTAATCAAGCATCTATGGGAGGCCCGAAATCTGGTTTTGGGATATGATCTCAATATCCATGTCACTATACGTGGAACAATACAATTGCCCTGTCCTTATCTCCAAGTATTCGCATAGAAAGCGCATTATCCTTGAAAGAGTTCATGGATAATTCTATTGTTGATATATGTATCCGAGCATTGAGAAAATGGATAATTAAATGTGATTTAATTATCATGAATAATATGAATTTGATTCATATTATAAGGAGAGTTATCTTAGATAATTAAATGTGATTTGATTATCAAAGATGTAAATAATATGAATGTGATTCATATTATTTGAGCACATGAGAATAAGTTATCCAATATAATTAAATGTGATTTAATTATTATGGATAAGAATAATGTGGATAGTAATATCCAATTATTCATAATATATTATAAATGTGATTTATAATGTATTGGAGAGAGTTAAATATAATTTATATTAGTAGATTAATTATTAATGTGTATTGGATACACATTGTCTAATTAATTGAAAATATAAATTACATTTTGTTTTGGGTTGTGAATGTGATTCACAAATTTCCAATGGCATGATTGCAATGTTCACAAAATAAATTGGATTTATTTTTGTGAAATAATATTCAACAAAGGTTGTTGAGAGATATTAGAGAGAATTATGAGATAATACAATCTCATATAGAAGGAGAGACATCCACCTTCCATATAGGAAGAGTGGACGGCCACAATTCCCACAAGGAATGTGGTGGCCGTCCACCCCTCTTATGGAAGGAGGCTTGCCTCCTTTCCTATTTCTCTAATTGAGATTGATTTAATATAAATCAAATTATATTCTACATATATTTGATTTTTATTAAATTAATTGTTGTTGGTTTTTTACCAACATAAATCTTAGCCATTGAAAGAAACACAATCAATGAGAACCATTGGATTTGTGTTGTCCAATGGATTGAGATCCATGGATCCCAAAACCCTATAAATAGAGAGGCATACCCATGCTTTCTCTTTACACATAATGCTTGAGAAGCATCTCTCTCTCCCTCTCTCTTTCTCTCTAGAGGTCAGCCCTCTCTCTCTCTCATGGCCGTCCACCATGGATACCATGGAGAGGTTCTCCATCGCTGCGGCATCGTCGTTATGCTGCCTGTTCTTCTGCTCGTGGATCTCCGTCTTCTTCGGTGCGCCTCACTCGTGAAGAAGACGTTGGATCTCGTGTGTCGATATCAGGAGATCCGTCGCTTGGATCATCAACATGGATTGCGAGAAGCACGCGGTTCATCCCCGCGCTCGCAAGCGTCTCCTCCGTCGGATCGGACTTGAGACAGGAGGTCTCTTCGTTTAGAGACTTGATCGCAACCACGCTTTAAGAGGTAATCTTAATTACTTGTTTGTGGTTTAGACGAAACGATCCGAGAAGTGTTCTTGGATCATGTGGTTTCGTCGTATAAAATTTTTAAATTCCGCTGCATCGAGCAACTAGTGCGACTAGTCGCTCTTCGTCGTATTCGATACGACGCTCACGCTTCCGTGGTGCGCTTGAGGATCTAACCATATCCTTCACACCAAACCCTAGAGGAGAGCTTTGTCGTCGCTTCGCCACCGCGCCGCCTCCTCGACGTTCTTCGGTTTTCCATCTTCTTTGGAGTGCTATGCTCGCGAAGAAGGTGTTCGATCTCGTACGACTAGATCAGGAGTTCACCGTGCTTGGATCAACTTGTCGGATTGCGAGGATTACAAGACTCATCCCCACGCTCGCAAGCGTCTTCTCCGACGATCGGACTTAAGACAGGAGGTCTCTTTTCGTAGAGACTCGATAAACCGCACTTCAAGAGGTATTCCTTTATACTTGATGTGATTCTAGATGAAACGATCCGAGAATCGTTCTTGGATCATGTGGTTTCATTGCATGAAAATTTTTAAAATTCCGCTGCATAGAACAACTAGTTCGACTAGTTGTTCTTCGTTGTATTCGATACGATGCTCACGCTTCCGTGATGCGCTTGAGGATTTTACCATATCCTTCAAGTGGTATCAGATACTTAGGTCGAAGGTTTTGGATACGATCCGCAAACCTAGGATGACTTGGGTTCGTTAAGGTCACGAAAGTTTTTGTCGCATTTGATTTTCGCACATCTATTTAGTGAATAAATTCGGCCCTATTTAAAATGTTTAAACATGAATTAATCACTTGGATTTTGTTCCCTGTTAAATAAGGAAACCATAAGATCTGAGTTTACGCAATTTGGATTCCGTTTTCTCGAGATATGATCGTTTCAATGAACATGTATTCATTGTTGCGGGAACTACGAATCTTAACATGATTAATAAGTTAATTACTATTTTGATCCGCTAGAAATGCATGAAATATCACTTAGATTCTGTCATAAATGAAATTAGCAATCCTTGAAAATTGAATTTTGTCTAATTTGGATTTAAATTGATTGAGATATGTTAATTTTAGTAAGTAGGGGTCACTGCTGAAATTACATTCCTAATCAAGAACTATGTGATTGTCAATTAGTGAAATTAATTGTTAATTTCATGAAATAATTATGGAAAATATTTGAAAAATATTTAATGATGATTATTTTCTTAATTGATTTGGCCTCACCAATGAATTGATTAGATTTGATCTAGATCATAATTGGAAACACGATCAATAAACAACTTGCTTGACTAGGATTGGGAATTTGTCTAAGCAAATTTTCTTATAATCAAAAATATTTTGATTATTACTATATGGTATAATTTTGGTTGAAGAACCGATGATCATCTCAAGTACACATTGATCTATTTGGCATTATCCTTTCCTGAGGTGGATATGGTGTCTAGTCGGGGAGCGTTGGGGTAGCGGGTCGCACCGGTTGCGGTCTGTCCCACACCTGTCGGTACTGGCCATGATAGAGGGTAGGGACTTGATAATGCCGGAGAAATCAAGGTGTATTTTTCTAATTATTAAAATTCGAATTAATACGCACTTTAAGATAATACCATATATAGATTCAAGTAAAACCAATCAAGTTTGTTGATTGAATTGGATTGATAATTGATTTAATGAGAATGAATTAACTATATCCAATTAAAACACTCTATTATGAATAGATGTGTATTTCCCTTGGAAGAATTAATTATATGAATATGATTCATGATAAATAATTAAAAGTTGAATACGAAGTGGAGGATCACATAAGTGACATCCATGGTCTCCCGTCAAGGCGAAGGGTTTCCGTCGCCGGCGATTGCATATAGGAGACACATGTGTGAAGTGACAGCTCCTGTATGCAAGCACATCTGGATCGGGCTCTTTGCTTCTCGAAAGAGTAAGGTCGTATGTGTAGTGACCCCAATATCGGATCCTCATATTATTGGGGCGATATTGGATTGCGCATAGCGAGTACTATTCTTGTTGACGGTTGGTTCAATTAATGACGGGTCAACATCATCTTAGGGGTGGTGGACCTGGTTATTAAAGACCAAATTGGGAAATGCAAGTTGGACTTGCAAGGCGGAATGCGTTCCCGCTTCTTTTTATCGGAGTTGCAGATTCTCATATTATTGGGATGTAACGAAGATAAGGAAAGAGATCTCATATCTTGTTGAGATATAATGATAAGTATATCTCTTACATTGAAAGTGATTAAGGGAATGAACTTTCAATGTTGAGAAGACAACTTTGATATAAAAATTCCTAAATCAAAGTAAAAAGTGTATATATATTTATATATATATTTATGTAAATTTCTCATTTCAGATAATTCTTCATTAAACCCACTCAAAAATATACTCAATAATAACCAGTAAAATATCATGGATTGGATCCATGATCAAGATATTGTACTTGCAGTTGAACACATAATGTATGTGGTTGCAATATGCAAGTTTCCTCATAATAATGAGGAATGACAATTATAAAAGACAATAGGACTTCAACCCTAGGGTTTGTATGTCTCTATAGTCCAAACCTCTCATCGAATGTACTTTGGAAGTGACATGTCGATGATGATCGTAATTGTCAAATAATCCTTACAAAAATCTAAGAATATGTTCTAGCATACATATATGCTCTCGACATTTAATCATGAATGGCATGGTTCTCTGCATCATGCAGAATGGTGGCTCTATAAGAGATGATGTATTCAAATTGTTTGCATACCTACATGAACCAATGTTTTAAGAGTTTAAGATATATGTAGATGTGATAAGTGTCATCATTCTACTATCTATACTCTAGTCATTCATGAAGCTTCATAATATTCATATTGTATGAATTGAATGAAGCATGTATAAATGTTGAAATGCTCTTATATTGAAATCTTTTGAATTCAACATAAGAGATCCTTCATCTCAAGCAATGGTTGTTTATAGATAAAGGGAGTGCAGTGGAAGCATGGGTTGGACCCAAGTAAGAAGGAAAGTCAAAGAGTTGACTGTACTTCTGTGACTTCCATATGACATCCAAAGAGTTGGATGAATGCCAATACTGCAATAAGTTGATGTGTTGATAGTATGACTATCAAATCTATCTAGAATCCTTAGAGAAGGAATTAGATAGTACATCAGAATAATCTACATATAATCATTGAAATTGACTTACTTATTTGATAAGATAAGGTCTAATAATTGTATCTCAATCTTCTAATGACACTTGCAATTGGTTGCATATGTATTATAATATTAGAAATTTGATCTTAAGGTTTAGATAGTAATCCATGTTGGAATTGATGCAATTGTTGCAACAATTTCCACCGGATCAATAGACTTCATATTATCAGTGGGAGCCCTTAGTCTTACAGAATGTCTCTGTGACCTGGATATTAGAATACACTCATAGTTTATTTCTAAATGTTGGAAATAAACGTGAATTCTGTAATACATCTATCATACGGAGTTATAATAGAGATATTTCATATAGTAATCTAAAATCTTGTCGACTCTACTAAATTAGAAAAATTAATGAATTATTCATTAACATTTCTAATACTGAAATTAAATCTTAAAAGATCAATAGGAGAATGAAGATCATTTGACAATGATCTGGCATCAAGCCTTGGACAGTTGTCTGTTGATGTGATCAATAGACTAGTGAGAGATGAAACTTTAGATTGTCTAAAGGTTCAAATCTTACATACTTGTGAATATTGTATTCAAAAGTAAAAAATGTCCAATACACCCTTCCATAAAATGATGTAAGATGCCAAGGTATTCAAGATCTCATGCATATTGATGTATGTGAAACATCTATATCAAAATAAACATTATGGATATGTGATATCTATTAATGATTATTTGTGATATAAGATTTCTTCTCTTAGAAAACTTTGAAATGTTCAAAGATTTCACAATTTTGGTTCAGAACCAAAGTTTGAAGGAAGATTAAATGAATTTTTGATCTAATCTAGGTAGTCAGTGCCTATTAGATAAATTCATGGAATAGCTTATAGAGATATGAATGTCATTTCTATCTCAATCCTCATAATGTACCTAAACTCAAGAGAGTTGTGGGGAGATACAATTGGATCATGTATGACGTGATTTGATCAATGATGAATTTTTAGCATAATTACCTATTAGTTTCCAGGTATATATGTAGCAGAGACTACAATATATCCCTAATAAGATTCCATGCAAGTAAGCTGGAACTTAGCACCTGAGAGTGCTACTTCATTAGGAAAATAAAGGATGGTATTAGATACCTACTTTATGACCTTGAGATTCTTAAAAGATCTCATCTTTGAGAATGTGATTCTTATAGGATGACTCTATTGAGAATCAAGATGAAAATAAAGTGAAGGAACTCATTTAATCTTGAGATGATAATGAGGCTCCTGAAATCGGACACTAAATAGATAATTAAAGATGAAACACTAATACCTCTTCAAATAAGTTTGAAGATAGATTCCCTGTGTCAGTTGAATCTGAAAATGATCTGACTTCATGTGATGAAGGTTCTGAAGATCATAGCATGGAAAGATGGATGTTAGCAATAAAGTCTAAAGTAGACTTCATATACAAATGTTGTATATGGACCCTCGAGGATCCACCTATATAGGTAAGACCCATTAAGGTGTAAATGAATCTTCAAGAGAAAGAGGGAACCTGATGAGAAGGTAGGGACCTTCAAAGCTCGGTTCATGGCCATGAGCTGCACACCGAAGAGAAGACATCGCTTGCGATGAGACTTTCTCTCCAGCGACCTTGCTTTAACCCATTAGAATATTGCTAACCATAGCTACACAACTTGACTATGACATCTTCATAATGTGAGTCAAGATTGCATTCCTCTATGCCTCTCTGAGGATATTCACATGAAGTAGCCCCGGGGCTTCATGGTTGAGGAAAGAAAGGTGTGCAAGCTAGAGAACTCCATCTATGGACTCAAATATGCTTCTTGTAGTTGGAATATTGGATTTGATGACATAATAAATGTTATGGTTTCAGAGAGAATCTTGATAAACGATGTGAAGCTTAGTAGGAGTGCCATTGTGTTCATCATGCTAAATGTAGATATCCTAATCATTTGGAATTATCTAAGGATGATAATAATAAGTGTTTTATAATCTGGTTGTTCCATACCTCGAGATATGATCTCAAGGATACCTCTTAGATCTTAGTTCGGAAGTTGTTCAGAAGCAAAGAAAAGAGGGTATTGGGACCGTCACATTAATGGTATACCTTGGACATTTCCATGGAAAATTCCAAGAAAGGATTCTTTCCCTCAAGATATGGTACTGACCTATCTAAAGGAATAACACCTCAAAGAGTTGAGAATGTGAATGCTAAAACTGCTTGCCCTTATGCATCAGTTTCAAGAATCCGAGTGTATGCTAGATGTGTACAAAAGCTAGATGTCTGCCATGCAGTGGGAGTAGTAAACGGTTACTGATACTACTATGATGATTAAACACTTGATTGCAGTAATAACAATATCTTCAAAGATGATGAAACTTAGAGATAGTGATCTTTTATCTTCAAAAGTTTAAGACCTTGTAGATAGTGATCTATAAGGGTCTTAACTGTAGATACCTTAGGAGATAGAGATCTCTAGGAATAAAGGTATTCTGATAAGGATTATGGGCATACTAGTTATAATAATTATCGAGCTATAGTGTCAAGGACACTATAACAAAATTGAGTATTGGTTGCATAAGATGCAACATTCGCATTGGATGCGAGCACTGTTACTAGGGGATATGCAAGTGTCGTAAAAGGACTTGGCGTAGTCTCTTGGGAACAGAGTGACTGATCAGCTTACCTAGCTATTTTCTAAATAGCCTATGATTGTCACATGAGTGTGGGTTTAAATTATTAAGTCCATTAATGGCTCTTTGGGCTAGTGGGTGATTATTAGACATACAAGCCCACGACGAGCCATTATGCAATAAATGTTATTGTGAATATCATTCCCTGATTTGAAATGAAGAATAAATAATTTGCATAATAGGTCCCTTAATACAATTAGGGTTATGTACCATGGCCATCTTAATGATCATACAGTTGTTGATTCAATTATTGAATCATAGAGGCTGGTGCTTGGATGAATATCTAAAGAGTTTGATTGAGGACTCATCAAGCACCGTCAAATGATTGTTGAGAGATGATCTCCAGCCTGAGTAGGAGATGACAATCCTTTCTCATTTAGGCTGATATCTGACTGACCTCTTGATGCAGGTCCTCTGCATAGGAATAGAGATTCAGAGGTGTCCGATTAGTTAGGTCAAAGAGTTGACTTAACGAGATCGAGATAATCAAAGTCCTATGTCGTATGCTGTCATGATATAGGCACACATCCTCTGACCGGAGACATATGTGTTACTATATGTCTGAGTATGTACATTTGGCAGACTAATAGGTTGATGAAACATGATTTTATTTTAGTGACTCCTCTCAGTAGAAAAGTGACCTGATCTTTATCCTTGTATTGGACATTGGTCTGAATGAGATTCAGATGCAATGAGAAGATTAGGTCTACGGCCTGGATTTAATCAAGCATCTGTGGGAGGTCCATGAGATCTAGATTTGAGATGTGATCTCAATATCCAAGTCACTATCTGTGGAATAATACAATCGACATGTCCTTATCTCCAAGTATCTGCGGAGAAAGCGCATTATTCTTGAAAGTGTTCAAGAATAATTCCATAATTGAATTATATCTAAGCATTGAGAAATTAATAATTAAATGTGATTTAATTATCTTGATGTATGTGGAAATTATCCAATATAATTAAATGTGATTTAATTATTGTGGATAAGAATAATGTGGATAACAATATCTAATTATTCATAATATATTATAAATGTGATTTATATTGTATTAGAGAGAGAGAGCTAATTATAATTTATATTTGTTAATTAATTATTGATGTGTATTGGATACACATTGTGTAATCAATTGAAAATGTAAATTATATTTTGTTTTAGGTTGTGAATGTGATTCACAAATTTCCAATGGCAAGATTGCAATATTCTCAAAATTAATTGTGAATTATTTTTGAAGAATAAATCACAACAAAAGTGTTGGAAATTATGGAAGAATCGCATGGAGATATGCAATCTCATGAGATTGCATGAGATTGCCTCCACCATGAGGACATGGTGGACGACCACCAATTCCCACAAGGAAATTGGTAGCCGTCCTACCTATTCCTTATGGGGAGCAATCTCCATACTAATCTCTCCATAATTGTATCATTTAATTTAGGATTGAATTGTATTTGATTTATCAAATATATTTGATTTAAATTAAGTTATCAGTTGTTGGCTTTTACCCACAACAATCTTGACCATTAAATTAAACATAAATCAATCTCATCCATTGATTTTATGTGTCCCATGGATTGAGATCCATGGATCCCAAAACCCTATAAATATAGAGGCATACCATGCTATCTAGGGTTATGCAATAGAAACATATCTCTCTCTTCCCTTCCCACACGTCAAGCCTCTTCTCCTCTTCTCTCCTTGGTGGTCGTCCACCAAACCGTAGAGGAGAGCTTCGTCGCCGCTTCGCCATCGCGCCGCTACCTCGACGTTCTTCGGTTCTCCATCTTCTTTTGAGTGCTACGCTCGCGAAGAAGGTGTTCGATCTCGTACGATGAGATCAGGAGTTCACCGTGCTTGGATCAACTTGTTGGATTGCGAGGATCACGTGACTCATCCCCGCGCTCGCAAGTGTCTTCTCCGACGATCGGACTTGAGACAGGAGGTCTCTTTTCCTAGAGAATCGATCAACCACGTTTCAAGAGGTATTCCTTTATACTTGATGTGGTTCTAGATGAAACGATCTGAGAATCGTTCTTGGATCTTGTGGTTTCATCGCATTAATTTTTTTTTAAATTCCGCTACATAGAACAACTAGTTCGACTAGTCGTTCTTCGTCGTATTCGATACGACGCTCACGCTTCCGTGATGCGCTTGAGGATTTTACCATATCCTTCACTTCCATCGCCCCTCGAAGCTACTCGATCGACATCCTCGAGCAACAATGGGATGAGCCTTCTTCGTGGAGTAGAAGAAGCCCTCGACCCTCATCTTCTTCAGCTCCCCTCTAGCACCATCAAGAGCATCACACACTACTCTCGCTCCTTCGAACCCGATCAACACCACCAGTAGCAATGCCACACTGACCCTCGCCAGTCAGCGTCCACCTCCCATCAGAATTCACAAAGAAAAGGGGGGAAATTGCAAAGAAAGCCCCCATAAATCCCCCATTATGGGGTTTTTGCACAACATCCTCGCCAGATTCATCTATTTGCAATGGAGTCCATGCCAGCAGGAATGTACGTGTACGACACGCGCCTGTGAGGAAAATTGTATAAATACACTCGTGGGTATAGGTATTGGCATCCTATTCCTTGTTCACTATATTTGATTTAATTTATTATTTGCATTTAGAACCTTGTCTTTGTGCTTCAATTTGAACCTTCATTTGGCTTCTATTTTTTATTCTAAAAACTACATCTTGTAAAATGCTTTATGCTCTATCATTGTGGATGTTGATTATATTTTTGCGAGTGGTGGTTTATTTAATGTAAATATTTAAGTGAAAAATTACATATTTTACCCACTGCGTGTTATTCAATTGATATTAAATTAATTATAGCTCTGAAAATTCCCAAAAATTGTATTTTCATGCATATCGAGGTCAAAATTAATCAAATGCGATGAATTGATTTTTAATAGGCCTTAGATCAAATATTTTTAGGATATATTAATTTTCATGGATTCTTCTCACATAGACTTATCTAGGATATTTTTATTTCTACAAAATAGTTTTCTCTTATATTTATTAAAATTATATTGTCAAAAATCACCTTGCATGCATCATTAATTTATAAAAAATTTAATTTGCATCCAAAAATTCAAAAAATTACAGTGTATTCATTTCATCGTATTTTACATTCTGACCAAGTTTTAGGATTTTTGGACTTTATTTGATCGAAAATTACATTTTAGCCCCTAAACTTTCCTAAATTTTCATGTAATTTTTATTTGCATAAAAAAATAAAAAATGCTTCTATGAAAATCTAAGTTCTAGATTTCCTATTAATTAACCTAAGGAGACAACTGCCTCCATAAGTTTGATGTTGGGCTTTCCCAAGTAAAATATAATTTGACCCCTCGCTTAAATTGCTAAAGATAATTAAGCGATCTGTTTAATCAATCCTAAGTGCCCGAATACTACAACAATTTGACATAATTAACCAGAGTATTTTTGGGTTCATCAAGAACGAGATTGACCTCCCTACACCTTTGAAGAACTTGATCCAATTGCACTAAACATGCATCGAATGTATCACCATGGACCCAGAATTCATCCATGAAGACCTCAAGGAAACCATCCATCATCATGGCAAATAGGATGATCTGCATCGCTGAAATGTTTTTGGGGCATTACAGATCCTGATAGTCATGTACCTGAAAATGTAAGTTCTAAATGGACGTGTGAATGTGGCATTTTTCTTGTCCTCAGGGCTATTGCTACTTGATTGTAGCCTGAGTACCTATCAAGAAAATAGAAGTACTCTTTCCCTGCTAGTCTCTCCAAAATATGATCAATAAAGGCAAGGGAAAGTGATCTTCCTTAATCGTAGCATTCATGCTCCTGTAGTCAACACCGACGCGCCATGACGTAGGTACTTTCGTCGCGATCTCTACCCTCTCCTTGTTAATGACAATCTAATTTCCTTACTTCTTCTGGGAAACAAGCAATGGGGCCACCCACTTGGAGTCTGAAATGGGGAATATGAATCCTGATCTGCACCACTTTTCAATCTCTTTCTTCACTACTTCTTGTAGCTGAAACTCACGGAAAGGTCTCACATTCTCCTCAACAAAGATGTGATGTGAACAGAGAGCATGGATAATCCCCATGATATCCAACATAGTCTAGATTATAACCTTGTAGTTTTTCTCTAATATGTCCAACAACCTAGACTCAAGTTTAATGGTCATATCAAAGCTAATGATGATATGGAATATATCTTTGGGTCCCACAAGAAAGGCATACTTGAGTGTAGGAGGTAGCATCTTCAGCTTTGGAAATACGGTATCATCAATCATATCTGGTTGAACGCATCATAATCATGTTCCATGCTGCATGAAGGTTTGTCTAACCACGTTCTACTCACCACCAACTCTATTGTATATGGAGTCGGATCACCAAAGAATCATGGTAGTGCAACTAAAGTCATGCCCGACTCATCATCTATACCCCTTGACCATTCTGAGGGAGATGGAACCAACATATCCAAAGGGATCTGTGAGACGTCAAGGGGATAGGGAGATGCATCTCCCAAGAAGTCTAGAGACACCTAGCGAACTATATAGTGTACATTATCCTCTCCAGATGAGAGGGTCTCGCTTAATCATGCTTGGGCCTGACTTCATATCGCAACTGTGCCAATCACTTTGCAATATGCCTCTGAAGAATAATAATATGTGCTAGTCTCAGAGTTAGGTTATTGTCACATCTCCAGTTCCACTTCTCTGCTTGGAGAATGGAACTTCATCATTCCCGTCTGATAATCAAATGAAGCACTGGCGATCCTAAAGAATGGTCGCCTAAGAATGATGTGAGACTCTCTCTGAGGATTTCCATGTCAAGGATTGTAAAGTCCACCGCGTCCCTCAATCGAGATAATGACATTCTTCACTTATTCCTTAGGTCTCTTCATTGACTTGTCAGCAAATTGGAGTAATGATCTAGATTTGCGAATTGTTCCTAACTCCAATTTCTCATATAAAGCTAAGAGTAGAAGGTTGATAGAAGAACCATTATCTAGTATAGTGCGTGCAAATGTAAATTCATCGATATGACTCACCACGTAATGTGCATCCATATCTCTCTTCTTCCTTGGAAGTTGCTAATTATTGAGGCAATAAGTAGTGACTACTGAAGAGACATGAATGCTCACATAGACGTCTGGTTTCTTCCTACTAACCCTAGTAGGTGTGCACCACAACTTAAGGTACTTCTAAAATGCAAGATGGCTAGCCACATACTCATCAAATGGCACCTTTACCATGATATTATCCTTACAGGACTATGCCATTTATAGGTCATCTCTTAGAATCTCTTAGTGATGCACTTTCTAGCCGTTAGAGAACGAGGCAAAAGGATTGAAGCAAGATAAACAAAAGATGAAGAATTCAGATCATATACAGAAACATCATTCTTTGTACTAATAGAAACAAAGTTCTTCATACATGAATCTTCTAAATACAACTTGGAATTACAAATATGGTTTTCTACTGCAAGTTAGGGGATATCTGTTGTTGGTATATCATCCTCAATCGATGGTGCAAGGACCTCTATATACTCAAGATCATCTCCATGTTGCCGTTGCACTTGTGTCTTCCTCATCATCTCTCTACCTTGAGTAGATGTCCTCATCCTCTTGTGAAGGGGTTGTTGTGTGTGACACCTCTCCTCCTCATCTTTTGAAGTCACCTCAAGTCGAGCCTCAGAGGCAACCCACTCCACATCCCTTGTCCAGTCAGGTATGACCACAGTCCTTCCACTCCTGAGTGATGTATGATGATTAACATCATCACATTAAAGAATCTCATGCTCAGATCTATGTGAGTCTGAGTAGTATACGTGACCAAACTGCAGTTGTTGATGTGTCTTGTTCATGCTATTGATGTTAGCCTGAACCTGGGCAGGAATGGAGGTCGAAGGTGCAAACTGCTCATCTTGCCAACAAGAAAGGTTGGTGATGTCCATATGCATATCTTGTATTTCATTCCAATAGGAACAAAGCTTCTCGAGAATATGACACTGGAAGTCTATGGGTCCTTGCGAAGAGGCATGTTGATGGGATGAAAAATAATGTGAAGACGAGGCATAATGACCATGATACTGGTGTTGTTGCATTGGATGATGCTGGTAATGCGGGCATTGATGTCCTGATTTGTACGTCTGCTGACATTTGTATTGTTAATGTTGCCTCTGCAAATACTATGGATTGTATGCACTAGGACTAGGCAAGGTAGGAATAGGTGCCTAGGTGAACACAATGTTGTATAAGGTTGGGGGATGCTGGTAAGACAGATGGTCCCCGGTACTTCATTGCTTGATAGGGTTCGGGGTATACCAAACGTCGTTCACCTCTCACACCCGAGGAGGCTTCTTCTTATTTGGCTCGGCTGATGGTGGTTGTTGCTGGTAAGATTGGGTAAAGTTGTGGTACTCTACCCATGGTTGGGGTGGCCTTGACATCGATTGCTCCTATACATGGTGTACTCGGTAAACAGAAGTAACATATGCAGTCATGGTAGGTATCTTCATTTTTGATACCTTCTTAGCCAACTCCTCCATCTGCTTCGGAAGCTTGGATAGACTTTCAAGCTCATTCATCCTCTTGTCGATCCTCTTGACTACTGTCAGCTTCTCTGCAATGATTCCCATGCTTGGAGTCAGGTCCTTAGAGAGATCAACTGCATCCTTCTTTCCCCCTCTAGATAAGAGTGAAATGGGGAACTCTATGTACGCCCTATCGGCAGTCTGTGAGAGGCTCGTCTCATCCATCTTTTCGAATATCTTCCAAATGATTTATGTTCCTCGTGAAGTGTAGCTTCCTCCACAGAAAGTGCTCACTAAACCATGCACCTCAAGGTTATGGTGTAAAGAGACTGGACCGGAATAGTATCCTCCATACCATGACATTGATACATCTACAGTGTGTCCTTGAATCTCTCCCACGTGTTGAGAAGTTGGTAGAAACTGGTAATCCATGTCCTCATCTTATTAGTTCTACTCAAAGGGTACAACTTCTTTAGAAATAGGTACTTGAACTTGTTCTAGGTGGTCACCACTACCCCTAGATTATTAAACCAGCAGTTTTCCTTATCCCCTAAGGCAAATTTTAGGGTGCCTAAGGTTGGCACAAACTGTAGAAGGAAAATAATTGATTGTATTAATGAGAAGCCCTAGGGTTCTCTTATATAGGATATGAATCCGCTGGGCAAATTATAAGAAGAAGATAAAACAAACAGATAATATGAAAAACAATAAGGAAGATGACTCATATCTCAACACTCACCCTTAAGCTGGAGCGTAGATATCGATCAGGATCAGCTTGAAACAACATCTTTGATAAGGCCCTTTGTCTAGGACCTTAGTAAAAACATCCGATGTCTGATCTCCAGAGCTAACATGCATAGTGGCAATAAGACTCGTCTGTATCATGTCAAGGGTGTAGTGACAGTTCACCTCTATATGTTTGGTCCTCTCATGAAAACTAGGTTGTTGGCAATGAAGAGAGTAGCCTGATTGTCACATTGGAGGTGCATGAGAAAGGCACCTCTATAGTCAGGTCAGTAAGAACAGATCTGACCCACGTCATCTCCTTACTAGCCTGCATCGTGGCCCTGTATTCTAAGTCAGCACTCGATCTGGCAACCACAATTCACTTCTTGCTCTTTAAGAAACCATGGAATTCTCTATAAACACAACAAAGCCTAACGTAGACTTCCTATCCTTTGGACATCCATCATAATCTGCATCTGCACATGCTGTAACTGAAAGAGATGTATCTCTGCTAAAAAGGAGTTCTGTACCTGGTGAAGTCTTCAGATACCTCAAAATCATATGGACTGCATCCATATGTGCCTATCTGTGCTGCTCCATAAACTGACTCACTTTGCTTACAGCAAAGGATATGTCGGCCAAGGTAATAATGACATATAGTAGCTTGCCAACAAGCTCATTGTACCTCCTCTTGTCGACCTCCTCAGTGTCATCATCATATAGCTTCATGCTCAGGTCAATAGGAGTAGTGGTAGGTTTGCAATTGACGAGCGCAGATTTCTACCCTTGTTAATGTGGTCTGATTAACTAGTGCGTTGCAGTCGGATAGATCCGCGTCGATCAAAAAATAACCGCACAAATCGATTAAACGTCGAATGAAAATAAGATGCGGTTTTATGTTTGTTTAGCTTGGGCAAGCACCAGGGTCGACTCAAGGAGGCAAAGGAACAACTCGGGATCAAGTTAGATGGATTAGATTATGATTTCCCAAGCGGGATTTTTTTGGTATTTTTTTATGCAATAAAAATGCTGAATGCAAGATATGAATGAATTAGGTTATTAAGAAAATCAACAACTTAGCCAATTTTAATTTTAATATAAAATTAGTTCAAATTAGCCAAGTGATATTTTTCCTATAAACCTAATCCAATAATGAATGCAAATGTATTTTTTTGGAATTTTGAATTTAAAATGCACAAATGAAAAATGCAAATTTTTTGGGGGTTTTTATGCAAATTTTCGTGCAAATGATATGCAAAAATTATGAAAAATTTATTGGAAGTTAAAAATGATGAAATTAATCGATTATTTTTTTTGGAATTTTCTGACACTTTTTGATTTTTTTATAAATATTTTACTGAAAACAGAGCGATTGTGGGTATTTAATTTCTAATAAATCCATGAAGTTAAATTATTCAAAGAATGAATTATCTCAAATAAAACCAGGAGAGTTGAAATTTCTCGAAAATAATTTTCGTGGATCTAATTAAAAATCAATTACACAAATCACTATATAATTTATTTTATACACAAGACAACTCCAATTTCGATGAAACTTGGACAATAATTAAAGCACACTAAACGACATCATTCACAATTTTTTCGTAATTTTTGGAGTAATAAATAACTATTTGCGAATTTTAGAGCAATAATGGGCAAACTATCACTGATTTTCAATCTTTGATTTTTAATAAATAATTGAATGTTCACAAAAATGCAATTAAATAGCCAGAGGATAAAGATTTTATTGCTCTACAACATGCTATTTTTTATTAAAAAAACGATGCTATTTTGATGTCCAAATATTCATGAGAAGCCAGGGGTGTCAATGCAATACATAAAATGAATTAATAAACAAACAACTGTGCGTAAGGGCACTTTTGTAATTGCCGAAACTGAAAGGGGGTGCTATTGCAATTTTCACAAAAAAATAAAAAAAAACCAAATAGACCTGTTGTTTTCCTCTCCTGCAAGTTTGGGCTTCACGCAATGTGGGCGGCTAGGGCGTGAGGGGAGGACGGCGGCCGTGACAGGCAGGCGGCGCAAGAAGGGCACGCGTACGGCGGCACGAGCGGCGATGGCGAGGCGCGGGCAGCGCGCACGGCTGGCGGCCGCTGCGCGAGGCGGTGACGAGGGGGGCACGGGAGTCACGAGTGGCGGCGACCTTGTGGAGGAAGGACGACGGCGCTGGAAGGCGGTGACGAGTCGTGCACGGCGGTGACGGAGGCAGCTGCAGCGGCGGAGCTCGCGAGGAGGTGGCGTTGAGTGCGTCCAGATGGGGGTGGCGCGAGGGCGCGGAGGATGGAAGGGCAGCCGCGGGCGGCGACGCACGGGGAGTTGCCGACCTGGGGGTCTTGGGGCGGCCTGAACAGTGGCGTGCGACGGCGCTCTTGGCGGTGCTGGATCGGCCAGCCGCGGGCGGTGCTGGCAGGGGGTTTGGTGGAGGGTCGGCGGTTGGCAGGCGGGGATGGGCGGCGTCGACGACAGACCTGTTCTGCAACTTTTTTTTTGTTTTTTTGTTTTTTTTATTTGTATTTTTTTGTATTTTCTTTTTAAACAGGAATAAAAATGTAATGAAGACGAGGTGTGTGTTATGTGTGATAATGATGGTGGTGAATGAAAATGTTGTGGTGATTGTGATGGAGATGAGATGTTGTTTGTGTGATGAACAAGATGATGATGTGGTTGATGAAAATATTTTGTTTGTGATGGTGTTTGGTGAACATTAAGGGAAATAAATAATGTGAGATAAAGAAAATTGACAATGACAAGATAGAGTACTTACCTGCGGTTCGCCGGATTGTGGAGCCACGGAATGCGGCTTCCGTCGTGGCCTCGAGGAGATGGCGGTCTCCGAAGATTGGCAGCGGGTTTGGAGAAGCTGCTGCTACGTGGGCGGTGCTCCACGGATCTCACCTAAGCCTTGTCATCGCTCGACCTACTGCGTCAAAGCTGTCACCAATGACACATTAAAGGGGGCTCGGGGCTCTCTTTCTCTCAAGAACAGTGGATGAGTATGAATGGAGGGGTAGAGGAGATTATAAAGAGGAGGAGGTGGAGGTTAGAGAGGCCATGGAGAGAGTGGGAGAGATAGGGAAGGTGGAGGAGATGGAATGGAATGAGAGGTGTCGAAGGGTGGCCTCTCCCTTAAGTTAAGGGAGAGTGGGAAGGAATGGGTAGAGAGGGAAGGAGAAGGTGCCACTTGGCGTGCTCGGATGCTACCATGTGTCTTTATTTAATTAATTGTTAAATCTATGGAGTTGACACGTGGTGGCTTCTGGAGTAGCCACATGTCGCTCTGAGAAGAATTCACAACTAAATGTAAACAAAAATCAAAAAGAAATAATAGAAGTGGTTAGATCAAAAAGTGACCAACACGAATGTTGCTCGTCTCGACGAGATCTACAATTTCGTGAAGGGCTGAAAACGAGATCATCTGTACAAAAATGTATTTTTGGGTGGTATCTTATAGGTATAAAATACCACATTTTTTCTTTTGTATTTTTTGTCATTTTTAAAAGAGAGAAAAATCAAAATAAAAATAGAGAAAATATGAAAAGAATATTTACAAATTAGTCTAATTTTTTTGGATTTTTAATAATTAAGAAAAAAGGGGCAAAACGGTCAATATGCACAATATACAAAAGGGGCCCAAAACCCAAGTTTTGCATACGAGCTCCGATTTTGATGAAATTGGTCTTCTTTCAAAGGTCTTTGAATGTATATTACTTTAAAAGTGAGTAGACCTAATTCGGAGGTTGTATGAGCGAGATATGTGTATTTTAAGTTTCATGGTTTCAAATTTGGATTGGGATTTTATTGGTTAATTTTACAAGTTAGTATTTTTTTGATATTTTTCTTTGATTAGTGTTAGTAATATATACACAGTAGAGTTGGTTTTATTGGATTCGGTGTTAGTATAAAATATATACAAATAAGGTATTTTATCTAACATACAGGTGAATATTTACAAGTGAAATTGGCTTCTTATTTAATGCAAGTATGAATGCTAAAATGCAGATATTATGCTTGCATGCATGAATGCTAATTTTACAATATAAAGGGAAATATGCATCTATTTACTCGGGAACAAGACTCTATTTTCAACTTTTACAGTGATGAATCACAGATTCATCAACCCCCTTATACTTAAACCTTGCTCGTCCCCGAGCAACTAAAATGAAATGCAAGAGTGAAATGATTTTGGGTTCCATACCAAGGTCATGAACAAAAGTTGAAAATGGAGCTTGACTCGACCTTTGGATTAATTGTGTGGCGGAACCTTATTGGGATCTGAACTTAAGACCTAACAGACTTCAAGTTCCACAAGTCTTCTATTCAAGACGCCTCAATAGTCAGGTCAGAACAAATCTTCAAACGCAAATTTCTGATGACTATGATTCTTACTTGTACTGTATAAGTGAGATGTAACTCTCCACATCAGAAATGGCTCAGAACCAGCCTCCTCTAACAAGGTAACTCAATAACCTGGTCCAGTAACTCTTTCCTCGAGGAGCGGGGTATTCCCTTCTAAGTTCAAGTGCGACCAACTCAAGAGGAGGGGGGTAGAGAAAAGAATGGACGGTAGCCAGTGTAGCTACCTATCCCGGGATGCCTGACCAGTGTAGCCAAGTCATCCAGCTGCATTTTCTTTGCTAATATACATACTCCGACAGGTATTATATTTTTTTTACTTGGACCTGTCTGATTTTTTTTGGAGTTCTTGCATTTTTTTCTCTTTTTTTTCTTTTTTTTGGAACTATATATAAGGTGCAGCATGTACATCAGGTGTTTTTCCTCTTTAGCCAGTAGACTATCCCTCTTTTGAAGCATTATTGCAACCCACAGCATCCCGTCCTTAGATGTCAACACCACCAGACTAGGTTGAGATGCATACCCTCCCTAGAGGAGGACGGATGTTTCCACCCGTGTGCTACTCCAAGCTAAAGGATTCTACCTCCTCACCACCTCATCAATGAAGAGCTACGTGCATTATGCTTGTCCAAGTTAGGTCATTATCTAAAAGAATCCTGCGTATGCACGAGATATTCTACTTAGACTAATCAAGATGACATGTGAACATAGACTTGCGGACTCGAAGATTTAAGTCACTTGACTTGAGAAATCTTAACTCCAGTTCCTATTTCCTCTGAAATTAGGTGGATTAAGGTCAAATCAAGTCCATCCTCAATGTCTACTCATAACTTGGTTCAAAACCCACTAGATTTTCACTTTGCATATGCAAGATATGCAGATGAGGTGCAGATGACATGCTATTAAGATGAATGAAAATGCAAGGCTCTTTTCTTTTCTTTTTAGATGCAGAGATGATATACAAGAGTAAATAAGAAGCCTATTTTTTATTTTCATTTTTTTACAACAATTTACAAGAGTATGTTTTACAAGAATTTTACAACTTTTTATACAAGTATTATACAAGTATAAAAAAATTCGATTTTTACCCACCCGTAATTATTACAAAATATATACAAAAATACGTGAAAATACACGAAAGTACGAGCTATGGGTAAAGTATATATGTAATATATACACGCCCCCCTATACTTAGCGTGTGCTATGTCCTTAGAGCACGAAAGCGACTAAAAAGACATAGCTCGGGCTAAGCGTAGGAGAGCTAAAATTACAAAAGTATAGAAGTCGTTTCGCCCCCCTATACTTAGGCTCTGGTAGCCTAAGTGTAGAAAAAATGGAGCAGACGAGGTTAAGAAGGGAAATGGATGAGTATATACACAGCAGGCATCGGTCCCCCCTATACTTAGGCTCTGGTCAGCCTAAGTATAGGACAAGAATGAGTATGAGAACCGATGTGATCTGGAGGATGTACATGAATAGTGAAAGACTCGGGTCACTCTCCCCCCTATACTTAGGATCTGGTTATCCTAAGTGTAGTCATGAGATGATATGGAACCAGGGCTAGTGATTCGAATCACTGGGGAGGGAGGGAGAGAATGTATGTACAAGAAAGAGTGAGAATATACAAGGATTAAGAAGGTTTGTGAAGAACCTTCTTGCGGATGCGAGGAGGTGGATAATATACATATGTGTCGCTGTCAGAATCGTCCTCAGATGAATAATAGTGAGGTGTAGGGATCGTCCAACGCGGGTCGACACATGGCTGCTTGCTTAGATAAGGCTTAAGAACAACCGAACTGAGCTCACTCATATAAATCACCTTATCTGGACCAGATGAGGACTCTTCCGAAAATTCCTTCTCTGGTGTGTTGAAGGGGATTTTCTTAGTTGGTTTTCTAGAACCTGAATCATTGAGAGGGAGTGGAGAGCGACGCGCCTTGAGAGGTTCAGGGGAACACCTCGAGGAATCAATTCTCGACTTCCTCTCACTAGATAGCTGACTAGAAGAGGGAGCAACCATGTTTTTAAGTGGAGTCAATTTTGTCTAGGTTGTTTCCTTAGAAGGTCCGGGTCGTGATGTGGTGCTGACTATGGGTTCCTCATCAGACGAGTCACCATATAGATTATAATATTCCTGAAGGGTCAACACATGTCTCGAGAAGGTTCTAGTGGTCTCAGTCGGCTTGGCATTATTGGGCTCTTGTGCCGGATCATCGAAATGATCAAGGCAATTCACAAAGGTCGTGTCCGACTTAATGATAGCTTCTGATCGTGAGTCCTCCTTAGAAGCTGTCACAGTGGTGGTGCAAGCAGTTGATGAAGTGGATGTGTGGGGAGTCTCTGATCCAACAGTCGTCCGGACAGTCGGTTTCTCAGGTGTAGCAGAGAGGTGGGACTCATCTATCTCTCGATGGTCATGACTGTCAGCGGATGTGCGGGCCACCTTAGAGTAAAGTGTATCAAAGAGTGGGTGAGGTCGAAGCTCTCCCAATGCTGAAAAATCGATCTCCCGAGTCTCGCAATCTATAGTCGCCTTAGCCAAGGCTAAGAACGGCTTCCCGAGAATAATCGGAGACTGGGTGAACTCTCCTCGGTGCTCAATGTCAATGATCGTGAAGTCCACCTGGAGTAGAGCACCTTGGAAAGTAACGATGACTGAAATATTTCCTCTAGACTGTTTGATGGATAGGCCAGCTAGCTGAACGATCTCTCTTGACTTTCTGATTGGCCTGAGTTTGAGCTTGTCAAACATAGAGGTCGGGAGGATATTTATCGGCGAGTCATCATCGATTCTCGCATGGGTAAAGATGGTGTCTTTGATTTCACACTCAACTCGGGGCAACCGCTTCACTCTGCGGCTTTTGGTCTTTCTCCCCATCATCAAGGAGGTGGCCATAGACACTATATGTCTTTCAGTCCTTGTCCTCTTATTGTCCGACCTCTTGGGCATCAATTTACTTCTCACAAATCGTTTGAGGTCAGGAAAGTGATCTATGGCCTTTATTAAGGGAAGTTTGAAAACTAATTCTTCATCGAGTGCTTCCCTTAGGACAGGATCCAATTTTTTTAGGTCATTTTCATTTTCAATTTTTATGTGGTTTTTTGGTTTTTCAATGTTTTTGGTATTTTGGATAGATGAATGATCAGACTCTGGATTGGAAGGCAGGGGGTTAGTAGAAGAGGGAGATAGAATGGACTCCAGCTGTACAGACGGTGTGGGTTCCCTGATACTCGCTCGATTTTCAACATCAAATCTACTTACTTCCTTCTCCACTTTCATACCCAGGCTGGCGGAAATTGAGTGCAACATGTCCATGACATCTCTCAACTTGTTACCAAATGATTTATTTTTCTTAATAAGTCTAGAGATGTCATCCTCCACAAAATTCTCATGACAAATCATGGGAGAGTTATGCTCAGTTGGAGGATACTGCTGAGATATTGGGGTCTCATACTCAACATACCTAGACTCTGGCATGTAATTCTGGGTCGAGTATGGACCATCTAAATGGCAAATATCGGTCGAAGCCTCATATGATGGAGTCAATGAAACGGGGACTGATAAGTCTAGGTCATGAGTCCAATCTTGTGAATGTATAGGCTCTTCAAATGAAGGCTGGTTAATGGAAACTTGATCACTAAAGTCAATCAAGTCTGGGAAATCATGATGTTCAGGCCTTGTCATTTAGGTTGTTCGATCGACCAAGTTATGCCCTAAGGTCAAGTCGAGAGGTGTATATGTAAATTTTTGTATGGTCCCTACTTGAGGTGAGAATGAAGTATGTGGGGGCATATAATTTTGCCAATCATCTGTCTCAGTAGTGGCTTGCTCTTCATTTGGTTCCTTGATTCCTGCAAGCTCTCGAGAGTAGGTACAGTCAGCCCAAGATGGAAGTGGATCCGGAGTGTTAGAATATGGAGTAGATGAGAAATGCGAAGAAGCGGAGAAGTCAGTCGAAGTTCTGACTTCATAATCAGGTTGAGGTGGAGCCGACCACGGGTAAGGATCTCCCGTGGATGGCGGAGGATACATGGAAGAATGAGAAGGCGAAGATGAACGGTATATGGTCGAGGAGGATTGACCAGATGTCACAGTGTATGGGGACCAATATCCCGACATCTTTGAAGAGGAAAGGACAATTGTAAGCAGATGGAGGTAGAAAATGTGCAATTACACAGGATAATACACACCGACAGACTTAAAGACAAACGCAAGAGCAAACCTCGAGTTCACACTCAACACGGTGAAGGAGCCGAAACTGAGTCCAATTAATCTTGTAGATTTTAAGTGTGATTTTCAAGCAAGATAGGAAGGATTACGCGGCCTATAGGGAAGTCGGCTCAGAGCCGGATGCGTCTTCCCTACTTAACCTGTCGCCTAAGATACCGCCGGTCCTTCCTTTCTTCGCTCCTATCCCAAGTCGATGGATTCAAAGACCACACCCCTATCTACCAGCAAGCAGGCAGAGGCTGACAAGGCCGGAACTTCACCCCATAGGGTTACTGGCAGCTTGTCACAAAGTACTGCAATTTTGCCCCTATCTACCTGAGACAGGCAGAGGCTACTTGGTACTAGTCAGTGAATCTGAAATTATTTGACTTGTGATATTTGCTAGGATCAGTTGGAACGTGATATGGAAGGCGGGGATTTAGGCTCTGCCTTAAGGTGTTCACACACACTCAAGTACCCTCACTCAGCCTGAAAAAAAGGTCGGGGATTAATCTCCCGCAAACAATTTTCCAATTTTATTGATTTTTTTGGTCAATAATGTTTAGCAGTCCCGGTTATCACTTTGTTAGTCAACCACACAACACGCCTATCATCCAGTCCCAATTTCCTTTTTAATTTAAATGTGAAAAATAGAGGGGGAAATCGAGAAAAGCCGATGCAAAAAACAATGATGCGTATGCTGAGTAGAGAATACTTACAGTGATCCCTTCGCTTTTATGCAGGATGCAGAGCAGAATTGAGATCTTTTACACTATATGCAAATGCAAATGAGAAAAGCCGCTCCTAGACAGGCAGTTCTATTAGCGAGTGAAGAACGAATTTGATTTGACTAGATCTGTGGTCTAAATGCGTCTTTTACGTGCAATGTATGGTCCTAAATAATTACGAGCACAAGCAAATCCTAGAGTGGCTCAAGGAGCCGCTGGTGCAAGCTTAGTCTAAAATTCAAACCACACAGTAGACAGGGACACGGTTCCACTATGTTTACACACGCGAGAACCCAAATGGGAACCGTTGTAAATGCAGACAATTTTTACAAGTTAAAAAAAATGTAAAATCCTTCAGGCGTCTCAACAGCTGACTTGATCCATGAATAGTCGGCCTCCGATGCACTTCGAGATGCGTCGACTTCAAGAAAGCCGCTCCAAGTCCACCGGGCCCTCGCACAAAAAGATAAAAATATTAGAGAGATAAAAAAATTAAAAAATAAATAGAAAAATATTTGAAAAAAAATAATTACAAGATGGATCGGGGATCAGACTACCCGAGTGATTAGAAAACGTAAATCTAATTTTTTAAAGTGATCCTAAGCTGTTTGCCTCCCCGGCAATGGCGCCATTTGACGAGCGCAGATTTCTACCCTTGTTAATGTGGTCTGATTGACTAGTACGTTGCAGTCGGATAGATCCGCGTCGATCAAAAAATAACCGCACAAATCGATTAAACGTCGAATGAAAATAAGATGCGGTTTTATGTTTGATTAGCCTGGGCAAGCCCCAGGGTCGACTCAAGGAGGCAAACGAATAACTCGGGATCAAGTTAGATTGATTAGATTACGATTTTCCAAGCGGGATTTTTTTAGTATTTTTTTATGCAATAAAAATGCCGAATGCAAGATATGAATGAATTAGGTTATTAAGAAAATCAACAACTTAGCCAATTTTAATTTTAATATAAAATTAGTTCAAATTAGCCAAGTGATATTTTTCCTATAAACCTAATCCAATAATGAATGCAAATGTATTTTTTTGGAATTTTTGAATTTAAAATGCACAAATGAAAAATGCAAAATTTTTTGGGGTTTTTATGCAAATTTTCGTGCAAATGATATGCAAAAATTATGAAAAATTTACTGGAAGTTAAAAATGATGAAATTAATCTACACTATTTTTTTGGAATTTTGTGACACTTTTTGATTTTTTATAAATATTTTACTAAAAACAGAGCAATTGTGGGTATTTAATTTCTAATAAATCCACGAAGTTAAATTATTCAAAGAATGAATTATCTCAAATAGATATTTTAATGAAGAAACCAGGAGAGTTGAAATTTCTCGAAAATAATTTTCGTGGATCTAATTAAAAATCAATTACACAAATCACTATATAATTTATTTTATACACAAGACAACTTCAATTTCGATGGAACTTGGACAGTAATTAAAGCACATTAAACGACATCATTTACAATTTTTTCGTAATTTTTGGAGTAATAAATAACTATGTGCGAATTTCAGAGCAATAATGGGCAAATTATCACTGATTTTCAATCTTTGATTTTTAATAAATAATCGAATGTTCTCAAAAATGCAATTAAATAGCCAGAGGATAAAGATTTTATTGCTCTATAACATGCTATTTTTGATTAAAAAAATGATGCTATTTTGATGTCCAAATATTCATGAGAAGCCAGGGGTGTCAATGCAATACTTAAAATGAATTAATAAACAAACAACTGTGCCTAAGGGCACTTTTGTAATTGCTGAAACTGAAAGGGGTGCTATTGCAATTTTCACAAAAAAATAAAAAAAACAAATAGACCTGTTGTTTTCCTCTCCTGCAAGTTTGGGCTTCACGCAATGTGGGCGGCTAGGGCGTGAGGGGAGGACGGCGGCCGTGACGGGCGGGCGGCGCAAGAAGGGCGCGCGTACAGCTGCACGAGCGGCGATGGCGAGGCGCGGATAGCGCGCATGGCTGGCGGCCGCTGCGCGAGGCGGTGACGAGGGGGGCACGGGAGTCACGAGTGGCGGCGACCTTGTGGAGGAAGGACGACGGCGCTGGAAGGCGGTGACGAGTCGTGCGCGGCGGTGACGGAGGCAGCTGCAACGGCGGAGCTCGCGAGGAGGCGGCGTTGAGTGCGTCCAGATGGGGGTGGCGCGAGGGCGCGGAGGATGGAAGGGCAGCCGCGGGTGGCGACGCACGGGGAGTTGCCGACCTGGGGGTCTCGGGGCGGCCTGAACAGTGGCGTGCGACGACGCTCTTGGCGGTGCTGGATCGGCCAGCCGCGGGCGGTGCTGGCAGGGGGTTTAGTGGAGGGCCGGCGGTTGGCAGGCGGGGATGGGCGGCGTCGACGGCAGACCTGTTCTGCAACTTTTTTTTTGTTTTTTGCTTTTTGTTTTTTTTATTTGTATTTTTTTTGTATTTTCTTTGTAAACAGGAATAAAAATGTAATGAAGATGAGGTGTGTGTTATGTGTGATAATGATGGTGGTGAATGAAAATGTTGTGGTGATTGTGATGGAGATGAGATGTTGTTTGTGTGATGAACAAGATGATGATGTGGTTGATGAAAATATTTTGTTTGTGATGGTGTTTGGTGAACAACAAGGGAAACAAATAATGTGAGATAAAGAAAATTGACAATGACAAAATAGAGTACTTACCTGCGGTTCGCCAGATTGTGGAGCCACGGAATGCGGCTTCCGTCGTGGCCTCGAGGAGATGGCGGTCTCCGAAGCTTGGCAGCGGTTTTGGAGAAGTTGCTGCTACGTGGGTGGTGCTCCACGGATCTCACCTAAGCCTTGTCGTCACTCGACCTACTGCGTCAAAGCTGTCACCAATGACACATCAAAGGGGGCTCGGGGCTCTCTTTCTCTCAAGAATGGTGGATGAGTATGAATGGAGGGGTAGAGGAGATTATAAAGAGGAGGAGGTGGAGGTTAGAGAGGCCATGGAGATAGTGGGAGAGATAGGGAAGGTGGAGGAGATGGAATGGAATGAGAGGTGTCGAAGGGTGGCCTCTCCCTTAAGTTAAGGGAGAGTGAGAAGGAATGGGTAGAGAGGGAAGGAGAAGGTGCCACTTGGCGCACTAGGATGCTGCCATGTGGCTTTATTTAATTAATTGTAAAATCTATGGAGTTGACACGTGGCGGCTTCCGGAGTGGCCACATGTCGCTCTGAAAAGAATTCACAACTAAATGTAAACAAAAATCAAAAGGAAATAATAGAAGTGGTTAGATCAAAAAGTGACCAACACGAATGTTGCTCGTCTCGACGAGATCTACAACTTTCGTGAAGGGCCGAAAATCAAACGAGATCATCTGTACAAAAACGTATTTTTGGGTGGTATCTTATAGGTATAAAATATCACATTTTTTTCTTTTGTATTTTTTTGTCATTTTTAAAAGAGAGAAAAATAAAAATAAAAATAGAGAAAATATGAGAAGAATATTTACAAATTAGTCTAATTTTTTTGGATTTTTAATAATTAAGAAAAAGGGGCAAAACGGTCAATATGCACAATATACAAAAGGGGCCCAAAACCCAAGTTTTGCATACGAGCTCCGATTTTGATGAAATTGGTCTTCTTTCAAAGGTCTCTGAATGTATATTACTTTAAAAGTGAGTAGACCTTATTTTGGAGGCTGTATGAGCGAGATATGCGTATTTTAAGTTTCATGGTTTCAAATTTGGATTGGGGTTTTATTGGTCAATTTTACAAGTTAGTATTTTTTTGATATTTTTCTTTGATTAGTGTTAGTAATATATATACAATAGAGTTGGTTTTAATTGATTCAGAGTTAGTATAAAATATATACAAATAAGGTATTTTATCTAACATACAAGTGAATATTTACAAGTGAAATTGGCTTCTTATTTAATGCAAGTATGAATGCTAAAATGCAGATATTATGCTTGCATGCATGAATGCTAATTTTACAATATAAAGGGAAATATGCATCTATTTACTCGGGAACAAGACTCTATTTGCAACTTTTAGAGTGATGAATCACAGATTCATTAGCAATCTACCATGTTTGTCTCTGAAAGAAGGTCTATAACGTACTTCCTCTGGGTCATCACAAGACCTCGCTATCTCTTGGCAAACTCCAAACCAAGGACGTAATGTAAATTACCAAGGTCCTTGGTCACAAACTGCTGACCTAGGAAGTCCTTGGCACCTTTAATACCCTGCTCATCATCCCCTGTAACAATAATGTCATCAACGTAAACAAGAATGACAATAGTACCTCTCTGAGTCCTGTGACCAAACAAAGAGTGATCGGCAAACAATCACACAAACGATGCTGCTCTATTAAGTCTGAGAGCTTCTGGAACCATGCTCTTGGAATCTACTTAAGGCCATAGATAGCCTTGTGAAGCCTGCAAACCTTCTGACACTCCCCCTCAGTAGAGGTGGGTGTTGCATATAGATATCCTCTTGTAGATCACCATAGATGAAGGCATTCTTCACATCAAGGTAAAAGGGCCAATCTCGTGTCATAACAATAGAAAGTAGAATGCGCAGAGTGGAATGTTTAGCAACTGGAGAGAAAGTATCCTAATAGTCCACCCCATATGTCTGGGTGTACCCACGTGCCACAAGTCTTGCCTTATAGCGATCCACACTTCCATCTGTACGGTGTTTCATAGTAAACACCCATTTGCATCCCACAATGGATGCACCAACTAGAGCAGAAACAAGACTCCACATACCATGTGATTGTAACGAACCATCTCCTCCTCCATGGCTAATCTCTACTGACCATCCTAAAGAGCCTCCTGATATTTCTGTGGTATCTCCACGACTGATAGTGCCAAGGTAAACCTCCTGAAATCTCCTAGCAGTCTGCTAAAGTAAACCTGGTCTGCAAGAGGATAAGTAGCACACATATGTTTCTACTTCCACATAGCAATGGGCACATCAAGATCACCTACTGATTCCCAAGCCTGTAACTTCTCCGCTTGAGAGGGCACCTGCTCATCCTATATGAAATCCTGATGCACAAACAACTCAGTAGTGCCATCAATAGAAATAATGTGCTCATTACATACCTGAGTCATGCTGGATAATGGGCAAGGCTTGTAAGCAAGGGGAATCAAGCGAGACCTACGAGTAAATACACGTGGCAAAAACTGAGTCATAGTAGGAGGTGGAGCCACAGGAGTAGGTGTAAAGGCATGAGTAGGTGTTAGCGGCGGCGACGATGGTGGTGGTGGTTGAGGAGGTGGTAAAAGCAGGAGTAGAGGGAGGTGATGGTACGACAGTAGGAGGTGGAGGCATGTAGATCTCATCATCAAAGTCAGATGAGGCTAGTCTGTCACATGTAGGAAAAAATACATTGTAGGCTCAAAGAAATTAACATCAGCACTGACAAAGTATTTCTGCCTTAGTGGATTAAAGCAACGGTACCCCTTCTGGTACGAGAGTATCCGACAAAAATGCACTTGACAGCTCTGGGAGAGATCTTGTCATGACGTGGAGAGGCATCATGAACAAAAGCAACTAAACCGAATACACGAGGTGTAAGGGAGAAAAGATCCTTCTCAAGGAATGCAATTGAGAAAAGAATCTTCTCTCCCAACATAGAAGAAGGTATGTGGTTCATCAGATAGCAAGCTGTGAGGATAGCATCACCCCAGTAGGTGTGAGGAGTACGACTCTGTATCAACAAGATTCGTGTCACATCAAGTAAGAGATGGTGTTTGCGCTAAGCAACACTATTCTGCTGGGATGTATAGGCACATGAGGTCTGGTGAACAATGACAAGAGATCCAAGAAGGTCAGAAAGCTGTAAGGTGCAGAACTCTAAAGCATTATCAGAATGAATTGGTAGAAAAAAATATTCTTTATCTCATTAATAAATATTTGATCACAGATCCATCCTCATACCTATTCTTCAATAAAAAGACCCAAGAAAGTCTAGAAAAATCATCGACAACAACAAGATAAAAATGGTGTCCCTGGTGATCAAGAACACAACTCGAACCCCCAGTCTCTGATAGGATTGAAAGGGGGAACGGTGATGCTTCCCAAGCTGGCATGGCTCACACTAGAAGGAGGATCTCATGGAAATCTGAGGGAGAACATGGCATATCTTCTGTAGAGGAAGGTGACCAAAACGAAGGTACCACAGATATGGTGAGACTGGTCTACTAGGTATAGTAGAAACACCAGCATGAGGATGTTGGACCGGTCTGCAGATCCCCCAGTGCACACGACCACATCTAATCACCCTACCCGTGAGTATGCCCTGAAACACAAGAGACGGTGTGTCAAAGATGGTACGACAATGCAGATCCTTAATAATCTGACTAATGGAAAGTGAATTCATCTGAAAGTCAGGAGCATATAAAATATTCTGAAGGCATATGGACGACATCAAATGCACCTCCCCCTTCCCTGTAATGGGTAAGTGGTTGCCATTGGCAATGACAACCCATCTGCCAGGTGGTATGGTCTTGTAGGACCTCAGCTGTGCTCTGTCTCCACACAGATGGTGGGAAACACCAGAGTCCATAATCCACTCTATCATATCTGCACCAATACTACTAGTGAAATCATAAGCAATACCTGAGGAGCTCGAAGAGGCTATGGTCGTGGTTGCGGTATCTGTAGTGTGGTTCTTTCAACAAGAGTCATGATCTCTCAAATACGGGAGACAATATCATCCATGCGAGTATCGACCTGGGAAGTAAAAGTATCTGGAGGCTCCATCTATTTTTCTACGCGACCAGAAATGAGATATCCATACTTCTATAGCATGTATCCTCTGCATGTCCTGACCGATGACAGAAGGTAGAAGGGCCATGTGGATATCCACCGCCTCTACCATGAGGGGTTGCATCCTTTGATTGAGTCATCCCTCTTCGGCCATGAGAAATAGCCATAGCTGGCGAGGGTTGAGGAGTGGCCGTAGAAGGCATGATAATTCGGCTGAGACGACTGTAGGACTCCTTCATGGGAGGTATGGTATCTCTAGTGAGAAGCTGAGCACAGCATGTATCATACTCCGTATCAAGGTCGACCATGAAAACTTCAACCATCATGGAGTTCCTACATGCCTTATGCTTCTCTATATATGTCGTAATAGGCATATAGCTATGAAGCTACTCAAACATGCCATGGAGTGAAGATTAGTACACGTGCAGAGGACGACCATTCTGCTTGGCCTTGTAGATATCAAACTGTAGTTGAAGAATCCTGTCCCCATTCTTCGCTTGAGCATAGGTGGAAGTCAAATTGTCTCACATTGCCTTGGTAGTGGGCTAGTTCAGAATATCGTTGGATATCTCTATGGTGAGGGTCCCACATAGACAAACATGTGCATACATGTCATGTTTCTTCTAAGAAGCATTTGACCCAGTCTTATCCATTGGCTCTAGATCTATCAGTTTGTGCTCCTTGTTGTTGCATTACATGAGGGTGAGAAACTGCATGGACCACAACTCATAGTTGGTCCCATCCATCTTAGAGATGGGGGTTAGGCCCTTGAAGGCTTCGGACAAAAAAATGTCACCCTTGTTCTCTGTCATGATTGTAAAACGACCGAATAATGGAACTCAATTGGGTAGTAGACCGATATGAAAGAATCTACACAATAATACATAGGATTGATTGTTGCAGACTCATACAACCATCTTCGTCAATCTTCGATGCGCGCTAGGGCCAAAAAACATGATTTATAGGCCTAAAATCACGTTTTTTTTATCAAAATCAAACATGTTCAAGCCATAAAATGACTTGCAAAGGTGCACAGAGGTGCACGGGAGGGTCGAAAATAGCCAGGGCAGTCGAGGCGACGGCTGGGGAGGCCTGGACGGCCAAGGTGATGGCCTGCGAGGGCCGGGACGATGGCTTGAGCGGTTGGGACAATGACCAGAGGGTCCTGAGAGGCCGAGGCAGTGGCCTGGTGGCCAGGATAGCAACCGAAGGGGCCTGGGAGGTCGAGGTAGCGGCTTCAGATGGCCTAGGAGGCGGCCTGGGCTATACGGAGGGGCTTGGGCAGTTGGGGCAGTGACCTGGGATGGCCTAGACAATTGCCTGGGATGCTGCCACGGGGTGGCGTAGGGTTAGGATTTGATGGGATATGGGAACTACAGTCTAGGACTGTCACTCTAATACCATGTAGAAGGAAAGAATTGATTGCATTAATGAGAGGCCCTAGGATTCTCTTATATAGGAGAGAACTTGTTGGGAAATTACAAGAAGATAAAATAAATAGATAATATGAAAAATAATAAGGAATATGAATCACATCTAAACACAAACGAGCTCATAGTCCCTCAAGAATGCATAGGGATCTCAAAGATTATTCCCATTAAAGTGTGGTAGCAGATTTAGAAACTGTGACTTTAACTCATTCTATCTCTGGTTGGGCGAGAATTAGGTAATTCTGCACTCTAAACTATCTCGGGTTGTAAGCCGCATCAACTGGTGCATCAACTCCCACATTCAACTGACCATTTGAGCTCTTAATAAGGCATTCTACTTCTTAGACACTGCTAATCTAACCAGTATCATTTGTAATGAGTCCTCATACTGCTCTTCATCCTCATTCTACCTCTTGGGAGATAGCTCAACTGAATCTTCTTGGTTTCCTTCATCAGAAAATGGATTCAAATTAGACAACATGTTTGAATCCAAACCAACCTTATCGAGGTGAAGGTCTTCCTCGGTAAGTAGGGAAGAGAGAAAGGGGTTGGTCGGTGTGTGACCATACTCAAAGTGAGTGAACCTAGGCTCAAGTGGGTCAGGAGTCTAGGGAAGTCCAAGCAGTGAAGAGACCTCAAAATACTATGATGAAGCATTTAAGGATTATGAGATGGATAGATGGATGTTAGTAATAAAGTTTAAAGTATACTCCATGATATTGATAATGATAGATATACAACTTAAGTATGACATCTAGAAGATGGAAGTCAAGACTGCATTCCTCGATGAATAACTCAGTGAGTATATTCATATGAAGTAAATACAAGGCTTCATAATTGAGGAATACAAAGTGTGCAAGCTAAGGAAATCCACATGGGCTCAAACTAGATTCTTGAAGTTGGAAACATCCAATTTGATGAAATAATAATGATTATGATTTCAGATAGAATCTTGATGAACATTATGAAGCTCGGTGGGAGTGGCATTGTGTTCATCGTGCTAAATGTAGATGAAATCCTAATTATTTGGAATGACATAAGGATGATGATAAGTGTTTTCTAATCTGATTGTCCCATACCTTCGAGATAAAAGATCTCAAGGATGCCTCTTGAATATTAGTTTTGTATCTGTTCAGAAGCAAAGAAAAGAGTGCATTAGACCTTCACATCAAGGGTACACCGTGGACAAATCCTACGTGGGAAGCACCAAGGAAGGCTTCTTTCCCTTAAGATATGATACTGACCTATCTAAAGGGATAACATCTCAAAGTGTTGAGAATGTGAATGCTATATCTGCATTCCCGTGTACATATGTTATATGAAGCCTGGTGTATGCCATGATGTGTACAAAAGTCAGATATCTGTGTTGTAACAAGTGTAGTAGACTATTACTAATCCTACAACAAAGACGAAACACTTGATTGCAGTAATAAAACATCTTCAAGGACATAAGACTATGGAGATAGTAATGCCCAAGTCTTCAGATACGGTGAAAGTATGTCTTAGTCTAAGGAGATAAAGATCACCAACCATAAGGGTATTGGAAATCCCAACATGTTATGTTAACAGTTAAGTTGTGCTGCAAGACACTATGACCACTTTCACAATCTGAGTATCGGTAACATAAGATGAAACATTCACATTGGATGTGAGCACTGTTACCAGTAGATATGCAAGGTTGTAAAAGGACTTGGAATAGTCTCTCAGGAGAGAGTGACTAACAAACCAACTGAGATTAGCCCATTAGTTGGAGATTGTTGGACATTGTGCCAATGGCGAGCCATTGTGAAATAAAGTTAATTGCAAATCACTCCTTTATCTAAAATGAAGAATAATTAATTCGTATAATAGATCCTTTCATACAATTAGGGTTGGGTACCATGGCCATCTTGATATAATATAGATGTTGATCCAAATGATGGATCATAGAGAATGGTGCAGGGTTGAATATCTTAAGGGTTAGATTGAGGACTCAACCGCACCATCAAGTAACTATCAAGAAAGAATCTACATCCTAAGAAGGAGATGGCAATCCTTACTTTAAATGCTAACATCCAACGACCTCTTGATGCATGTCCTCTACATAGGAATAGATATTCGGAGGTATCAGATAAGCTAGGACAAAGAGTTGACTTAGTGAGATCGAGATAACCAAGACCTTTGATATGTTGTCCTAATACAAGCACACATCCTCTAACCAGAGAAAATATATTACTATGTGTCTGAGTATGTACATTTGATAGACCATTAGGTTGATGACCTAATCAAGGTCTATACACCGGTGCAATGGTGTGCATACAAGGGAATATGAGTAATATGATATCTCAAAGGGATCATACATGTTCACTACTTAAGTGGAAGACATGAGCTCACTCATGAGATGTTGGGATAAATCAAATTCCAACATTGGTCGTCTTATTTTGCAAACAAGACAAGATTTGAGGTATGATATATGCTTTTGGAAGGCATAGATCGATACTAACTCCTAATGGTCAAATAGGAGACAGGCCAAAATGGGATCAGAACATCATGTTTAATAATAGTCTTCTAGTACGTAGAGTGTACATGTACTAGGAATACTCAAGGGTGATATGATCTTAAATGAGTGTATCCCATGATACTTCTATTCAGAGGGAGTGATGAAACTTGTTTGGATTTTAGTGACTCTGCTCAGCGAACTAATTATCCAATCTTAGTCCAAATGTTGAATATTGATCTGAATTAGATCCAGAGACAATAAGAAGATTGGGTACTTTGTTTGGCATGATCAGACATCGTTAAGAGGTCTTATAGATATGGATATGAGACTAGATATCATTATCCAAGTCAGTATACATGGACATACACACACTCTGATCCTATCTCAAAATATCTGCAAAGAAGGCACACTATCATCGAAGGAGTTTGAGGAATGTTCCTAAAGAGATAAATCAGACAATTGGGACTATTCATTGATGTTTGAATCACTATGTGAAGAGGACAACTTAGGATGGTTAAATTTGATTGAATTATCTTGGATAATATTATCTTGTATAGAGTTATCCACAGTCTTTAAAGAATAATGTGAATAAGATTCACATTATTTTTGGATATTTACATAGAGGATTTTGAGATAATTTTGGATGTATGTATCTTGGATAAGATTAATATGGATAGTGTTATCCACAATAATCATGGATGGCGTGGATAAGATCCACACTATCCTATTAAGATTTGATTATGAATATGATTCACAAAATTAATGCTAATAGAACCGGGTTCAACTTTTACAATAAATGTAAATATTATTTACATGTCATTTGAACCAAAAAAAATTTTCATATTTGTCAATGGCCTATATGCAACTATCACAAATAATTTAGAATTATTTATTTATAACTGAATTTCGAAATATATATATATATGGTTGTTGAAATATTACAACACTAATTATAATAAAATAAAAATAAAAAGGAGCTCCCTAAAAGGGGATGTCCATGGATGTAACAAACATGATTGATGTCCTCAATTTTTAGGAGTCTCCTATTTATTTTTCCTTTTATTAAATTGTTGATTAATTGGTTGAGAATATTAAATAGATAATTAAATTGATAATTTTATCAACTCTAATCCTAAAACTGGCTATGAACTCTTTTAATCCTGACCATTGATTCAACAATTAGGATTGCAATCATAACAATTCAAAAATGTATATAAGGAGTGGCAAGCCCTCCCTTCCAAAACACAATTCATCCATGAGCAATAAGTCCCTCTCTCTCTCACTCGAAGGAACATCCCCTCACCGGGATAATGCCCTTAATGTTGGATAATTCCCCTTGCCTCACATGGCCGTCCCCTTGTGTGGATAATACGCTTATTGATGGATAACCATGTTGTTATGCTTCAGATTGATTTGATCGATCTTGTGTGGAGTTTATTCATCTTTGCTTCTTCGGTATCATGATGAGAAGGATGATTTAATACGATGAAATCGGGCGCAAGGTCCCAGATCGTCTCGTTGGATTGAGAGAAGTATGTGGTTCCTCCCTGCGCTCGCAAGTGTTGTATCCATTGGACCGGGCTTCAAAAAGAAGGTATCTTGCTTTAGAGACTAGAGGATCACAATCATGCTTCAATAGATATTTATATACTTATGTAAAATTAATGGAACGAATTGGGAATGTTTCTCAAATCCATGTGCTTTTATTGCATTTTTTTTTAGAATTCGTATGCTATTGTGACTTGTACGATAAGTTAGTTTTGTGATCGGATTTGATCCTATACACACACATCGGTGATGCACGAGGCCTTATCCGTCTCCTTTCA
This sequence comes from Ottelia alismoides, assembly GCA_037367405.1. Lineage (NCBI taxonomy): Eukaryota > Viridiplantae > Streptophyta > Magnoliopsida > Alismatales > Hydrocharitaceae > Ottelia > Ottelia alismoides. The sequence continues at coordinate 463,592 of JAZKJV010001373.1, forward strand.
TAGATTTATTTGGACCCACGAAATCTGAACATCAAGTGGCTGTCACTGTTATTTTGTTATAGTAAATGACTATTCTTGACACATTTGGCTTTTGTTCATTTCTTCCAAGGACTTAGCTTTCTGTGAATTTGGGAAGCTAGCCAAACATATTCAGAATGAATAAGAATCTACCGTCACTATGTTCAGAAGTGATCATGGTGGGAAGTTTGAGAAGAGAAATTTCCTGGGTACTGTCCTAAGGCTTGGAACAAGCATGAATTTTCTGGACCTAGAACAGTAGCTCAGAATGGCATAGTTGAATGAAAAAATCGCACTCTTCGGGAATGTGCTCGTACATTGCTATGTGAATCCAATCTATCTAGATATATTTGAGCAAAGGTCATAAACACATCCTGCTATGTCTTAAATAGGACTTTGATCCAACCAAGATTAAAGAAGACACCTTTTGAGCTCTATTTTGGACATTCACAAAGGATTGGTTATTTTCGTGTTTCCAGAAGTAAGTCTTTCATTAAGATAACCTTGACAAGTTTGATCTTAAGAGTGAAGAGGGAATCTTCCTAGGTTACTCTTCAAGAAGCAAAGCTTATAGCATATTCAATAAGAAAAAATGATTGTAATAGAAGCGATCACTATTTCAATTTATAAGAATTTTAGCAAGACTCCTCAGCTACATGAATTAGAATTTGAAGAAGATGCTCAAGTAGATACTTGCAGCATCGTTGAGAGTAGTGATTCTCATGGTTTGCCAAAGGATTTTAGATATGTCAGGGATCATCTAAAGAAGTTTGTGATTGAGGACATCTCGAAAGGAATCCAAACAAGATCACACTTAAATTCATTTGTGTTATCTACATTTGTATCCTCGGTGGAACTGAAGTCTGTCAAAGAGGCTTGAAACATTGATTTTTGATTAATGGTATTTTAAGATGAACTTGTTCAATTTGAGAGAAACCAGGTTTGGGAGATTGTTCCCAAACCTAAAAACTAAACAATATCGGAATCAAATGGGTTTTTAAGAATAAACTAGATGATCCAGATATAGATGTTAGAAAGAAGGCAAGACTTGTTGCTCAGGGATATAGTCAACATGAAGTCATCAATATCACAAAATCTATGCACACATTGCAAGGATTGAGTCAACCAGAATGATACTAGCTTTCTCTTGTTCCATGGGAATCAAGCTCTATCAAATCGATGTTAAAAGCACCTTCCTAAGTTACTTCATTAAAGAAGAAAGCAACCACTTGGTTTTCAAGACCCCTCGAAAATAGAATACATCTTTAAGCTCAGGAAATCCTTTTATGGATTTAAACAAGCTCCTCGAGCATGGAACGACCAACTCAGAACCTTCTTACTCACCTGAAGTTTCGTAGTAGGTAAAGTAGACTGCACTTTGTATGTGAACTCTATTTTGTTTGATTTATTGCTTGTGCAAACTTATGTTGATGATATTGTGTTTGGACCATTAATGAAATTCTTTGCAAGGATTTCTCTCCAACCATGAAGGAACAGTTCGAGATGAGCATTATCAGAGAACTCAGGTTTTTCTTAGGGTTGCAGATCAATTAGACAGAGTCCAATACTTTCTTTTTACAACAAAAGTACACAAAGGAGATGCGGATAAAGTTTGGTTTTGATAAAATTTCAGGGAAGTCTACTTTGATTACTTCAGCTGCTCACCTCGACCTTCACGAGTCTGATAAGTAAGTCGACCAATGGCTATATAGAGGCACAATCAGTTCTTTGCTTTATCTAACAATGAGAAAACCTGATATACTTTTTAGCACCTATTTAGGTGCACGTTTTCAGTCATCTCCAAAAGAAAGTCACTTAAAAAACCATAAAAAGAAATTTTTTATTATCTACTTGTTACAAAAAATTGTTCTTGTTCTATCCGAGTATGCATTCGTTAGAATTATTTGCATATAGCAATGCAGATTATGCTGGCAGTCGTACGGATCGGAAAAGTACAAGCGATACCAGCCAATTCCTAGGAAATGCTCTTGTATCTTGGTTTTCCAAAAAGCAAACTTGTTTTGCACTATCAACTACTGAAACAGAGTATGTAACCACATCTTCAGCTTGTTCTCAACTAATTTGGATGAAAAATACTCTTTCCGACTTAGGTTTGACCTTTAACAAGAACCAAACACTATGTGACAACACTAGCTTTATTAACTTTGCTAAAAACCTAATCAGCCACTCTATGACTAAGCACATAGATGTTAGACATCACTTTATTAGAGAAAATGTTATGAAAGGTGAAATCTATTTGGATTATGTATCAATAGATTGGCAGCTAGCAAACATTTTTATACATTTAGCTGCAACTCAGTTTGAGTTCATCAAAAGAGAATTTGGGTTGTGCAAATTGAGTGATATTTGTTGAATATATTATTCGCAAAAATGAACTCATTTAGGGTAGTTTAGATTGACCATATGAACAGTATGCACTAATCGACAACACTTGATCAATCAAGCTTGGGATGTGATTGATCATCTGGGCGAAAAATCAAAAGTTAATATTGGATTTTTGGCACCCCTCCCACTTTATCAAGGACACCTAGGTCGTCGCCTAGCTTCCTTTTCTAACCTATATGACACTAAGAACTTCCTACTGCAAAACACATCAAATACAAACATTGGTAAAGGGCACCTTAATATCCTTAGCAATCCACGTTTGATCTCTCATCCAATTCCTCCCAATCGTCCTTAAATAGACATCCAAGGCACCCTTACTCGCCACACACATTAGACATGTGAGCCTAGGACGAACCATTTCTACAATAAATGATATTGTAATATGAAGGATATGGTTAGATCCTCAAGCGCATCACGGAAGCATGAGCGTCGTATCGAATACGACGAGGAGCGACTAGTCGGACTAGTTGCTCGGTGCAACGGAATTTTAAAAAAATTTATACGACGAAACCACATGATCCAAGAACACTTCTCGAATCGTTTCGATCTAAACCACAAATAAGTAATAGGATTACCTCTTGAAGCGTGGTTGCGATCAAGTCTCTAAACAAAGAGACCTCCTGTCTCAAGTCTGATCCGACGGAGGAGACGCTTGCGAGCGCGGGGATGAACCGCGTGCTTCTCGCAATCCATGTTGATGATCCGAGCGGCGGATCTCCTGATCTCGACACACGAGATCCGACGTCTTCTTCACGAGCGAGGCGTACCGAAGGAGACGGAGATCCACGAACAGAAGAACGGGCAGCATAACGATGATGCTGCGGCGATGGAGAACCTCTCCATGGCATCCATGGTGGACGGCCATGAGAGGGAGAGAGAGAGGGCTGACCTCTAGAAAGAAAGAGAGAGAGAGAGAGAGATGTGTTGTGTGTAAAATAGAGAGCATGGTGTGCCTCTCTATTTATAGGGTTTTGGGATCCATGGATCTCAATCCATGTGACATATAAAATCAATGGATGAGATTGATTTATGTCAATCCAATGGCTAAGATTGTTGTTGGTAAAACCAACAAATTTAGATCAAAATATATTTGACAAAATCAAATACAAATTAATCCAAATCAAACCAATAAACAAGGAGAGAAGATACATGGAGATTTCATCTCCATGTACCTTCCAAAGTGGACGGCCACACATTCCTTATAGGAATGATGTGCCGCCCCCCTCTTTCCATGGAGAGAGCAATCTCATGGAAATCCATGAGATTGCATATCTCCTTGAAAATCTCCTCTATTTATTTTCAACAACTTTTGTTGGCTTTTTATTCTTCAAAAATAATTCACAATTATATTTGAGAATATTGCAATCTTGCCATAGAAAAATTGTGAATCAAATTCACAACCCAAAACAACATATAATTTACATTGTCAATTAATTACACAATGTGTATCTAATACACATAATAATTAATCAACACATATAAATTATAATTAACTCTCTCTAATACATTATAAATCACATTTATAATATATTATGAATAATTGGATATTTCTATCCACATTATTCTTATCCATAACAATTAAATCATATTTAATTATATTGGATAACTTATTCTCATGTACTCAAATAATATGAATCACATTCACATTATCTACATCTTTGATAATCAAATCACATTTAATTATCTAAGATAACTCTCCTTATAATATGAATCAAATTCATATTATTCATGATAATTAATTCACATTTAATTATCCATTTTCTCAATGCTCGGATACATATATCAACAATAGAATTATCCATGAACTCTTTCAAGGATAATGCGCTTTCTCCGCGAATACTTGGAGATAAGGACAGGGCGATTGTATTGTTCCACGTATAGTGACATGGATATTGAGATTATATCTCATATCCAGATCGCGGGCCTCCCATAGATGCTTGATTAAATCAAGACCGTAAATCTAATCTTCTCATTGCATCTGAATCACATTCAGATCAATGTCCAACATTTGGACTAAGATTAGATTACTTCTCTACTGAGAGGAGTCACTAAAATCCAGACCCGTTTCATCACTCCCTAGGAATGGAAGCGTCATGGTTATACAACCGTTTATGATCACATCACCCTCAGGCATTCCCAATACCTGTACATCCTGCATACTGGAAGACTCAGATTAAACCCGAAGTATTGGATCAACTTTATATTGTCTACTTCATGGTTTTATCAGTAAGTTTCTCATTCGATCTTTGGGAGTTGGTATTGATCATATACTTTCCAAAAGCATATATCATACCTGGGTCTTGATCATATACTTTCCAAAAGTATATATCAAACCAACAAATTCAGTCAAGCTTCCAAAGCGAGACGACCGTGCGCACGGAATTTGATTCTTCCCAATATCTCATGAGTGAGCTCATGTCTTCCGGTTCAGTAGTGAACCTGTATGATCCCTTTGAGAGATCGTATTACTCATATGCCCTTATATGCACACCAGCGCGCCGGTGTATAGACCTTGATTAGGTCATCAACCTATTAGCCTGCCAAATGTACATACTCAGACATATAGTAACACATCTGTCTCCGGTCAGAGGATGTGTGCCTGTATCGTGACAGCATACGATATAGGACTTTGGTTATCTCGATCTTGTTAAGTCAACTCTTTGACCTAACTCATCCGACACCTCCGAATCTCTATTCCTATGCAGAGGACCTGCATCAAGAGGTCGGTCAGATATCAACCTAAATGAGATAGGATTGCCATCTCCTACTCAGGCTGGAGATCATCTCTTAATAATCATTTGACGGTGCTTGATGAGTCCTCAATCTAACTCATTAGATATTCATCTAAGCACCAGCCTCTATGGTTCAATAATTGAATCAACAGCTGTATGATTATTAAGATGGCCATGGTACATAACCCTAATTGTACTAAGGGACCTATTATGCAAACTATATACTCTTTATTTCAGATTAAGGAGTGAATTGCAATAACATTTATTGCATAATGGCTCGCCGTGGGCTCGCATGTCCAACAATCTCCCACTTGCCCAAAGAGCCATTAATGGGCTAATCATTTAAACCCACACTCATGTGACAATCATAGGCTATTTAGAAAATAGCTAGGTAAGCTGATCAGTCACTCCGTTCCCAAGAGACTACGCCAAGTCCTCTTACGGCACTTGCATATCTCCTAGTAACAGTGCTCGCATCCAATGCGAATGTTGCATCTCATGCAACCGATACTCAATTTTGTTGGTTATAGTGTCCTTGACACTACATCTTATTAATTATCATAACCAGTATTCCCATAATCCTTATTAGAATACCTTCATTCCTGGAGATCTCTATCTCCTAAGGTATCTACAGTTAAGACCCTTACAGATCACTATCTACAAGATCTTAAACTTTTGAAGATAAGACTTTGAGATCACTATCTCTAAGTTTTATCATCTTTGAAGATATTATTATTACTGCAATCAAGTGTTTTATCTCCATAGCAGGATTAGTAACAGTTTACTACTCCCACTGCATGGCAGACATCTGGCTCTTGTACACATCTAGCATATACCCAGCTTCTCATAACTGATGCACAAGTGCAAGCAGTTCTAACATTCACTTCCTCAACTCTTTGAGGTGCTATCCCTTTAGACAGGTCACTACCACATCTCAAGGGAAGGAAGCCTTTCTTGGAATTTTTCCAGAAAATGGAATAAGTCCAAGGTGTACTACTAATGTGACGGTCCCAATATCATCTTCTCTTTGTTTCTGAACGACTTCAGAACTAAGATCTAAGAGGTATCCTTGAGATCATATCTCAAAGTATGGAACAACCAAATTTTAAAACACTTATTATTTATTCTTATATCATTCTAAATGATTAGAATAATATCTACATTTAGCACGATGAACACAATGGCACTCCCACTAAGCTTTACATGGTTCATCAAGATTCTATCTGAAATCATAACATTTACAATTTCATCAAATCTTATGTTCCAAATACAAGAAGCTTATTTGAGTCCAAAGATTGAGTTCTTCAGCTAGCACATCTTGCTTTCCTCAACCATGAAGCCCTGGGGCTACTTCATATGAATATCCTCAGAGAGGTATTCATAGAGGAATGCAATCTTGACTCACACCATGAAGATGTCATAGACAAGTTGTGTAGCTATAGTTAGCAATATTCTGATGGGTTAAAGCAAGGTCACTGGAGAGCAAGTCTTATCGCAAGCGATGCCTTCTCTTCGGTGTGTAGGTCATGGCTACGAACCATGCTTTGAAAGTCTATACCTTCTCATCAGTTTCCCTCTTTCTCTTGAAGATCCATTTACACCTTAATGGGTCTGACCCATATAGGTGGATCCTCGAGGGTCCATATACAACACTTGTATATGAAGTCTACATTAGACTTTTATTGCTAACATCCATCTTTCCATGTCATGATCCTCAGGAGCTTCATCACATGAAGTCCGATCATTTTTCAGATTTAACTGACACATGGAATCCATCCTCAAACTTATTTGAAGAGGTATTAATGTTTCATCTTTAATTATCTATTTTAGTTTCCGATTTCAGGAGCCTCATTATATTTTCAAGATTAAATGAGTTTCTTTACTTCACTTTCATCTTGATTCTCAAGAGAGTCATCCTATAAGAATCATATTCTCAAAGATGAGATCTTTTAAGAATCTCAAGGTCATAAAGTAGGTATCTAATACCATCCTTTATTTTCCTAATGAAGTAGCACCCTCAAGTGCCAGATTCCAGATTACTTGCATGGAACCTTATTAAGTATATATAATGTAGTCTCTACCACGTATACATATACCTGGAAACTAAGAGATAATTATGCTAAGATTAATCATTGATCGAATCATGTCACACATGATCAATTGCATCTCCCTACAACTTTATTGAGTTAAGGCTCATTAGGAGGGATGAGATAGAAATGATATTCACATCTCCATAAGGTATTCCTTGAATTCATCTAATAGGTACAAGCTACTTTGATTAAATCAAATTAATTTCATCTTCCTTCAAATTCTGGTTCTAAACCAAAATTGTGAAATCTTTGAACATTTCAAAGTTTTCCAAGTGAAGAGAAGAAATTTCATATCACAAACAATCATTAATAGATATCACATATCCATAATGTTTATTCTGATATAGATGATTCACATACATCAATATGTATGAGATCTTGAATATCTTAACATCTTACACCATTCCAAAAGAAGGGTGTATTGGACATTCTACTTTGAATACAATATTCATAAGTATGTGAGATTTGAATCTTTAGACAATCTAAAGTTTCATGTCTTACCAGTCCATTGATTTCATCAACAGACATATGTCCAAAATTTGATGTCAGATCATTGTCAAATGATCTTTATCCTCCTATTGATCTTTAAAGGTTTAATTTTCAGTATTAGAAAGCTTAATGAACCATTCATTAATTTTCTAATTTAGTGGAGTCCACTAGATGTAAGATTACTATCTGAAATATCTCCATCATAACTCTTTATGATAGGTCTATTCCAGATTTCATGTTTATTCCCAACATTTAGAAATAAACAATGAGTGTATTCTAATATCTAGGTCATAGAGACATTCTCTAAGACTAAGGGCTCCCACTGAAAAAATGAAGTCTATTCATCCGGTGGAAATTATTGCAACAATTGCATCAATTCCAACATGGATGACCATTAAACCTTAAGATCAAATTTCTAACACATATGCAACCAATTGCAAGTGTGATTAGAAGATTGAGATACAATTAGTAGACTTTATATTATCAAATAAGTAAGTCAATGTCAATGATTATATGTAGATTTTTCTGATGTACTATCTGATTCCTTCTCTAAGGATTCTAGATAGATTTGATAGTCATACTATCAATACATCAACTTATTGCAGTATTGGCATACATCCAACTCTTTGGATGTCATATGGAAGTCACAGAAGTACAGTCAACTCTTTGACTATACCTCTTACGTGGGTCCAACCCATGCTTCCACTGCGCTCCCTTTATCTCTAAGCAACCATCGCTCAAGACTAAAGGATCTCTTATCTTAAAATCAAAAATTTCAATATAAGAGTATTTCGACACTTATACATGCTTCATTAAATTCATACAATATGAATATTATGAAGCTTCATGAATGACTAGAGTAAAGATAGTAGAATGATGAAACTCATCACCTACATCCATCTAAACTCTTAAAGCATAGGTTCAGGTAGGTACTCAAACAATTTGAATACATTATCTCTAATAGAGCTACCATTCTACATGATGTAGAGAACCATGTCATTCATGATTAAATGTCAAGAGCACATATGTATGCCATAATATCTTTATTGATTTTATAAGGATTATTTGACAATTGCGATCATCATCGACATGTCACTTCCAAAGTACATTCGATGAGATCAAGACTTATAGAGACATACAAACCCTAGGGTTTTAGTCCTATTGTCTTATTCAATTATCACTTCTCATTATTATGAGGAATCTTGCACATTGCAACCACATACATTATGTGTCCAATCGCAAGTACAATATCTGGATCAAGGGTCCAATCCATGATATTCTACTGGTTATTAATGAGTATAACATTGAGTGGGTTTAATGAAGGATTATCTGAAATAAGTAATTTGCATAATGGTATATATTTATATATACATGTTAACTTTGAATTAGAAATTTTATATCAAAGTTGTCTTGCCATGTCAACAATGAAAGTTCATTCCCTTAATCACTTTCAATGTAAGAGATATACTTACCATTATATCTCAAGCAAGATCTGGGATCTCCTTCCTTATCTTTGTTGCATCCCAATAATATGAGAACCTACAACTCGGATAAAAAGAAGCGGGAACACATTCCGCATTGCAAGTCCAACTTGCATCTCCCAATTCGGTCTTTAATACCCGGGCCCACCACCCCTAAGGTGATGTTGACCCGTCATTAATTGATTCAACCGTCAACAGGAATACAACTCGCTATGCGCAATCCAATATCACCCCAATAATATGAGGACCCGATATTAGGGTCACTACGCATACGTCCTTACTCTTTCGAGAAGCGACGAGCCCGATCCAAATGGATCATATGCAGGAGCTGTCACTTCGGACAGGCGTCTCCCACATATAATATCTGGCGACGAAACCCTTCGCCTTGACGGGAGACCATGGATGTCACTTATGTGATCCTCCATATCTTATTCAAATTAAATTAATTTCTATGAATCACATTCATATAATTAATTCTTCCAAGGGAATTATCAACTCTAATCATATTAGAGTATTTTTATTGGACATAATTAACTTAATCATATTAAATTAATTATCAATCCAATTCAATCAATCAAACTTGATTGTCATACTTGAATATATATGGTATTATTCTCAAAGTACGTATTAATTCGTATTTTAATAATTAGAAAAATACATCTTAATCCCTCGGACATTATCTCGGCCCTACCCGCTGTCATGGCCAGTACCGGCGGGAGTGGGACGGACCGCATACGTTGCAACCCGCTACCCCAGCGATCCCCGACTAGACACCATATCCGCCTCGGGAAAGGATAATGCCAAATTGATTAATTTGTACTTGAGATGATCATCGGTTCTTCAACCGAAATTATACCATATAGTAATCAAAATAATTTTGATTATAAGGAAATTTGCTAGACAAATTCCCAATCCTATTCAAGCAAGGAGTTTGATGATTGTGTTTCCAATTAAGATCTAGATCAAATCTAATCAATTAATTGGTTGACGTCAAGTCAATTAAGGAAATAATCATATTCCAATATTTCTCAAATATTTTACGTAATTATTTCATGAAATTAACAATTAATTTCACTATTGACAATCACATGGTTCTTGATTAGGAAAGTAATTTCAGCAGTGACCCCTACTTACTAAAATTAGCATATCTCAATCAATTTAAATCCAAATTAAGCAAAGTAAGTTTCCATAGTTTGCTAACTTGATTTACAACATAACCTATGTGATTTGCACGCATTTCGAGGCGTCTCTAATCAGTAATTAACTCCTTAATTACGTTAAGATTCGCAGTTCCCGTAACAGTGAATACATGTTCATTAAAACAACCATATCTAGAGCAAACGAAATCCGATTTGCGCAAACTCAGATCCTATGGTTTCCTTATTTAATGGGAACAAAATTCAAGTAAATAATTCGTGCTTAAACATTTTAAATATGGCCGACATTATTTACTAAACAGATCTGCGAAATCAAATGCGATAAAAACTTTCGCGACCATAACGAACCCAAGTCATCCTCGGTTAGCGAATCATATTCGAAATCGTCAACCTAAGGCTCTGATACCACTTGAAGGATATGGTTAGATCCTCAAGCACATCACGGAAGCGTGAGCGTCGTATCGAATACGACGAGGAGCGACGAGTCGGACTAGTTGCTCGGTGCAGCGGAATTTTAAAAAAATTTATACGACGAAACCACATGATCCAAGAACACTTCTCGGATCATTTCGTCTAAACCACAAATAAGTAATAGGATTACCTCTTGAAGCGTGGTTGCGATCAAGTCTCTAAACAAAGAGACCTCCTGTCTCAAGTCCGATCCGACGGAGGAGACGCTTGCGAGCGCGGGGATGAACCGCGTGCTTCTCACAATCCATGTTGATGATCCAAGCGGCGGATCTCCTGATCTTGACACATGAGATCCGACGTCTTCTTCACGAGCGAGGCGTACCGAAGGAGACGGAGATCCACGAGCAGAAGAACGGGCAGCATAACGATGATGCCGCGGCGATGGAGAACCTCTCCATGGCATCCATGGTGGACGGCCATGAGAGGGAGAGAGAGAGGGCTGACCTCTAGAAAGAAAGAGAGAGAGAGAGAGAGATGTGTTGTGTGTAAAATAGAGAGCATGGTGTGCCTCTTTATCTATAGGGTTTTAGGATCCATGGATCTCAATCCATGTGACATATAAAATCAATGGATGAGATTGATTTATGTCAATCCAATGGCTAAGATTGTTGTTGGTAAAACCAACAAATTTAGATCAAAATATATTTGACAAAATCAAATACAAATTAATCCAAATCAAACCAATAAATAAGGAGAGAAGATACATGGAGATTTCATCTCCATGTACCTTCCAAAGTGGACGGCCACACATTCCTTATAGGAATGATGTGCCGCCCCCCTCTTTCCATGGAGAGAGCAATCTCATGGAAATCCATGAGATTGCATATCTCCTTGAAAATCTTCTCTATTTATTTCCAACAACTTTTGTTGGCTTTTTATTCTTCAAAAATAATTCACAATTATATTTGAGAATATTGCAATCTTTCCATAGAAAAATTGTGAATCAAATTCACAACCCAAAACAACATATAATTTACATTGTCAATTAATTACACAATGTGTATCCAATACACATAATAATTAATCAACACATAAAATTATAATTAACTCTCTCTAATACATTATAAATCACATTTATAATATATTATGAATAATTGGATATTTCTATCCACATTATTCTTATCCATAACAATTAAATCATATTTAATTATATTGGATAACTTATTCTCATGTACTCAAATAATATGAATCACATTCACATTATCTACATCTTTGATAATCAAATCACATTTAATTATCAAAGATAACTCTCCTTATAATATGAATCAAATTCATGTTATTCATGATAATTAAATCACATTTAATTATCCATTTTCTCAATGCTCGGATACATATATCAACAATAGAATTATCCATGAACTCTTTCAAGGATAATGCGCTTTCTCCACGAATACTTGGAGATAAGGACAGGGCGATTGTATTGTTCCACGTATAGTGACATGGATATTGAGATTATATCTCATATCCAGATCGCGGGCCTCCCATAGATGCTTGATTAAATCAAGACCGTAAATCTAATCTTCTCATTGCATCTGAATCACATTCAGATCAATATCCAACATTTGGACTAAGATTAGATTACTTCTCTACTGAGAGGAGTCACTAAAATCCAGACCCGTTTCATCACTCCCTGGGAATGGAAGCGTCATGGTTATACAACCGTTTATGATCACATCACCCTCAGGCATTCCCAATACCTGTACATCCTGCATACTGGAAGACTCAGATTAAACCCGAAGTATTGGATCAACTTTATACTGTCTACTTCATGGTTTTATCAGTAAGTTTCTCATTCGATCATTGGGAGTTGGTATTGATCATATACTTTCCAAAAGCATATATCATACCTGGGTCTTGATCATATACTTTCCAAAAGTATATATCAAACCAACAAATTCAGTCAAGCTTCCAAAGCGAGACGACCGTGCGCACAGAATTTGATTCTTCCCAATATCTCATGAGTGAGCTCATGTCTTCCCGTTCAGTAGTGAACCTGTATGATCCCTTTGAGAGATCGTATTACTCATATGCCCTTATATGCACACCAGTGCGCCGGTGTATAGACCTTGATTTGGTCATCAACCTATTGGTCTGCCAAATGTACATACTCAGACATATAGTAACACATCTGTCTCCGGTCAGAGGATGTGTGCCTGTATCGTGACAACATACGATATAGGACTTTGGTTATCTCGATCTTGTTAAGTCAACTCTTTGACCTAACTCATCCGACACCTCCGAATCTCTATTCCTATGCAGAGGACCTGCATCAAGAGGTCGGTCAGATATCAACCTAAATGAGATAGGATTGTCATCTCCTACTCAGGCTGGAGATCATCTCTTAATAATCATTTGACGGTGCTTGATGAGTCCTTAATCAAACTCATTAGATATTCATCTAAGCACCAGCCTCTATGGTTCAATAATTGAATCAACAGTTGTATGATTATTAAGATGGCCATGGTACATAACCCTAATTGTACTAAGGGACCTATTATGCAAACTATATACTCTTTATTTCAGATTAAGGAGTGAATTGCAATAACATTTATTGCATAATGGCTCGCCGTGGGCTCGCATGTCCAACATAATATTAGTATATATCAATAAAAGTTATTGATTTGCACTCCCTCTCTGAGATTAATGAATGCACACATTTATAAGGTCAATACAATTAGGGTTATATACGATGGCTAAAATGATAATCATATAATTGTTAATCTAATCGTTGGGTCATAGTGGTTGGTGCTAAGATGAAATCTAAAGAGTTAGATTGAGGACTCAACTAGCACCGTCAAATGATTGTCGAGACATGATATCCAGCTTGAGAAGGAGATAGAAATCCTTACTCTATAGGCTTATATCTGACCAACCTATTGATGCAGGTCTTCTGCATAAGAATAAAGATTCATAGGTGTCGGATAAGTTAAGTAACAGAGTTGACCTATCAAGATGGAGATATCAAAGACTTATGTCGTACGCTGTCACGATATAGGCACGCATCCTCTGATCGAAGATAGATGTATTACTATATGTATAAGTATGCATATTGGGCAAACCATTAGGTTGAAAACCTAATCAAGGTTTATACACTATCAAGTTGTTGTGCATAAAAGTGCGTATGAGTAATACAATCTCTCAAAGATAACATAGAGGTTCACTACTAAATCGAAATACATGAACTCACTCATGAGATACTGGGTAAATTCCATCGATGATCATCTTGCTTTAGAAGCATGACATGATTTGTAGGTATGATACATGCTTTTGGAAATCATATTATCGATCCCAACTCCCAATGGTCAAATGAGAAACTTAATGATAAAATCCTAAAGAAGACAATCTAAATTTGATGAAAACATCGGGTTTATTCTAGGTCCTCTAGTATGTAGGATGTATGAGTATTGGGAATACTCATCGGTGATGTAATATTAATCGATTGTATAACCATGATACCTCCATTTTGAGGGAGGAAGAAACATGTTTGTATTTTAGTGACTCCACTCAGTAGACTTGTTATCCAATCTTTATCCAAATGTTGGACATTCATATGAATATGATTCAGATACAATGAGAAGATTGGATATTCTATCTAACTTGTCCAGACATCTCTGAGAGGTTTTCTAGATCTAGATATGAGATTAGATCTCACTATCTAAGTCACAATACATGGAATGTACATTCGCCATGTCCTTATATCCAAGTATCTATAGAAAAGGCGCAGTATTCTTAAAAGAGTTCAAGAATAGTTCTATGACTGTCGATATCTAAGCATTGGAAATTTGATGATTAAATTATATTTAATAATAATGTTGATGTGATTCATGGACATGTTTAAAGAAATTCTCAACAACTTTTAGGATCGAGAGAGCCAACAACAACTTTTAGGATTAGAATTGATATATAACTATCAATTCCAATTATTCTAAAATTATCAACAAGAAATATGATTAGAGAGAGAAGAGAAACAAAATGAGATAATGGTGGGTACATCCCATGTGGTAGGATCCATATGGATGTCCCACTTTATCCTCTCTTTTTTCTTTTATTTATTCAACCATTAATCATTTCTTAATTGATAAAGGAGTTTAATTATAAACAAAAAATATCAATTATCTGTGACAATTATAAATAGGTCATCTAAAAATGAATCATATTCATTGGTCTAAATAAAAATATAAATCCAATTTTTATTTACATTGGAATGTGAATTAGATTCACATATACAATATAATTTGTGAATCATATTCATAAATAAGTCTTTAATAATAATGTGCAATCCACGAACTCTTTCATGGATAGTGTGTCTTTTCTACAGATACTCAGAGATAAGGTAAGGTTGTTTGATCATATCTGAGAAAGTATTCCTATCTTCTTATTGCATTTGAATCCAATTCAGTATAATGTCCAACAATTGAACTAAGGTTTTATAACTACTTCACTGAGCATCATCACTAAAATTCAAACATGTTTCATCACTTCCGCGGAATTGAAATGTCATGGTATACAATTAATTAAGATCACATCACCCTTGAGTATTCCCAATAATCGTACATCCTGCATACTGGAAGATCAAGATTAAACATGAAGTTCTGATCTCACTATAAACTATCTCTGTCAGAGTTTTATCATTAAGTTTCATATTTGATCATTGGGAGTTAGTATTGATCTTATTCTTTCCAAAAGCATATATCACACATACAAATCATGTATTGTTTCCAAAACAAGACGACCATCGATGGAATTTGATTTATCCCAATATCTCATGAGTGGGTTCATGCCTTATGGTTCAGTAGTGAACCTATACAATCCCTTTGAGAGATCGTATCACTTATATGCCTTCATATGTATACCAGTGAGTCGGTGTAAAGAACTTGATTAGATCATGAATCTAATGGTTTGCCAAATGTACATACTCAAGCATATAGTGATATATCTGTCTCTAGTTAGATGATGTGTGCCTATATCATGACAGCGTACGACATAGGTCTTTGTCATCTTGATCTGACTAAGTCAACTCTTTGACTTAACTCATCCGACACCGCTAAATCTCTATTCCTTTGTAGAGGACCTACATCAAGATGTCGGTTGGATGTCAGCCTTTGGAGTAAGTATTGTCATGTCCTTCTCAGACTGGAGATCCTTTCTTGATAATTCCTTTATGATGTAGTTGAGTCCTCATTCTAACACTTTAAATATTCAACTCAAAATTTGCCTATAAGATTCAATAATTGAATTAACACTTGTATAATCTCAAGATGGTCAGGGTACATAATCCTATTTGTACATATGGACCCAATAAGTTAGCACATGTTATAATTTTAGAAAGGAAGTGAATAAATCAATAACTTTGATTGATAAATAATTTAAAATAACATTTATTGTATAAATGGTTCGCCAGGGGCTCACATGTCTAATAGAACTTCTAGAAGAAATATGAAGGAGAAAGGTGGTAGCACTTTCTCATTTATGTATTTTGGATGCACGATATGTGTTTACATTGAACAGGAAAATAGAGGAAATCTTGACACAAAAGAGAGAAAGTACATCTTTGTTGTCTATTGTACATATATCTATAGATAAATACTGTAGGATTTGGAGAAGAAACAAATACTCATAAGCATTGATGTTAACTAAGATAAGTCTTCCTTATACAAGGATATACTGACAAGAGAAAAGGAAATTGAAAAATTGGATTTTGTGTAGCTTGGTGAGACACCTTAATGAAGTATATCGTATGTAAATGACGAGAACGTGCAATCCATACCAGAAAATAATCCACGGACTTTGTCATTAAGAGAGTCTATTGGAATAAGCAAACCTATTCCAAGGTTTTCACTGCCTTCCTTGAATTACTTATTACAAACTAATAATGATGAGCCTGGGATATGTTTCATTTTGCCATTTAGGAACAACATGAAAATTGTTACACCTGCAAAATTTATAGTCGCTCTGGCACCAACAAGGAGTTCCACAAAAGAGGGGGTGGGGAGGTTGGTGAGTTATACAACATACAATAATATTATCAAATTCAATTCACAAACCACAAAAATATAAGTCTAGAAAATAAAACCACAATGCATAATGTTTTTAATGTAAAAACTCAACCATGTGAAAACCACAACCTAGAACCATGTTCTGGCCCCTCAATCTCTCAGTGAAGCTTGCATCCACTAGCATGTGCTACTTTAAATCGTGGGTAGTACAACCTGTAATCTTACTTGGATAGCTCCCAGAGAAAGATTTATGCTCTGATAAAGCATTACATGATAAGACAAGGAAGTAGTGCGAGTTAGCCACAACAGATGAGATGGATTCATTCACAAGCAACAAAACATGGGATTTTAGGTCCACTACTAAAGGGAAATAAGGCCATGCACAACAAGTAATATACGAGATTAAGATGATGATGGCACCTTTATATACAAGGCTTGATGGTGCAAATAAAAAATTTTGGTGGAAAAGATTTGGGGAAGAGGAGTGGAGGGAGAAGAGCATGCATGTTGCCTTGGTTTTTAGGGAAGAAAGTGTGAAGATGCTCGGAGGGAGAAAGGGAAAAGAGAGATATGAAAAAACTCTAATTTTGACTAAACTTTCCCTTATGTAAAGGGTTAAAAACACAAAAAATAAATAAACAACTAAAAATAAAATTCTTAACAAACCAAATTTGAATATGAAATTACTCAACCTAATTAATTTGAGATAGTAGATCTCTTTGTTTAAAATTTTAAAATTAAATCATAACTTAAATTACCAACTCTAATTAGACAAATGAAAAACCCTAACTTAATAAAATCATAAGTTGGACAAAACTAGCGGAAGTCAATCCTTAATTTTTGTCCTATTTTTTTATTCTACGTTGCATTAGCTCTCTAGTGCATTGAAAAAAATCTTCTTACGAGTTGCTTGATCTTCAAATTCTGTGTGCAATCAGTTAATTGTGGCGTTTTGGAGCTTATGGTGAAAGAGCCGATGAGATGGGTGGTAGGTCCCAAGTTGTTATTACAGTCCTCCTGGAGTTGTGATTGTGATTGAAGAACATAGAATCCATACTACTATGGCAATTTTCATGGTGTTGTTATCGTCTGAAGAGGAGCTTTTGGTGGGAAAATTAGCATGCCATCTTCATATATTGGGTTATGGGGTTAGAGAGGACATGAAAGATGGAAACCATGGGATTATTATGAGGGAAGATGTGAATAATGTAATTGTCCCACTAGTCCTGAAATAGAGATTCCTAACATTCCTAATTCTAATTGGAATAGGTTGATGTCCACCTCTTTCCTTTCAACACTCCTATTGTTATATTCTTCATGAAAGCAAGAGAATGCAAAATTCCTACCCCTTTAGTTAATTATTCTCATCCACATAAGCTTCCTCTTAAATTCACCTTTAGATAAAATAGTTTAGGCTTAGGGTATGGTGGCGATATTTGGTGGGATAACAACGTCCATGGTGCTTGCAACTTGAGATCATGGCCGATGGTGCTGGGTTTGGAGATTCCAAACATTAGGGCAAAGGTTGGTGGTACTTACAAAGATGGTTGTGGGGGTTTTCAAGCAGAACGAGGTAATTACCGATGGCAGTATTGGAGCTCTGAGGGCAACGACAGTGGGACTTTACGCAAGATGGGCGGTGGCAGACATTATTGTGGTTGAGTAGTTCATGTCGACCACCTCCAGTCATTCTATAGTGGTGATCAATGCTCTAGCAGTGGCGTTGGACAATCCAAAGATGGAGTAGGAGGTTTTGAGGCACAAAAATGCCCATTGCCTCTATGATGGTAACATGGAGTATCAAAGGGGATGATTGCAAGCACCACGACTTTCCCAAGTGCTGGTGATGGGAATCCAATAGGAGGGGTATATTTGGTTGAGGCCATGATGGCATTTGGTTCGGTACTAAGGGACCTATTATGCAAATTATTTATTCTTCATTTCAGATCAGGGAATGATATTCACAATAACATTTATTGCATAATGGCTCGCCATGGGCTCGCATGTCCAACAGGAAGCACGCCTCTGGTACTCTTCTTCTTGGCCACAGGTGCGAGTTGGAGCAGCTCGTTGTAGATGCTACAGCTACAGATTCAGAGGGGAAGGAGATGTTGGTAGTGGTGATTCTCATCCCCGACAGTGATGAAGATGCGTCCTATGCTGGAACTTCAAAGAAGGCGATGTGCTTGAGCCAAAGCTCAACCTGTGGTGGAGTGAATATGGATTGGCGGAGAGGATCCTGTGACGTGGAGTTGATTGGAGATGGAGAGCCTGGCGGAGCTTGACCCTTTGCAAGGGTCATGCAGAAGGTTCGACAAGGGGTGGGATGATGGAAAGATGGTTTGAACGGAGTCTGGTTTCTGATCCATGATGGGGAAAAGTTGAATCGATACATAGTTGGGATTTGGGAAGAATTGAAAGATGAAGGGTAGAGAAGAAAAGAACAGAAGAAGAGGGAAAATGAACAAAGGAAGAAGAAGAAGATAAGGGAAGAGGGTTACCTAGAGGAGATGAATAACAATCGATACCTGGGAAGGAGCTTGGAGATGAACTCTGGGTTATTGCTCGGTACCTCGGTGGATGGTGGATCTCAAGTTGCTGTGGAGTGGCGACAACAATAAAGATCGAGGTTGGTCCTTGGATCTCGCCTGAGATATGAGTTGTCGTCGCTTGACCCGGTTAAACCTCCCAATTACCGAGGAAGACATGGGAGCTCGAGGTTCTTCCAGTAATGGCATATACACGTGATAGGGGGCCGGCAATGACTATTTATGGGAAGTTGGGGTGGTTGCAAAGCATAAGGAGGGCCTGGGTGCAGTCATACACCGCAAGGCGTGGAGGATGTTGGAAGTGACCGGGTCGAGGGGCAGAGAATGCAGGTGGTTGGATCATGCCGTGGAGAGGAGAGAGAGAGAGAGAGAGATGTGGGTGCGGACTGCCGGAGAAAGATGGAGTGGTTATAGTCCATGCAGAGAGAGAGAGGACGACGAGGCTCGCATGACCGTTGAGCTCGCGATAGTTGCAGCATTGCTGGAGGTAGGGAGCATGTCGAGCGGGAGGAAGGGGAAAAGGGTAGGGCACCATGTGGTGCGTGCTGGGCGATTACATGGCAGCGAAAAATAAAAACTAAAATTAAAATAAAAATTAAAATTAAAATCCATGCTAATAAATAGAATAAATAATTAATAATTAATTAAATTAATAAAATAGAATTAAAATAATAAAATAATAAAATAAATTAAAATTAAAATAAGAGAAAGTGAACAAATAAAAAATAAATAAATAAGATTAAATAAATAAATGAATAAAATAAGTAGAAAATAAATTGAATAAAATAAAATAAAGGGGCGGCATGTGACGGTTCCAGGAGTTGCCACGTGTTGCTCCTAGAAAAATCAAAAAATAAAATTCAAGGAAAAATAAAAAAGAAATAGCAAAAGGGGTCAAATTTAAAAGTGATCAACATGAAAGGTGCTTGTCTCGACGAGATCAAAGGGAAGAAAACCAAAAGATATCATATATACAAAAAGAATTTTTGGTGGGACTCTAGATTTAAAATACCATGTTTTTATCTTTAGGGAATTTTTTTATCATTTTTAAACAAGATAAAAAATCAAAATAAAGTAAAATAAAATATAAAAGAATTAGTTACAACTTGATCTATTTTTTGGATTTTTAATAATTAATAAAATAAAGAAATAAAATAAAGATTACATATGTACATATTATATATCTGGATGATTTATTTTCTTTTATTTTTTGCTTTAATTTTTATTTGGATTTTTACACATTTCATTAAAAATAATCAAAGAAAATAAATGTGAAAGAGATAAATAAAAAAGGATTATTTTTGTACATAAAATAATAAGGTCAAATCGGTTAATATGTGCAATATATAATAGGGGCCCAAAACCAAAGTTTCACATATGGACTCTGATTCTTTTGAATTTGATCTTGTTTTGAAGGTAATTGAACGTACAATAATTCTAAATGAGTAGAGGTCCATAGTATATTGTATGAGAGAGATATTCATGTTTCACGGCTTTTACTCTCTAATTAGGGTTTGGGTTTTATTGGGTAATTTACAATCTAGTATTTTTTTGATATTTTTCATTTATTAGTGTTAGTTTTATGTACATATAGAGTTTATTTTATTCAATTCTGAGGTAGTGAAAAATAAATAAATATAGGATGAAATATGGTGAATATACATGTGATATTTACACGGGAATATGGCTTCTTATTTAATGCAAATATGCATGCTAAAATGCAAATATTAATTCTAAGTGCATGAATGGTAAAGATGCAGAATAAATGGAGAAATGCAACTAATTAACTTTTAGAGTGATGAATCTCATATTCATCAACCACTTATACTTAAACCTTGCTCGTCCCTGAGCAACTAAAATGAAATGCAAAGGTGAAATGATTTTGGGTTTCATACCACGGTCGTGAACAAAAGGTGAAAACGGAGCTCGACTCAACCTTTGGATTATTAGTTTGGTAGAACCTTATTGGGAATAGGATTTAAGACCTAACAACCTTCAAGTTCAACTAGTCTTTATTCAGTTCGCCTCAACGGTCAGTAGAATATCCCTCGTACACAAATTCTGATGACTATGAATCTTTCTTGTACTGTGTAAGTGAAATATATCTCTCCACATCAGAAGTGATAAAGAACAACTTTCTCTTAGCAAGGTGACCATAATTCCCCAGTCTAGCTACTCTTTCCTCGAGGAGCGGGGTATTTCCTTCTAAGTTCAAGTATGTGTTGTATCCATAATCGAAGGGGCAGAAGATAGAAGAACAAGAAGAGAAGTGGAGTGTGGCCAGTGTAGCCACATCTCCCTTGTGGAACCAGCCAGTGTAGCCCAGTCTCCACAAAGATCTGTAGTCTCTCTGAATCATTAAGGTCAAGATACATAACTTTATTCTTTTTTTAATACATATGCTTCTATTTGGTGGAAAGTATTGTTGCACTGCATGGATCTTATTATGCCCCTACGGATACAGAGTCTTTCTTTCCGCACATGTTTTGGGGTCTTAGAAAAATTGTGCCAGCGGACCGTCCCTCATAGAAGCTTTATTTCAACCCACAGCTCCCATCTTTAGACGTCCATGCCACTAGACTAGGTTGGGGTGCACTGACCACTCGAAGTGACTGCATATGTTTCCATTCGCATACGTCTCTTTCTAGAGGATTCTACCCCTCACCACCTCATTAATGAAGAGCTACGTGCAATGTGCTTGTCCAAGTTAGGTCACTATCTAAAAGAATCATGTGTGTATGAAATATTCTACTTGGACCAATCAAGATGACATGTTAACATAGCCTTATGGACTCAAAGAATTAAGTCGCTTGGCCTAAAATGTCTAAACTCTAGTTCCTATAAGGTTCCTACGAAATTAAGTAGATTAAGGTCAAATTAAGTCCATCCTCGATTTCTATTCATAACTCAGTTCAGAACCCACTCACTTTCTCGTTGCATATGGTAGATATGCAAATGAAATGCAGATGTTATGAAATGCAAAATGAATGAAGTGCAAGATGATTTTTTAAATGCAAGGATGATATGCAAGAGTAAATAAGATGTCTTTTTTACAAAAGTAGTTTTTAATTAATTTTTTATTTTTAAATATACATCCTATTTTACACTATTTTTAGAAAAGTATTTATTTAAAAGGATTTTACAAGATTATACAAGATTTTAATGGGAAGACACTATACACATTATACATATTTTATACCTTATATATGATATACATATTATACAAGTATAGATGTGTTTTATAACCTTTTTTTACAAATTTTATTATTACATTTTTTACCAATTTTACCCATCCAGTAATTATTGCATAATATATACAAAAATACGTGAAAGTACGAGTTATGTGTAAAGTATATATGTAATATAAACGCATCCCCTATACTTAACGGGTGATATGTCCTCAGAGCATAAGAAGCGAGGAAAAGACATAGCTCGTGCTAAGTGTAGGAGAGTGAAAAACAATAGAAGTATAGAAGTCGACCCCCCTATACTTAGGCTCTAGTCGGCCTAAGTATAGAAGAAGAGAGAAAATTGGGTGGTCGAGGTCAAGAGGAGAAATGCATGAACATATACAGGGTGGGCATCGGTCCACCTTATACTTAGGCTTTGGTCAGCCTAAGTATAGGACATGAGTAAGTATGAAAACCGATGGGATTGGGGAATATACAAAGAGAATGGGGAGTGGGAAAGAGATGCTTGGACATGTTAGAAGTAGTGAGGATTCATGTGTTCCCTAAAAGTGGATCGTGAGATCCTGGGACACACATGAATGAGATCTCTTCAGCATGAGCTAACTGCTCATCTGATCCTATAAAATGCTTCAGCAGTTACCCATTTATAAGGAACGATCATGAATCATCTGTAAGCTCTGAAATCCATACATTGCCATTCATGTGCACTTCTCTGACTATGAAGAGTCCTATCCACTTGGACTTCAACTTGCCTTGAAAAATCTTCAACCTGGCATTGAATAACCATACCTTCTGCCCTAGGACAAAACTCTTGTGTCTGATGTGATAATCGTGCCAACGCTTGATTC
Organism: Ottelia alismoides; assembly: GCA_037367405.1. Taxonomy (NCBI): domain Eukaryota; kingdom Viridiplantae; phylum Streptophyta; class Magnoliopsida; order Alismatales; family Hydrocharitaceae; genus Ottelia; species Ottelia alismoides. Next base: position 487,020 of record JAZKJV010001373.1, read on the forward strand.
TGTCCTTATAGGTCACGATGTTATCATATGCCTTGTTTCTGATTTCTAAAAGCTATTTAGATCCATCTTTCTGCTCTGTTGTCCTTCATGTGTAGTAACAGTTCACCTTCTTTAATGTCCATTTAGATTTATGTATCAGCTCAGCGGGCAGATGGCATGGCTTTCCATAAACCATTAGGAATGGGGAGGTTCCAAGCGAGGTCTTGTAAGAAGTACGATATGCCTATAGAACTTGGTCCAATGGGACAGTTTTTCCTATTAGGGCGGACTAGCTTATGCAAAATGCCCTTCACCTCCCTATTCGACACCTTAGTCATGCCATTCAATTGTGGGTGGTATGGACTAGCAACATGGTGCTCAATACCATAGTCCTTTTTTTTTCATTTCCATGTTAACGAAGTGGCTACCCCCATTAGAGAAGATGAATTTGGGAGCCCCGAACCATGAAATGATAAGATCTTTCATGAACTTGCAGATAGTCTTGTTGTCTGTGGATCGGGTAAGGATAACTTCCACCCACCTAGAGAGATAATCAACCGCCAAGAGAATGTGCTCATAGTTGTAGATGTTAGGGAATAAGCCCATGAAATCTATGCCCCATGCATTGAAAAACATCAACCATAATGACTGATTGCATGGCATTTCAATTTTGGGACCGACGGTCCCTCCCATTCTCTAACATACTAGACACAACCTGACAAATGCATATGCATCACGGAATAGGGTCGGCCAATACAAACAACACTAAAGCACTTTCTAGGTGGTCCTCTTCCCAGAGTGATGTCCTCTTGCCTCCAAGCAGTAGGTGAGGACACTCATGTATTCCTCCTGAGTAATACATCTCCACCAGATACAATACAAACCTTCAAAGAAAAGGAACAGATCCTCCCAATGGTATTTCCTAGATTCTGACTTAAGTCAGTAAATGCTGCTCTTGGGACAATCATGGGGAACTGACCTAGACACTAAAAAAATCACCATGTTGGCATACCGTGGAAGAAATTCGACAGAACAGATCGACTCGTTGGGGAAGGAGTGCTTGATGGGGTCAGTCTTAGGGGAAGAGGTGATCAACCACCACATTCTTCACTCTTGACCTATCCTTAATCTGCAAATCAAACTCTTGGAGTAATAGAATCCACCTAAGAATATGTGCCTTCGCATCCTTCTTTTCCATGAGGTACTTGATGGTTGTGTGATCTGTGAACACAATAACCTTGGATCCTAAAAGATGTGACCTGAATATGTCCAAGGCAAACACGCAAGCATTTCCTTCTCTATGATGGTATAATTCCATTGGGCATAATCAAGTACTTTGCTTGCGTAGTGGACAACATAAGGAATCCTTTCTCTCCTTTGTCCTAACACGACCCCAACTGCATAATCGGAAGCGTCTGTCATGATCGCAAAGAGAAGAGACCAATCTGGGTCCTGTAGGATAGGAGCTTCCATGATCGTCCTCTTTAGGAGCTCGAAGGTCTCAAGAGACTTGTGATCTATAATGAACTCTGTGTCTTTTCCTAAGAGCTCCATAAGCGGTCAAGCAATCTTTGAAAAGCCCCTTATGAATCTGCAGTAAAAACCAACATGCCCAAGGAACGAACGCACTTGTTTGATGTTGGTTGGTATTTGAAGTTTCTTGATCACATCCACCTTGGTAGGGGCAACATCCATTCCTCTCTTGGAGATGACATATCCCAACACAATACCCTCTAGAATAATGAAATAGTTCTTCTCCCAAGAGAGCACTAGATTCACCTCACTGCACTTCCTAAGGACTTGATTCAAATGATAAAGGTATGCTTCAAATGAATCGTTGTCGACTGAGAAGTCGTCTATAAAGACCTTCGGTAAATCGCCCACCATATCGGCAAATACTACAATCATGCGCTGCTGAAAAGTCCCCGGTGCATTGCATAGCCCAAAGGGCATGCACCTAAATGTGTATGTACCAGATGGACATGTAAAGGTGATCTTTTCCTGGTCCTCGGGAGCGATGGCCACTTGTTTGTAGCCCAAGTACCCATCTAGAAAATAAAAGAATTCTTTCCCCGCTAGTCTCTCCAGGATCTTGTCTATGAATGGTATTGGGAAATGATCCTTTTTCGTCGCAGCATTTAAGCATATGTAATCCACACAGACACGCCACGACATGGGTACTAATATCACAATCTCCTCTCCATCCGAGTTGGTGACGGTCTAAAGTCCCGCCTTCTTAGGGACTACATGAAGTGGTGCACCCACTTGGAATCAGAGATGGGATATATAAACCCTGCGTCACAACATTTTTTAATCTCCTTCTTGAATACATCTCGTAAGTTTGGATTCAACCTACATTGGAACTCATGAGAGGGTCTAGCACCTTCCTCAAGGTAAATATGGTCTGAGCACAGAGCGGGGCTAATCTTGCGAAGATCAGACATGCTCCAGCCTATGGTCTTACGATTCTGTTCAAGAATCTCTAGCAAGTTTCTTGTTCTCTGGTCAAGCTAGCACTGATAATGACCGGGAAGTTCTATGGTGGGACTGCAATGAAGGCATACTTCAAGGTGAGGGTATAGGTTTGAGCTCGGTAATGGTATGATCATCAGGTAAATCTGGCTTAACTGCCTTTGAATCTAGCTTTGTGGCAGATGTGGCTAGATCTGTTGTGATAGTAGCCACCAACTGATTCTGCTCAGGAGTCTGATCGCAAAAGGTATCCAAGAAATCAGTAACAATCACGTCCAACTAGTCATCATTGACCTCTGATTGACCTGAAGGGAAACTGTATGACGAGCCAAAGTCAGCTTCTGAGTCATCAAGGACATAGGGAGATGCATCAGAAAATTCTCCTGTGGGTAAGGTCTGATTCTAAAGGATATGTCAAACTACCTCTTCTATATTGTCCTCTCCTGGTGAGAGGGACTCATCAACCCAAGCTGATTGTTGCTTTCAGTGATCAACTGTGTCGACTCTGTAGCACTCGTCTTCCGACAAGAGATACTCTGTACTGCTCTCTGAATCAGGTCCCTGCCATTTCATTTGTTGCATCTCTAACTCTACGCTTTCATCGTGTGCAAGAAAGCATATCTTCCCCAAAGTATAATCAAATATGGCTCCGACCATCCTCAGAAAAGGGTGGTCAAGGATAATCTGGGAATCTTGCCATCGTTAGGGACAATCCATATCTAGGATCGTGAAGTCTACCTTGTACTGCTTTGTTGGACATGCGAGCCCACGGTGAGCCATTATGCAATAAATGTTATTGCAAATATCATTCCCTGATCTGAAATGAAGAATAATTAATTTGCATAATATGTCCCTTAGTACAATTAGGGTTATATACCATGGCCATCTTAATAATCATACAACTGTTGACTCAACTATTGAATCATAAAGGCTGGTGCTTGGATGAATATCTAAAGGGTTAGATTGAGGACTCGTCAAGAACCGTCAAATGATTGTTAAGAGATGATCTCCAGCCTGAGTAGGAGATGGCAATCCTTTCTCACATAAGCTGATATTTGACCGACCTCTTGATGCAAGTCCTCTGCATGTGAATAGAGATTCAGAGGTGTCAGATTAGTTAGTTCAAAGAGTTGACTTGACGAAATCGAGATAACCAAAGTACTATATTGTATGTTGTCACGATACAGGCACGCATCCTCTGGCCGGAGACAGATGTGTTGCTATATGTCTGAGTATGTACATTTGGCAGACCAATAGGTTGATGACCTAACCAAGGTCTATACATCGGGCTGGTGTGCATATAAGGGCATATGAGTAATATGATCTCTCAAAGGGATCATACAAGATCATTACTGAACCGGACGACATGAGCTCACTCATGAGATATTGGGAAGAATCAAATTCTGTGTGCACGGTCGTCTTGCTTTGGAAGCTTGACTAAATTTGTAGGTTTGATATATACTTTTGGAAAGTATATGATCAGGACCTAGGTATGATATATTCTTTTGGAAAGTATATGATCGATACCAACTCCCAATGATTAAATGAGAAACTTACTGATAAAACCCTGAAGTAGACAGCATAAAGTTGATCTAATACTTCGGGTTTATTCTGAGTCTTCCAGTATGCAGGATGTACAGGTATTGGGGAATACTTGAGGATGATGTGATCATAAACGATTGTATAACCATGACGCTTCCATTCCAAGGGAGTGATGAAATAGCTCTGGATTTTAGTGACTCCTCTCAGTAGAGGAGTAATCTGATCTTGGTCCAAATGTTGGACATTGATCTCAATGTGATTCAGATGCAATGAGAAGATTAGATTTGTGGTCTTGATTTAATCAAGCATCTATGGGAGGCCTGAGATCTGGATTTGAGATGTGATCTCAATATCCAAGTCACTATACGTGGAACAAAAAAATCGCCATGTCCTTATCTCCAAGTATCCGCGGAGAAAGCACATTATCCTTGAAAGAGTTCATGGATAATTTCATTGTTGATATATGTATCCAAGCATCGAGAAAATTGATAATTAAATATGATTTCATTATCATGGATAATATGAATTTAATTCATATTATAAGCAGAGACAATTAAAATAATTATGTGATTTAATTATCAAGGATATGAATAATGTCAATGTGATTCATGTTATTTGGGCACATGAGAAAAGAGATCCAAGATTATTAAATGTTATTTAATTATCATGGATATGAATAATATGGATAACATTATCCATATTAATCATATATATTATAAATGTGATTTATAATATACAAGAGAGAGCCATATTGTGTTTTATATTTGTTGGTTAATTATTAATGTGAATGGGATTCACATTGAATGATTAATTGAAAATATAATTACATTTAGTTTTGGGTTGTGAATGAGATTCACATTTTTTCAATGGCTTGATTGATATTTTCCAAAAGGTAATTTGGAATTATTTTTTTGTGAAAATTATTTCAAGAGTTATAGGAGATATCATGAGATAATGAGATCTCATGATATATCAATGAGATTGACCAAGTCCCCTCTAATAAGAGAGGACGGTTACAACTCCTCTAGAGGAGTAGAGTAGTCGTCCCCCCTTTTTAGGAGAGGACCATGGTCTTCTCATTATCCTATCTCTAGTAAAAAGTGATTTAATTTGAGATTGATTATATTGATTTATCAATGATAATTTATTTGAATTAAATCACTTGTTGTTGTGTTTTACCAGCAACAATCCTAGTCGTTGAAAGGGACACAATCAATCTCATCTGTTAATTGTGTGTTGTCCATGAATTGGGATCCATGGACTCCCAAAACCCTATATAAGAAGAGGCACTCCTTGCTCTTCAAGACACATGAAAAAGGAATGCTCTCTCTCACTCTCTATCTTTTCTCTCTAGATGCCCACTCTCTCTATATCTCATGTGGTCGTCCACCATGGATGCCTTAGAGAGATCTTCCATCGCCACAGTGTCGTCGTTATGTTGCCCGATCGTTTGCTCGTGGATCTCCGTCTACTTCAGCGTGCCTTGCTCGTGAAGAAGACGACGTATCTCATTTGTCAGGATCAGGAGATCCGTGGTTTGGATCATCAACATGGATTGCGAGAAGCACGCGTCTCATCCACGCGCTCGCAAGCGTCTCCTCCGTTGGATTAGACTTGAGACAGGAGGTCTCTTTGTTTAGAGGCTCGATCGCAACCACGCTTCTAGAGGTAATCCTATTGCTTGTTTGTGGTTTAGACTAAACAATCCGAGAAGTGTTCTTGGATCATGTGGTTTCGTCACATAGAGAATTTTAATTTTCGCTGCATCGAGCAACTAGTGTGACTAGTCGCTCCCGCTCGCATTCGATGCAATCATCACGCTTTCGTGATGTGCTTGAGGATTTTCCCGTATCCTTCAAGTGGTATCAGAGCCAGGTTGTCGAAGGTTTTGGATGAGATCCATGAACCTACGAAAATTTGGGCTCGTTTGGGTTCGTGAAGATTTTAGTATTTCAATTTTCGCAGCCCATTGTTTCGGGGATGGAGATTAGGGATGCAATTAAGATGTTAATACGATTTAATAGCTTGGAAATGCATGTTTATCACATGGTTTCGTTTTTAAATCAAGTTATCAATCTCTGAAAATTGATTTTGCTTAATTTGGATTTAAAATGAATGAGATATGCTATTTTTAGTTAGTGAGGGTCACTGCTGGAAATTGCATCATTATCATGAACCTTGTGATTGTCATTCAAATAAATTAATGGAAATTAATTGTTAATTTTCTGAAATTATTATTGATAAATATTTGTGAAATATTTAAAAATGATAATTATTTCCTTGAATGGCATTGCATTAACCAAAATGATAAGATAGTTGATCTTGATCACAATTGGTTAATGTGAAATTTCCAACAAACATTTTTTTATGAAAACTCTAGTTTATTCTACAATAGTTGTAGGACAACTTTTACACGCAAAACCTTGTTGCTTGAATAGGATTGGGGATTTGTTTAGCAAATCTCCTTATAATATTATCAAAATGGTTTTGATGAATATTATATGGTATAATTTCGATTGAAAGACCGCTGATCATCTCAAGTACAAAGTGACTGACTCGGCATTGCTTTTTCCTGAGGTGGATATAGTGTCTAGTCGGGGATTGCTAGGGTAGCGGGTCGCACCGGTTGCGGTCCGTCCCGCTCCTACCGGTACTGGCCATGACAGCGGGTAGGGAACGAATGATGCCTGAGAGATCATGATGTATTTATCTAATTATTAAAATTCGAAATAATATGTTTTGAGATAATATCATAATTCAAGTAACAATTAAGAATGTTTGTTGGATATTAATTGGATCATTAATTTAATATGATTAGATTAATTGGAAGCCAATTAAAATTAAAACACTCTATTATGAATAGAGTTGTTATTTCCCTTGGAAGAATAATCATAATGAATATGATTTATAATGATTAATTAGAATTTGAATATGAGGTGGTGGATTACATAAGTGACATCCATGGTCTCCCGTCAAGGCGAATGGTTCCATCGCCAGATATTGTATGTAGGAGACGCCTGTCCGAAGTGACAGCTCCTGCATACAATCCATTTGGATCAGGCTCTTCGCTTCTCGAAAGAGTAAGGCCGTATATGTAATGACCCCAATATCGAGTCCTCATATTATCGGGGTGATATTGGATTGTGTATGGCGAGTATTAAGCTTGTTGACGGTTGGTTCAATCAATGACGGGTCAACATCACCTTAGGGGTGGAAGGACCGGGTGTTAGAGACTGAATTGGGAGATGCAAGTTGGACTTGCAAGGTGGAATGTGTTCCTGCTTCTTTTTATCGGAGTCACAAGTTCTCATATTATTGGGATGTGACAAAGATAAGGAAGGAGATCCCAGATCTTGCTTGAGATATAGTGGTAAGTATATCTCTTACATTGAAAGTGATTAAGGGGATGAACTTTCAGTGTTGACAAGGCAAGACAACTTTGATATAAAAATTCATAAAGAAAAGTAAAATAAGTATATATATAAATATATACACTTATGCAAATTTCTTATTTCAGATAATCCTTTATTAAACCCGCTCAATGTTATACTCAATAATAACCAGTAAAATATCATGGATTGGACTCATGATCCAGATATTGTACTTGCAGTTGGACACATAATGTATATGGTTGCAATGTGCAAGTTTCCTCATAAGAGTGAGGAATGACAATTAAATAGATAATAGATCTACAACCCTAGGGTTTGTATGTCTCTATAGTCTTGATATCATCAAATGTACTTTGGAAGTGACATGTCGATGGTGATCGTAATTGTTGAATAATCCTTATAAAATCAAAGAAGATGTTTTGGCTTACATATGTGCTCTAGACATTTAATCATGAATGACATGGTTCACTACATCATGCAGAATGGTAGCTCTATAAGAGATGTTGTATTCAAAATATTTGAATACCTACCTGAATCAATGTTTTAAGAGTTTAGATGGATGTAGATACGATGAATGCCATCATTCTACTGTATATACTCTAGTCATTCATGAAGAGTCATAATATTCATATTGTATGAATTTAATGAAGCATGTATAAATGTTGAAATGCTCTTACATTGAATTCTTTTGAATTTAACATAAGAGATCCTTAGTCTTAAGCAATGGTTGTTTATAGATGAAGGGAGCGCAGTGGAAGCATGGGTCGAACCCGAGTAAGAAGGAAAGTCAAAGAGTTAACCTGCTTCTGTGACTTCCATATGACATCCAAAGAGTTGGATGAATGCCAATACTGCAATAAGTTGGTGTGTTGATAGTATGAGTATCAAGTCTGTCTAGAATCCTTAGAGAAGGACTCGGATAGAGCACCAGAATAATCTACATTTAATCATTGAAATTGACTTTCTTATAAGATAAGATTAAAGTCTAATAATTGTATCTCATTCTTCTGATGACACTTGCAATTGTCGCATATGTTTTAGAAGACTGGAAAATTTGATCTTAAGATTTATAGTTATCCACATGGATATTGATGCATTTGTTGCAACAATCTCTATTGGATAAATGGACTTCATATTTTCGGTTGGAGAGTCCTTAGTCTTAGAGAATGTCTCTATGACCTAGATATTAGAATACACTCATTGTTTGTTTCTAAATGTTGGAAGTAAACATGAATTCTGGAATAAACCTATCATAAAGAGTTATGATGGATATATTTCAGATAGTAATCTAACATCTAGTGGACTCCACAAAATTAGAAAATTAATGAATGGTTCATTAAGATTTCTAATATTGAAAGTTGAACCTTAAAAGATCAATAGGAGGATGAAGATCATTTGACAATGATCTGGCATCAAGTTTTGGACATATGTTTGTTGATGAGATCAATGGACTAGTAAGATATGAAACTTTAGAATGTCTAAAATTTCAAATCTTACATATTTATGAATATTGTATTTAAAGTAAAATGTCCAATACACCCTTCTTTTGGGAAAGGTGTAAGATGTCAAGGTATTCAAGATCTCATACATATTGATGTATGTGGATCATCTATATCATAGTAAACATTATGGATATGTGATATCTATTGATGATTATGTATGATATGAGATTTCTTCTCTTCACCTAAGAAAACTTTGAAATGTTCAAAGATTTCATAATTTTGGTTAAGAACCAAATTTTGAAGAATGGTGAAATGAATTTGATCTAACCTAGGTAGCGTGTACCTGTTAGATAAATTCAAAGAATACCTTATGGAGATAGGAATATCATTTCTATCTCAATCCTCCTAACACACCTAAACTCAATAGAGTTGTAGGGAGATACAATTGGATCAAGTGTGATATGATTTGATCAATGATGAATTTTAGCATAATTTTCTCTTAGTTTCCTGGTATATATGTAGTAGAGACTACATTATATATCCTTAATAAGATTTCATGCAAGTAAGCTGGAATCGAGCACTAAAGAGTGCTACTTCATTAGGAAAATAAAGGATGATATTGGGTACCTACTTTATAACCATGAGATTCTTAAAAGATTTCATCTGTGAGAATGTGATTCTTAGAGGATGACTCTCTTGAGAACCAAGATGAAAATGAAGTAAAGGAACTCATTTAATCTTGAGATGATAATGAGGCTCCAAACGGAAACTAAAAGGATAATTAAAGATGAAACACTATAGCTCTTCAAATGAGTTTGAGGATGTATTCCATGTGTCGGTTAAGTCTGACAATGATCGGATTTCATGTGATGAAACTCCTGAGGATCATGGCATGGAAAGATGGATGTTGGCAATAAAAGTCTAAGGTAGACTTCATATACAAGTGTTGTATATGGACCCTCGAGGATCCACCTATAAGGGTAAAACCTATAAGGTATAAATGGATCTTCAAGAGAAAGGGAACCTGATGAGAAGGTAGAGACCTTCAAAGCACGGCTCGTAGCCATGAGCTACACACCGGAAGAGAAGACATTACTTGCGATGAGACTTGCTCTTCAGTAACCATGCTTATACCCATCAGAATATTGCTAACTGTAGCTACACAAATTGGCGTTGACATCTTCGAGATGGAAGTCAAGATTGCATTCCTCCACGAATATCTCTCTAAGGATATTCACATGAAGTAGCCCTAGGGCTTCATGGTTGGAAAGCAAAGTGTGAAAGCTAAAGAAATCCATCTATGGACTCAAATAATCTTCTTGAAGTTGGAACATAAGATTTGATGAAATTATAAATGTTATGATTTCAAATAGAATCTTGATGAACCATGTGAAGCTTAATGGGAGTACCAATGTGTTCATCATGCTAAATGTATATTAATATCCTAATCATTTGGAATGATATAAAGATGATAATAAGTGTTTTATGATATGCCTATTCCATACCTTGAGATGTGATCTCAAGGATACCTCTTAAATCTTAGTTCTGAAGATGTTCAGAAGCAAAGAAAAGAGGGTATTGGAACCGTCACATTTGTAGTACACCTTAGACATGTTCCATTCTTGGAAAATCCCAAGGAAGGCTTCCTTCCCTTAAGGTATGGTACTGACCTATCTGAAGGGATATCACATCAAAGATTTGAGGAAGTGAATGCTAGAACTGCTTGCACTTGTGCATCAGTTACGAGAAGCCGAGTGTATGCTAGATGTGTACAAAAGCCAGATATCTGCCATGCAGTGGGAGTGGTAAAATGTTTCTAATCCTACTATGGAGAGAAAACACTTGATTGCAGTAATAACAAAATCTTCATAGATGACAAGATTTTTGAGATAGTGATCTCAAAGTTTTATCTTAAAAAACTTTAGACTTTATAGATAGAGATCTAAAAGGTCTTAACTGTGGATACCTTAAGAGATAATGATCTCCATGAATAAGGATATTCTGATAAGGATTATGGAAATACTTGTTATGATAATTATTGAGCAATAGCGTCAAGGACACTATAACTGCTTTATCAAGATTGAGTATTGGTTGCAAAAGATGCAACATTCGCATTGGATGCGAGCACTGTTGCTAAGAGATATGCAAGTGCTGTAAAAGGACTTGGCATAGTCTTTTGGGAATAGAGTGAGTGATCAGCTTACCTAGCTATTTTCTAAATAGTCTATGATTGTCACATGAGTGTGGGTTTAAATGATTAGCCCAGTAATGGCTCTTTGGGCTAGTGGGAGATTGTTGTACATGCGAGCCCAAGACGAGCCATTATGCAATAAATGTTATTGCAAATATCATTCCCGGATATGAAATGAAGAATAATTAATTTGCATAATAGGTCCCTTAGTACAATTAGGGTTATGTACCTTGGCCATCTTAATAATCATGCAACTGTTGGTTCAACTATTGAATCATAGAGGCTGGTGCTTGGATGAATATCTAAAGGGTTAGATTGAGGACTCATCAAGCACCGTCAAATGATTGTTAAGAGATGATCTCCAGCCTGAGTAGGAGATGGCAATCCTTTCTCACATAGGTTGATATCTGACCGACCTCTTGATGCAAGTCCTCTGCATGGGAATAGAGATTCAGAGGTGTCAGATTAGTTAGGTCAAAGAGTTGACTTGACGAGATCGAGATAACCAAAGTCCTATATCGTATGCTGTCACGATACATGCACGCATCCTCTGACAGGAGACAGCTATGTTACTATATGTCTGAGTATGTACATTTGGAAGACCAATAGGTTGATGACCTAACCAAGGTCTATACACCGGCGCGCTGGTGTGCATATAAGGGCATATGAGTAATACGATCTCTCAAAGGGATCATATAGGTTCATTACTGAACCGCAAGACATGAGCTCACTCATGAGATATTGGAAAGAATCAAATTCCGTGTGCACGGTCGTCTCGCTTTGGAAGCTTGACTGAATTTGTAGGTTTGATATATACTTTTGGAAAGTATATGATCAGGACATAGGTATGATATATTCTTTTGGAAAGTATATGATCGATACTAACTCCTAATGATCAAATGAGAAACTTAATGATAAAACCCTGAAGTAGACAGTATAAAGTTGATGTATACTTCGGGTTTATTCTGAGTCTTACAGTATACAGGATGTATAAGTATTGGGAATACCTGAGGGTGATGTGATCATAAACGATTGTATAACCAGGACGCTTCCATTCTTAGGGAGTGATGAAACGGGTCTAGATTTTAGTGACTCTCTCAGTAGAGAAGTAATCCGATCTTGGTCCAAATGTTGGACATTGATTTGAATGTGATTCAGATGTAATGAGTAGATTAGATTTGCGGTCTTGATTTAATCAAGCATCTATGGGAGGCCCGAGATCTGGATTTGAGATGTGATCTCAATATCCAAGTCACTATACGTGGAATAATAAAGTCGCCCTGTCCTTATCTCCAAGTATCTGCGGAGAAAGTGCATTATCCTTGAAAGAGTTCATGGATAATTTCATTGTTAATATATGTATCCAAGCATCGAGAAAATTGATAATTAAATATGATTTAATTATCATGGATAATATGAATTTGATTCATATTATAAGGAGAGACATCCAAAATAATTAAATGTGATTTAATTATCAAGGATATGAATAATGTGAATGTGATTCATGTTATTTGGGCACATGAGAAAAGATATCCAGGATGATTAAATGTGATTTAATTATCATGGATATGAATAATATGGATAACACTATCCATATTAATCATATATATTATAAATGTGATTTATAATATATAAGAGAGAGCCATATTGTGTTTTATATTTGTTGATTAATTGTTAATGTGAATGGAATTCACATTAAATGATTAATTGAAAATATAATTGTATTTAGTTTTGGGTTGTGAATGAGATTCACATTTTTTCAATGGCTTGATTGATATTTTCCAAAAGGTAATTTGGAATTATTTTTTTGTGAAAATTATTTCAAGAGTTATAGGAGATATCATGAGATAATGAGATCTCATGATATATCAATGAGATTTACCAAGTCCCCTCTAATAAGAGAGGACAGCTACAACTCCTCTAGAGGAGTAGAGTAGCCGTCCCCCCTTTTTAGGAGAGGATCATGGTCTTCTCATTATCCTATCTCTAGTCAAAAGTGATTTAATTTGAGATTAGTTATATTGATTTATCAATGATAATTTATTTGAATTAAATCATTGTTGTTGTGTTTTACCAACAACAATCCTAGCCGTTGAAAGGGACACAATCAATCTCATCCGTTGATTGTGTGTTGTCCATGGATTGGGATCCATGGACTCCCAAAACCCTATATAAGAAGAGGCACTCCTTGCTCTTCAAGACACATGAAAAAGGAATGCTCTCTCTCTCTTCTCTCTACACGCCCACTCTCTCTATCTCTCATGTGGCCGTCCACCATGGATGCCTAAGAGAGATCCTCCATCGCCGCAGCGTCGTTGTTATGCTACCCGATCGTTTGCTCGTGGATATCCGTCTACTTCAGCGTGCCTTGCTCGTGAAGAAGACGACGTATCTCGTTTGTCGGGATCAGGAGATTCGTGGCTTGGATCATCAACATGGATTGTGAGAAGCACGCGTCTCATCCACGCGCTCGCAAGCGTCTCCTCCGTCGGATCAAACTTGAGACAGGAGGTCTCTTTATTTAGAGACTCGATCGCAACCACGCTTCAAGAGGTAATTCTATTACTTGTTTGTAGTTTAGACGAAATGATCCGAGAAGTATTCTTGGATCATGTGGTTTCATCACATAGAGAATTTTAATTTCCACTAAATTGAGCAACTAGTGAGACTAGTCGCTCCCGATCGCATTCGATACGATCATCATGCTTCCATGATGCGCTTGAGGATTTTCCCGTATCCTTCATACTTCCCCTTGATGTCAAGGATAACGTCCCTTAGCATTCCCCCATGCCTCTTAATAGAGAAATCAACAAACTGTAAGAGTGCTCTCGATCCCCTCAAAGGTCCTAAACCTAGATGATCTCGGAGGGAATACGACAACAGATTGATTGAGGATCCGTTATCGAGTAGAGTGCGAGAAAAGTATACGCCAGCTATCTGACTGGTGACGAAGTGTGCTCTAAGATCTCTCTTCCATGGAATCTCATTTCGCACAGGTAGTGGCTATAGATAACAAATGTTTCAATGTTTGAGTGTTCTTTTTCCTACTAGCCCTAACATGTGTGCATCTCACCTTTAGGTACTTCTTGAATGCAGGAACAATGTCCACTACTTGGAGGAAAGAGATCTAAACTTTTACATTCTCTCTGCACATCCTTTCCATCTCCAAAACATCAAGATCATTTTTTTTAGAATATTTCTTCTTTTCCTTAGATAAGAACTGAGGGAAAGGGATTATTGGGGGCTCATGATGTGAAACAGAAGAATCTTTATCTGAGTTCTTATTGGAATCAAAATTCAATTGTACATGACTTTGACTCAGACTTGAACTCTGTACAGGACTCGACCGACATGCATGGAATGGAACTGAAACTAAAACTGAAGGGAAAACTGCAAGTGCAGCATCCAAGGTGGTTTTCTCATCTCTTGAAGACTCACTACTCGTCATCATGCTCGATGTCGTTTTATTCTTCTTTTTGAACTTTATAGGTTTTTTATATTTTTTGGATTTTTCAGGGGTTCAAATCCCCCTGGTGGTCCTGAAGGTGGCGTCGCTGGTGTTGCTAGCGATAGTCCTCCTATAAGCTATCCACAAAGGTTGTCTCATCAGTATCCTTTGTCATACATGCAAGCCCACGACGAGCAATTATGCAATAAATGCTAGTGCGAATATCATTCTCTAATCTGAAATGAAGAATACTAATTTGCATAATAAGTCCCTTAGTACTATTAGGGTTACGCACCATGGCCATCTTGATGATCATACTGATGTTGATTCATGTTGAATCATAGAGGATGGTGCTTGGATGAATATCTGAAGAGTTAGATTGAGGACTCATCAAGCACCACTCAAATGATTATTAAGAGATGATCTCCGACCTGAGTAGGAGATGGCAATCCTTTATCTCATGAGCAGATATCTAACCGACCTCTTGATGCAGGTCCTCTGCATTGGAGTAGAGATTCGGAGGTGTTAGATAATTTATGTCAAAGAGTTGAGTTAACGAGATCGAGATAACCAAATACATAGGTCGTATATTATCATGATATATGCATGCATCCTTTAACCAGAGACAGATGTGTTACTATATGTTTGAGTATGTATATTTGGCATATCGATAGGTTGATAATCTAATCAATGTCTATACACGGGCACATTGGTTTGCATACAAGGGAAAATGAGTAATACGATCTCTCAAATGGATCATACATGCTTATTACTCAACCGGAAGACATGAGCTCACTCATGAGATAATGGGATCACATTCCGTGCACGATCGTCTCGCTTTGGAAGATTGACTGAATTTGTAGGTTTGATATATGCTTTTGGAAAGTATATGATCAATACCTAGGTATGATATATGCTTTTAGAAAGTATATGATCGATACCAACTCCTAATAATCAAATGAAAAAAGATAGTCTAAATAAGATCTTAAACTTCATTTTTATCCTTGGTCTTCCAGTATGCAGGATGTACAGGTATTAGGAAAACATAAGGGTAATGTGATCATAAATGATTGTATAATCATGACGCTTCCATTCCGAGGGAGTGATAGAACAGGTTTGGATTTTAGTGACTCCTTTCACTTGAGAAGTAATCTAAACTTGGTCCAAGTGTTGGACAGTGACCTGATTGTGATTCAGATGCAATGAGAAGATTATATTTACGGATTTAGTTTAATCAAACATCTATGGAAGGTCCTAGATATTCGGATTCGAGATATGATCTCAATATCCAAGTCACTAGACATGTAACGTACAATCGCCCTATCTTTATCTCCAAGTATCTACAGAGAAAGCGCAATATCCTCGAACTAGTTCAAGAATAATTTCATTGTTGATATTGTATCTGACCATTGAGGAAAATTGATAGTTAATCATGATTTAATTATCATATATAATATGAATTTGATTCATATTATTTGGTCATATAAGGAGAGTTATCTAAGAATATAAATGTGATTTAATTAACAAAGATGTAAATAATGTGAATGTGATTCATGTTATCTGGGCACATGAGAATATAGATCCAAGATGACTAAATATGATTTAATTATCAAGGATATGAATAATATGTATTTATATTATTTGTATATATTATAAATGTGATTTATAAAAATTGAGAGAGAGCTTATTATGAATAGAGTCTGTAAATTAATTATTGATGTGAATTAGATTCACATTAAAAATTAATTGGAAATACAATTTACATTTTATTTTGGGTTGTGAATATGATTCAGAATTATTTAATGACATAATTGAAATATTCACAAAATTAATTTGGAATTATTTTTGTGAATTAATTTACAACAAAAAGTTGTTGTAAATAAATAAACGATTATGTGAGATATAATAATCTCACATAATTGAAATGGAACCACCTTCCTAATATGGAGGGTGGATGTCCACCCTTGACTTGTTCAAGGTGGATGTCCCCTCCATATGTGGAAGGTGGCTAGCCACCTTCCTTATCCTTTATTGGATGTTTATTTTATCAAATTAAATTATATTGATAATATATCTATATATTTAATTTGATTTAAATTATTTATTATTTTATTTGTATACAACAAAATCATGACCATTGAATAGAAACAAAAATCAATCTCAACCATTGATTTTGTGTTTCATATAGATTGCGATCCATGGACTCCCAAAATACTATAAAAAAGAGGCAACCCTAGATCTTCTTTTTGACAACAATTGAATAGCCTCTCTCTCTAATTCTCATACATGCCCCCCTCTCTCCTTAGAGTTGTCGTCCACTCTAAACCATATAGAGGACTGTCGTCGTCACCACGTCGTTGTGTTGCTGCTTTGACTGCTCGTGGACATCCATCTCCTTCTATGCACTTCGCTCGTAAAGAAGACGTCAGATCTCGTGAGATGAGATCAAGAGATACGCCGCTTGGATCACCAATATAGATTGCGAGGAGCACGTGTTTCATCAACGTGCTTGCAAGCATCTCCTCCATTAGATCGGACTTGATACAGGAGGTCTCTTACTTTAGAGACTCAATTGCAACAACGCTTCAAGTGGTAACCCTAATACCCCTTTGTGGTTTAGATGAAACGATCCGAGAAGTGTTAATATTTTTAAATTTCGTTGTCTCGACCAACTAGTATGAATAGTCACTCCCGATTGCATATGAGGCGATCTTCATACTTCCGTGATGCTCTTAAGGTTTCTCCATAATGTTCAAGTGGTACCAGAGTCAGATTGGAGGTTTTAGATATGATCCATAAACCTTAGATGACATGGGCTTTTTTGGTTGTGCGATTTTTCATCGCATTTTGTTCATGCAACCCTATTATGAGCGATAGTTTCGCCCTATTTAAGTGCTTTAAAGGTTAGTTTATCACTTGGATTACGTTCCCCATCTTATTAGAAACTATAGGACTTGAGTTTGCTTGACTTGGAATCTGTTTGCTCAAGTTATGATCGTTTTAACGGACATGTGTCCACTATTATGAGAATGGTA
The DNA here is from genome assembly GCA_037367405.1 of Ottelia alismoides. Taxonomy (NCBI): domain Eukaryota; kingdom Viridiplantae; phylum Streptophyta; class Magnoliopsida; order Alismatales; family Hydrocharitaceae; genus Ottelia; species Ottelia alismoides. Next base: position 504,518 of record JAZKJV010001373.1, read on the forward strand.
TTTTTGAACGTAATCAAGAGATAACCAAGATTTTAATACACATAGAAATGTGTGTTTTATCACTTTGATTTTATTGCAAATCAAATTGGCAAATCAAAAATTTAGTATTCTTAATTTGGAGTTTGTTACTCAAGATTTGTTAGTTTTAGTAAACATGTGTCACTGCTAGAAACTTAACAAATTTGAGCAAGAATCTTGTGATTGTCATTCAATTAATTCATTGAAAGTAATGGTTAATCTCGTAGAATAATTAGTTGTTAAATATTTGTGAAATAATAAGATAATTATTTTGAATGAACATAACCAACATGATAAGATAATTGATCTTGATCGATTTGGTTATAATGAACTTTCTAGCAAACATTGATACTTGAATAGGATTGGAGATTTGTTTTGCAACTCTCCTTATAATATTAATCAAAATAGTTTTGATAAATACTATATGGTATAATTTTGGTTTAAAGATTGAATATCATCTCAAATACAATATGATCAAATCACATTATCCTGACCTGAGGCGGATATAGTGTCTAGTCAAGGATCGTTGGGGTAGCAGGTTGCTCCGTGAGTGGTCTGTCTCACATCATGTGTGTACTGGCCATGATAGCGGGTAAGGAAAGGATAATGTATGAAATGATCATGAGGTATTTTTCTAATAATTAAAATTTTAATAATACATATTTTGAGATTATACCATCCTTCATGTAACAATCAAACTTGTTTGTTGGTTGTTTGAATTAGATTGCTATTTGATTTAATATGAGTAAATCAATTATATCCAACTAAACACTTTATTATGAATAGAGTAGTATTTCCCTTAGAAGAATTAATTATGTGAATATAATTCATAATAATTAATCAGAATTTAAACATGATATGGAGGATCACATAAGCGACATTCATGGTCTCTCGTCAAGGTGAAGGGTTTAGTCACCATGGATTGTATGTAGGAGATGCATGTCCGAAGTGGCAATTTATGCATACAAGAGCACATGGATCGGGCTCTTTGCTTCTCGAAAGAGCAAGGATGCATGCATAGTGACCCTAATATCGGGTCCTCATATTATTGGGATGATATTGATTTGCGCATAGCGAGTGCTAATCTTGTTGACGGTTGGTTCAATTAACAAAGGGTCAACATCGCCTTAATGGAGGTGGGCCCGGATAAAGATCGAGTTGGGAATGTAAGTTAGACTTGCAAGGTGGAATGAGTTCCCACTTCTTTTTATCTGAGTTACAGGTTCTCATATTATTGGGATGTAATAAAGGTAAGAAAGGAGATCCCAGATCTTGCTTGAGAGATAATGGTAAGTATATCTATTACATTGAAAGTGAATAAGGAATGAACTTTCAGTGTTGACAAGGCAAGACAATTTTGATATAAAAATCCTAAATCAAAGTAAAATATGTATTAATGAAAATTATCTTATTTCAGATGACCTACATTAAACCCACTCAAAATTATACTCAATAATAACTAGTAAAATACCATGGATTGGGTCCATGATCAAGATATTATACTTGCAATTGGACACATAATGTATGTGGTTGCAATATGCAAGTTTCCTCATAATAATGAGGAATGATAATTAAATATACAGTAAAATAACAACCTTGGGTTTGTATGTCTCTATAGTCATGATCTCTCATCAAATGTACTTTGAAAGTATCATGTTGATGATAATCGTAATTATCAGAAATCCTCATAAAACCAAAGAAGATGTTTTGGCATACATATGTGTTCTCAACATTTAATCATGAATGGCATGGTTCACTGCATTATACGGAATGGTGGCTCGATAAGAGATAATGTACTCAAAATGTTTGAGTACCTTCCGGAACCAAATTCTTTAAGAGTTGAGATGAATGTAGCTATGATGAGTGTCATCATTCTATTATCTATACTCTAGTCAGTCATGAAGCTTCATAATATTCATATTATATGAATTGGGTAAAGCATATATAAATGTTGAGATACTCTTATATTGAAAACTTTTGAGTTCATCATAGGAGATCCCTTTGTCTTAAGCTATGGTTGTTTATAGATGAAGGAAACGTAGTGGAAGCATGGGTCTGACCCAAGTGAGAAGGTAAGTCAAATAGTTGACTGTACTTCTATATTTCCATACATATGACATCCAAAGAGTTGGACGAATAGCAATACTGCAATAAGCTGATGTACTGATAGTATGACTATCTAGACTATCTAGGATCCTTAGAGAAGGAACCGGATAGCACATCAAGATATAATACATCTACATATAATCACTGAAATTGACTTGCTTATTAGATAAGATCAAAGTCTGATAATTGTATCTCACTCTTATACTAACACATGCAATTGGTTGCATATGTTTTAGAAGATTAGAAAATTTAATCTTAAGGTTTAATAGTCATCTATATGAGAGTTGATGTAATTGTTGCAACAATCTCCATTGGATAGATAGACTACATATTTTTAGTGGGAGAGTCCTTAGTCCTAGATAATGTCTCTATAAATAAATGATGAAATAAACATGTATTCTGGAATACGCCTATCATAAAGAGTTAGTATTTCAGATAGTAATCTAACATATTCAGGACTCTAATAAATTAGAATATTAATGAATGATTCATTAACATCAATACTGGAAATTAAACCTTAAAAGATTAATAGGATGAGGAAGATCATTTGACAATGATCTGACATATGGTCATGGACATATGTCTATCGATGAGATTAATATAATAGTAAGATATTGGACTTTAGATTGTCTGAAGATTCACATACTTATGAATACTATATTCAAAGTAAAAATGTCCAGTACACCCTTCTCTCGGAATATTGTAAGATGTCAAGGTATTCAAGATCTCAAACATATTTATTTATGTGGACCATCTATATCATAATAAATAATGATGATATGTGATATCAATTAATGATAATTTGTGATATAATATTTCTTCCCTTCACATTAGAAACCTTTGAAATATTCAAAGATTTCACAATTTTGTTTAGAATCAAAGTTTTAAGGAAGATAAAATGAAATTTATCTGACCAAGGTAGCAAGTACTATTAGATAAAATTCAAGAAATACCTTATGGAGAAAGGAATATCATTCCTATCTCACTCCTCCTAATACACCTAAACTCAATAGAGTTGTAGGGAGATACAATTGGATCATGTGTGATATGATTTGATCAGTGATGAATCTTGGCATAATTACCTCTTAGTTTACGAGAATATATGTAGTAGAGACTACAATATATATCCTTAATAAGATTTCATACAAATCTAAACCTGAAAATACTCATAAGCTATGATTTGGAACCTAGCCTTGTGGTGGACACTTGAGGATTTAGGGTTCCTTAGTCCATAACTTTGTCTTGGATGCAAGTAAGATGGAATCTAGCACTAGAGAGTGCTACTTCATTGGGAAAATAACAGATGGTATTGGATACCTACTTTATGACCTTGAGATTCTTAGATTTCATCTCTAATGATATGATTCTTGGAGGATGACTTTCTTGAGAATCAAGATGAAAATGAAATAAAGGAACTCATTGAATCTTGTTAAGATAATGAGTCTCTTGAGATCAGAAACTAAAAGGACAATTAAAGATGAAACACATATACCTCTTCGAATTAGTTTGAGGATCATATGTCAATTAAGTCTGACAATGATATGACTTCATATGATGAAGCTTCTGAGGATCATGACATGGAAAGATGGATGTTAGCAATAAAAGTCTAAAGTAGACTTCATATACAAGTGTTGTATATGGACCCTCGAGGATCCACCTATAAGGACAAGACTCTTTAAGGTGTAAGTGTATCTTCAAGATAAAAAGGGAACCTAATGAGAAGATAGAGAGACCTTCAGAGCACGACTCATATCCACAAGATACACACGAAGAGAAGACATCGCTTGCGATGAGACTTGCTCTTCAGTAACCATGCTTAAACCCATCAGAATGTTTCTAACTATAGCTACACAACTTAACTTTGACATCTACAAGATGGAAGTCAATATTGCATTCCTATATGAATAACTCAACGAGGATATTCATATGAAGTAGCCCCAAGGCTTCATGGTTGTGGAAAGCAAGGTGTGCAAGTTTAAGAACTTCATCTATGGACTCAAATACACTTCTAGTAGTCGTAACATCAGATTTAATGAAATTATAAAGGTTATGATTTCATACAAAATCTTGATGAACCATGTGAAGCTTAGTGGGGGTGTCATTGTGTTCATCGTACTAAATGTAGATAGAATCCTAATCATTTGGAATGATATAAGGATGATAATAAGTATTTTATAATATGGATGCTCCATACCTTGAGATATGATCTCAAGGATATCTCTTAGATCTTAGTTCTGAAGTTATTCAGAAGCAAAGAGAAGAGAGTATTGGGACATTCACATTAGTGGTACACCTTGGACATGTTCCATTTTTTGGGAAAATTCCATGGAAGGCTTCTTTCCCTTAAAATATGGTAATGATATATAAAGGGATGGCACCTCAAAGAGTTGAGGATGTGAATACCAAAGCTACATGACATAGTGCATCAACTTTGGGAAGCTCAGAGTATGCTAGATGTGTACAAAAACCAGATATCTGCCAAGCAGTGGGAGTAATAAACTATTATTAATCCTACTAAGGAGATAATACACTTGATTGTAGTAATAACAATATCTTCAAAGGGGACAAGACTTTAGAGATAGTGATCTCTAAGTCTTAACTTCAAGAACTTAAGACTTTATAGATAATGATCTAAAAGATATTAACTACAGATACCTCTGAAGATAGAGATCTCCAGGAATGAGGGCATTCTGATAAGGGTAATAGAAATTACATACTGGTTATAACGATTATTGAGTTGTAGTGTCAACGATACTATAACTGCTTCAAAATTGAGTAATGGTTGCATAAGATGCAACAATCGCATTGGATGCGAGCACTATTACTAGGGGATATGCAAGTACCGTAAAAGAACTTCATATAGTCTCTCGGGAATGGAGTGACTAGTCAGCTTACCTAGATATTTTCTAAATAGCTTATGATTAGCACATGAGTGTGGGTTTAAAGATTAGCCCATTAATGACTCTTTGGACTAGTGGGAGATTGTTGGACATGCGAGCCTACGACGAGCCATTATGCAATAAATGTTATTACAAATATCATTCCCTAATCTAAAATGAAGAATAACTAATTTACATAATAGCTACCTTAGTACAATTAGGGTCGCACACCATGGCCATCTTGATGATCATACAGTTGTTGATTTAGTTGTTGAATCATAGAGGTTGGTGCTTGGATGAATATCTAAAGAGTTAGATTGAGGACTCATCAAGCACCATGAAATGATTATTAAGATATGATCTCCAGCCTGAGTAGGAGATGACAATCCTTTCTCTCATGGGATGATATCTAACCAACCTCTTCATGCAGGTCGTCTACATAAGAATAGACATTCGAAGGTATTAGATAATCTAGGACAAAGAGTTGACTTAACGAGATTGAGATAACCAAAGAACTTTATCGTATGCGATCATGATATAGGCATGCCTCCTCTGACTGGAGACAGGTGTGCTACTATATGTTTGAGTATGTACATTCGGCAGACTGTTGCGTTGATGTTCTAATCAAGATCTATACACAGACGCGTTGGTGTGCATACAAGGGCATATGAGTAATATGATCTCTCAAAGAGATCATACAGGTTCATTACTGAATCGGAAGACATGAGCTCACTCATGCGATATTGGGATCAAATTCTTTACATAGCCATCTCGCTTTGGAAGCTTGATTGAATTTGTAGGTTTGATATATTCTTTTGGAAAGTATATGATCAATATCGAGGTATGATATATGCTTTTGGAAAGTATATGATCGATACCAATTCCCAATGATCAGATGAGAAACTTAATGATAAAACCCTGAAGGAGATAGTCTAAATACGATTGAAAACTTCAGTTTTATCCTAGGTCTTCCAACATGCAGGATATACAGGTATTAGGAATACCTTAGGGTGATCATAAACGATTGTATAACCATGACACTTTGATGAATCCACATTTCATCATCTTTATTCTATCATTTTGGCCTCAAAAACCCTAGCAAATGCATATAAATACCTTTATATCCAACATCTTAGCATTCATGCATGTGCATGTAAATAGTGTATAAAATACTGTAATTAAAGCCAAAATTATAGAATAAATAAAAGAAAAGAAAAAAGAATAAAATATTGTAAATATTTTATGACCCGAAACCCCAAGACCTAGGCATCTTGATGAATAGGTCGACAAGGAATAAAGTAGGGGGAGATAAGGGTCAAAATACAATAACAATACCTTTTATTTTATTCATTCTTTATTCATTTTGGGACCTATTTTTGGTTCCACTTTTTATACCTCAAATAAAGAAACTTTGTACATGAAAGTTGTAGATAATTAAATAAAGAAAAATACAAAATTTATTTCACTTACAAATAATGTACAGATAAAAAGTTATGATCTGAATAAAAATCCAGAATCCCAAATTCCCAGACCTGTATCTCCCAAATAAAAACTCCAAATGCATCAAACTTACCTTTAATTGTATATAATTTAAAATAAGCTACTTAATGGCGGTGGTTTTGCATTTGGCAGAGCTACGATTTGAAAGTTGAGTTTTGGACCCCTATTGTATACTTGTACAGATTAAAATATTCATTTTATTATTTATTCATTATTTTTATAATTTTATATTGTTATAATGTTGTAAATATTATTTAAAATATATATGTATATTAAAATCAGAATAAAAACCTAAATAAAATACAAAAATAAAATACTTGTGATATAATACATAGGTATAATACCTTTACATTGACCTATACAATTTATACTTTTATTTTATTAAGTGTACAAAATACTTCAGAAAAATAAAATAAAAGTATATTTAAGTGTACAAAAATACTTTATAAATTTAAAAAATAATAAAAATAATAAATTAATTAAAAACACAAAATAAAAAAATAAATTAATAAAATATATATATGTATATACCTATATAGCCTAAAATAGCAACTTGTAAAATTATACCTCATAAAAATAACTAAAAATCACCATAAAATAATTTAGAAAGTAACAAATATTTTTGATTTAATAATCAAAAATTAAATAAATCATTTACTATTTTTAAATTAATTTTTAAAGTATTTTCAGGAGGTTTTTCCTAGTTAGTCCACGTGGACCAACCAGGAGGTCTGGAGTGTTGACCAAGGTCAACAGTCTGACCTTCCTCCTGTGTCTCTGTCAGACATCGGTTTTCTCCCATGTTTGACAATTTTTCGAGGCCCGGTCTTGCACCATTTCATATCAGACCCTTCGCGACTTTTTCTCCCCTTAGACCAAGGATTCACGTCCTTGTGTTTTTTTGGGGGAGAGGGTCGTCGATTCGCCCGATATTCCTTGATCCTCTCGCCCATATGAAATATCAGGGAATGGACCATTGATTTGCCAAATAATCCTCGTTCTTCCCCACCTGTCCGTCAACCCTACATATACAACCCTTGATTTTCGATTCAAATTTTAAACCCCATTTTGTCCCGATTTTTCCCCCTTTGGCTTGTGTTGGATACCTAGAGGTGACAGCACCAGTGTCAGCCCTTCAAGGAGGAGAAGCGTCGTGGATTTGGGCAAGTTACAGCCACCTCCGGTCACCCCACCGTCGAGGTATTTTCAACCTCAGGTTCAGTCCTTCGAGGTGATTGTTTCCCTTGTTTTTCTTCCACTTTTTATTCACTATTATCCCAGGATCCATTTGCCACCTTTATCATTGATTCTCATCGATTGATTCGCACAATCGACTCCCCTCGCCGGAGCAAGCTCCGGCGAGCCTCCATACCGTCGTTCATCCCTCGTTCGTGCCCACTGGAGGTTGAGGCACTTTGCCCTTGCCTCCCTTTACCATTTTTGCCAGTTGCAGGAGATAAAAGGGTCCCTTGGGGATCGATTTTGAAGAACTCGAGTAGGTTCCAGGACTCCACTTTCTTCTTGGACTTGCCGTGGAGCACCCGTGCTCTTCGAGCCTTTTTGGCTCCGTCGGTGGACCAAGGACTCTTCCAGGAGCCGAAGGAGACCTTCCGCGACGAGGAAGGAGGCCGGAGCAGCGCCCTAGCGTCGATCAAAGCTCGCCGGAGGTCGTGTTCTTCCCTGTTCTTGCAGGGGGGTTCATGGCCGTTCGATCGAGCCCCATCTCCAGGTCTCTCCCGGCCGTCCGATCGTCATCGCCTCGTCTAATCTCAACCATCGGCGGCCGAAGCGTCATCGCGAGCGGAGGAAGCGACACGTGTTTAAGTGGGAGACATCCCACCGTCCGTTCACGTCAGTGCGGGGGTATTTTGCGTTGAAACCCCTGCCATTTTGTGCATTTAATACTCGAACTTTAAAATTTCTTTTGCAGTTTAGAATTTTTGTAATATTTACCACTAGGCCCCTGTATTTTCCTTTTATTGCAATTAGGTCCTCAGCCACGTCACCTCACGTGACTAGTTCACGTGAGGTGCGGGTATTTTGCAGAGGACCCCTCGCGGGTTTTGCTATTTAGCTTTAATGTAGGAATTTTTATATCATGTGTAATGTTTTGGACAAATGGCATGTATACCCATGTCAGGTCACGTGTTTATACATGTGGGCTTGGTAATTTCGCAGCGAACCCTTCCGGGTTTGGGTATTTGTAATTAATCCAGGAACTTCATTTATTAGTTGTAAACTTTTGTGAAAATTGCACTTTGGCCCCTGTACTTCCTTATATTTGCACTTATACCCCCGCCAGCTGTGTGATTTTTATTGGTTGTTTGTATTTATTTTCATGCATCTATAAAACCCCAAAAATTCCCCAAAATTCAAGTTAAGCTCCTGTTTGCTTTCTCATTCACGACATATTTTTAATTTGCATTTTTATTGCATTTTCATATTTATTAAAAATAAAAAACATACATTTTTGCTACTATTTGCATTAGAAAATACCAAAAAAATATCAAATCTTTTTGAAAAATTCCAAAAAATTACCTTAGGTCTATTTTAGTGTCTTTAACTTCTATTCAAAAATCATTAAAAATTTCAAAACAAAAACCCTAAAAATTAGAAAACTCTAAAAATCTTCATAAAAATCTAAAAATTCAAGAAAAATCCTAAAAATCCAATTTCAATTTCTGAATTTTCTCTGATTTATTCTCTTCTATTAAAAATTAATTTGAGGATTTTTAGACTCTAGTTTCTATTTTTATCCTGATTTTGATTTTGGCCAGTACTGTAGTGTACTGTTTTCTTGTATTTTGACTTCTAAAAATACCAAAAATATTCTAAAAAATCTCCAAAAATCACAAAAACAATAGAAAAAAATATAAAAAGACCAAAAACATTTTACTTCCTAATTTTTGACTATTTTTACCTATTTTTATAAATACCTTATCCCCTCTTTTCTTATATTGTAGATATACTTAATTATTGAAAAAGAAAATATAAATATATATAAATATAAAAAGAAAATATAAAATCAGAAATTAAAAATCAAAATACAAAATTAAAAATTAAATAAAAAATTAAAAACCCACAAAAATTTGCATATTTGTAGACACTTAATCACATCACACTCTTTGCACTTGCTTGATCTATCCTGTGTGCTCCCTGTGTTCGACACTCTACATACTTACACTATACACCTATTTGTAGAGTTATAATAAATTTGACTCCGCATTTGTTTCTCATTGTTTGATTGATTTGATTGTGGGTTCATTTTTGATTAATTGAGGTTTTGTGAGCGGTCGCCTCAGCGACACTGTGGTCTCGCCTTGTGTGGACTACTTTAGACCCTTGCCAAATCTCAATTATCAAATGGCGCCGTTGTCGGGGAGCAACAGCGTATAGATCTTATTTTTGAGTGGTTGTATTTATTTGTTTGCATTATTGCTTGCTTGATCTCTCTACTTTTGATATATATTTTTGAGCTATCTAACCATTGTCTTTCATATCTTCTTGCGAGGGACCGCGGATCGAGGAGGATCACTTAGGGGATCCTGAGCAACCTTGAGAGGCGGAGTTGGCTATTCTAGCCTAGCCGACAGGAGAGAGCAGGAGGAGTTGAGAGAGATAGTTAGATAGTAATTTATTTTTGTGAGAGAGAGACCATTTAATTTGTAATAATACAGGTACCTTGGACACTTGGACACTCGGGCCTAATTTCCAGGTGTTTTGTACACCTGGGGGCTCACCGTAGTTTTCATCGTGTTTTCATCGCTCTCATTTTCCGGTTTTGTTTTATTTTTCTTTTCTTTTGTGGATTGAGCCCTTAGTCTTTAGGCTTGCTTGATCGAGTAAATTAGGTCCAAACACCCTAATAACCATTGCATGTATCTATAGTGTGTTTTGGACTTAGTTAAAACTCTAAATAGTCGCCTCATCATCTTCAAGCCTTCGCGCTGCGAGCCCACCCTGCCAAGCGCTTCTCCTGAACTCGATGTGTCGAGAGGAGGAGGGTGAGCCTAGACCGGACTCTTGGATTGAAGATTGGTGACTGACTTGTGGTTCTTCACGCTAGCAATTGCCTGCTTAGGATGATTTCCTTGTGCATATCGGCATATAGCATAGGTTTAAAAATTCTTGCGTTGCATCCTACATGAAGAGAGCTGGAGGCACTGTAAGTCTTTCTACCTAAGCATCCATCATTTCGACACAAAGGTGAGATTTCCATCTTGGTGCCAACTCGTATAGCTTTTCTGACTCTCTCCCTCTGTTTTTGGATCAAATAGGAATCAAAGAAAATACAAAAAACGTTAGGCGCTTGTTAGAATTGACTCAAAGCAAGTGATAACACCAAAAAAATTAAAAAAGGGATTGCTAAAGAAAACTTGACCTAAATAAAATTGGATAATTGGACTCATTGCTTGGGGTGAGTAATACCCTCACTTGTATTCAGGTTTCATGGGAAGGTCTCCTTCCAAGTGAGTAGAGTGGCTTCGTAAGGATTAGAGCCCAAAACCCAGTATGTGACTGCCTTGTGTATCGCCTGGATTTTTGAAGTATTGGCGCTACTATCGTACGTAGACGAGTAGGGCTTGGTCACCATTGATGACTCTCTATTGTGTAGAGCATCGACCTTGTCCGAAGTATCGAGAATAGTCCACGCCTTCACGGGTGTGTCTATCTCATCGTCTTGCGTCTGAGTAGGGTCTTGCACGCTCACGGGTGATTCTGTTGCGAGTGAGATCCGAAGTATCGGTTTCGCCTATCGGCTTCCTCTCTCTTTTATTTGGCTGAGTAGGAATCCAGGAAGGGTTACAAGGACCTTAAAAAGCGTAGGCTACAGGTTACACAGGAGGAGGACAAGTACGGGAATACTTTTCCGGCAATACTCTCTCTCCTATAGGCGTAGCGCTCTAAGGACTCGTTGAAAGATAATTGCCTGAATTCAATCTAAAAATTACAAAGATAAAAGCCGAACCTTCACGGCTTCACGCGTTGAGTTGGTGAACCCCTTGCTTTGTGTTTGATTTTCTAGTTGAATTTAGGTCAAGATCAAAAACACTGCACAATCGTGCGCAATTTTGCTCTCCTCTTTCTTCTTTATTTCTAAACCTTGCTCTTCTCAATAATTACGATGATGGGAAGGAGGTTTCTTAGGCCGACTTTGGCGGCACCGCTATCCAGCACTCCTCCCTATTCATCTAGGACGACCTCGGGGAGTCCAGACCCACTCTCCGAGCCTGAGTTCACTTCCACCCTGTTCCCCCTCAACCATCCTTCTCCTTCCATCAGTCCAAGAGTATCAGAGTTTAGTGCATCATAGAGCTCCGATCATTTGACGGCACCTGAGATGGGTTCTTTTGCCTTTTCAGAGAATCCAGACATGGAGACAGAGGAGAACACCCAGATGAGCAGGAACATCCTCCATTCTTATACGACCAAGCTGTCATCAACAATTCATTGTTAGCTTCCCTGGAGACTATGCAGAGACAGATCAGAGACCAGGGCGTATTCATGGGTGACATCATGAGAGAGATAGTGCAGATACGAGAAGGAAGAGACGACAAACCTAGGGGCAGAGGTGGTGATATACCAGAAGTAGCAGACGAGGGAGGAGAACCGAATCAGGAGCGGCCACCACAGACAATTATGAGAGAATTGCACAATCCATCGACATCCCTCACTCATCGATGGATCCGACTCCCTCCCATCCATGGAGACTTCGAGATTCGCCCACGCACTATTCATCTATTGCCTAAATTTCATGGGATGGCGACCAAAGAGCCACACCTCCATCTGCAAGAATTTGAAATGATCTGTAGTACAATTCATGACAGGATGGTGACTGAGGACACCATCAAGATGATAGCCTTCCCATTCTCTTTGGTTGATAGAGCCGCTTACTGGCTGAAACATTTGGGGAGTTTCGCCGATACTTGGGCACAACTCCGGACCGCCTACTTGAAGAAGTATTATCCGCTCGACCGGACTAACGCAGCACGAGCTATGATCAGTAACTTCACAATGATCCCAAATGAACAATTCCATGAGGCTTGGGATCGCTTCAGAGAGCTCATCGACAGGTGTCCACATCATGACATATCCAAGCCCAACTTAGTTCAGAGTTTCTTCTGTGGGATGACACCGGAGTTGCAGGGGCTTGTAAATGCCTCTTGTGGTGGGTCCTATTTTTCCAAGGGTGAAGATGACATTTGGGCCATCTATGAAGGGATGGCAGAGAACTTGACAGTCATGGCCCAAGCCGAGTCCTACACGCGGTAGAAGCTTACACCACAGGCAGTTGGATTTCAGAGGATCGCCTGCATCGATGCCGGTCCTCACATTCCGTCGGCAGCCGCAGCCCAAGACGAATCGGCCGCAACCGATATGGGCATCATTAGTGAGAAGTTGGACCGTCTCGAGATCCTCGAGAAAAAGCAGATGCAAGGACTGGCCCAGATGGACCAGATAACCAAGACCATGAGTGACCTGAAGACGCAGATTCTTTGCATCCAGGAGGCACAAATGTCTACTCAGCAGCCTTCCAGGTCACGAGCTGATCCCAGCAGTAGTAGCTCAACCAGCCCTCTGCCTCACACCGCCTGGTCAACCACATTCAGGCAGAGCCGGTCCAGCAGCTACAGTATTACCCGTCGCAGCCACCATCTCAGGACACTCAGATGGTGGTCTATCAGCCGGATCAGCCACTGGCAGTTCTACCTCCACCATCCTTTGAGCAGGAACCATTGATGGAAGTCAATGGGATTTGGTACGACCGGTACCCACAGCAGCCCAGGATCCATCGCGATCATCCCGGATTCCGTTGGACCACTGGTGGCACCTCATCCCAGCAGCACTCTCCAGCTTAGGGATATCAGAACAGTCAGCAGTAGTAGCAGCAACAGCCCCAGTACGCCCACTAGCAATACCAGCAGGGTCCTCGTCCCGCCTATCAGGGACAGCAGTGGGGGCGGCGTCAGCAGCCCCACCAGTCATACCCCCTGCCTCGTGAGCACTTCTCCTCCCAACAGCAACCTCATTTCCAGCAAGGGAATTACGTCCGGTTCTCAAGCACCTGCCTTTGAGAACCCAACTCTAGATGACCTTGTCCGCTTGCTTTCTGAACAGCGAGCATCCTTCCGGCAGGAAATTGATGAGTTCCGGCAGGAGATGAGGGATATCATCAAGGGCAAAGCCACCATACCAGCTCAGATTGAGCTAAATCCGAACAATCTGAAGAGGAAGTCTGAGCAGGTACAGTTTATAGAGGATACCTCTCCTAGTGATTATTTGAGTGACATGTCTTCTTTGTATGATGCTAATTTTGTGACTACTAGGAGCAGTAGGATGCCAGCCGGTGGTGCCTCATCTGAGCGACAGCTACACGAGGAATTAGGAGCACCAGATGAGCAGGGAAGCGGTGCTGATGTCGCTAATGATGATGTTGGTGCTGGTGTGTTGATGCCACCAATGATGGAGATCCAGACGACAGTACTGAGGCCGTCATGATACCTGATGCAGATGGTGGTGCTGATGCCACCATTTTTGATGCAGAGACAGAGCGCGGTGCTGATGTCGCGAAGTCAGATGCCATTGGTGGTACTGAGGCCACCACTTCCACTTTTGTTGAGCTCCCACATGTAGTGTTGCCACCTTTTGTATCTAAGGACTGTGGTAACAAAAAGACCAAAAAATGAATAAAGGAAAGGTTTCTATTTACACTTCAGATCCATATGTGTTGAATGATAATCATGGTATGGATTCTATTCCTTCACAGGCACAGGAACCTATCCCTAGTCCTCCATCTGCGGAGGCCCCTACCATCCCCTTCCATGAAGCACTCCGCTTGGCGAAGGGGAATAAAAGAGAAAATCCCAAAAAGACCCAACAGGTAGAGTTCAGCAACTAGATGATTGATAGATTCCACATTCAGTGACTCTACAGGAAGCACTTGAGCACATCCCCCTCTTCAAAAAGAACTTGAAAAAGAAGACTACAGTCTGCAGGAAGAGGAGGAACCACAAAGATCAGATCCATGTGCTCACTCATTACACTTGCTGCACCATTCAGAACCGATTGCCAGCCAAGAGACCGGATGCAGGAGCTCCCTATGTCAGATGCGAGATTCAGGAGCAGCAATTCGATCGTACTCTATTAGACAGCGGCTCTTCTATCAACCTTCTTCTGGCAGTCTTACTCGACCGATTCGAGTTTGGTCCTCTTCTTAGGAGCAGGACGGTCCTTCAGTTTGCTGATAGGTCGACTAAGAGGTCGAAGGGGTTGTTGAGACACGTGGTCGTTACCATTCAGGGCCTGAAATTCCCCGTGGACTTTGTTGTGTTGGACATGGAGATCCCTGAGTCGGTAACTGATGCCCCCATCATACTTGGACGCCCATTCTTGGCCACAGCCAAGGCGGTGACCGATCATGATAGCGGAAGGTATGTTTTCACGTAGAGGGCGAGATCATACAAATAGAGACGATCGAGGAGACTAGAGCGAGAGAGTATGCATGCTCAGAGCAGTCCAGTGATGCCGCGCAGATGACAGAGGACGAGTTAGACATCCACCAGGAGTGTGATTTTGTGATGACAGATGATGAATCAAGTTGGGCAGATCTAGTAGCACAAGCCTCGCCCTGCCCACAGATTCACCATATTTACAGCTCATGCAGTTGAGAGCTTGGAGAGCACACCCCTGGACAAGGATACATTTGAGGCTGACAGTTGTGGGACGAGTGGTGAAGATTTTTAGTCTTGTTCTTCTAGTTCAGATCCCTCGGGATTCAGACATTGATTGGGATGATTTTGATGATTATTTACCGTGTTTGATTCCTTCTGAGCTGACAGCTAGGATGGAGTGCGAGCCAGTGCAGTTCATAGATGATTCAGCATGGTTCACTTTGTCAGATTCTCATTCACAGCGAGGAGTTCTCACATGCAGACCTGGTAGCTTTCACACAGACTTATCAGAAGCTAGATCTTCCACCTCCCAGTTGTCCGGAATTAAAGCCCTTGCTGCAGTCGCTGAAGTATAGATTCCTTGCGGTTGAGCCAGAAATGCACCCAGTCATTATCTCAGCAAGTTTAGCAAGAATCTCGTCTGATGGAGGTTCTTGAAAGAAACCGCAAGGCGATAGGATGGAGTATAGCTGATCTCCAGGGGATTAGTTCGGCTTGTGTTCCCACCACATCTATCTTGAGGAGGACGCTAGGCCGTTGCGTGAGTTCCAGCGACGGCTGAACCCGAATCTTCGAGATGTGGTCATGAAAGAAATATCGAAGTGGTGTAGCGTCGATTTTATCTACCCCATCTCCGACTCCAAGTGGGTTAGTCCATTACATGTGGTACCCAAGAAGACGGGTATCACTACAGTTGTGAATGAGTCTGGAGAGGAGATCGCTACCCGAGTACCCACTTCTTGGAGGGTCTGTGTGGACTACAGACGATTGAATCAGGCCACCAAGAAGGATCATTTCCCACTGCCATACATTGATCAGATTATCGAGAGGCTAGCTGGGAAGAGTCACTACTATTTTCTTAACAGGTACTCCGATTATAATCAAGTGGCCATTGCACCCGAAGACCAGGAGAAAACGATATTCACCTGTCCGTTTGGGACTTATGCTTTCAGACGGATGCCCTTTGGTTTATGTAGCGCCCCCGCAACATTCCACAGGTGCATGCTGTCCATTTTCTTGGACATGGTGGGTGATTGTTTAGAGGTCTTCATGGATGACTTCTCAGTCTATGGCGATGGGTTTGATGCTTGTCTTGACTACCTAGACCGTGTGCTTCAACGCTGCATAGAGGTCAATCTTGTCTTATCTTAGGAGAAGAGTCACTTCATGGTGACTCAAGGGACGGTCCTTGGTCATATCATCTCCAACAGGGGCATGGAGGTCAATCCGGCCAAGGTGGATATCATTAGAAAACTCAATCCACCGTCCATTCTGCGTCAATTGCGGTCTTTTCTGGGGCATGTCGGTTTCTATCAACGGTTCATTCAGGACTTCAGTCGTATTGCCCGACCGCTTACTGATTTGCTGACAAAAGACACTGAGTTCATTGTAGATGATAAGTGTCTTGTGTCTTTTGAGACTCTCAAGAGTATGGTTGTCACGGCTCTTGTCCTTCAGCCACCTGATTGGTCTCTCCCATTCGAGATCATGACGGATGCTTCTAATTTTGCCGTTGGGGTTGTGCTTGGATAGAGGAGGGATGGATTGCCGTTTGCCATTTACTACGCCAGCCGGACTTTGGATGCCGCTCAGCGGAATTATACTGTGACAGAGAAGGAGATGCTGGTTGTAGTCTTTGCTTTGGATAAGTATAGATCATATATTCTCGGATCTAGAGTGACTATATTTTACCGATCACACCGCCATCCGGTACTTAATGGCCAAGAAGGATGCCAAAGCACGCCTTACCAGATGGATCCTTCTGCTACAGGAGTTTGACATTGAGATTAAGGATAAGCCTGGAGTTAAGAATGTGGTGGCGGATCATCTCTCCCGCTTAGAGAACCTTGAGGAATCTGAGCCCCAGCGCACCTATTACAGAGACGTTCCCAGATGAGGCGATCTTGGCTATCGCCTCGCTCCCATGGTACGCCGGCATTGTGAACCTATCTTGTTGCCAAGACGGTCCCACAGGGTTGGCCCAGGCAGAAGCTTGAGACCTTCCTGGCGAAGGCCAAGTTTTACCATTGGGAAGATCCCGTCCTTTATCATGAAGGAGGGGATAGCATCTGGAGAAGGTGCATTCCTCAAGATGAGCAGCATAACGTCCTCACATACTGCCACAAGCTTAAGGCAGGAGGACATAATTCTGGGAGACGGACAGCACAAAAGGTGCTTCAATTCGGCCTTTGGTGGCCTACTCTCTTCAAGGATTCAGATGAGTTCGTGAAGAGATGTACTGATTGTCAGAAGATGGGTACTTGCGGACAGAGAGACATGATGCCCATGCAACCCATTCACTTTTGTGAGGTTTTTGATGCATGGGGGATCGATTTCATGGGCCCATTTCCTAAGAGTCAGGGGTTTGAGCACATTTTGCTCGCTGTAGATTATGTCAGCCGATGGGTTGAGGCCATCCCCGCCCGAGCCGTAGATGCTAAGACCGTATGTCGATTTTTGAGAAAAAATATCATTTCACGGTTCGGGGTACCTAGAGTCTTGATTTCAGACGGGGGGTCTCACTTTATCAATGACAAGGTTAGGGCCCATGCAGACGAGTTCGGCATTGACCATCGTGTTGCCACGCCGTATCACCCTCAGACTAATGGTCTTGCTGAAGTATCGAACAGGGAGATCAAGACTATCTTACAGAAGGTTGTTCGCCCAGACCGAAAGGATTGGTCACAGCTTTTGGACTCGGTCTTGTGGGCCTATCGGACTTCCTTCAAAAATCCATTAGGGGCATCTCCCTTTCGTCTCGTCTATGGCAAGCCGTGCCATCTGCCAGTGGAGATTAAGCACAAGTCACTTTGGGCAGTCACTGAGTTATTATTGGATCCTGAGAGTATAGGAGAACAGAGGAAAGCAGAATTGGCATCCCTGGAGGAGTTGAGAGATACAGCCTTTTCTAACAGCCTACATTACAAGGAAAAGGTGAAGACATGGCACGATTCTCATATCAGTCATAAACAGTTTGAGCCAGACCAGCGCGTATGGTTGTTTGATTCCAGGCTGAAGTTATTTCCAGGGAAATTACAGAGTAAGTGGAAAGGTCCGTATGTGGTCAGGAAGGTACATGACAATGGTAGCATTGATATATCCGAGCCGTCATCTTCCTCCACCTTCCGTGTTAACGGTCAGCGCTTGAAGCTATATCTAGATCACGATCCTCCGACCGTTGACGATGCCCCCATTCTTTTGGTATGAGATGTGTTCTTTGACTCAGATCATTTGCATCTCATACATGGCGATCACTTCCATCTTCCGCTGTATAGATCCACCTGTCCATATCATTCTTTCATCTGTTGATATCTTTTCTTCTTTTCTTCTTTTCTTCTTTTCCTTTTCTATCTTCTTTATCTATCAAAAAGGTGTCGCCCCTTGTTGTCGGTTTCTACACTTAGGACGTACTTTGTCTAAAGTATAGGGGGTGTGCACCCTGAGTCTCTTTCATTCTTTTCGATCCTCTCTATTATCCTCTTCTTGTCTATACTCAAGGATATCTTACCCTAAGTATAGGGGGAGACAATCTGAGTACGATCTGTTCATTCCCACCCTTGACCCTCCCTGCGGTTGTGTATAGTCTGCTATACTTAGGATTATTTGATCCTAAGTATAGGGGGGACGGTCAACTTCTCATTCGTTTATTCATTTGTTCATTCATTTGTTCATTCATTTATTTATTCTTTAGACATGCCTATACATAGTACGAGTTATGTCTACTCTTTTCTCTCCAATCTATGAGGACATAGCTCAAGCTAAGTATAGGGGGTCGCATATACTGCGTATATACTTTAGCCATAACTCGTACTTTCGTATTTTCTTAATAATATGGCTAATAATTCTTTAAAAATTCATTAAAAAACCTTAATAAAAAGATGTGATTATTCCTCAAATTCTGTTTGTATTTACTGATTAATAAATCAGCTGAAAATGTTTTTTGCAAAATGTTTTGAAAAATAGTTTGAAAATCTTTGTGAAAATATTTTGAAAACTATTTGGAAAACTTTTTGTTACATGTTTTCAACCTTTGTAAAATATTTTGTTTGAAAAACTTATTTTCTTTGTGTAAAATAAAATATTTGAAAAATGCTTTGCAAATGGTTTGAAAAATGGTTGCAAGAATATTTTTGAAAAATCTTTATATACTATTTGGAAAACCGTTGTAAAATGATTTTCAAATGTGTGTACATGTTTGTAAGGGTGTTTGTACAAATTATTTTGGACTATAGTTTTCCAAAATTGTTTGAAAAACCTTTTCAAATAAGTTTGAGGAATACATACATCACACCAAAATCCATTATACACACTTATAAAATTGGTCACTTACCCTTGTAAATTCTTAAAAATCCACTTCTTGTAAGAAGCATCACCATGTAAATATTTGTACCTAGTTTTTTAGCCAAATCTTCTGTTTTCAAAAATCCCAAAAACATTTGCAAAAATTAAAAATCCAAAAACATTTGAAAAATCTTTTTGGAAAAAATACAAAAATGCACATGCATCATCATCTTTTTCAAAAATCCATAAAAAGTTCAAAACCTTTGAAAATTGCATCACAAAAATATTTTCCGTATTCTGCATTTCATTTGCATAGCATTAGCATTTTCGGATTGAGTTTGATAGTTGAACAAGTCTAAGTAAAATCCGGAGATTGGAGCTCGATTGGACCTTAAAATCTACCTAATAACAGGAACATTATAGAAACTGGGTTTGAGGTACTTCAGGTCTAGTTGACTTAATTCTTTGAGGATCACGAGACTTGGTTCATTGGATTCTTGACTGCCTAAGTAGAGTATTTCAGAGCACACGCACGACTCTTGTTGATGATGACCAAACTTGGACACCTGCACCTTTCACATGGCTCAACTCAGTTGGAGTGGTGAGGGGATTGGATTTGTCGTATGAGACGCACACAAGTGGAAACACTTGTCCTCCTCTAGGGAGGGAAGTGCACCCCAATCCGTCCAGTGAGGAGGAATTCTAAAGACAGGAGATTGTGGGTTGCAATAAAGCTTCAAAAGAGGGATAGTCTACTGGCTCAAGAGGAAAAACTCCTTATGTAAATGCTGTTGTAAATAGTATTTCAAAAAAAATGGTCAGGCATGTACAAAAATAAAATGCCTGCAAAGTATGTGAATATGTTGTAAAGTCAATAAGCAAGCTTGAGTTCCAAAGTCAAATTATGTGAGTCTGCAGCTGGATGACTTGACTACACTAGTCTTGCATCCTAGGATAGGTAGCTACACTGTCTACCGTCCATTCTTCTCTTCACCCCCTCCTCTTGAGATGGTTGCCACTTGAACTTAGAAGGGAATACCCCGCTCCTCAAGGAAGGAGTTGTTGGATTGGGGAATCATTGGGTTGTCATACTGGAGAAGTCAGTCGCTTTGTCATTCTAGCTGGGGAGAGCCACTATCACTTACACTGTATGAGTCAGATTCATAGTCGTAAGGGTTTGCGTAGGAGTTGAAATATTTCTGACCTGGCTATTGAGGAGACTTGAACAGAGTTTTGGGATTCTCAGGGACTGTTGGATTTCAAATTCGGTTCTCATTAAGGTTTCACCCGCACTAAAAGTCCAAAGGTCCGACTTAAGCTTCAAACTTTGATTTTGTGAAGACAATTTTGATCATTAAACTTCATCCATCTTTCTTCTTTTTCTTTTCTTTGTTTTCTTTCTGCACTTATTGCATAAGTGTTTGCTAGGGACTAGCAAAGGTAAAGTATAGGGGGATGATGAATCCACATTTCATCATCTTTATTCTATCATTTTGGCCTCAAAAACCCTAGCAAATGCGTATAAATACCTTTAATTCCAGCATCTTAGAATTCATGCATGTGCATGTAAATAGTGTATAAAATACTGTAATTAAAGCCAAAATTATATAATAAATAAAAGAAAAGAAAAAAAGAATAAAAATATTGTAAATATTTTATGACCCGAAACCCCGAGACCTAGGCATCTTGATGAATAGGTCGACAAGGAATAAAGTAGGGGGAGATAAGGGTCAAAATACAATAAAAATCCTTTTATTTTATTCATTCTTATTCATTTTGGGACCTATTTTTGGTTCCACTTTTTATACCTCAAATAAAGAAATTTTGTACATGAAAGTTGTAGATAATTAAATAAAGAAAATACAAAATTTATTTCACTTACAAATAATGTACAGATAAAAAGTTATGATCTGAATAAAAATCCAGAATCCCAACTTCCCAGACCTGTATCTCCCAAATAAAAACTCCAAATGCATCAAACTCACCTTTAAATGTATATAATTTAAAAATACGCTATTTAATGGTGGTGGCTTCGCATTTGGCGGAGCTGCGGTTTGAAAGTTGAGTTTTGGACCCCTATTGTATACTTGTACATATTAAAATATTCATTTTATTATTTATTCATTATTTTTTAAAATTTTATATTTTATAATGTTGTAAATATTATTTATAATATATATGTATATTAAAATCAGAATAAAAACCTAAATAAAATACAAAAATAAAATACTTGTAATATAATATATAGGTATAATACCTATACATTGACCTATACAATTTATACTTTTATTTTATTAAGTGTACAAAATACTTCAGAAAAATAAAATAAAAGTATATTTAAGTGTACAAAATACTTTATAAATTTATAAAATAATAAACAAACATAAATAAATTAAAATCACAAAATAAAAAATAAATTAATAAAATATATAGATGTATATACCTATATAGCCTAAAATAGCAACTTGTAAAATTATACCTCATAAAAGTAATTAAAAATCACCATAAAATAATTTAGAAAATAAACAAATATTTTTTATTTAATATCAAAAATTAAATATAATCTTTTATTATTTTTAAATTAATTTTTAAAGTATTTTCAGAGGTTTTTCCTGGTTGGTCCACATGGACCAACCAGGAGGTCTGGACTGTTGACCAAGGTCAACAGTCTGACCTTCCCTCCTGTGTCTTTGTTAGACATAGGTTTTCTCCCATGTTTGACGATTTTTCGAGACCCGGTCTTGTGTCATTTCATATCAGACCCTTCGCGACTTTTTCTCCCCTTGGACCAAGGATTCACGCCCTGTGTTTTATGGGGAGAGGGTCGTCGATTCGTCCGATATTCCTTGATCCTCTTGCCCATATGAAATATCGGGGGAATGGACCATTGATTCGCCAAATAATCCTCATTCTTCCTCACCTGTCCGTCAACCCTACATATACAACCCTTGATTTTCGATTCAAATTTTGATGAACCCCATTTTGTCCCGATTTTTCCCCCTTTGGCTTGCGTTGGATACCTGGAGGTGACAGCTCCAGTGTCAGCCCTTCAAGGAGGAGAAGCGTGGTGGATTTGGGCGAGTTCCAGTCACCTCCGGTCACCCCACCGTCGAGGTATTTTCAACCTCAGGTTTAGTCATTCGAGGTGATTGTTTCCCCTTGTTTTTCTTCCCCTTTTTATCCACTATTATCCCAGGATGCATTTGCCACCTTTATCATCGATCCTCATCGATCGATTCGCACAATCGACTCCCCTCGCTGGAGCTTGCTCCGGCGAGCCTCCATACCGTCGTTCATCCCTCGTTCGTGCCCACTGGAGGTCGAGGCACTTTGCCCTCACCTCCCTTTACCATTTTTGCCAGTTGCAGGAGCTAAAAGGGCCCCTTGGGGTCGATTTTGAAGAACTCGAGGTTTCAGGACCCCACTTTCTTCATGGACTTCGCCGTGGAGCACCCGTGCTCTTCGAGACTTTTTGGCTCCGTCGGTGGACCAAGGACTCTTCCAGGAGCCGAAGGAGACCTTCCGCGACGAGGAAGGAGGCCGGAGCAACGCCCTAGCCTCGATCAAAGCTCGCCGGAGGTTGTGTTCTTCCCTGTTCTTGCGGGGGGGTTCACAGTCGTTCGATCGAGCCCCATCTCCAGGTCTCTCCAGAAGCCGTCAGATCTGATCTCCCCCAGCCGTCCGATCGTCATCGCCTCGTCTAATCTCAACCGTCGGTGGCTGAAGCGTCATCGCGAGCGGAGGAAGCGACACGTGTTTAAGTGGGAGACATCCCATCGTCCGTTCACGTCAGTGCGAGGGTATTTTGCGTTGAAACCCCTGCCATTTTGTGCATTTGATACTCGAACTTTAAAATTTCATTTGCAGTTTAGAATTTTTGTAATATTTACCACTAGGCCTCTGTATTTTCTTTATTGCAATTAGGTCCTCAGCCACGTCACCTCACGTGACTAGTTCACGTGAGGTGTGGGTATTTTGTAGAGGACCCCTCGCGGGTTTTGCTATTTAGCTTTAGTCCAGGAACTTTTATATCACGTGTAATATTTTTGGACAAATTGCATGTATACCCCTGCCAGGTCACGTATTTATACACGTGGGCTTGGTAATTTTGCAGCGAACCCCTTCCGGGTTTGGGTATTTGTAATTAATCCAGGAACTTCATTTATTAGTTGTAAACTTTTGTGAAAACGGTACTTTGGCCCCTGTACTTCCTAATATTTGCACCTATACCCCTGCCAGCTGTGTGATTTTTATCGGTTGTTTGTATTTATTTCATGCATCTATAAAACCCCAAAAATTCCCCAAAATTCAAGTTAAGCTCATGTTTGCTTGCTCATTCACTCCATATTTTTATTTTGCATTTTTATTGCATTTTTATATTTATTAAAAATCAAAAACATGCATTTTTGCTACTATTTGCATTAGAAAATATCAAAAAAAATATCAAATCTTTTTTGAAAAATTCCAAAAAATTACCTTAGGTCTAATTTAGTGTTTTTTAACTTCTATCCAAAAATCATTAAAAATTTCAAAACAAAAACCCTAAAAATTAAAAAACTCTAAAAATCTTCATAAAAAACTAAAAAAATCAAGAAAAATCCTGAAAATCCAATTTCAGTTTTTTGAATTTTCTCTGATTTATTCTCTTATATTAAAAATTAACTTGAGGATTTTTAGACTCTGATTTCTATTTTTAATCCTCATTTTGATTTCGGTCAGTAGCTTACTGTACTGTTTTCTTGTATTTTGATTCTAAAAATACCAAAAATATTCTTAAAAATCCCCAAAAATCACAAAAAGAGTAGAAAAATATAAAAAGACCAAAAACATTTTACTTCCTAATTTTTGACTATTTTTACCTATTTTTATAAATACCTTATCCCCTCTTTTCTTATATTGTAGATATACTTAATTATTGAAAAATAAAATATAAAAATATATAAAATATAAAAAGAAAATATAAAATCAGAAAATTAAAAATCAAAATACAAAATTAAAAATTAAATAAAAAATAAAACCCACAAAAATTTGCATATTTGTAGACACTTAATCACATCACACTCTTTGTAGTTGCTTGATCTATCCTGTGTGCTCCCTGTGTTTGACACTCTACATACTTACACTATACACCTATTTGTAGAGTTAAAATAAATTTGACTCCACATTTGTTTCTCATTATTTGATTGATTTGATTGTGGGTTGATTGTTGATTAATTGAGGTTTTGTGAGCGGTCGCCTCTGTGACACTGTGGTCCCGCCTTGTGTGGACTACTTTAGACCCTCGCCAAATCTCAGTTATCACACTTTCATTCCGAGGGAGTGATGAAATAGGTCTGGATTTTAGTGACTCCTCTCACTATAGAAGTAATCTTATCTTGGTCCATATGTTGGACAGTAATTTGAATGTGACAGGTGCAATGAGAAGATTAGATTTATAGCTTTGATTTAATCAAACATTTATGGGAGGTCCCCGGGATATGGAGTTGAGATATGATCTCAATATCTAAGTCACTATACGTGGAACGTACAATTGCCATGTCCTTATCTCTAGGAATGGGCATGGGCCAGGCTGGGCTGGGCCCTGAAGGGCCCAGGCCCAAGCCCATCTAAATATTTTGGGCTTTGGGCCGGGCTTAGGCCCACAAATCCTGTGATATTTCGGCCCAAGCCCGGTCCCGGCCCTAGCCTCAACATGCGTACAGTTAGATAAGTAATCTTTTGAGCCAGGTTAATTTTATAAGGAAGCAACTTTTGTAGGTTCCTTCTTATTCTTGAACTTATAAGGAAGCCATTGTCGATAGATGAACATGGCAATGCTAAATGATTCAACTTTTTAGTTTAAGAATAGCTTTTCATAGTTCACTAAATCTCTACAAGTGTAATCAAAGTCAAACTTCTCTACGATGATATTTTCCCCACGTCTAGTTATAATTTTAAAGTAGCTCCATATAAGAATGGGACGGTTTTAAAAACTTCTCTACGATGAAATATAACATGTTCTTGTTGGAATGAACGGGTTTGACAGAAAATAAAAAAAGGTAATAAGAAGAAATTGACCTGTATTGATTGTAGGAAGAGATTCATTTAAAAGAAATCACGGAGATTATGCACAACATCCACCTGCGAGAGTTGCATATCCAAGATTTTTGTTTTAAGCAAAATCAATATTTCTCACATCTTTCTGTTCTATATACCTTAGCAGATGCTGCAGTTAGGAATGTGTTGTCGTGGCACATGGGGAGTCGGCTACTCAAGTCGGTACATCATCGAGGAGGGATGCAGACTTGTAGACCTGCCGACCTAGCCATCTAGTCTCCTAGCCTCCTAGGTCCTGTCAGCTGTCAAGGCAGGCTGGGCTTGTAGCGGGAGGAGTTGTGCAACCACAGCAGCAAGGTAGAAGGAGGTTTTAGCAAGATTGTTTTGCGAGAAGGCACAAGGCTGGAGGAGGCTGAGGAGGAGGGATCGAAGGTGTGGTCATTGTGGAGGCTCTGCTGACCTTTAACGTCGACCTTATCTCACAAAAGGAGGGGGGATTGAAGGCGTGTAGGATGAGGAGGGGGGATCGACAGCGTGGTCGCAGACTCGCGGGGGGGGATCGTGGTTGTTGTGGGCGGAGCCTTGGAGTTGGAGGAGCACGAGGGAGAGGGAGGTCACCGATGATGCCAAGCGGCGAGCGCGGATGGAGTCTGGTAGGGAGAGGGAGCGCGACTCGCAATTGATGGATAACTTACGGTTAGGGCAAAAGGGGTCGCTGAGTAAGGGGAGGGGTCTTGGGCCGGGCTACTACTCGGGCCAAATCTCGGGCCAATTCTCGGGCTAATGAACGGGTCGGGCCTCGGGCCAATTCTTAGGATAATAAACGGGACGGGCCTTGGGCCAATTCTCGGACTAATAAATGGGTCGGGCCTTGCCAAGTTGGGTTGGGCCGAGCCAGGCCCGAGCCCAACCCAAACTAATTTTGGGCCGAGATTTTAGGCCCAGGCCCGGACCAATGCTCTATTGGGCTTGGGCCGAGCTGAGTTTTCTGGGCCGGGCTACGGGCTGGGTCAGGCCGACCCAGCCCAATGCCCATCCCTACTTATCTCCAAGTATCTACGGAGAAAGCGCATTATTCTTAGAGTTCAAGAATAGTTTCGTTATTGGTATTGTGTATGAGCATTGAGAAAAATTGATAGTTAATCATGATTTAATATCATAGATAATATGAATTTGATTCATATTATTTGGTCATATAAGGAGAGTTATCTAAGATAACTAAATGTGATTTAATTATCAAAGATGTAAATAATGTGAATGTGATTCATGTTATTTGGGCACATGAGAATAGAGATCCAAAATAATTAAATATGATTTAATTATCAAGGATATGAATAATGTAGATAACACTATCCATATTATTTGTATATATTATAAATTTGATTTATAATATATTAGAGAGAGCTTATTATGAATAGTATCTGTAAATTAATTATTGATGTGAATTGAATTCACATTGAAAATTAATTGGAAATACAATTTACATTTTATTTTGGGTTGTGAATATGATTCAGAATTATTTAATGGCATGATTAAAATATTCATAAAATTAATTTGGAATTATTTTTGTGAATTAATTTACAACAAAAAGTTGTTGTAAATAAATAAAGGATTGTGTGAGATATAAAAATCTCACATAGTTGAAATGGAACCACCTTCCTAATATCGAGGCTGGATGGCCACCCTTGACTTGTTCAAGGTGGATGTCCCCTCTATATATGGAAGGTGGCTAGCCACCTTCCTTATCCTTTATTGGATGTTTATTTTATCAAATTAAATTATATTGATAATATCTCTATATATTTAATTTGATTTAAATTATTTATTATTGTATTTTTATACAACAAAATCATGACCATTGAATAGAAACAAAAATCAATCTCAACCATTGATTTTGTGTTTCACATAGATTGTGATCGATGGACTCCCAAAATACTATAAAAAAAGAAGCAGCCCTAGCTCTTCTTTTTGACAACAACTGAATAGCCTCTCTCTCTAATTCTCATACATGCCCCCCTCTCTCCTTAGAGTGGTCGTCCACTCTAAACCCTAGAGAGGAATGTCGTGGTCACTATGTTGTTGTGTTACCGCCTCGATTGCTCATGGATATTTCCTTCTATGCACTTCGCTCGTAAAGAAGATGTCAGATCTCGTGAGATGAGATTAGGAGATTCGTCACTTGGATCACCAATATAAATTGCGAGGAGCACACATTTCATCAATGTGTTCACAAGCATCTCCTCCATTTGATCGGACTTGGGACAGGAGGTCTCTTACTTTAGAGACTCAATCCCAACAACGCTTCAAGTGGTAACCCTAATACCCCTTTGTGGTTTAGATGAAATGATCCGAGTAGTGTTACCGAATCATGTGGTTTCATCGCTTTAATTTTTTTTAAATTCTGCTGCCCGGATCAACTAGTATGACTAATTGCTCCCGATCGCATATGATGCGATCATCACGCTTCTGTGATGCGCTTAAGGTTTCTCTATAACCTTCATTCTATGCTCCACTCTGTTCTGCAAGATCAGGGGTCTACACGGTCCTACCCCTCCTGATAACGAGATGGTAAACACCATGCGGTAAAATCTCATGATCTAATTCAAAGGAATTGAAAAAGTATACCTGATCCTTCTGGCGACTCTGTCCTTTGTTCAGGTTGTTGGGGTTAATCAGAACTTGTGCTAGGATGGAAGTCCTGGGGGCGGTAAATTCGTCCTTCCATCGTGGGAGCCGATTGATATCTGCTCTCTAATCATGATGCTCATTGCGAAGGAATTTGATCTCCTCTAAGACCATCTAAAGGTCAGAAGGTCCAGAGGATGATGTCATGTGATCTTGCCTCTGAGGAGGCTATTGTTGTCGAGACTAGGTCCCTGCTGGATCTGCTGGCGATGCTGGCTCTACTGAGGGGGATGTTGCTGGTACTAAAAGGGGCCCTGATGGCCTAACTACTGTTGGGGGGTGGGAACTGGGAGTATTAGGTTTGAGGGGGGTACTGGCTCTACTTTGAGTACTGTGGGTGCTATCGTGGTTGTCGCTGGATGGTGTTGGGATCATTGGCATACCAAATCCCATTCACCTCCCACACATGTGGATGTTCGTCAGTCACTGTTTCAATGGTCAGCTCCATGAACTATCTCTCGTGGATCTCAGGCTGACCCTGAGTCCACGTGTTATGTGGTCCCTGCATGGGCTACTCCTGAATGTGGTGCACTCGATAAATAGTAGCAGGGGGTGCAGATGGGGTAGGTATCTTAATGTTAGACACCTTATCATCTCGCTCCGGCATCTTTCTCGGAAGCTTGGCAAGGTTCTCCCACTCGACGAGCTTGTATATCTCACTCACTTTCTTCTCGATTTGTTCAACCTTGGTTAATTTATCACTGATAATCCCCATGTTGGGGAGTTGGTCATTCGGCATATCGGTGACCGTTGATCTCCCCGCCTCCTGATGTACGTGATATGGAGGTGGCTTGTCATAAGCCCCGCTAGAGGATCTGGTGCGGCTGGTCTCTGCCATCTACTCTAAGATCGTCCAAACTGTGTCTTCTCCTTTGTTTAGATAGTTGACTCCACATGAAGCATTCAGTAATCCTTGAACCTCGAGAGTCAAACCATTGTACAAGTTCTGGACTAGGGTAGGTCTATCGATATCGTGACTTGGATACTTCTGAATCAGGTCCTTGAATCTCTCCCATGCCTCGTGGAAAGTCTCATGGGACATCTGTGTGAAACTTGATATCTGAGACCTCATTTGATTAGTCCTACTCAACAGGTAGAACTTCTTGAGGAACATGTCCTTCAATGTAGCCCACATTGTGGCTACCATCCCCAAGTTCTTTAGCCAATAGGCGGCTTTGTCTGCTATAGCGAAGGGGAAGGCTCTAAGATGTATGTAGTTCTGAGATACACCAGGTCGTCCTAGATTGTCACATACCATTTCAAACTCTAGCAGGAACACATATGGTTCCTTTGTGATATTGCCATAAAATTTTGGTAGGAGTGTCAAGAAATGATGCTTTAATTCTCCAGCATTAGTTGGTACAATTGGCCTAAGCCAATTCTCATGTTGTGTGGCACTGGGATTGTAGGAATCTCTCATGGATCCCCTCTCATTCCTCAACTTATTAAGCTCCTATCTGAATATTTTATTTCTCTTCTCAACTTGTGCAAGTCTGGCTAGGATATCCTTCAGTGGGTCATTATCTCCCTCATCATCTATGTTCTTCTTTGGAGGCATCTTGTTGTCTTGTTCTTACTCACCTTCAGAATCAAAGGGATTTGAATTAGTCTATGTAGAAGAAGTTGATCTAGAAACACCGAGGTGAGGGTCTCCCTCGATGTGAGATGGGAAGAGAGGAGAGGTATGGATCTGTCCTTCCTCAAAAAGAGAAAGTGACTTATTGGCCTTGTCTTCTAGGAAAGGGTTGCCTTGAAGCCAAGGGGGCTCAGGAAGAGAGTCATCCTCAGCTTGTGAGGACGGTCGGTTTAGAGTGTTTAGCAAGAGGCTCATGAAGTCCGAGCAAAAATCACCCCAATCCACCATTCTCTATGTCAAGAGGTTCGATATGAGAGCATGATAACAAACAAGGAGTGATAGGAAAGGCACTAAGAGCGCAGTATTTGAACACACATCTCTGAATACAAACACAAAGCAAATCCCAAGTTCACCAACTATACATTGTGAAAGGTATAAAGGTTCGACCGAATTATCTTCTTAATTTTAGTTGGTGATAAAACAATCTTTTTAAACAGGCACACAATGTGAGTCACCTTATGACCAGCGATGCTCATGTGTGCTCCCAATCAATGAGGTGATTTGCTTAGTTGTTAGGTTCAATATCACACCCCAAAGGAGATACATAGGCTTACATAACCAAAACATAGTCTAAGGTCAAAGGCAAGACTTGTAGCTCCCAGATTTATGAGAGTTGGAAATGGAGACTTAGGGGGCAAGTCCAGGGATTTGGGCTCTAACATTAGTGGTTGCATCCTTACCCACTTTGTTTGGAGGTAAGTACCTACATACAAGAACGGAGTTGCTCTCCAAAAAAATTCTAATTTTAGTTCAATTGTTTGGTCAAAGTTGTATTAGCAGTCTTGATTTTAAGTTTAAGTTTCATTGAATTTAATCCACCACATAAGGCACGCCTAATGAATGGTCTCGATTTCCTTTAATCCTCAGTTGTAAAACCAAGGGGAATGGAGTAATGATGCATGCCTAGTTCATAAGATTACAATGATACCCATGCTCTACATGCGGGATGCAATACAAAATTGAAAATTGTATACCATCAATGCAGACGATAAAAGTGCACCAAGAAGAAAGTTCTATTAGCGAGGAAGAAGTGATTTCAATTTAACTAAGTAGAACGATTTAAGGTGTGTATTATTAAGTGAAAATGTGTGGTCCTAAGTATTCGAGCACAAGGAATGGATACTTGACCTAAATAAAAGCTCTAAGAGTTGCGTGTGCGGGTCTAACCTATGAGCCACTCAAGTCGAGCCCCACCCTCACCGAAGAGTGAAACATGTCTCGACACACCACAAAAATAATGTCCAATGTCTGTATATACACGTGAGATCCCAAACGGAATCTGCTAGAAATATGCAGTTACCTAAATTATTATAAATTAATTTCAAAAATGAGATAAATGTAGAAAATAAAATTCTAGACTCTACACTCTCTCATGACTCAACTTGATCTTAAATTTAATGTGTTTTTTCAGTCAGCTTATTTCCCAGAAAAGTTGGCCTCCAATGCACCCGAGATGCTTTTTTAATGCGTTCTTCTTCATTTGTCTTCTCTGATGAAAGTTTTATTAAAATGTGTAAAAATCCAAATCCAAACTGGTCTTGAAATTAAAGAAACTAACCAAGTCCGAGTCTTCACTAACGGTTTGTACAAAAATTATCTTTTTCATTTTTTATTTTATTTCTCCTTTTTCTTCATAAATAAAAATCCAAAAAAATAGATTAATGTGTAAATATTTATCTTTGATTTTATCATATTTTCCGGATTTTATCTGATTTGAAAATGACAAAAGTATAAAACCCAAAAATCAAGGTATTCTATGTACATAGAGTACCCCAAAAATATCACTTTGCACAAATGATCGATTTTGGTTTTGGTCCCTTCATGAAAGTTGTAGATCTCATCGAGACGAGCAATTTTGTAAAGAAACTTTTTTGATTTGAGGTCGTTTACTATTTCTTTTCTATTCTTTGTATTTGTTTTCGGTTTTTGTGGGGCTAACACGTGGCTGCTCCTGGAGCCGCCACGTGTCACCCATTTTGGGCCATTTATTATTTCATTGTTATAAAAAAAATTAAAAGGCTTGAACGTGCAGAGCATGTGCCTCCCGCACACGTGCCCTGCACGTGTTGCACCTATGATGAATCTCGTATTCATCATGCTAAAAGCCGCAAATTAAAACTCATGTCTTAAATAATCCAATAAAATCACCTTTAATTCTTTATTTTTTATCTTGTAATATATTGTATATAATTAACCTTTAATTATTTGTATTTAATTTCCTTTATTTTTCATGTATTTATTTTATCATCAAAAACCCTTAAATAGATAGAATAATTGTCTATAATTCATTGACCATTAAAAAGACTAAAAAATACAAAAACAAATCAAAGATAAAAATCGGTGTTTTTATCCCCCTTAAAAATACCCCCAAAGATACTTTTTGTGCAAATCACCTCTTTTGGCTTTTTGTCAAACATCAAAGTTGTAGTTCTCATCGAGACGAGCAACTTTCATGTCTTGACTTTTCCCTAATTTTGCCTCTAACTCTTTCTTTTGTATTTATCTTGGTATTTATACTCTGATTTTTCTAATTAGGCCACGTGGCGCCCTCTGGGCCGCCCACATGGCCCGCTTCCCCTTCCGCCACCTGACTTCCCCCGAACCGTTGGATCCACTCGCCCCCGCCTTCATCTGAACCATCCACCGCTGCGTCACTTCTCAGCCGTCAGATCTAATTCCAGATATGATCTTAGCCGCTCACCAACGCCTAAACCACAGCCGCCCGATTACTCTCATCGTACGCCCCTCAAGCCTCCACGTCACCCCATTCTTTTCCACCATACGATCAAGCCTGCCATCTAATCATCACCACACACACCCGCTTCGCTCCTAGCCCTTGATCTGACTCCCAGATCAGATCAGAATCGTCCATTCGCACCTTAACACCGGCCGACCGATCAGATCTCGGATCTGATCTCCACCCTTCGCCCGCGCTTCTATCCTAGCCGTCGGATCATTAGATCCAATGGTTGGGAGGTCGTCTCCTACCTCGCGTAACCCCCTCCTCCGCTCGTTACCCCTTCGTAACGCCCCGCCCCCTTCCATTTTTAGCCCACGCTTCCGGTCACTTCTCCACCACCTAACAGTCGCTCCACGTAGCCCATTCCTCGGCCTCCCTCGCGCAACCACCATCAATCCCTGCCATCACTCCCACGCCATTAAAACACCACCTCAAAACGCCTCCACATCATGTAACCTCTGTCCACCCCCCTCCTATAAACACCCCCCTCCGCCTCTGATCAACCCCATCCACCATTAGAGGGCCTCCTCCCTAGCTTCGGTCGCCCTCTAGTGACAACGGAGGGTTGGTTTTGAGGCCATCATGGCCGTGAGTTCCCCGGTGTGATCCGTGGCCTCCGGCCTCGTTGTGACTGCCCTTGTGCGCCGCCGAGCTCCATGCCAAGACCAGGCATGCTGGGCGACGACCCAGAGCTCCGATGGAGCTCACCCCCAGGTCATTACCCTCCGCCAACACCTCGCTCCGGCGAGGTGATTTTTGATTTTATTTTCTCTTTAATTTCCTGACTCCATAACTCGCCACCACGTTCACATGACCTTCTCCTGAGCTTCGCTATCCATCAGTCATTCACTCGCACCCATCTCCTTCCTCCAGAACCCCCTCGCGCTCCGACCCAACTCCTTCATCGTCACGACGGAGGACTCCCCTGAGCCACCACCTTCTCCACCTCCGCCCGGCTCCCATCTCAGTCCACCTCACCTCTCGCACACTCGTGCTTGCTTCGGCTACATCTAATGCTTGCAAGAACCTTCAATGGCCGGAGCTAGCATTGACGCTTCTTCAAGATCTTCTTCTTCGGTGAAGCTTCATCAACGTTCACCTCCGACCATTCCCGGAGCTTCGCCGCTCCTCCAGTACCTTCGCCAGGCATCCAGCGATCTTTTCCGACCATCAAGCGTGCCAGCAGCAGGCGGAGGAGCTCCATCGACCTCGCCGGAGCACCGCCTACTCCGGTGGGCCGTGGAGGATGAAGGTGCTACATATGTTGTCCGATCATCCTGATCGGACAACCGTGATGATGGCACGTGGCAGACACGAGCCTCGAACCGACCCAACAGGCTCGGTTCACCCAAACCTCGAACCGAATCATCAGACGTTGCTATGTGGCCCGAACCTCAGCTGCGTCCCGAGCCCAGTATCTCACGTGCACAGACGTGGGGTGCTGGGTAATTTACGCGAAAGACCCAGAACTTCTTGATATTTGTAGAATAATCCCCAGGCACGTGCCTCACGTGCGTGCCTGGGTATTTTACAGGGAGGCCCTCTAAAGTTTCAGAAATTGCAAAAATATCCCCGTGCAATGGAAAATTTATGAAGGGGACCAGGCAGTTTTTCTTATTTGCATTTAGGTCCTCCAGGGACCTAAATGTAATATTTATCCTTTTATTTTCTTTCATTTTTATTACAATTATGCCCCTGCATTGCTTTTAGCATAACTTGAGCATCGTAGGTCCAAATTGCATGATTTTAGTGTCGTTTTGATCCTTGTTTTGTCCTCTACATCTTATCATATTTAATTTTCTCATTTGCCACTATTTCAAATGAAGTAATTTTTATGTGATAAATGAGACCCTTCTCTCATAGTTCTTGCTTTGATTTGATGATTGTTCTTCATGTTGTGATTAATACGACCCTGATTTCCATGTCTATTTTGTTGCTCATATTTAGAGGGTATATTTGTATTCTTTTGTTTAGCATACATGTTCTATTGCATTATTCTCATGCATCCTCCTTTAATTGCATAAAAACCAACTAAAAGAATACATACATCATGGCATTGCATTGTAATTAGCATAATGCATCATGTGAACATGAAATTGAGAAATATTTCACACTTGAGCTTCATGAATCAAAATTCGATAAATTGATTAAGTAGTTGTGTCCTTGCGTTCGACCTTGGTAGACTTGCCAAGTATAAATACTCCATAACATTCAAACGACTGTGGTTTTTGCTGAACCAAATTTGCCTCCTATACTACGATAATTTTTCATTCTTAAAGAGGTAGATTTCACGTTCATCAAATGGCGTCGTTGCCGGGGATACGGTTTAACTTAATTATTGAATTTTGATTTTCTTTGTTGAATAATTTCAAATCTTTTAGGTCCCCATTTCATGCATCATTTTTTGCATTATATCTGCTGATTTAATTTCTCCGAGTATTCTAACTTTTCTCTTTTGTGGCAGGGCCCATGAAAATCAAGGACGCTTGATTCTCATGGAGGCGTGAAGTTGGGAGCTTCCGCTGAAGAGGTCACGGGAGAATTTGTGAAGAAATTTTAGGAGTCTTTGATCAGACAGGTTGCATTGCATACTGTAAAAAAATGCATGTGCATATTTATTTCTAGTTTTGCATGTTGTAAAAAAAGAAGAAGTAGATCACTTGATGTTCTACACCCCCCCCCCTACACACACTTGCACATATACACTCACCTCACCCCATCTCCCTTCCCTCTGTAATTTTCACAATCTCTCTCTCTCTCTCTCTCTGTATATTGAACGAACCCCCCCCCCACCCTTGTATCATAGAACAAACACCCCCCTAATTCAGACCTTACTTAGGCTATTTGTAGCCTAAGTATAGGGGGACCTGCCTGCTCATCCCTCCCTCGTACTGTCTTCTTGTACTTAGGTCTATTTTGACCTGAGTATAGGGGGATCCTCCTCCTCAGTTCTGCTATATCACCCTATATTTGATCGAGCCTTGGCTTCATGGCACTTGTGCTATGAGGACATAGCAAATTTTAAGTATAGGGGGGTATACCGTATATTACTGTATATTTACTTTAGCCTTAGCTCGTGTTTTTAAAACTTTTTAAATTTTATTTTCGGGTTGGGTTTTGGTAAACCTTTGAACTGAGTTTTGTAAAAAAACCTTGTAAAAAATTATTTATTAAAATTGAGGGATTATTTTTTGTAAATAAAAAAAATTAATTAACAAAAATTAAAAACCTTCTTGGAATTAGACTCTGACTACTAGGCTTAGTAGACACTTTCAGTGAGGGAACCTCGGTCTCCCATAGCAGAGTGGGTGGTTTAGAGGACACCGCATATGGCTCTGTCCTTAAGGATCACGTGTCCGTTTATCGGTCCGTACTTACACCCATACTGGCTGAGAGTGGATACTTTTATTCATTTGAGCCTGGGTCAGTCATTGTCTCTCTGAAGAATTAAAAAAATTGAAAAAAAATATTAAAACCCATAAAAATCTACAAAAGTCAAAAATCACACAAAAAATCACTAACCAAGGAGTTGGTGTATTCCTGACACATTCACACTCACTCAAGGCTAGAGGATTTTGAGGACACTGGATTTCTGAGATCTTGAGAGTCGGAGTTAACATGCCTTAGTCATTAGGGTTTTAAGCTTAATTATCCATACTTCCCTAATTTGAAAGATTTGAGCGCTATATTGCACTCTTCATCTCTACCTTCAAAAAGAATATGATCAGCACAGTCACTTCCACAACTGCATGACTGATGAGATGAGTTGAGATATCATTTGAGGAACTGGGACTAGAGAGTTGAGTTTAGACCCGATCTAATGATATTCGAGGATGGGATAAAGTTAATGAAGGCTTCAGAAAACCTGAGTGTCAGCAAAACCCTAGCCAGTATGTGAACAATATTCATATGCTATCTCTTTGATATTTACCTATGTGCCAGGGTATGATGAACTTAATGGAAATTGTTGATCAGTGTGCGCCAACTTTTGGTAAAAGCAGTGGAGCTAGCCAACAAAAAAAAGAAATGTCAAAGAAAAAGCTCTAAATACCAAAGTCAGACTACAAATGAGCTTCCACCAATGACGAGCGCTCCCAAACATTTTCAAAGTGTCCACTTGGACCAAGCGCTAATTAGGACCAAGGAGTCGGGCTGACACCACATAAAGGGCTCTACATCGTAAGCGATACAAGTCTGGGTGTCGAAGGTATCTTAGATACTTAGAAAAGACACACCCCGATGTACTCCCAGAAAAACAAGTGCAGACGACACCAACTCTCTTGACGGACACATTGATCAACAATATTAAAATTTACATGTGTTGAGTAAAAAGGCACTCGAGAGGCCCCTTGTTCCAATGTGAGGGTGACAAAAATTAACACAATCCCATTACCTCCATCATCTGGTCGTCCATCAACATTTCAAGTCTGACAAACTAATGAGACGGTTGACTGAAGCAAGAATAGACCTATACCCTAGTATTGAGGATGAGGTCTAGAGGAGAGTCTTTGGGACTGGAACTTTGAGTGATGCATCGACTCGGCTCTCATGAAATGCAGTACACTTAAGTTCATATCCTTATATTATATGTACAAAAAGAGAGTCTGATAATTAGAGAAGTTGGATTCCTTCTAACTAAGGCTTGGATAAACCCAGAATTTTAGGATCTCTTAAATTAAGGGTCTTCGAAAGATTGAGCCTTGAAAAATTCACTTGCACTGTCAGGATTTAATCCGACTCCTTCATTTAGATGCTCGAGGACGAGCATGGTTTAAGTATAGGGGTATGATGAATCTCGTATTCATCATGCTAAAAGCCGCAAATTAAAACCCCTGTCTTAAATAATCCAATAAAATCACCTTTAATTCTTTATTTTTATCTTGTAATATATTGTGTATAAAAACCTTTAATTATTTGTATTTAATTTCCTTTATTTTTTTTGTATTTATTTTATCATCAAAAACCCCTAAATATTAGATAGAATAATTGTTTATAATTCATTGACCATTAAAAAGACTAAAACAATACAAAAATAAATCAAAGATAAAAATCGGTGTTTTATCCCCCTTAAAAATACCCCCAAAAATACGTTTTGTGCAAATGACCTCTTTTGGCTTTTTATCCAACATTAAAGTTGTAGTTCTCGTTGAGACGAGCAACTTTTATGTTTTGACTTTTTCCTAATTTTGCCTCTAACTATTTCTTTTGTATTTATCTTTGTATTTATACTCAGATTTTTCTAATTGGGCCACGTGGCACCCTCTGGGCCGCCCACGTGGCCCGCTTCCCCTTCCACCACCTGGCTTCCCCGGGACCGTTGGATCTAGTCGTCCATGCCTTCATCTGAACCATCCACCGCCGCTTCACTTCTTAGTCGTCAGATCTAATTCCAGATCTGATCTTAGCCGCTCACCAGCGCCTAAACCACAGCCGCCCGATCACTCTCATCCTATGCCCCTCAAGCCTCCACGCCACCCCATTCTTTTCCACCATACGATCTGGCCCGCCATCTCATCATCACCACACACCCCCGCTTCGCTTCCATCCCTTGATCTGACTCCCAGATCAGATCGGAATCGTCCATTCATGCCTTAACACCGGCCGACCGATCAGATCTCGGATCTGATCTCCACCCTTCGCCCGTGCTTCCATCCTAGCCGTCGGATGACTAGATCCAATGGCTGGAAGGTCGTCTCCTACCTCGTGTAACCCCCTCCTCCGCTCGCTCCCCTTCGTAACGCCCCACCCCCTTCCATTTTTAGCCCACGCTTCCGGCCACTTCTCCACCACCTAAAGGTTGCTCCACGTAGCCCATTCCTCTGCCTCCTTCGCGCAACCACCATCAATCCCCGCCATCACTCCCACGCTATTAAAACACCACCTCAAAATGCCTCCACATCACGTAACCTCCGTCCACCCCCCTCCGCCTCCGATCGACCCCATCCACAATTAGAGGGACTCCTTCCTAGCTTTGACCGCCTTCCGGTGACAGCGGAGGGTTGGTTTTGAGGCGATCATGGCCGTGAGTGCCCCTGTGTGATCTGTGGCCTCCGGCCACGTTGCGGCTGCCCTTGTGCGCCGCCGAGCTCCATGCCAAGATCGGGCATGTT
The DNA here is from genome assembly GCA_037367405.1 of Ottelia alismoides. NCBI lineage: Eukaryota > Viridiplantae > Streptophyta > Magnoliopsida > Alismatales > Hydrocharitaceae > Ottelia > Ottelia alismoides. The sequence continues at coordinate 543,181 of JAZKJV010001373.1, forward strand.
GGGCGACGACCCAGAGCTCCGATGGAGCTCATCCCCAGGTCATTACCCTCTTCCAACACCTCGCTCCGACGAGGTGATTTTTGTTTTTATTTTCTCTTTAATTTCCCTACTCCATAACTCGCCACCACGTTCACCTGCCCTTCTCCTGAGCTTCACCATCCATCAGTCATTCACGCGCATCGATCTCCTTCCTCCAGAACCCCCTCGCGCTCCGACCCAACTTCTTCGTCGTCACGGCGGAGGACTCCCCTAAGCCACCACCTTCTCCACCTCCGCCCGGCTCCCATTTCAGTCCACCTCACCTCGCACACACTCGCACTAGCTTCGGCTACATCTAACGCTTGCAGGAACCTTCAATGGCCGGAGCTAGCATCGACGCTTCTTCGAGATTTTCTTCTCCGACGAAGCTTCATCAACGTTCACTTCCGACCATTCTCGGAGCTTCGTCGCTCCTCCAGGACCTTCGTCAGGCTCCCAACGATCTTTTCTGACCATCAGGCGTGCCAACGGCAGGCGGAGGAGCTCCATCGACCTCGCTAGAGCCCCGCCTACTCCGGTGGGCCATGGAGTATGAAGGTGCAACAGATGTCGTCCGACCATCTTGATCGGACGGCCGTGATGATGGCACGTGGCAGACACAAGCCTCGAACTGACCCAACAGGCTCGGTTCACCCGAACCTCGAACCGAATCATCAGACGCTGCCACGTGGCCCAAACCAGGTATACTGTATATTACCGTATATTTACTTTAGCCTTAGCTCGTGTTTTTAAAACTTTTTAAATTTTATTTTCGGGCTGGGTTTTGGTAAACCGTTGAACTGAGTTTTGTAAAAAAAACCTTGTAAAAAAGTTGTTTATTAAAATTAAGGAATTAATTTTTGTAAATAAAAAAATAAAAATTAAAAAAATAAAAACCCTTATTGGAATTAGACCCTGACTACTAGGCTTAGTAGACACTCTCAGTGAGGGAACCTCGGTCTCCCTTAGCAGAGTGGGTGGTTTTGAGGACACCGCATATGGCTCTGTCCTTAAGTATCACAGGTCTGTTTATCGGCCCGTACTTACACCCATACTGGATGAGAGTGGATACTTTTATTCATTTAAGCATGGGCCAGCCATTGTCTCTCCGAAGAATTAAAAAAATTGAAAGAAAAAATATTAAAACCCATAAAAATCTGCAAAAGTCAAAAATCACACAAAAAAATCATTAACCAAGGAGTTGGTGTATTCCTGACACATTCACACTCACTCAAGGCTTGAGGATTTTGAGGACACTGGATTTCTGAGATCTTGAGAGTCTGAGTTAACATGCCTTAGTCATTAGGGTTTTAAGCTTAATTATCCATACTTCCCTAATTTGAAAGATTTGAGCGCTATATTGCACTCTTCATCTCTACCTTCAAAAAGAATATGGTCAGCACAGTCACTTCCACAACTGCATGATTGATGAGATGAGTTGAGATATCATTTGAGGAACTGGGACTAGAGAGTTGAGTTTAGACCCGATCTAATGATATTAGAGGATGGGATAAAGTTAATGAAGGCTTCAGAAAACCTGAGTGTCAGCAAAACCCTAGCCAGTATGTGAACAATATTCATATGCTATCTCTTTGATATTTACCTATGTGCCAGGGTATGATGAACTTAATGGAAATTGTTGATCAGTGTGCGCCAACTTTTGGTAAAAGCAGTGGAGCTAGCCAACAAAAAAAGAAATGTCAAAGAAAAAGCTCTAAATACCAAAGTCAGATTACAAATGAGCTACAACCAATGGCGAGCGCTTCAAACATTTTCAAAGTGTCCACTTGGACCAAGCGCTAATTAGGACCAAGGAGTCGGGCTGACACCACAAAAAGGGCTTTGCATCGTAAGCGATACAAGTCTGGGTGTCGAAGGTATCTTAGATACTCGGAAAAGACACACCCCGGTGTACTCCCAGAAAAACAAGTGTAGACGACTCCAACTCTCTTGACGGACACATTGATCAACAATATTAAAATTTACATGTGTTGAGTAAAAAGGCACTCGAGAGGCCCCTTGTTCCAATGTGAGGGTGAGAAAAATAGAAACAATCCCATTACCTCCATCATCTGGCCGTCCATCAACATTTCAAGTCTGACAAACTAATGGGATGGTTGACTGAAGCAAGAATAGACCTATTCCCTAGTATTGAGGATGAGGTCTAGAGGAGAGTCTTTGGGACTGGAACTTTGAGTGATGCATCGACTCGGCTCTCATGAAATGCAGTACACTTAAGTTCGTATCCTTATATTATATGTACAAAATGAGAGTCTGATAATTAGAGAAGTTGGATTCCTTCTAACTAAGGCTTGGATAAACCCAGAATTTTAGGATCTCTTAAATTAAGGGTCTTCGAAAGATTGAGCCTTGAAAATTTCACTTGCACTGTCAGGAATTAATCCGACTCCTTCATTTAGATGCTCGAGGACGAGCATGGTTTAAGTATAGGGGTATGATGAATCTCGTATTCATCATGCTAAAAGCCGCAAATTAAAACTCGTGTCTTAAATAATCCAATAAAATCACCTTTAATTCTTTATTTTTATCTTGTAATATATTGTGTATAATTAACCTTTAATTATTTGTATTTAATTTCCTTTATTTTTCTTGTATCTATTTTATCATCAAAAACCCCTAAAAATAGATAGAATAATTGTCTATAATTCATTGACCATTAAAAAGACTAAAAAATACAAAAACAAATCAAAGATAAAAATCGGTGTTTTTATCCCCCTTAAAAATACCCCCAAAAATAATTTTTGTGCAAATGACCTCTTTTGGCTTTTTGTCCAACATGAAAGTTGTAGATCTCATCGACACGAGCAACTTTTATGTTTTGACTTTTTCCTAATTTTGCCTTTAACTATTTCTTTTGTATTTATCTTTGTATTTATACTCTGATTTTTCTAATTGGGCCACGTGGCGCCCTCTGGGCCGCCCACGTGGCCCGCTTCCCCTTCCGCCACCTGGCTTCCCCCGGACCGTTGGATCCACTCGCCCCCGCCTTCATCTGAACCATCCACCACCGCTTCACTTCTCAGCCGTCAGATCTAATTCCAGATCTGATCTTAGCCGCTCACCAGCGCCTAAACCACAGCCGTCTGATCACTCTCATCCTACGCCCCTCAAGCCTCCACGTCACCCCATTCTTTTCCACCATACGATCAAGCCCGCCATCTCATCATCACCACGCACCCCCGCTTTGCTCCCAGTCCTTGATCTGACTCCCAGATCAGATCGGAATTGTCCATTCGCGCCTTAACATCGGTCGACGAATCAGATCTCGGATCTGATCTCCACCCTTCGCACGCGCTTCCATCCTAGCCGTCGGATCACTAGATCCAACGGCTGGGAGGTCGTCTCCTACCTCGCGTAACCCCCTCCTCCGCTCTCTCCCCCTTCGTAACGCCCCGCCCCCTTCCATTTTTAGCCCACGCTTCCAGCCACTTCTCCACCACCTAACGGTCGCTCCACGTAGCCCATTCCTCTGCCTCCCTCGCACAACCACCATCACTCCCATGCCATTAAAACACTACCTCAAAATGCCTCCACATCATGTAACCTCCGTCCACCCCCTCCTATAAACACCCCCCTCCGCCTCCGATCAACGCCATCCACCATTAGAGGGCCTCCTCCCTAGCTTCGGCCGCCCTCCGGTGACAGTGGAGGGTTGGTTTAGAGGCGATCATGGCCGTGAGCGCCACGATGTGATCCGTGGCCTCCGGCCACGTTGCGGCTGCCCTTGTACGCTGTCGAGCTCCATGCCAAGATCGGGCATGCTTGGCGACGACCCAGAGCTCTGATGGAGCTCACCCCCAGGTCATTACACTCCGCCAACACCTCACTCCGGCGAGGTGATTTTTGTTTTTATTTTCTCTTTAATTTCCCAACTCCATAACTCGCCACCATGTTCACCTGACCTTCTGCTGAGCTTCGCCATCCATCAGTCATTCACTCGCACCCATCTCCTTCCTCTAGAACCCCCTTGCGCTCTGACCCAACTCCTTCGCCGTCACGGCGGAGGACTCCCCTGAGCTACAACCTTCTCCACCTGTGCCCGACTCCCATCTCAATCCACCTCACCACGCACACACTCGCACTCGCTTCGGATACATCTAACGCTTGCAGGAACCTTCAATGGTCGGAGCTAGCATCGACGCTTCTTCGAGATCTTCTTCTCCGGCGAAGCTCTATCAACGTTCACCTCCGACCGTTCCCGGAGCTTCGCCGCTCCTCCAGGACCTTCGCCAAGCGCCCAGCGATCTTTTCCGACCATCAGGCGTGCCAGCGGCAGGCGGAGGAGCTCCATCGACCTCGCCGGAGCCTCGCCTACTCCGGTGGGCCGTGGAGGATGAAGGTGCTACAGATGTCGTCCTATCATCCTGATCGGACGGCCGTGATGATGGCACGTGGCATACACGAGCCTCGAACCGACCCAACAGGCTCGGTTCACCCGAACCTCGAACCGAATCATCAGACGTTGCCACGTCGCCCGAACCTCAGCTGCGTCCTGAGCCTAGTATCTCACGTGCACAGCACGTGGGGTGATGGGTAATTTACGCGAAAGACCCAGAACTTCTTGATATTTGCATAATGGTCCCCAGGCACGTGCCTCACGTGCGTGCCTGGGTATTTTATAGGGAGGCCCTCTAAAGTTTCAGAAATTGCAAAAATGCCCCCGTGCAATGGAAATTTATGAAGGGGCCCAGGCGGTTTTTCTTATTTGCATTTAGGTCCCTCCATGGACCTAAATGTAATATTTATCCTTTTATTTTCTTGCATTTTTATTACAATTATGCCCCTGCATTGTTTTAGCATAACTTGAGCATCGTAGGTCCAAATTGCATGATTTTAGTTTCGTTTTGATCCTTGTTTTGTCCTCTACATCATAGCATATTTAATTTTCTCATTTGCCACTCTTTTAAATGAAGTAATTTTTATGTGATAAATGAGACCCTGCTCTCCTTGTTCTTGCTTTGATTTGATGACTGTTCTTCATGTTGTGATTAATACGACCCTGATTTTCATGTCTATTTTGTTACTCATATTTGGGGGGTATATTTGTATTCTTTTGTTTAGCATACATGTTCTCTTGCATTATTTTCATGCATCCTCCTTTAATTGCATAAAAACCAATTAAAAAATGCAAACATCATGGCATTGCATTGTAATTAGCATAGTGCATCATGTGAACCTGAAATTGAGAAATATTTCACACTTGAGCTTCATGAATCAAAATTCGATAAATTGATTAAGTAGTTGTGTCCTTGCGTTCGACCTTGGTAGACTTGCCAAGTATAAATACTCCACAGCATTCAAACGATTGTGGTTTTTGCTGAACCGAATTTGCCTCCTATACTACGACAACTTTTCATTCTTAAAGAGGCGGATTTCACGTTCATCAACTGCGCCGGCCTCTTCTCTTACCGCCTCTGGCGAGATCAGGGTCATCCGATCTCGGCTGATCGGACGACCTCCGTACTTCGTCTTCCTCCACTTTCCCAATTTGCTCCACCACCTTCCCCCAATTCCGCCCGCCGCCCCGCGATCTCCGTTGTGTATCCCATCATTCGACCACTTCCTTGTCTATCGACCGCCACCAATCAATCTTCGACTCGCTGCCATAGTCGGCCCTATCCTCATTCTATAAAAGCACCGACGTGCTCCCTCCATCGATTTCATCCGCTGATCCATCCAGTTCAAGGAAGAGCTTGAGGTTGGTGACGATGACATCGCCACCGCCTCCTCTTCTCCTACGGTGAGATTCGAGGACTCATACCTCGTCGCAGCGCCACTCCGTGCCTGCCCTTACTCCAGCCCATGCCGTCGAGCCCCTTCGACCCATCCAATATCCATCGAAGTCCGACTTCTCCGCCAGCCTTGCTCCACCACTCAACCTCCCCAAGTACACCCTCCGATCATCTTCTACGCTTGGTCCCTTCGCAAATCTCCCAGATTCCCTACACAATCTCCCTTCATAAATCTCCTCGTCCCTGATCTTTCCCCCTTTCGACCAAATCTTCATCCTCCACTTCGGTGCATCGTCAATGGCCAAAAGCTTCCTCCGTAGAAAGCAACGTCGACTCCCCCTTCATCAACCAAAGCCGAGTCTGGAAGCTTCTGCATCTCCTCACGAATGACGACGGTCCAGCGATCACCTAGGCTGAACGTCGGGAACTCCCAGCTGCGGCTCTCCAGGCTTCATCTCCAACGATGAGCGTCAACGCCAACAGTTCTTCATCGACATCGCACATCAACGACTGCGAGCAGCTTAAGCCCCTCCACCGCGCCTCGCTTCGGTCGGAACCAATCAGGAGCTTTACCATCTCCGCCAATGCCAGGACACACCAACAAGGAGCGCCTCCGGCCCTCCTCCGCTTCTCCGCCTCTCCCCGTCGCACGCCTCCACCGGGAGGGAGGCCCGAGGCCCTTCCCACGTGCGAGGCACGTGACGGGAGGGAACAATTGCAACGCCCGCCTCCCCCACGGAGATCTGCCTACGCCCAGCTACCCAGGGTCATGTGCTCCGCACGTGACCGATGGGAAAATTACAGAATCGCTCTCTGACTTCCACCTAATTCCAAATCAGTCCCGCCAACCAGGCACGTGCCCCTCTAGAAAATTTACAAAATCTTCCCTAGCACTTTTGGTAATTTCAAATCAGTCCTTCGTGCTATATTTAATTATTGTAGTATTGTAGTAAGACCCATGTGTTCCCATTTCATTTTGAACTGCTACGTTGCATTATTTTATTTATAAAAATAGCATGATGTTCTTCAACTAATTCTCTACATTATGGCATATGTTTGACAATTTTGTGATCTGTGGTTAATTGATAATTAATTACTTTGTAGAAAATTACATATTTTGCCCATTCTGTGCTTGAAAATTCATAACTCATTAACCACTGCTCTGAAAATTGCTGAAAAACTTGAATTGTAGAATTAGTTGTATTTCACATCGTGCTCAAAAAGAATTGCATTTGCATGCACTGTTTGCCCCTCTAAAAATCATTTTACATATTTCAATATTTAATTTTTATTAATATTAAATCTTGTATGAGATTTAGGATTTTTCTAAGATCCATCACCTAGTGATAGATCTTGGATATTTTTATCTCTTGAAAATAAAGTAGGTTTAATATTTATTATAATTAATAATTGAAATTTGCATTGTTTGCATTCATAAATTTATAAAATATTTATTTTGCATCCAAAATTTCCAAAAACAATTAAGTGCATTGATTTCTTCATAATTGTCATCTTGGCCAAGTTTCATATTTTTCAGACATTGTCTTCATTTTCTAGTCCTCAAAATTGGCCTAATTTACATTTCGCATCCCAAAATTGTATTAAAAATTACAAAAAAAAGACCACCTCGAAAACCGTGCTCGAACTTTGATAGACAAATTTCTAGGTTGTTCCTTTGCCTCCTTGAGTTCGACCTTGGGACTTGCCCAAGTAAAATAAACATAAAACCGCATTGATAAAAACTGACTATAATTAATTGTGGTTTATTCTTGGCTGATTCCGATTGCCCGCCTTCAACGAAATGGCACATTAATTTATGCACTCGATAATTCATGCAAATTAACTAGGTCTTTTCGCGACCCGTCAGATGGCGTCGTTGTTGGGGAGGCAAATGGCTTAGATTTTGTCTATTTTTTCAGATTTCTTTATTCTGGTAGTCTGACCCCCGAATCTTCCCTGTATAAATTCCATTTTTCCTGCATTTATTTTTTTTATTTTCAGCAGTTATTTTCTTAACTTATTTTTTATTTATTTGTGTGTCACTTTTTACACTTTCTCTCTTATTTTTCTTGTGAGGTACCTGGCATACGTGGAGCGGTTTTTCGAGAACGGACGCATCTTCACCAACTTCCAAAAAGCTGCAATGAAATTTAAGATCGAGTCGTAAGAGAGCGTAGAGTCTAGGATTTATTTTTCTGCAATTTTTAATTTTTGAAATTTCTCATTTATAGCGGTGTTCGTTTGGACATTGCGTGTGTAATAAGACCTCAAACTTTTTTTGTGGTGTGTCGTTGCTTGTTTCACTCTCCGGTGAGGGTGGGGCTCGACTTGAGTTGTGCTTAGGATAGACCTGCACATATGACTATTAGAGCCTTTAAATTTTTTATTGTGCTCGTAGAACCTAGGACCACACTTCACTTTAATTGAGATGCACATTAGATCGTTCAACTTAGTCAAATTCAACTCAATTCTTCCCGGCTAATAGAACTTTATACTAGGTGCGGTTTTTCATCGGCTTGCATTCATATAGAATAAATTTTAAATTCTTGTATTGCATCCCACATGGAGATTGTGAGGAATCACTGTAAGTCTCCTAACTGAGCATACATCATCATTTTTCGCATGCATCGGCTTTTCCCGAATTTCTCCATCCTGTTTTGTCACATAATTTTAAATGAATTTGGGACTAGACGGTAGACGTGCATTTGTTCTCACCTTAAATTTTCAGTGATCGCCTAATTAAAATTGGGACTGCTAAATATAGCCGCTTTTAAATAAACCATAAAATCAAAATTTTTTGTGGGAGAGCAACCCCGACCTTGGATTCATTTATTTGTTTGAGTGAGCGAGAGAGAGACGACACTTAAGGTTAGAGCCCAAATCTGAATTTTCATATTAACTATTGATTCTATAGAAATGATTAGCTACTTCTCAGTGAGGATCTATGGGTAGCCGGTAAACGGTCTAGATTTCCTTAGCAGAGTGGGTGGTTTATAGGACACTACGTAAGTCTTCATCCTTATGTAACACGGGTAGTCGTTTTACAGTCCGTACTTACACCCATACTAGCTGAAAGTAGGTGCAACTAGTCGTAAGAATTCAGACCAGTCATTAAGAAAATTTCTGGCACCTAAGAACTCACTAATTATTTTCTAGGATTGATATATCACCAACTAAAATTGAAAAGATAATTGTCGAACTTTTACAGCCTCATTATTTGAGTTGGTGAACATGGTTTGATTTGTGTTTGATTTGTGTGCGTGAACCGATTTCGAAGATAAAAAATTGTACACTTGTGCCATCACTCTCCTTTCTTGATCTGAAATATATCCATTATGTCAACCAATAAACCTCTTTCAAAAATTATGGAACTTTTGTCCAATTACCCTCCAGATCCGTATCATGAAAATAAATTCGTCTCGGTCAAACCCAAATCGTCATTCATTTCAGCTCTTGCAAAAATGTCGAAACATTTATCCAAGTATCCATCAGAGCTGTATTATGAAAATGAATTCGTCTCAGTTAAACCCAAAGTCTCAAAACCTCCTCTAACTAGACATCATCCAACTTCCACAGGAGACTCTCACCCACAAATCAATCCAACAAATCTGATCTATGTCATGAATGACAATTCTTTGTATTTAGATCATACAAACAAACAACCGACTGAGGTCTCCACTTCTTCATATGTCAATCCTCTCTAATCTGATCATACAATCCATCCTTCATATTCTGTAAATGTCAATCTGTCATTCATGGGATATTTTAATCACATAATCGAATTTAACACTTCTTCGCATCTTCCACCTCCTCCAACCATGAACACAAATGAACAACTATCATCTTGGATTGACCATGACAGCCCCATCTTCATACATGACACTCATACAGAGAACTGGACTGATGACATCGACACACATCAAACCTGTACGATGACTCCACAATATCAGGGTCTGACCAATCGTGATCAAAGGAATGAACTCTACTCAGACCAACTATACATGCCCGAATAACACCATGGTTTCTATCCTATTGAGCAGACTCCTTCGATGATTTTAGAGGAGAAATTTTCAGAAGATAAAGATCATACATTTGATATTCAAAGAAGATCTTCTCTCAGCTCATATATGAAAATGGAAGAGGTGATAATTGAATCTCAAATTCAAAAATGAGAAACTACACAAACTGCTCCTGAAAATTCTTTGGAGGATGACAATTCGAGGATCGCTAAGAGATATGAATTAATGGAGGAAAAATTCAGGAATTTTACTGACCGACTCAGTTTATTTTATGGAAGCTTGGGTACGAAAGTGGAGGATGAAATATATTGGATCTAATATTGAGACCCCCAAGGATATTCAGAAACCCATGGATTATGCTCACCCTAGGGACAACTCTGACAGCAGCACCTCTGCATATTACTCCCCTAGCAATATCTCGGACTCTGATTCTCACTCAACGCATCAAAGCCCCTGCTCATGTACGAAAAACGCCACATCACCACACCATACAGAAAATACCAAAAAATTAAAATATTCAAAAACACCCAAAAAATTGAAAATCCAGAAAAATATGTAAAAATTGAGACTGAAGAAGTTCTGAAGAATTTGGATCCTGCTTTATGAGAAGCACTAGAGAAAAGATTGATTTTTGAACTTCCCTTTGTACAAGACATTGAACACTTCCACGACCTTAAAGGATTTGTAATGGATAAATTAATGATGACAAAGTCAGGAATGATAAGAACAAAGACTGAAAGGCATATTTTGTCAATGGTCACCTCCTTGGTGTTGAGGAGAAAAACCAAAAGCCGCATGGTGAAGCGGTTGCTCAAATTTGACTGTGTAATCAAAGACACAATTTTTACCCATGCTCGAATTGATGACGACTCACCAACTAATATCCTCCTGACCTCCGTATTTCACGAGCTCAAACTCGGACCTATCAAGAAGATACGAGAGATCATTCAACTGGTTGATCGATCTATAAAGCAGTCGAGAGGAATCATTTCTGTCATCATGATATTCCAAGGTGCTCCACTCAAAGTAGACTTCACAATCATTGATATTGAGCATCAGGGAGAATTCACCCAGACTTTAATTATTCTCGGAAATCCATTCTTAGCATTGGCTAAGGAAATTATTGAGTGTGAGACTCGGAAAATCAATTTTACAGCATTAGGAGCACTTCGATCTCACTCAGTCTTTGAGGAACCACGATTTCCTGGGGTAACCTACGAAGTCCTCGACAGCCGTAACCATCAAGTGGTAGAAGAGCCCTACCCCGTTGCTACACCTGAGATAGCGGTTTTTGATGAGACTGTTGGTTTAGAGACTCTCCCTCTTGTTCTATTCCCAGATGCTCTCACCATGGAAAATCGCATATATGACTCATATGATCTTGAGACATGAATGGGCGCACCCTGAGTCAACCTATTCTGACTACCTTGATCAAATCAACTCGACACAGGAATGCTTCAACATCAAATCAATTGAGAACGAACATGCAGAGACTCTCCCCATTATTTCATTTCATGCGGATCTCACCATAGAAAAATGTTTCTTATATGATCCTGAGACATATGCATGAGCTCACCTTGAGTCAACCTACTCTGACTACCTTGACCAAATCATCCCAACTCAGGAGTGCACCAACATTAAGAAGACTAAGAACAAACACGAAGGACGAACACCGACCAAGGAGAAAATTCTAATGGCTATTCATCTGGAGACTCAAGTGTCAACACCTCACTCGAAGGACCAATACCTTCACGAAACAAAATGACTACTCCTTCATAGAAAAAGAAAGTCACCTTTGACCTTCCGGAAGAGGGATCGTCTATTGATCCCTCATCAGGTCTGAAAAAGGTAATCTACATGAGTGAGGTATGTTCGGCAGTTCTAAAACCATATCTTCGTAAGGATCCAAACTTTGATTCCCGTTGGACGACTCTCGTTCCTCACTATTATTCATCCAAAGCCGATTCTCCTCATCTCATTAAATATACTAGAATAATTTCTTATGAGCTGACTGAGACTGGTGCTTCAGAGTATTCATTCGAGGACAAATCGCTTGATCCCAAGAAAGATTGAATTCTGAGAAAAACAACTGAAGAAACTAAAAGACAAGAATATCTGGAGTGCACCCACTTTTAATAACTATTCCTCTAAGGATAACTCCGAAGATGGTTACCTTTCATTTGACTCAAACACTTCATCTACTATCCAACATGATTTCTCCTGGGATAACACTGATAATAGTAAGGAATCATACATGCTTCATCTCCTTCTCATCATTACGATCTCCCACCATAGGCTCACAAGATGATCGGCCAAAAACTGCCTTAATCATCGGCTACCCACCCTCCCTCTTGACCACATCGGTCTCCTTGTACATCTTCTTCCTTTACCTAGGCCAAGGCTTAAGTATAGGTGGGGACCGATGCCATCTGTACATATCATTCTCCCCATCTCACGATCATTCCATTTCCACCCATCTTCCATACTTATCCCGACCACCTCATTTTACGCTCTTCTTCTATTCTTAGACTGTTCACAACCTAAGTATAGGGGGAACTGATGCCCATCTGTATACACTCTCTTCATTCACATGTCCCGACCACCTCATTTTACACTCTTCTTCTATACTTAGATTGTTCACAGCCTAAGTATAGGGGGCGGACCGATTTTTCTTTTTCTTTTTCTTTTTCACTCTCTTACGCTTAGACCGAGCTATGTCTTCTTTACGCTTTTTGTGGTCTGAGCCTCTAAATATCATTAATTAATCTCGAATCCCTTAAAATAATTGGCATTTCTTCATTTATTCCGCATAATTAGCATTCATGCATGTTTTGATAAGAATTGTATTTTACCACTTATTTTCGCACAAAATAAGAAGCCAAAAATCCAAGCCAGAATTGACCTGTAAATAGCCTAACTTCCCCCATTTTTAACTGATTCATGCTAACTCCAATTGACCCAAAACCAACTCCACTATGTACATATCACTAACAAGAATAAATGAAAAATACAAAAAAAATCACTAACCTAATAAGTGGACCAAAAACCTAAACCCTAGTTTTAGGATTTCCGGACTAAAACCCTCATATCTTCCTCATCCAATGTCCATTTTGATCCTACTCACTTTTGAACTAATGTACATTCAATTACCTTCAAAACAAGACCAAGTTCAAGTGAAAGTTGGGTTTTGGGCCTCCTTTGTACATTTTGTATTTTAGCGGTTTTTGACCTATTATTTTATGTACATAATTAACCTATTTTATTTTATTGCCTTTTCATTTATCTTCTTTGATAAAAGCTTTATCAAAATGCGCAAAGATCCAAATCCAAACAAAGCTTGAAATCAAAGAAACTAACTGAGTCCGAGTCTTCACTAACTGTCTGTACAAAATGGGTCTTTTCGTATTTTATTTTATTTCTTCTATTTCTTAATTAATAAAAATCCAAAAAAATAGATTAATGTGTAAATATTTTTGATTTTAATATATTTTTTTCGGATTTTTATCTGATTTAAAAGTAACAAAAAATTATAAAACCCAAAAAATCAAGGTATTCTATGTACATGGAATACCCCAAAAATATCACTTTGCGCAATTGATCGATTTCGGTTTTGATGTCTTCAAGAAAGTCATAGATCTCATCGAGACGAGCAATTTTTGTGAAGAAACTTTTTCGATCCGAGGTCGTTTGCTATTTCTTTTCTACTTTTCTTTGTATTTATTTTTTGAATTTTGTGGGGCTAACACGTGGCTGCTCCTGGAGCCGCCATGTGTCACCCATTTTTCGATTTATTTTTATTTCATTTAAAAAATTAATTAAAAACTAAAAAGCCGCACGTGTGTAGCAAGTGCCGCCTAGGCACGTGCACGGCACATGCTCTGCCTGCGCCACCCCCACTAGCCGCCATGTGTTGCGAGTTTGGTCGTCCGATCTCGGTCGATTGGACAGTCGCTGCTCATCATTCCGAAATCTCCGCTGCCGTCACCCAATCTCGCGCCCCACAACGACTTTCGCCTCGTCGATCTCATCGCGATTCGCCGTCGTCGCCTCGCAGCGAATCTCGCATCGCCTCCATCAAATCACATCTCCCCAGTCGCATCTCCAATCCTCGATCTCGTCTCCACTGCTAACCTCGCGTGAATCCCTGATGACCAACCTTCCTTCTCAGACGTCTCCATGTCCCTATTTAAAAGCTCTGTCGCCCCCCTCAACAACCATCTGTCGACTGCACGCAAGAAGGGGCTCGGTGTGACAGCCCGACCTCCTTCTTCTCCGGCGAGGTCCGAGGCTTGGCGCCTCATTGCAGGAAGGCCTCCTAGCCTAGCTGCTTCACTCCGGGCTTCATTCTGTCGAGCCAAGTTCTTATCCAACAACGCTCCGCCGCAAGCTTCACCAATGTCTTCGATAACAACGTCCACCTTCTACGCCGTACTTCATCGACGTCGAGCTCGTACACCACTGTCAACTCTTCATCGTCGGAGGACCACACCAACTTCATCAACGTCAGTGTACTACACCAACGACATTTATCCTCCAGCGCTCAAGCTCTGCCTCGTCGTGCGTCATCGACAACGCTCCTAAGCCGCAGGAGCACGGCCATCACCAGAGCGGCCTCGCCCAGCTCTGGCCCCCCCTTCCGCTCTGCCTTGCCGCCGGGTAGTGTGCCCGAGACCCTCCCCGTGTGCGAGGCACGTGACGGGAGGGGAAAATTTCATCAGCGCCTCTGAAAGTTGTCGAATTTACATCCAAGGCCCACTGGTCACGTACTAGGCACGTGACCGCGTGGGAAAATTGCAGAATCGACCAGCTACTTTCGCCATATCGCAGAACAGTCCAGCCAACCAAGGGTCACATGCTTGGCACGTGACCTCTTGGTAATTTTGCAACCTACCCTTTGGACTTATCGGTAATTACAATACAGTCCCTCTTCTTCATATTCATATTTCTTCTTATTTATTATTATTGCAAAAATACCCCTATATTCCCCCTCCATTTTGAACAGCTATATTGCATTATTTTATTTATCAAAAATATGCATTTTGTTCTACAACTAATTCTCTACATTTTGGCATATGTTGGAAATTTTGTAATCAGCGGTTAATTATTAATAATTATTTTGTAGAAAATTGCTTATTTTACCCATTATGTGCTTGAAATTCGTAACTAATTAACCATTGCTATGAAAATTGCCTAAAAATCACAACTGTAGAATTAGTTGTGTTTAACATTATTCCCAAAAAGAATTGCATTTGCATGCATCGTTTGCCTGTAAAAATCATTTTGCATATTTCAATATTTGATTTTAATAGGTATTAAATCTCACATTTTTGAGGTTTAGGATTTTTCTGAGATCCATCATCTAGTGATAGATCTTAGATAATTTAAATCTTAAAAATAATTTGGTTTAATATTTATTATAATTAAATATTGAAATTCACTTCGTTTGCATTTAAAAATTCATAAAAAATTCATCTTGCATCCAAAAATTCCAAAAAAAAATGCAGTGCATTCATTTCATCATTATTGTCATCTCGGCCATGTTTCTTATTTTTTCGAAAATCGTTTGAATGATATTCATTTTCTAGTCCCTAAAATTGGCTGAATTTGCATTTTACATCTTAAATTGCATTAAAAATTATAAAAAAAGACTGCCTCAAAAATCGTGTACGAACTTTGATAAACAAAATTCTATGTTGTTCCTTTGCCTCCATGTGTTCGACCTTGGGACTTGCTCAAGTAAAATAAACATAAAACCACGCGAATAAAAATTGACTAAAATTTATTGTGGTTATTTATTGATCGATTCCGATTGCCCGCCTACAACAAAACGACACATCATTTTAAGAGAACGATAATCCATCCACGACAAACTTTTAACTCGAGCAATTTACGATCTGTCAGATGGCGCCGTTGCCGGGGAGGCAAATGGCTTAGTTTTTTGTCTAAAAATTTTTGTTCGGTTTTTCGCATTCGGGTAGTCTGACCCCCAAATTCTCTTGTAAATTCCATTTTTTGCATTTTTTTATTTTATTTTTAGCATTTATTTTCTTGTTTATATTTTTTGAGTCACTCTCTTACACCATCTCTCTTATTTTTTTGCGAGGTACCCAGCATACGTGGAGCGATTTTTCAAGAACCGACGCATCTTCACTGACTTCCGAAGAGCCGCAATTAATTTAAGATCGAGTCGAGTCGTGAGAGAGCGTAGAGTCTAAGATTTTATTTTCTGCAATTTTAATTTCTGTAATTAATTGCTCATTTATAGCGGTGTCCGTTTGGACTCTCGCGTGTTTAAAAAGACCTTGACCTTTTTTCTGTGGTGTGTCGTGGCATGTTTCACTCTCCGGTGAGGGTGGGGCCCGACTTGAGTGGTGCTTAAGATAGACCTGCACATACGGCTCTTAAAGCATTTAGATTTTTTATTGTACTCGTAGGACTTAGGGCCACACTTCACTGTAATTGAGATGCACATTAGATCATTCAATTTAGCCAAATTCAACTCAATTCTTCCCGGCTAATAGAACTTTATGCTAGGTACAGTTTTTCATCGGCTTGCATTCATTTAGAATAATCTTTCAATTCTTGTATTGCATCCCACATGGAGATTGCGAGGAATCACTGTAAGTCTTCTAACTGAGCATACATCATTATTTTCACATGCATCAGCTTTTCCTGAAATTCTCCCTCCTGTTTTGTCACATAATTTTAAAGAAAATTGGGACTGGACGGTTGACGTGTATTTGTGCTCACTTAATTTTTCAGTGATCGCCTAAGTAAAATTGGGACTGCTAAATATAGCTGATTCTATATTAACCCATAAAATAAGAATTTTTACAGAAGAGCAACCCCATCTTTGGATGCATTTATTCTTTTGAGTGAGCGAGAGACGACACTTAAGGCTAGAGCCCAAACCCGGATTTTCATATTAACTACTGCTTATACCAAAAACGATTAGCTACTTCTCATTGAGGATTTACGGGTAGCCGGTAAATGGTTCAGATTTCCTTAGCAGAGTGGGTGGTTTAAAGTCCTCGACAGCCGTAAGCATCAAGCGGTAGAAGAGCCCTACCCTGTTGCTACACCTGAGGTAACAGTTGTTGATGAGACTATTGGTTTAGAGACTCTCCCTCCTGCTCCATTCCCAGCTGCTCTCACCATGGAAAATCAAATATATGAATCATATGATCCGGAGACTTATGCATGGTTGCACCCCGGGTCAACCTATTCTGACTACCTTGATCTCATTAACTCGACACATGAATGCTCCAATGTCAAATCAATTGAGAACGAACATGCAGAGACTCTCCCCATTATTTCAATTCCTGCGGATCTCACAATAGAAGAATGTTTCTTATATGATCCTGAGACATATTGATGAATCTCATATTCATCACTCTAAATCTCATTAATTAAGCTCAAATCCCTCAAAATCATTAGCATTTCTGCATCTATTCAGTATAATTAGCATTCATGCATGTTTTAATAAGAATTGCATTTTAGCACTCATTTCTGCACAAAATAAGAAGCCAAAAATCCCAGCTAAATTTGACATGTAAATAGCCTAACTTCCCTTATTTTTAACTAATTCATGCTAATTTCGAATGACCCAAAACCACCTCCACTGTGTACATATCACTAATATAAATAAATAAAAATACAACAAAATCACTAACCCAAATAAGTGGACCGAAATCCCAAAGCCTAGTTTTAGGATTTCTGGACTAAAACCCTCATATCTTTCCCATCCAGTGTATGTTTTAATCCTACTCACTTTTGAACTAATGTACATTCAATTACCTTCAAAACAAGACCAAGTTCAAGTGAATCGGAGCTCGTATGTGAAAGTTGGGTTTTGGGCTTCTTTTGTACATTTTGTATTTTAGTTGATTTTGACCTAATATTTTATGTGTATAATTAACCTATTTTAGTTTATTTTTTTTGTTTGTCTTCTTTGATAAAAGTTTTATTAAAATGCATAAAAATCCAAATCCAAACTAAGCTTGAAATCAAAGAAACAAATTGAGTCCGAGTCTTCACTAACTGTCTGTACAAAATTGGTCTTTTTCGTGTTTTATTTTCTTTCTTATATTTCTTAATTAGTAAAAAACCAAAACATTAGATTAGTGGGTAAATATTTATCTTTGGTTTTATCATATTTTTTCCGGATTTTTATCTAGTTTAAATACGACAAAAAAAATTATAAAACCCAAAAATCTTGGTATTCTATGTACATGGGATACCCCAAAAATATCACTTTGTGGAAATGATTGATTTTGCTTTTAATGTCCTCATGAAAGTTGTAGATCTCATCGAGACGAGCGATTTACGTGAAGAAAATCTTTCGATCCAAGGTTGTTTGCTATTTATTTTAGATTTTTCAAAGTATTTATTTTTCGATTTTTGTGGTGCTGACACGTGGCGGCTCCTGGAGTCGTCACGTGTCAGCCATTTTTCGACTTTTTACTTATTAGTTTTTATAAAAAAATTAATAAATAAAAAAATAAAAGTCCTCTCACGTGCGTAGCACGTGCCTCCCAAGCACGTGCCACGCACGTGTCGCGCCCTTCACCGTTCGCTGCCACATGTCGCCGTCATGGCCGTCCGATCTCGGCCGATCGGACGGCCACCGTCCATCGTCTTCCTCCAACCGCCTTTCCTAAATTAGCCACCGCCTCCCGTTAATTTCTGCGTCGCCTCGCAAATCTCCCCAAATCCCTCTGTCCTTCTCACGATCTTGCACCTCCGACCGCCATCGAACCAATCACTCGGATCTCTTCGAATCACCTATCCAAATCAATCCTCGATCCTCGATCGATCCTAATCTCATCAAATCAACGTCAATCATTTCCTTCTCCATACGTTCTCCAACTATATAATCTCCTCCGCCGCCCCCTGTCAACCTTCATCCGTTGTTTGCACAGAAGGGGTGTCGGTGGTGACAGCCTGAAGACCACCTCCTCGACGAGATCCGACGGGACCCCCCTCCGTTGCAGCTTGACCTCAAAGTGTGCCTTTGCTCCGATCTTTGTCGAGCCACCGCATCTTCAACATCAGCCACCTCCGCCTCCGCTCCACCGTCCCCTTGGCTGTGTGTCAGCCGGAGGACGGTCGACGCTTCTCCACCAGCATCTTCACCTTTGTCGGCAACTTCGTCGTCACCGCCACTTCATCGCCATCAACGATCAACTTCATTAAGCTACCCCCGTCAAGCCAATGCCTTCATCGACAACCTCCTGCCGTACGCCAGCTCCGCCCGGTCTATTTGCCAAAGATGATTTGCTTCATCACCGACATCAACCTCTGATCGTCTTCGACAACGCCAACGCGCAATGACTTCATCTTCCCCGACAGCAGCTTTGCTCCATCAGCACCACCCCTCCTCACCGACGACCGCTGTAGGGGGTGGTACCGCTCCTCCACCAACGCTGCCTCCCGCCGTAAGCTCAGCAGCCGGGCACAGCCCCGAGGCCCCTCCCCACGTGCACAGCACGTGATGCAGAGGGGAACTTTGCATTCACGCCCCTGGGGCTATCGCCATTTCGCACAGCAGTCCAAGGGTCACGTGATGCGCACGTGACCACTTGGAGTATTTGGAAGATGCCCCTCTAGTTCTACCAGCGCTACAACTCAGTCCACGGGTCACGTGCCTCGCACGTGACCTGGTGAACAATTGCAGACGAGCCCCCAGCATTCCTCCTGTTTGCCATCCAACCCGTCGACCAAAGGGTACGTGCCACGCATGTGCCCCTCTGGGATTTTTACAAAAGATCCCAGTACTTATTGGTAATTACGTTATCACCCTCCTTTGCATTCTATTTTATTTATAATTATTTATTTATTGCATAAATACCCCTGTATTCCCCTGTTGTTTTGGACAACTACTTTGCATCAGTTTATTTATCAAAAATAGGCATTTTGTTCTACAAATAATTATCTACCTCTTAATATATTGTGGACATTTTTGTCATTAATGGTTAATTAATAATTAATTGTTTTGTGAAAAATTGCATACTTTACCCATTTTGTGCACTGAAATTTATAGTTGATTAACCGTTGCTCAAAAAATTCCCGAAAAATGACATCGATTGTAGAATTAATTGTGGTTAACATTGTGTCCAAAAAGAATTGCATTTGCATGCATAGTTTGCCTTGTAAAAATCATTTCCATATTTTAGTGTTTGATTTTTAATAGGTATTGAATCTCAAATTTTCGAGGTTTAAGATTTTTCTGAGATCCATTACCTAGTGGTAGATCTTAGATAATTTTATCCCTCGAAAATAAGTAGGTTTAATATTTATTATAATTAAATATTGAAATTCACTTTGTTTGCATTAAAAAAATCATAAAAAATCATCTTGCATCCAAAAATTACAAAAAAATTAGAGTGCATTCATTTCATCATATTTATGATCTTGGCCAAGTTTTGTATTTTTCAGACATCATTTGATTGATATTTACATTTTAGTCCCTAAAATAGGTCAAAATTGCATTGTGCATCTTTTATTGCATTAAAATTTACAAAAAAAACCGCCTCGAAAACCGCACAAGAATTTTGATAGACATAATTGTGGGTGGTTCCTTTGCCTCCACGTGATCGACCTTGGGACTTGCTCAAGTAAAATAAACATAAAACCACACTGATTAAAATTGACAAAACTTTTGTGTGGTTATTTTTGATCGATTCCGATTGCACGCCTACAATGAAACGATAGACACATATATTTTTAAGAGAACGATAATACACGACACACATTTTTAACTACCGCAATATCGGACTCGTCAGATGGTGCCATTTCCAGGGAGGCAAACAACTTAGCTTTTTGTCTTAAAATTTTTGTTCGGATTTTCGCATTCGGGTAGTCTGACCCCTAAATTTTTCACTATAAATTCCATTTTTTTCCTCATTTATTTTATTTTATTTTCAGAATTTATTTTCTTATTTTCTTTTTGATTTATTTTTGAGTCACTCTCTTACATTCTCTCTCTTATTTTTCTTGCGAGGTACCCGACGTATGTGGAGCGGTTTTTCAAGAACTGATGCATCTTCACCGACTTCCGAGAAAATCCACAATTAATTTAAGATCGAGTCGAGTCATGAGAGAGTGTAGAGTCTAGGATTTTATTTTTCTGCAATTTTTAATTTATTTAATTAATTGCTCATTTATAGCGGTGTCCGTTTGGACTCTCGTGTGTGTAAATGACCTTGAACTTTTTCTATGGTGCGTCATGGCCTGTTTCACTCTCCGGTGAGGGTGGGGCCCGACTTGAGTGGCGATTAGAATAGACCTGCACATACGGCTCTTAGAGCGTTTAAATTTTTGATTGTGCTCGTAGGATCTAAGGCCACACTACACTTTAATTGAGACGCACAATAGATCGTTCAATTTAGTCAAAATTCAACTCAATTCTTTCCTGCTAATAAAACATTCTGTTAGGTGCAGTTTTTCATCGACTTGCATTCATTTAGAATAATCTTTCAATTCTGTATTGCATCCCACATGGAGATTGCGAGGATTCACTATAAGACTTCTAACTAAGCATACATCATAGTTTTTCACGTGCATTGGCTTTTTCCGAACTTCACCCTCTTGTTTTGTCACATAATTTTAAAGGAATTGGGACTGGACGGTAGACGTGTATTTGTGCTCATTTAATTCTTCAGTGATCGTCTAATTAAAATTAGGACTGCTAAATATATATGATTTTAAATTAACCCATAAAATCAAGAATTTTTGCGGGAGAGCAACCCCGACCTTGGATTCTTTTATTTTTCTGAATGAGCAAGAGATGACACTTAAGGCTAGAGCCCAAACCAGGATTTTCATATTAACTACTAATTCTACCAAAAACTTTTAGCTACTTCTCAGTGAGGATCTACGGGTAGCCGGTAAATAGTACGGATTTCCTTAGCAGAGTGGGTGGTTTGGAGGACATCGCGTAAGGCTCCGTCCTCAAGTAACGGGTAGCCGTTCTACGATCCGCACTTACTCCCATACTGGCTGAAAGTAGGTACAACTAGTCGTGAGAATTCGGGCCAGTCATTAAGAAATTTCCGGTACCTAACAGCTCGCTAAATTCTTTTCAAGATTGATTTATCACCGACTAAAATTGAAAAGATAATTGGCGAACACTTACGGTTCATTGTGTGAGTTGGTGAACTTGGGGTTTGATTTGTGTTTGATTTTGTGTGCGTGAACTAATTTCGAAAATCAAAAGTCACACACTTGTGTCATAACTCTCCTTTTGTCAACCAATCATGGAAGTTTTGTCCAAGAACTCTCCAGATTCAGATCATGAATATCAATTCATCTCGAACAGACCCAAACTGTCCTTCATTTCAGCTCTTTCAAAAAAGGCGGAACATTTTTCTGAGAATCTATCAGAGCTATACTATGAAAATGAACCCAAAACTTCAAAATTTCCTCCAACAATACCTCCTCCAACTTCCACAAGAGACTCTCAACCATCAAAATATCCAACACTCTCTACAATTCCAATCTACTTCATGAATGATAATCCTTTGTATTCGGATCATACAAACCAACAACCGACTGAGATCTCCATTTCTTCATATATCAATCCACTCTACTCTGATCATACAATTCATTCTTTATATTCGGTAAATGTCAATCCGTCATTCAAGGGAGATTATAATCACATGATTGAATTTAACACTTCTTCACATCTTCCATCTACCCTACACTTGATCACAAATGAACAACCATCATCTTGGATTGACCATGACAACCCCCTCTTCAGACATGACACTCATACAGGGGACTGTACTAACTACATAGAAACCCATAAACCCTGTATGCTGACTCCACAATATCAAGGTTCGACCAATTATGTTCAAAGGATTGAACTCTACTCAGACCAACTCCACAGGCCTGGATCACATGAGCAGCCTCCTTCCATAATTTTTTAGGAGAACTTTTCAGAAAATAACGATCATATATTGGATATTATAAGAGACTCTTCTCCTAGCACATATAGGAAAATGGAAGAGGAAATTATTGAATCTCAAATACAAAAACACACCCCGATTGCTCCCTTGATTGGTCATGAAAAGATTTTGGAGGATAATATTTCGAGGATAAATAAGAAATTTGATTTAATGGAGGATAGATTCAGAAAGTTTACTGACCGATTAATTTCAATCTCTGGTAGCTCGGACATAAAAATGAATGAGGAAAAGATTGGATCTAATGATGAAAATTTTGAGGATATTCAGGAACCTAGGGATGATTCTGACAACGACACTTCTGCATATTATTCCCCTAGAAATGACTATGCCTCTGACTCTAACCCGGAACACCAAAGCCCCTACTCATCTGAGGAACACACCACATCACCACACCACACAGAAAATACCAAAAATGGAATATTCAAAAACACCAAAAATTTTGAAAATCCAGAAAATTACATAAAAAATTGAAACTGAAGAAGATCTGAAGAATTTGGATCTTGCTTTACGGGAAGCACTGGAAAAAAGATTGATGTTTGAACTTCCCTTTATACAGGCCATTGAACACTTCCCCGGCCTTAAAGGATTTGCAATAGATAAATTAATGATTAAAAAGTCGGGCAGGATAATAATAAAGACTGAAAGACATATCTTGTTAATGGCCTCTTCCTTGGTGTTGAGGAAAAAAATAAAGAGCCGCATAGTGAAGCGGTTGCCCAGATTTGACTGTTTAATCAAGGACACAATTTTTACCCATGCTCGAATTGATGACGATTCATCGAGCAATATCCTCCCGACCTCTGTATTCTACGAACTCAAACTCGAACCGATCAGGAAGATACGAGAGATTGTTCAATTGGTTGATCAATTGATAAAGCGGTCGAGAGGAACCATTTCTATCATCATGACTTTCTAAGGTGCTCCGCTCAAAGTGGAATTCATGATCATTGATATTGAGCATCAAGGAGAATTCACCCAGTCTCCAATTATTCTGGGAAAGCCATTCTTAGCATTGGCTAAGGAAATTATTGAGTGTGAGACTCGGGAAATCAATTTTACAACATTGGAATCACTTCGATCTCACCCAATCTTTGAGGAACCATGATTTTCTGAGGCAATCCACGAAGTCCTAGACAACCGTAACCATGAAGCAGTAGAAGAGCCCTACCCCATTGCTACATCTGTGATAGTGGTTATTGATGAGACTATTGGTTTAGAGGATCTTCCCACTGCTCCATTCCCAGCTGCTCTCACCATGGAAATCAAGTATATGAATCATATGATCCGGAGACTTATGCATGGTCGCACCATGGGTCGACCTATTATGACTACCTTGATCACATCAACTCGACATGGGAATGCTCCAACATCAAATTAATTGAGAACGAACATGCAGAGACTCTCCCCAGTACTTTAATTCATGCGGATCTCAAAATTGAAGAATGTTTCTTATATGATCCTGAGACATATGCATGGTTGCACCCTGGGGCAACCTACTCTGAATACCTTGACCAAATCATCCCAAATCGAGAGTGCACCAGCATTAAGAAGACTAAGAACAAACACACGGGACGAACACCGACCAAGGAGAAGAATTATAATGGTTATTCATCCGGAGACTCAAATGGATCGACAACTTCACAAAATAAAATGACTACTCTTTCATCAAAAAAGAAAGTCATTTTTGACCTCCCGGAAGAGGAATCATCTGATGATCCCTCCTCAGTTCCGGAAAAGGTAATCTACATGAGTGAAGTCTGTTCGGTTGTTCTAAAACCATATCTTTGCAAGGATCCAAAATTCGACTCATGTTGGACGACTCATGTTCCTCACTATTATTCATCAAAAGATGATGCTCCTGCCCTCATCAAATACATTGGAATTATCTCTTATGAGCTGACTGGGACTGGTGCTTCAGAGTATTCATCCGAAGACAAACCGCTTGATCCCAAGAAGGAACGAATTCTGAGAAAACAACTGAAGAAATAAAAAGACAAGAATATCTGGAGTGTGTCCAGTTTCAAATACTATTCCTCTGAGGATAACTCTGATGATGGCTACCTTTCATCTGATTCATACGCTTCATCTGAAATCCAACATGATTTCTCCGAGGATAACACCGATAATAGTTGGGAATCATATGCTTCATCTCTGTCTCGTCATTACGATCTCCCACCGCATGCTCACAAAAAGATCGGCAAAAAATCGCCTTAATCATCGACTGCCCACAATCCCTCCCGACCACATCGGTCTCCTTGTACAGCTTCTTCCTCTACTTAGGCCAAGGCCTAAGTATAGGGGGGACTGATGTCATCTGTATATACCATTCTCTCCTCCTCACGGTCGCCTCATTTCCACCCTTCTTCCTTACTTAGGCTGACCAGAGCCTAAGTATAGGGGGAACCGATGCCCATTTGTATATACTCTCTTCATCCACATATCCCGACCGCTTCATTTGTTTTCCGCTCTTCTTCTATACTTAGTCTGTTCACAACCTAAGTATAGGGGGAGGACCGATGTATCTCTTCTTCTTCTTCTTCTTCTTTTTTACTCTCTTACACTTAGCCCGAGCTATGTCTTCTTTACGCATCTTGTGCTCTAAGTACACATCACTCGCTAAGTATAGGGGGTCTGTATATACACTTTGTATATATTTTACCCATATCTCGTACTTTCACGTAAGTCTATATGTATTTACAGGGTGGGTGGTTAATTTGAAAAAAACAAAAAGAAAGAAAAAGAAAAAGAGTTTTGTTGACTGTGTCTAACCCAAAAATTTTTGAAAAAATGGCTTCTTATTTATTTTTGCATTAAAAAAACAAAAACAAAACAAAAACAAAAATCTCTTGTGTATAAAAAATCAAAAAAAATTACAAAAAATGTGTCTGCATTTCACACACCTGCACTTCATTCAGCATTTCATTCATTTGCATATGTGAAAAGTCATTGGGTTCTGAACCGAGTTATGAGCAGAAACCGAGAGTGATCTGGACTTGACCTTAATCCACCTAAATTTCAGAGGGACTTGACCAAGAAATAGGATTTTAGAAACTTCAGGTCTTTGACTTAATTCTTTGAGTTCCACATGGCAATGTGCAGCGTTTGACTCTTAGTGTCTAACATGGTCTCTTCATTTTGGGTACAACTCTGGAATAGGAATTAATTTGTACTCTCGCACTATGCGCTTACCTCAACTCAGACGGGATGTTGGAAGACTATGTGAGTTTCTTTTCTGGTGGCGTGGAAATCTAGAGATCGGAGTACGGGTTGAAATAAAGCTTCAGAAAATGGATGGATGGCTCGGCACAATTTTTTCTAAGACCCCAAAAAATGTACGGAAACAAAAAGATTCTATATCTGTAGGGGAACAACAAGATCCAAGCAGAACCACCAAAAATTCCAAATACAAAGAAGCCAATACCAAATAAATATCTGATAAAAAAGGTCCAAGCTTCAAGAAACCTGCAGATCTTGGTGGAGACTCGGCTACACTGGCCAGATTCACAAGGAAAGGAGACTACACTGGCCACCCTCCAGTTCTTTTCTCCTTCTTCTAACTTCTCCCCCAATTCGATTGTGAACACAGCGCGATAGACCTTAAAAGGAAATACCTGACTCCCCTAGGACGAGTTACTGGAGAGGAGATTTGCATGGTAGTCCGACATTCTGGATGGGAAGAGCTAAAACCTTTCACACACATGAGTCGATTGTTCAATGTTCATAGGGTAGACTTTGGGAAGAGGATTGATCTAAGATGACTTCTGAGCCAAAATTGTGACAATGATGTGTAGAACTTGAAGGCTGTTGATTTTAAAATTCTAAGTCTCACAGAAGTTCCGTCAGACTAATAATCCAAAGGTCGAGTCTAGATTCATTTTCACCTTCAGCTCATGGTCTTGGTATGGAACCCAATCTCATTTTACCTCATGGTATTTTTTATGCTCAGGGATGAGCATGGTTTAAGTATAGGGGGATGATGAATCTCATACTCATCACTCTAAATCACGTTAATTAAGCTCAAATCCCTCAAAATCATCAGCATTTCTGCATCTATTCAGCATAATTAGCATTCGTGCATGTTTTAATAAGAATTGCATTTTAGCACTCATTTCTGCACAAAATAAGAAGCCAAAAATCCCAGCTAAATTTGACCTGTAAATAGCCTAACTTCCTTGATTTTTAACTAATTCATGCTAACTCCGAATGACTCAAAACCACCTCCACTGTGTACATATCACTAACAAAAATAAATGAAAAATACAAAAAATCACTAACCCAAATAAGTAGACCAAAAACCCAAACCCTAGTTCTAGGAATTCCGGACTAAAATCCTCATATCTTCCCCATCCAGTGTCTGTTTTAATCCTACTCACTTTTGAACTAATGTACATTCAATTACCTTCAAAATAAGACTAAGTTCAAGTGAATCGGAGCTCGTATGTGAAAGTTGGGTTTTGGGCTTCTTTTGTACATTTTTGTATTTTAGCTGATTTTGACCTAATATTTTATGTATATAATTAACCTATTTTAGTTTATTTCTTTTTAATTTGTCTTCTTTGATAAAAGTTTTATTAAAATGCGTAAAAATCCAAATCCAATTTAAGCTTGAAATCAAAGAAACAAATTGAGTCCGAGTCTTCACTAAGTGTCTGTATAAAATTGGTCTTTTTCGTGTTTTATTTTTTCTTATGTTTTTAAATTAATAAAAATCCAAAAAATAGATTAGTGTGTAAATATTTATCTTTGATTTTAGTATATTTTTTCGGATTTTTATCTGGTTTAAAAATGACAAAAAAATATAAAACCCAAAAATCTCGGTATTCTTTGTACATGGGATACCCCAAAAATATCACTTTGTAGAAATAATCGATTTTGGTTTTGATGTCTCCATGAAAGTTGTAGATCTCATCGAGACGAGCAATTTTCATGAAGAAACTTTTTCGATCTGAGTCCGTTTGCAATGTATTTTGGATTTTTCAAAGTATTTATTTTTCGATTTTTGTGGCGCTGACACGTGGCGGCTCCTTGAGCGGCCACGTGTCAGCCATTTTTCGACTTTTTACTTATTAGTTTTTATAAAAAAAAAATAAAAAATAAAATTCCTCGCACGTGCGTAACACGTGCCTCCCAGGCATGCGCCACGCACGTGCCGCCCCCCTTCACTGTTCGCTGCCACGTGTCGCCATCGTGGTCGTCCGATCTTGGCCGATCGGATGGCCACCATCCATCATCTTCCTCCAGTCGCCTTTCCCAAATTAGCCACCGCCGCCCGTTAATTTCTCCACCGCCTCGCGATCTCCCAAATCCCTCTATCCTTCTCGCGATCTTGCGCCTCCGGTCGCCATCGAACCAATCACTCCGATCTCTTCGAATCACTGATCCCAATCAATCCCCGATCCTCGATCGATCCTAATCTCATCAAATCGTCGTCAATCATTTCCTTCTCCGACCGTTCTCCAACTATATAATCTCCTCCGCCACCCCTGGTCAACCTTCATCTGTCGATTGCACAGAAGGGGGCATCGGTGGTGACAGCCTGAAGACCACCTCCTTGACGAGATCCGGCGGGACCCCCCTCCATTACAGCTCGACCTCAGAGCGTGCCTTTGCTCCGATCTTCCTCGAGCCACCGTATCTTCAACGTCAGCCACCTCCGCCTCCGCTCCACCGTCCCCTTGGCCATGTATTGGCCGGAGGACGGTCGGCGCTTCTCCACCGACATCTTCACCTTCGTCGACAACTTCGCTGTCACCGCTACTTCATCGCCATCAATGATCAACTTCATCGAGCTACCCCCGTCGAGCCAACGCCTTCACTGACAACCTCCTGTCGTACGCCAGCTCCGCCCGGTCTATTCGCCAAAGACGATTCGCTTCATCACCGACATCAACCTCTAATCATCTTCGACAACGCCAATACGCAACGACTTCATCTTCCCCGACAGCAGCTTCGCTCCATCAGCACCACCCCTCCTCACCAACGACCGCCGCAGGGGAGCGATGCTCCTCCTCCACCAACGCTGTCTCCCGTCGTAAGCTCAATAATCGGGCACAGCCCCGAGGCCCCTCCCCGCGTGCGTAGCACGTGACGCGGAGGGGAACTTTGCATTCGTGCCCCTGGGGCTATCGCCATTTTGCATACCAGTCCAAGGGTCACGTGCTGCGCACGTGACCACTTGGAGTATTTACAAGGTGCCCCTCCAATTCTGCCAGCGCTACAACTCAGTCCACGGGTCACGTGCCTCACACGTGACCTGGTGAACAATTGCAGATGAGCCCCTAGCACTCCTCCTATTTGCCATCCAACCCGCCGACCAGAGGGCGTGTGCCTCGCATGTGCCCCTCTGGGATTTTTGCAGAAGACCCCAGTACTTATTGGTAATTACATTATCACCCTCATTTGCATTCTGTTTTGTTTATAATTATTTATTTATTGCATAAATACCCATGTATTCCCCCGTTGTTTCGGACAGCTACTTTACATCAGTTTATTTATCAAAATAAGGCATTTTGTTCTACAAATAATTCTCTACCTCTTGACATATTGTGGACATTTTTGTGATTAATGGTTAATTAATAATTAATTATTTTGTGAAAAATTGCATACTTTACCCATTTTGTGCTCTGAAATTTATAATTGATTAACAGTTGCTCTAAAAATTCCCGAAAAATCACATCGATTATAGAATTAATTATGGTTAACATTGTGCCCAAAAAATAATTGCATTTGCATGCATAATTTGTCTTGTAAAAATCATTTTGCATATTTTAGTGTTTGCTTTTTAATAGGTAGTAAATCTCACATTTTCGAGGTTTAAGATTTTTTTGAGATCCATTACCTAGTGAAAGATCTTAGATAATTTTATCCCTAAAAAATAAGCAGGTTTAATATTTATTATAATTAAATATTGAAATTCACTTTGTTTGCATTTAAAATTTCATAAAAAATTCATCTTGCATCCAAAAATTCCAAAAAAAAATATAGTGCATTCATTTCATCATATTTATGATGTTGGCCAAGTTTTGTATTTTTCAGACATCAGTTGATCGATATTTACATTTTAGTCCCTAAAATAGGCCAAAATTGCATTGTGCATCCTTTATTACATTAAAAATTACAAAAAAGGACTGCCTCAAAAATCACGCACGAACTCTGATAGACATAATTCTAGGTTGTTCCTTTGCCTCCTTGTGATCGACCTTGGGACTTGCCCAAGTAAAATAAACATAAAACCGCACTGATTAAAATTGACAAAACTTTTGTGTGGTTATTTCTTGATCGATTTCGATTGCACGCCTACAAGAAAATGGCAGACACATTTTTTTTCAAGAGAACGATAATACATGACACACATTTTTAACTAGCGCAATATCAGACTCGTCACATATGCATGGTCACACCCTGGGTCAACCTACTCTGAATACCTTGACCAAATCATCCCAAATCAGGAGTGCACCAACATTTAGAAGATTAAGAACAAGTATGCAGGACGAACACCGGCCAAGGAGAAGAATTCCAATGGTTATTCATCTGGAGACTCAAGTGGACCAACAACTTCACGAAACAAAATGACTACTCCTTCACCGAAAAAGAAAGTCACCTTTGACCTTCCGGAAGAGGAATCGGCTGATGATTCCTCATCAGGTCTGGAAAAGGTAATCTACATGAGTGAGGTCTTCTCAGTAGTTCTAAAACCATATCTTCTCAAGGATCCAAACTTCGATTCCCGTCGGACGACTCCCGTTCCTCACCATTATTCATCAAAAGACGGTGCTCCTGCTCTCATTAAATACACTGGAATTATTTCTTATGAGCTGACTGAGATTGGTGCTTAAGAGTATTCATCCGAGGACAAATCGCTTGATCCCAAGAAGGAACGAATTATGAGAAAACAACTGAAGAAATAGAAAGACAAGAATATCTGGAGTGTGTCCACTTTCAAATACTATTCCTCTGAGGATAACTCTGATGATGTCTACCTTTCATCTGACTCATATGCTTCATCTACTCTCCAGCATGATTTCTCTAAGGATATCACTGATAATAGTTGGGAATCATGCGCTTCATCTCCTTCTCGTCATTACGATCTCCCACCACAGGCTCACAAAAAGATCGGTCGAAAACTATCTTAATCATCGGCCACCCACCCTCCCTCCTGACCACATCGGTCTCCTTGTACATCTTCTTCCTCTACTTAGACCAAGGCCTAAGTATAGGGGGGACCGATGCCATCTGTATATACCATTCTCCCCATCTCACATTCCATTTCCACCCTTCTTCCGTATTTAGGCCGACCAGAGCCTAAGTATAGGGGGACCTAATACCCATCTGTATATACTCTCCTCATTCACATATCACAACCACCTCATTTTTTTCGCTCTTCTTCTATACTTAGACTGTTCACAACCTAAGTATAGTGGGGCAGACCAATCTGTCTTTTTCTTTTTCTTTTTCACTCTCTTACGCTTATCCCGAGCTATGTCTTCTTTACGCTTCTTGTGCTCTGAGGACACAACACTCGCTAAGTATAGGGGTCTATATATACTGTGTATATATTTTACCCATATCTCGTACTTTCGTGTAAGTCTATATGTATTTACGGGTGGGTAATTAATTTGAAAAAAAACAACAAAAACAAAAAAAAGAAAAAAAGAGTTTTGCTACTAACACTGACTATATGCAGCCCAAAATTTTTGAAAAAATGGCTTCTTATTCATTTTTGCATTAAAAACCTAAAAAAATCCCTTGAATAAAAAAAATCAAAGCAAAAAACTTGTTTCTACATTTCACACACCTGCACTTCATCCAGCAATTCATTCATTTGCATTTATGAAAAGCCGTTGGATTATGAACCGAGTTATGAGCAGAAACTGAGAGTGGTATAGACTTGACCTTAATCCACCTAATTTTCGAGGAACTTCACCGAGAAATAGGATTTTAGAAGTTTCAGGTCTTTGACTTAATTCTTCAAGTTCAACATGACAATGTGTAGCGTTTGACTCTTAGTGTCTAACCTGGTCTCTTCATTCTGGGTACAACTCTGGAATAAGGAATTAATTTGTACTCTCGCACTATGCACTTAGCTCAACTCAGACGGGGTGTTGGAAGACTGCGTGAGTTTCTTTTCTGGTAGCGTGGAAATCTAAAGACCGGAATACGAGTTGAAATAAAGCTTCGGAAAAGGGATGGACGGCTAGGCACAATTTTTTCTAAGACCCCGAAACATGTACGGAAACAAAAAGATTCTATATCCGTAGGGGCACAACAAGATCCAAGCAGAACCACCAAAAATCCAAAATACAAAGAAGCATTCTACCAAATAAATATCTGACCAAAAAGGCCCAAGCTTCAAGAAAACCTGCATATCTTGGTGGAGACTCGACTAAACTGGCCAGCTTCACAAGGAGTGGTGACTACACTGGCCACCCTCCAGTTCTTTTCTCCTTCTTCTAACTTCTCCGCCATTTCGATTGTGAACACAACACGACAGACCTTAGAAGGAAATACCTGACTCCCCGAGGACGAGTTACTGGAGAAGAGATTTTTATGGTAGTTCGATATTCTGGATGGGAAGAGCTAAAACCTTTCACACACATGAGTCGATTGTTCAATGTTCATAGGGTATGCTTTGGGAGGAGGATTGATCTAAGATGACTTCTGAGCTGAAACTGTGACAATGATGTGTAGAACTTGGAGGCCGTTGATTTTAAAATTCTAAGTCTCACAGAAGTTCCATCAAACTAATAATCTGAAGGCCGAGTCTAGTTTCGTTTTCACCTTCAGCTCATGGTCTTGATATGGAACCCAATCTCATTTCACTTCATGGCATGTCTTTTGATGCTCAGGGGCGAGCATAGTTTAAGTATAGGGGATGATGAATCTCATATTCATCGGTCTAAATATCATTAATTAAGCTCGAATTCCTCAAAATCACTGGCATTTCTTCATTTATTCTGCATAAATAGCATTCATTCATGTTTTGATAAGAATATCATTTTATCACTTATTTTTGGACAAAATAAGAAGCCAAAAATCCCATCCAGAATTAACCAGTAAATATCCTAACTTCTCCCATTTTTAACTAATTCATGCTAACTCCAATTGACCCAAAACCATCTCCACGGTGTACATATCACTAACAAGAATAAATTAAAAAATACAAAAAATTGCTAACTCAAATAAGTGGACCAAAAATCCAAACCTTAGTTCTAGGATTTACAAACTAAAACCCTCATATCTTCCTCATCCAATGTTCATTTGATCCTACTCACTTTTGAGCTAATGTACATTCAATTACCTTCAAAACAAGACCAAGTTCAAGTGAATTGGAGTTCATATGTGAAAGTTGGGTTTTGGGTCTCTTTTGTACATTTTGTATTTTAGCAGTTTTTGACCTACTATTTTATGTACATAATTAACCTATTTTATTTTATTTATTTTTTTTTGTCTTCTTTGATAAAAGTTCTATTAAAATGTGTAAAGATCCAAATCCAAACTGAGCTTGAAATCAAAGAAACTAACTGAGTCCGAGTCTTCACTAACCGTATGTAAAAAATGAGTCTTTTCGTGTTTTATTTTATTTCTTCTTTTTCTTAATTAATAAAAATCCAAAAAAATAGATTAATGTATAAATATTTATCTTTGATTTTAACATATTTTTTCCAGATTTTTATCTGATTTAAAAATTACAAAAAAATATAAAATCTCAAAAAATCAAGGTATTCTATGGACATGGGATACCCCAAAAATATCACTTTGTGCAATTGATCGATTTTAGTTTTGATGTCTTAATGAAAGTTGTAGATCTCATCGAGCGAGCAATTTTTGTGAAGAAAATTTTTCAATCCGAAGTCATTCGCTATTTCTTTTCTATTTTTCTTTGTATTTATTTTTCGAATTTTATGGGGCTGACACGGGCAGCTCCTAGAGACGCCACATGCCACCCATTTTTCGATTTATTTTTATTTCATTTAAAAATAATAATTAAAAACTAAAAAACCGCACGTGTGTAGCACGTGTCGCCTAGGCACGTGCACGATACGTGCTCCGCCTGCGCCACCCCCACTAGCCGCCACGTGTTGCGAGTTTGGGCATCCGATCTCGGCCAATTAGACGGTCGCTGCTCATTGTTCCGAAATCTCCACCGCTGCCACCCAATCCCGTTCCCCGCTGCGACTTTCGCCTCACCGATCTCATCACGATTCGTCGCCGCCACCTTGCAGCGAATCTCACATCGCCTCCATCAAATCACATCTCCCCAGTCGCGTCTCCAATCCCCTATCTCATCTCCTCCGCTAACCTCGCGCGAATCCCGGACGACCCACCTTCCTTCTCCGACGTCCTCATCTCCTTATTTAAAAGCTCCCCCGCCCCCCTCAACAACCATATGCCGACTGCACGTAAGAAGGGGCTCAAGGTGATAGCCTGACCTTCTTCTTCTCCGGCGAGGTCCGAGGCTTGGCGCCTCGTTGCAGGAAGGCTTCCTAGCCTAGCTGCTTCGCTCCGGGCTTCATCCCGTCGAGCCAAGTTCTTCTCCAACAACGCTCCGCCGCAAGCTTCACCAACGTCTTCGACAACAACGTCCACCTTCTACGCCGTACTCCATCGCCGTCGAGCATGTACACCACCGTCAACTCTTCATCGCTGGAGGACCACGCCACCTTCATCAATGTCAGCCTACTCTGCCAACGACGTTTATCCTCCAGCGGTCAAGCTCCGCCCCACCGTGCGTCATCGACAATGCTCCTCAGTCGCAGGAGCACGCCCATCACCAGAGCGGCCTCACCCAGCCCCCCCCCTTCCGGTCCGCCTCGCCGCCGGGCGGTGTGCCCGAGACCCTCCACGCGTGCGAGGCACGTGACGGGAGGGGACAATTTCATCAGCGTCCCTAGAAGTTGTCAAATTTACACCGAAGGCCCACTAGTCACGTGCTAGGCACGTGACCACGTGGGGAAATTGCAGAATCGACCAGCTACTTTTGCCATATCACAGAATAGTCTAGCCAACCAAGGGTCACGTGCTTGGCACGTGACCTCTTGGTAATTTTGCAACCTACCCCCTGGACTTATCGGTAATTACAATACAATCCCTCTTCTGCATATTCATATTTCTTCTTATTTATTGTTATTGCAAATACCCTTATATTCCCCCTCAATTTTGAACGACTATATTGCATTATTTTATTTATCAAAAATAGGCATTTTGTTCTACAACTAATTCTCTACATTTTGTCATATGTTGGAAATTTTTGTAATCAACGGTTAATTACTAATTAATTGTTTTGTGGAAAATTGCTTATTTTACCCATTCTATGCTTGAAAATTCATAACTAATTAACCATTATTCTGAAAATTGCCTAAAAATCATTAATTATAGAATTATTTGTGTTTAACATTGTGCCCAAAAAGAATTGCATTTACATGCATCGTTTGCCTTGTAGAAATCATTTTGCATATTTCAATATTTGATTTTTAGTGAGTATTAAATCTCATATTTTTACGGTTTAGGATTTTTCTGAGATCCATCACCTAGTGATAGATTATAGATAATTTTATCCCTTGAAAATAATTAGGTTTAATATTTATTATAATTAGATATTGAAATTCACTTTGTTTGCATTTAAAAATTCATAAAAAAATCATCTTGCTTCCAAAAATTCCAAAAAAAATAGTGCAGTCATTTTATCATTATTGTCATCTCGACCAAGTTTCATTTTTTTGCAAATCGTTTGAATGATATTCATTTTCTAGTCCCTAAAATTGGCCGAATTTGCATTTTACATCTTAAATTATATTGAAAATTACAAAAAAAGATCGCCTCGAAAACTGTACACGAACTTTGATAGACAAAATTCTAGGTTGTTCCTTTGCCTCCTTGTGTTCGACCTTGGGACTTGCCCAAGTAAAATAAGCATAAAACCACGCGATTAAAAATTGACTAAAATTTATTGTGGTTATTTTTTGACCGATTCTGATTGCCCGCCTACAACGAAACGACACATCATTTTAAGCAAACGATAATCCATCCATGACAAACTTTTAACCCGTGCAATTTACGATCCGTCAGTGATCAACACGTCCTACATTGGTATATTTACGCCCTTTTCCCTATCTTTTCCTTTGTTTGCTTTTTAATCCTTCTTCTGTATATAAAACATTATAATAATATCACATTTCTCTAGCTATTTCTTATATTTGCACATTAGTCCTATTGATTGTCAGCATGTGTTTCCTCACATGTTTGTCTAGTCTTTTACATTGATATCTTTGAAACTTTCAACTGTTAATAAGATTGAAGAAATCTTTGCATAATTGCAGTTATATCCCTATATTCCAAACTTTAGTTCTTATCTTATTTTTCTTGAATTAAATAGCTATATTGCTCTAAAAAATCCATTAAAATTCTAATATCTCATGTTAACTTGTTTTAACTCCAATAAATGTTATTTTCAAAAATATTTTGTTTTGTTATTTTTTAAAAATAAAAAAACATTAAAATTTGGTCTGTTAACACTAAAAAATTCATAAAAATTCAAAAAATGTTAAAAAATCCAAATCAATTATTGTGTATGCTTTTTTTATAGTTTTACCATATGTATAGTTTTTATTTGAATTTTTTTTTCAGAAAACCAAAAAATTAAATAATGCTAAAATCTTATAAAAATCGTATAAAATTGTTAAAAAATTATAAAAAAAAATATTTTTGATAATGTTTGAAATATAAATAAAAAACTTTTTGATGAAATTAATTTCTAGTTGATTTGATTCTATTTTCTATTTTAAAATCCAAAACAATAGCTTAATTTGTCTTTGTACATTATTTTCACATTTAATTAATTTTAAAATCCATAAAAATATGAAAATTCTATAAAAATTACCAAAAATATTAAAAAAGATTAAAAGGAAAAAAATATTTTTCCAGTATTTTTAACCATTTTTAACATAATTTAAAAATATAAAAACACCTCTTTCTCATTTTATTTATATCTTGATTTTGAAATTAATTTTTGAAAATTAAAAATATGCAAAATTAAAATCAATTAAATATTAAAAATCAGAAAATAAAAATATAAAATATTTAAAAATTCATTAAAAATATAAAACTCTTTAAAATCATAAAAATACATAAAATCAATTAAAAATAAACTAAAAATTAGAAAAAGAAACTAAAATATTTGTTGATTTTTAGGAATTAATAACCCTTGTTTCAAAATAGTTGCCTTCTTGTGTTCGACCCTGTGAGCTATACCGGGCTAATAAATAAAATCTCGTTCTTTTTTTTAGAATAAAAATATTTTTTTTGATTAATTCAGGGATTGTTTGGGTCACATCAATACACACTTTCACATTCACACCTTTTCATTAAATTAATAAAACACTTGTAATATTCTCTGCATATTCACCAATTTCATGACAATCGGAGTTAGCATGAATTAGTTAAAAATGTGTGAAGTTAGGTAAATGTGCAGATGAATATGAATGCAGAAATGAATGCTAATTTGTGCAAATTATTTACATATGCATGAAAGTTAATTTTATAATATTAACAGATGAATGAACACAATTTCTTAGGACCAAGCTCTGTTTTCAGCTAATTAGAGTAATGAATCATATATTCATCAACCTCCTACACTTAATCTTCCAGGACATATTTATAGCTAATTAGAGTGATGTATTCCAAAAAAGCTGATGGATTACAGATCAGACTCATGCTAAATCCTCTAGGACGTAGTGCAACCCTGCCCTTTTCCAACCATTCTAAATAAAACAATGGAGATGGATCGAATGGAGCCATCACCATTCTTTCTTCTCCATTCATCGGTTCCAATGCATCCATTGATGGATCCAGCACACTTCATCTGTTTGTCATGATTGCAATATTTCTTTGCTCTTCTTATATTTTCACGCGAGCACGATGATGGAGGTCGTACTTGCAGCTCTTTGCTGCAAGTATCATCTTCGGAGGCACGCTTGAGTGTAACTATAGTTAGATCAATGATGACCACTGCTCCAGCTCCGTTCTTCACCATTCTGCTTGCGGATACACTGCTATCCTCTTCATCATC
This sequence comes from Ottelia alismoides, assembly GCA_037367405.1. Lineage (NCBI taxonomy): Eukaryota > Viridiplantae > Streptophyta > Magnoliopsida > Alismatales > Hydrocharitaceae > Ottelia > Ottelia alismoides. Next base: position 581,003 of record JAZKJV010001373.1, read on the forward strand.
CTTCCTTTCTATCTTCTTCTCCTATCATTCATGCAAAGACACTCCTTCGTTGTTATTCACATATCCCGAAGAGTTGATTTGAACAATTGCATTTTCACTCGATCTACTATTCTCTTCATGCTTTTGTTGCAGTTTACGTCTTTTATTGGTTATGGGTTTTATTTTCTTCTTTTGCTCTTATAATTTGTATTTTGTGTTGATAATATATATATATATATATATATATATATACATACATGCTCATATTAATCCTAATATAGGTTAGACTCGTGTCCTTCTTAATGGAGAAAATTTAGTCAAGTTGGTTGATCGATCAACTTTTAACAAAGAGATAGATAATCACTATTCCTGAATGTATTTTATATTTATTTTGAATTTAAGCATCCTACGTTTTCTTGTTTTCTTGTTGGTATCTCAAGAACGTCAAGGAGTATGATCAATGAAATGCCACATGGCGATGTCGAAGTTAAGAATCTTTTTTTAAAAAGTGATCATGATTTCTTACTTCTCCCACACTCCTTAGTTCAATGCAATAGGTTAGTATGATAATTGCTTTGATTTGTATTGGATTTGTACTCTTCTTCTCTTCTCACACCCTCTAATTAAATTATACTAACCAATTACCATGTTATTAATTTGTTCTTAGTTCTGCATTAAGCATTGCAATTTACTTGTCAGTAGGTCAATTTCGAAATCTGTTTTTAAAAGAATAAAAATGTCAAAAATGTAATGATTTGTTTGTATCACATACTTGTTCGTATTGTAAGCACATAATTAGAATTTATTCTCGTATTTACATATTGCATTTGTAGAGTGTTGATATACACTATAACAAATAACATTTTGTGCCGCAATACTATGGCGACTCAGTAGAGACTTCGAGGATGTAGTATCCATCACCGTCGTGTATTGTGACAAGAAATCCATCACCAAAATTCATTGTCGAAGTGTACTATTTTACACTCAGATCAACATCCACTTGTTTTCGCCAATTGGAAATTTGTCATTACCACTACACCTCTTCATTAGAATAAAAACAATAAAAATAAAATTCAACGATTTTTCTAAAACTATTGCAGTCAGAAGAGTTAACTTCTCCCCTTCGTAGAACCAACACATAATAATAAAAAAGGGAGACATGGACCTTGTAACCATTAGACATATAGTTGAGCATACCAACAATATACACACAAACAATTTACATACCGACAATTTTCATTCTGCATATAGATGTACATATCGACGATATCCACCATGCATACAACTATTACTCAAACATGTTATTCAAATCTATTATCAAAGATGGTCAGATGGAAACATGTCTATCACTCAAACATGTTACTAAGGATGGTGACGTGAGTATATAATGCATTTTAACGTATTGCAGATTGAGCTAAGAAAAAAAGAACAATGATATTTCATATTAACCTGCTAAGAAAAAAATAATATCGTACACATATATAACTAGTAGGAAGCCCATGCAAAAGCACGACAATTGTCTTGGACATGTTTTCATAATATTAATTTTATAGTTTCTTTCACGGTTGAAAGTTAGTAATATAATCATGAATTACTTATCTAATTCTTCTGTCAGTGATCAACCCTATAATAATTGACTATTATAGGAATTTTCACAATTTGGATTCATATCGTAAAACCTGCACTTACATCAATATATGTGCACTCTTTGTGCACCATCGACTTTTTATCAATTCAAGAACCAAACCCCTCTTGGTAAATGGAATTTAGTCTTGGAATTCCAAATATTCATTAGATTGTCCTAAGGCGACTAACAATTGACATGTTTTCAAATGTGAGATTCCAAAGAAGAGGATTAATGAAAATTATAGTATTATCACAAGTAAATAATTGGTCATACAAGATTAAACACTAATTAGTAGAATGAAGGAGTATATTATAAACTTTTATGGAAGCGATAAGTGGAAATTTCCTCAATATATGATTTTTAATTCTAAATCATCACTTCATAAAGTAATCGTTACAACCAAACTTTAACTTTAGGAACTCATGCTCATTTTGTTTTCGTTTTGATCTATGCTAGCTTTGGAATTTATAACTTTCAATTGTATAGTTTTTATTTTTCATTTTTGACCAACACCTTCCTTTCTCTCCTTTCTGTTAATGTTAGTGGTAATTTTGGGGAGAGATGAATCACTGGTTGTTTTATAGTGAAATCTCCTCTCTGTTAGTTTTCATGGTGGTTAAGATCTGTGTTATCTCGCCACACAAAAGAAGCATATGAGATCTATCATACTGACAGGTTATACTCAGCATCAATTTTAAAATATTAGCAGAGTGGATTAAGTTTTTTTCTTGTGATTTATAGATTATGTTGAAATTTCATACCCGCTCGCTATTTGTTCTCTTTCCTTGCAAAGTAAGCAAGGCAGAACTATGGTCAAATTAGCCCATGGTGTTCTTTTAAAGCTTCTTCAGCACATGAACACAGTTATGAAGATCACCCAGTACCAGTGCTCTCTAACGATAACAGTGGTCCTCGATGCGGCAAGTTATCTGCATTGTTATTACTGGAGAGCATTGGTCCTCGGTCCTGTAAATACTCCTGATTACTTTGCATCTTCAGTAGCGATGGGCAGGTAATTAAAGAACCACATCTAAGATTAATCTGATCATTGTTATGCATATTATTACAAAAAAATATAATCATATCAAAATTATGCTAGTTTCGATGAGTCCAATTTATTCTCTGTAGCTACCCATCCAAACTCACCTTTCTAAACTTCACATCACTTCATTCCAAATCCTTCGCAAACCTTCAACGAAGACCAAGGACTAAGAATCGAGTTATATAAATCCAGTCTCCTCGCTTCACATCAGTGTACTGGAGAGGAAATCCTTCCCTACCGCCATCGAAGGGGCAAAGCGGCCACCATGAGCGTCATTGCCAGAGAAAACAGGAGTTGCATATATACCAAACATGGATAATTCAAATAAATGTTGGATTAAGATGAAGGGGATGCATAAATATTAATAATATCTTGAGAGTGTAGAGCAATCACAAGGGTTCTCCATGCTCGATATGTTCTATTTCCCTTCGTGACAAATGCTGCATAGATACACACAGTGCCATCTTCAACGATTAGTAGCACAATCAATCTATATTCTCCTCTAATTCCATTTCTCTCCCTTAATTTGTGTGTTTATTCCGTGCGTACCTTCTTTTCTTCTTCGTTCTCACTTGATCTTGAAAACCCCATTTGCAATGAGTGTTTTTGCTCCCAGATCGCTCTCTGACCGTGCTGCCTCTTATGGGAAAAGGTAGCCTTTCCGGGGTTGGTGAGATCAGCAAACTATATGGCACGTCCACATAAGCTTTTCACGATGAGGTTGGTGATGGTGACATCATGATCGGAGGGGAGGTCCTCGAGGGAGGAGCCTGAGAGGCGGGCTTGGAGGAGTGAAGGGGTTAAGAGGGCGACGTGGCAGGAGCGATCACGGGACTCGGGGAGGATCAGCTCGGTCACGATCTGGACAAAGACTGGGGTCTTGTTCATGCGAGTCGACCGGGAAGCCGCACCACCGTATCGCGCTGGGTTAGGCAACGGCTTGGTCAACCGCCAAATCATTAGACACCATGGATTGGGGAGAATCTCTAGGGCTGTCGCTCGAGGTGTCTTGATTGCAGGGACATAGAAGAGGGTACCACATTAGAGATGGGGAGTTTGTAGGGTTTATCGGGGTCATCCACAAAAATATGGAGTCGTAGCTTCATTGATGAAGGTATGGAAAGAAGGGAAGGAGATGGAGAGGAGCCGTCTTCGACACGAGGAGAAGGGGTGGGAGCGATAACCCTAGACATGAGCTGCACTGGGGAAGAGGCAAGGATTCCGACAAAAGTTAAGGACAAAAGTGGAAACATGGGTGGACATGAGGGGTAAAGTTGGAAGGTACAATGGAGGCTAAGGGTGAAATTGGAATTTTTTGCCCAAAAACTAACATAGGCATATGACGAGTAACATAAAGGTAATTAAAGGGTCATAGTGCAATATATGAAGATCATGGTGTAATTACAAAAGGTAAAGGTTGTAGTGTGATTGGACACGATTTTAAAGGTCTATTGTGCAGCCTACAAAATCCCTTCTACGGAAAAATGGAAAAGCTAAAACCCTTCCTCAGCCTTTGAGTTTCTCTCTCTTGAAGCTCCAATTAAAGTGACCATGTCGTCCTCGGCTAAGCGCCCCCTAGTCCCCGCGACCGCGACGGTGGAGCTCGGCAGCGGCCTCTCCCTCTCCCCTCGTCTCAAGCTCATCCTCACCTTCTTCCGGTCCGACCCCTCCGTGAAGCCCGTCGACGAGTGGCGCCTCAAGCGCGCCCTCATCGACTTCCTCCTGGACTCCCTCTCCCTCCCCGTCCCCGACCACGACCTCGTCCTCCGCCGCCGCCCCGACCTCCACAAGCGCAAGCGCCTCGATCCCGTCGCCTCCGGCACCCTCCTCATCCGCGACCTCCCCTCCCTCCCCGCCTCCTCCCGGTTCGAGGACTGGAGGGCCTCCGTCGTCGACCGGATCGACGGCATCGAACTCAACACTGAGGGCGTCGGTTTCCGCATGTCCGCCGAGCTTCCCGCTGCCGACGACTACGACCGGCTCCGCACAAGCTGGGAGGATTTCTACGCCTCCCGCCCGACGGGGAACCGTAAGCCATTGATTCTCTATTTCAAATGACCATGATTATGATGACGAATGTGATCTTAATGTTGATTTTTAGGCTATTTGAAGAATGCGGCTGCGGTGAGGAGGCCTGACACGATCATCGTCAAGGGGCTGCCATCACGGTGGTTTGCAGAAACGCGGGTGTCATCGAAGCCGTCGATGCTCGTCACGCACACCATCTTGTCGGTCCTCGGCAAGATAAGGTCATTTGGTTCTTTCGTGTTACTTTCGTTTAGAGCCGATCACGCGTCCAATTATCTGCTTGACTTAATAATTGATGTGTTCCTGTCTCTTGTGGGAAAATAATAAGTTACGTTAATGAGAGGCTTTAGGGTTCTAGAGGAACTTATTGGATAAATTACAAGAAGAAGACAAAAGAGATATATAATAAGAGAATAATACGAAAGATAGTAAATATCTCAACATTCCCCCTCAAGCTGAAGCGTATATATCAATCAGACTCAGCTTGTAACAACATCTCTGATAAGGCCTTCTGGTTAGGGGCTTAGTAAGAACATCTGTTGCATGGTCTACAGAGTTGACATGCGTAGTCCTCTCATGAAATGCTGGGTTGTTGGCAATGAAAAGAGCATCTTGATTATCACTTTGGAGGTGCATGGGAATATGCACCTCTATAGTAAGGTTAGTAAGTACAGATCTGACCCACATCATCTCTGTGCTAGTTTGCACCATGACCATGTATTCTGACTCAGTACTTGATCTGGCAACCACAATCTGCTTCTTACTCTTCCATGAAACAAGAGAATTCCCTATGAACACAACAAAGCTTGATGTAGACTATCTATCCTTTGGATACCCAGCATAATCTGCATCTGCACATGCTGTAACTGAGAGAGATGTTGATGCAGCGTGGACTCGACATATAGGGCCGTCTAATTATTTAAATTGTGGCCGTTAATTTTATTTACGTTTTTTAAGTTGTCGCAATTTTAAATAAAGAGATCGCGTGTGATCTCAATTAGTCTTAATTTGAATTTCAAATTTGGTAGTTAGTCGGTTAATTAGTTAGAGTCAGTTTAGGATAATTGGTTGTCGGTTTAAATTATTTTCTATTCTTGTAATGTCATCCCTCCTATATAAAGGGATGAGGGTCCAATGTTTTAGTCAGTTCAAGATGTGATAAAATAGAGATTTATCTCTCTCTCCTCTCCCCTCTCTCTCCTTCTTCCCGCGTGATCTACACGTGTTCTTCTTCTCCCAAACCCCTCGTATTCCCGACGAGTCTCTTCTCTCTTCCCCTCGCGGTCTACGCGTTTCTTCTTCTCTAACCCCGCGCATCCGGCGTGTCTTCTCTTCTCAACCCTTCCAGTTTTCTTCTCAACCCCTCTATTTTCTTCCACCAAAACCCACCGTCAAAATATTTTTATTTTTATTGCCGCGCCAAAATCATTTCTTCATCAATTGGTATCAGAGCATGGCAACCGAATCGTCCCTACGATTCGACGATCCCGTCACGCATTGGAAGATGCAATATGATTTGAGTTGCATATCTCATGATTCGCGTTCACACGCACGTCGACACAAGTTCATGAAGCGCCTTATGTCAAGCCTCAAGGTTCAAGCAATTCGTCGGGAGACGAATTTTTTAAAAGCGGAGGAGAGTTGATGCATCGTGGACTCGACATGTAGGGCCGTCTAATTATTTAAATTGTGGCCATTAATTTTATCTACGTTTTTTAAGTTGTCGCCATTTTAAATAAAGAGATCGTGTGTGATCTCAATTAGTCTTAATTTGAATTTCAAATTTGGTAGTTAATCGGTTAATTAGTTAGAGTCAATTTAGGATAATTGGTTGTCGGTTTAAATTATTTTCTATTCTTGTAATGTCATCCCTCCTATATAAAGGGACGGGGGTCCAATGTTTTAGTCAGTTCAAGATGTGATAAAATAGAGATTTATCTCTCTCTCCTCTCCCCTCTCTCTCCTTCTCCCCGCGTGATCTACACGTGTTCTTCTTCTCCCAAACCCCTCGTATTCCCGACGAGTCTCTTCTCTCTTCCCCTCGCGGTCTACGCGTTTCTTCTTCTCTAACCCCGCGCATCCGGCGTGTCTTCTCTTCTCAACCCTTCCAGTTTCTTTTTCTCAACCCCTCTATTATCTTCTTCCGCCTAAAATTCCACCTTCAAAAATTATTTATCGTCGACACGCAAAATCCGATTTGCATCAATTGGTATCAGAGCATGGCAACCGAATCGTCCCTACGATTCGACGTTCTCGTCACGCATTGGAAGATGCAATATGATTTGAGTTGCATATCTCATGATTCGCGTTCACGCGCACGTTGACACAAGTTCATGAAGCGCCTTATGTCAAGCCTCAAGGTTCAAGCAATTCGTCGGGAGTTTTTAAAAGCGGAGGAGAATTGATGCAGCGTGGACTCGACATATAGGGCCGTCTAATTATTTAAATTGTGGCCATTAATTTTATTTACGTTTTTTAAGTTGTCGCAATTTTAAATAAAGAGATCGCGTGTGATCTCAATTAGTCTTAATTTGAATTTCAAATTTGGTAGTTAGTCGGTTAATTAGTTAGAGTCAGTTTAGGATAATTGCTTGTCGGTTTAAATTATTTTCTATTCTTGTAATGTCATCCCTCCTATATAAAGGGATGATGGTCCAATGTTTTAGTCAGTTCAAGATGTGATAAAATAGAGATTTATCTCTCTCTCCTCTCCCCTCTCTCTCCTTCTCCCCGCGTGATCTACACGTGTTCTTCTTCTCCCAAACCCCTCGTATTCCCGACGAGTCTCTTCTCTCTTCCCCTCGCGGTCTACGCGTTTCTTCTTCTCTAACCCCGCGCATCCGGCGTGTCTTCTCTTCTCAACCCTTCCAGTTTTCTTCTCAACCCCTCTATTTTCTTCCACCAAAACCCACCGTCAAAATATTTTTATTTTTATTGCTGCGCCAAAATCATTTCTTCATCAGATGTGCCTCTGTTGAAAAGAAGTCCCGTACCATGTGAAGTTTTCATGTATCTCATAATCATATAGACTGCATCCATATACGCCTGTCTGGGCTGCTCCATAAACTGACTCACTTTTTTCACGGCAAAGGATATGTCGGGCCTGGTAATAGTCACATATAGTAGCTTGCCAATATGGAAGGCCGTATCGATATCGATATCGTTTCGGTCCGCCCGGAAATGGATATATCGGGATATATTGACGATATATCGACGATATCAGTGTAATTGTTGAAAATGGCTCAAAAAAAGCCAATTTTTTGGCAATTTTTTAGAAATTAAGATCATCCAAGATATTAAAACAATAAATAACCTACAAATACACACTTATATCATACATATCGTTCATTTATAGACCATATATCGCACATATCGATCATCATATCGAACATATCGCTGTTAATGTTTATTCCTGACCTTTAGATATTGGAAATGGATTCCATTCAAGTTCTTATAACATTAAACAACTTACATATATACACTTAAATGACACATATAGATCATTTATGAAGACTATGATCCTTATATTGCACATATCGATCATATCGAACATATCGCTGTGTACTGTTAGTTGTTGACCTATATATATTGAAAATGGATTTCATCCAAGTTCTTAGATCACTAAATAACTTACAAATATACGCTTAGATCACACATATCGATCAATCTATGAAGCTTATATCACATATATCGATCATTTTAAACATATCGATATTAATGTTTGATTCTTGACTTATAGATTTTTTGTTTTTGAAGAATTGACTTATAGTTATTGGAAATCGATTTCATTCAAGCCTTACAACATGAAATAACTTGTAAACATACATCAAGTTGAAGAACCATTGTATGCACCCTCCTGTCGCACCATACCCTACCAGTACAGGGGTCTCGCTGATAAGTAGTTGAATCAATCTTCCATGAATAATGTCATTGATATGTAGAGATATCAGCGAAATATCGATGATATCGATCGATATCCGGGATTTTTTCTACTGAATCCAGTCATTTTTGACCGATATGAGCCGATATGGCGATATATCGCTGATATCCCTGTAAAAGGAGATACTGGATAATATTGAAACCTCGACCCTGTCGAAACCGATATATCGGCGATATATCGCCGATATATCGCTGATACGGCCTTCCATGCTCGCCAACAAGCTCTTTGTACCTCCTCTTGTCGACGACCTCAATATCATCATCATAGAGCTTCATGCTTGGGTCAATAGGAGTAGTGGCAGGTCTGCAATCTGTCATGCCTGTCTCTGAAATAAGATCTGTAACATACTTCTTCCGAGTCATCACAAGACCTCGTTGGTTCCTGGCAAACTCCAGTCCAAGGAAGTAACGTAGATCTCCAAGGTCCTTGGTCACAAACTGCTGACCTAGGAAGCCCTTGGCATCCTGAATGCCCTTCTCATCATCTCCTATAACAATAATGTCATCAATGTAAATAAGAATGACAATTGTACCTCTCTGGGTCCGCTGCACAAACAAGGAGTGATCGACAGTCGATCTCACAAACCCTTGCTTCTCTATAAAGTCCGAGAGCTTCTGGAACCATGTTCTTGGACTTTGCTTAAGGCCATAGATAGCCTTGTGTAGCATGCAAACCTTCTGATACTCTCCCTCAGCGGCGAACCCAGGTGGCTGCTGCATGTAGACCTCCTCCTGTAGATCACCATAGAGGAAGGCATTCTTCACATCAAGCCGATACATGGGCCAATCTCGTATCACAACAATAGAAAGTAGAATACGTAGAGTAGAATGTCTGACAACTGGAGAGAAAGCCTTCTGATAGTCAACCCCATATGTCTGGGTGAACCCACGTGCCACAAGTCTCGCCTTATAGGGTGCGTTTGGTTCGTGGGTTATCCATGGGTGGATAACTCGGTTTTGTGTTTGTGTGTTTGGTTGGTGGGTTAAGGGTTGGGAGGGTTTGTGTGATGTGATTGTATTCAAATTTGAAAAAGTTGGTAGTTATTATGATATAATTGTATTGAAATTTGAAAAAGTGGGTGGTTGTTGTGATGTGATTTTATTGAAGTTTGGAATAGTGAGTAGAAGTTGAGTATTTTATGATTTTTAGATGATATGATGGTATAATATATAATTTTTTTGATGGGAAGGGAGTGGGCCCCACTAGTGGGTTAAAAGTGGGGGTTTTGGGGGGTTACCCACCCAAAGTGGGGGGTAACCCCCCAACCAAACGCACCCATAGCGATCCACGGTGCCATTGCACTGAGTTTCACAGTGAACACCCATTTGCACCCAGCAATAGATGCATCGACTTGAGCAGAAACAAGACTCCACGTAGCACATGACTGTAACGCAACCATCTCCTCCTCCATGGCTAACCTCCACTGACTGTCCTTTAGAGCCTCAGGATATGTCCATGGTATCTCTACAACAGATAGTGCCAAGGTAAACCTCTTAAATCCTCTGACAACTTGCTCAAGGAAACCTGAGTTGCAAGAGGATAAGTAGCACACTGTCGTTTCGGCTTTCACAAAGCAATCGGTACATCAAGATCATCTGCCAAGTCTGTGACCTGTGAGTTCCCTTCTCGAGAGGGCACCTGCTCATCCTGTATGGAATCCTGCTGCACAGACAACTCAGTAGTGCCATCAATAGAAACAATGTGTTTAGTACATACCTGAGGCGTGTTAGATGATGGGCAAGACCTGTGAGCATGGGGAACTGAGCGAGGCATGCGAGGAAAAACACATGGCAAAAATTGAGTCAGAGTAGGAGGTGGAGCCACAAGAACATTGATGCAAATCAGTATTTTTTCGCGTCGACGAAAATTGAATATTTTGAACGGTGGAATTTTGTGGAGAAAATGGAGGGGTTGAGAAAAGAAAACTCGTCAGGAACATGAGGGAATGGAGAGGAGAAGTCGTGTAGACCACGACAAGGGAGAAGGAGAAGGAGAGGAGATAGAGATAAAATCTCAATTTTTATAAATACTGAACTGACTAAAACAATAGACCACCATCCCTTTATATAGGAGGGATGAGATTACAAAAATAGAAATCAAATTCAAATTGACAACTAATTATCCTAATTTGACTATAACCAATTAACCGACTAATTTCGAAATTCAAATCTATAACTAATTATTTGAGATCACATGCGATCTCGTTTATTTAATTAAAAATACGACAACTCAAATAAACGTAAATAAAATTGACGGATATAAATTTAAATAAATGCAGCCCTATATTTCTTTTTTTATGCTGCATCAACTCTCCTCCGCTTTTAAAAATTCGTCTCCCGACGAATTGTTGGATCTGCAGGCTTGGAGGTTGATAATTTTGACTCAACGTTCTCGGTCATTCTGATGCAAAATGGAATTCGGCGCGGCGTGGGAAATAGATTTGACGGTGGATTTTTCGATGGTAGAAGAAAATAGAGGGGTTGAGAAGAAGAAACTGGAAGGGTTGAGAAGAGAAGACACGCCGGATGCGCGGGGTTAGAGAAGAAGAAACGCGTAGACCGCGATGGGAAGAGAGAAGAGACTTGTCGGGAATACGAGGGGTTTGGGAGAAGAAGAACACGTGTAGATCACGCGGGGAGAAGGAGAGAGGGGGGAGAGGAGAGAGATATAAATCTCTATTTTATCACATCTTGAACTGACTAAAACATTGGACCCTCATCCCTTTATATAGGAGGGATGACATTACAAGAATAGAAAATAATTTAAACCGACAACCAATTATCCTAAACTGACTCTAACTAATTAACCGACTAACTACCAAATTTGAAATTCAAATTAAGACTAATTGAGATCACACACGATCTCTTTATTTAAAATTGCGACAACTTTAAAAACGTAAATAAAATTAACGGCCACAATTTAAATAATTAGACGGCCCTACATGTCGAGTCCACGCTGCATCAACTCTCCTCCGCTTTTAAAAAATTCGTCTCCCGACGAATTGCTTGAACCTTGAGGCTTGACATAAGGCGCTTCATGAACTTGTGTCGACGTGCGCGTGAACGCGAATCATGAGATATGCAACTCAAATCATATTGCATCTTCCAATGCGTGACGGGATCGTCGAATCGTAGGGACGATTCGGTTGCCATGCTCTGATACCAATTGATGCAAATCGGATTTTGCGCGTCGACGATAAATAATTTTTGAAGGTGGAATTTTAGGCGGAAGAAGATAATAGAGGGGTTGAGAAGAAGAAACTGGAAGGGTTTGAGAAGAGAAGACACGCCGGATGCGCGGGGTTAGAGAAGAAGAAACGCGTAGACCGCGAGGGGAAGAGAGAAGAGACTCGTCGGGAATACGAGGGGTTTGGGAGAAGAAGAACACGTGTAGATCACGCGGGGAGAAGGAGAGAGAGGGGAGAGGAGAGAGAGATAAATCTCTATTTTATCACATCTTGAACTGACTAAAACATTGGACCCTCATCCCTTTATATAGGAGGGATGACATTACAAGAATAGAAAATAATTTAAACCGACAACCAATTATCCTAAACTGACTCTAACTCATTAACAGACTAACTACCAAATTTGAAATTCAAATTAAGACTAATTGAGATCACACGCGATCTCTTTATTTAAAATGGCGACAACTTAAAAAACGTAGATAAAATTAATGGCCACAATTTAAATAATTAGACGGCCCTACATATCGAGTCCACGCTGCATCAACTCTCCTTCGCTTTTAAAAAATTCACCTCCCGACGAATTGATTGAACCTTGAGGCTTGACATAAGGCGCTTCATGAACTTGTGTCGACGTGCGCGTGAACGCGAATCATGAGATATGCAACTCAAATCATATTGCATCTTCCAATGCGTGAAGGGATCGTCGAATCGTAGGGACGATTCGGTTGCCATGCTCTGATACCAATTGATGCAAAATGGAATTCGGCGCGGCGCGGGAAATAGATTTGACGGTGGATTTTTCGATGGTAGAAGAAAATAGAGGGGTTGAGAAGAAGAAACTCGTCGGGAATGAGGGGTTGAGGGAGAAGAAGCGCGAAGACCGCGTAGGGGAGAAGAGAGAGAGAGGGATAGATATAAAATCTCAAATTTTCATTAATACTAATTAACCGACTAACTACCAAATTTGAAATTCAAATTAAAACTAATTGAGATCACACGCGATCTCTTTATTTAAAATTGCGACAACTTAAAAAACGTAAATAAAATTAACGGCCACAATCTAAATAATTAGACGACCCTATATGTCGAGTCCACGCTGCATCACATCCCATGGAAGAATTGGTGTGGCGCGTATGACGGAGTCCACACGTGTGCGATGCGGGCGTTGGCATCGCGTGCGTCGTGGTGGAAGAGTAGGTGCGGCGCATAGGCGGGCGTCCATCCGGATTTCATCCCGTGGTGCTCGAAGAACTGATGAGGCATCTTCATGATGATCACTTCGGCCCGTGGAGAGTCCATAGCGAAGCAATGGCGCAAGGAGAATAGGGGAGGAAATGCGTCCAATGAAGGAAGCCATGGGGTCTTTAAATAGGTGAAACCCATGATCCTAGTCCTAACAGGATAAGGAAGCCTCCCAAATTTCCTTCCTTCAGCACTTCTTTTAAAATATTTTTGCTCCAGGGGGTTGAAAAGTAATTTTTCTACCCCTTCACTTGAAATATCTCTCCTTAATTTACCACCAACTCCAACCTTTAAATAAAAGGGTTTCTGTGGGGGTAAGTTTTTGCAAATTCTCCAAAAATCAATCCCTCCTCCCTTAATTTTAGGGATTCACTTGCCGAGAAACCCCTTGCTAGGGTTCTGTGCGTCCACGATAAGAGGCGGCGGCGCCTGCTTGGGATGGAAGGCCATGGGCGGCGGCCTGGACTCGGCGGTGGCGCGTGTGCCTGGAGCGGTGGAGGGATAGCTCGGGATGCGGGGCGCTGGGGCGCGGCGTGGGGAGGGCGAGCCCACACGTTGAGGTGGGCAGCCACTACGTAGGCGTGTGGCGATGGCGTCCTTCGAGGGGATGCCGCAGGGGAGGTGGGGAAGGGTAGTCGGGGCTGAGGTAGGTGGGCTGCGGCTGTGAGGGAAGGAGGGGGTTTGGCGGGGTGGGGAAGGTAGCGGAGGGCGGCGGGGGTACGGGATTTTGGGTTGCAGGGGCAGGGACTTCGAGGATGGGGGTTGGGGTTGTAGGGGTTGTGCAGCAGGGGAGGTTGGTGACGGCGCATGGAGGGGCGACGCCGGGGTTGGGGTCGCTGGGGGCGAGGGCGAGGGAGGATGGCGGGGTTGCAAGGGCAGTGGGTGTCGGTGGCGACGTGGATGGGGTCGTAGACGAGGGCACGGGCGGTGCGAAGGCGGGAGGGGGAGGTTGTGGCGATGGTGGGTCTACGACGGGGTTTGCGGGTGGCGGTGGCGACGTGGATAGGGCTGGAATTGCTGTTGCATGGGGTGTGACGGGGGCAAGGAGGGAGAAGGTGGTGGCGGTGGGGCAGGGGGGCTCGTAGGTGCAGGGGATGGCGGTGCAGGTGTAGCAGGAGGAGGTACGGGTGCAGCGGGTGGGGCGTAGCTCGATTACAGGGGGTTTTGCAGGTCTGAAGATACCTGGACAGCAAGTATTTCGTCGTTTTTTTCTTTTGAACCGGTCTGGACAGCGATCGAATCTTCCTCCACAACGAGGTTTTCTTCGTCAAAACTCGGGACAACGGCTTCGGTGGTTGGAGGCTTTGATTGGACAGCTCGTAGAGTCGCGAAATCGGCCATAAGTTCTCGAAAATAGGAGTGGAATGTGGTTTGGAAATCACGTAGCATGCGCGTCGTCTCCTTGTTGTAGGCGTTGATGGCTCGTCGTTTTTGTTCAGATGAACGATGGTCCCTCGATTCATGTCGGTGCGAACGTCTGAACGGATCGTCAGATCGTGAGGACGATCTGTAGGCCATGCTCTGAGACCAAATGATGCAAATCGGTATTTTTTCGCGTCGACGAAAATTGAATATTTTGAACGGTGGAATTTTGTGGAGAAAATGGATGGGTTGAGAAAAGAAAACTCGTCAGGAACACGAGGGAATGGAGAGGAGAAGTCGTGTAGACCACGACAAGGGAGAAGGAGAAGGAGAGGAGATAGAGATAAAATCTCAATTTTTTATAAATACTGACTAAAACAATAGACCACAATCCCTTTATATAGGAGGGATGAGATTACAAAAATAGAAATCAAATTCAAATTGACAACTAATTATCCTAATTTGACTCTAACCAATTAACCGACTAATTTCGAAATTCAAATCTATAACTAATTATTTGAGATCACAGGCGATCTCGTTTATTTAATTAAAAATACGACAACTCAAATAAACGTAAATAAAATTGACAGATATAAATTTAAATAAATGCAACCCTATATTTCTTTTTTACGCTGCATCAACTATTGATGCAAATCGGAATTTTTTGCGTGTCGACGAAAATTGAATATTTTGAACAGTGGAATTTTGTGGAGAAAATAGAGGGGTTGAGAAAAGAAAACTCGTCAGGAACACGAGGGAACTGAGAGGAGAAGTCGTATAGACCACAACAAGGGAGAAGGAGAAGGAGAGGTGATAGAGATAAAATCTCAATTTTTTATAAATACTGAACTAACTAAAACAATAGACCACCATCCCTTTATATAGGAGGGATGAGATTACAAAAATAGAAATCAAATTCAAATTGACAACTAATTATCCTAATTTAACTTTAACCAATTAACCGACTAATTTCAAAATTCAAATCTATAACTAATTATTTGAGATCACAGGCGATCTCGTTTATTTAATTAAAAATACGACAACTCAAATAAACGTAAATAAAATTGACGGATATAATTTTAAATAAATGCAGGCCTATATTTCTTTTTTACGCCGCATCAAACATGTAGTGATGGTGGTGGTGGTGGCGGCTGAGGTAGTGGTAGAGCAAGAGTAGAGGTAGGCGGAGGAACGATAGTAGGAGGTGCAGGCATGCAGATCTCATCGTCAGAGTCAGATGGGGCTAGTCTGTCACCTGTAGGAGAAAAATACATAACAAACTCAAAGAAAGTAACGTCAGCGCTGACAAAGTACTTCCGCCTTAGCGGATCTAAGCAACGGTACCCCTTCTGGGTACGAGAGTAGCCAACAAATACACACTTGATAGCTCTAGGAGAGAGCTTGTCCCGACCTGGAGAGACATCATGAACAAAAGCAATAGATCCAAAGACACGAGGTGTAAGAAAAAAAAGATCATTCTCGGAAAACGCAATTGAAAAAGGAATCTTCTCTCTCAACACAGACAAGGGCATGCAGTTCACCAGATAGCAAGCTGTGAGGACAACATCTCCCCAGTAGGCATGAGGAGCACTGTTGTCTCGGATTTCACGACAGATTAAGGTGGAATAAATAAATCAATCATCGTTATCCTCAATCAATTGAACCGATCAACCAGAAAATCAAACCATTAAGATAAAACGATCGAATGTAAGCGATGTCGCTACTTTTATATACATGGTATAGCGACGAAGGTTGAACACAGGGAGCACAATTAGAAGCTAAGTAGTGTGATTTCTGGAATAACAAGCCATTTTAGTTATTTTTTAATTTTTCAAATTTTTATTTTTCAAATAAAGACAACGAGTGCAAGGAATAAAAAGACTCTCTCTCTCTCTCACACACACACACACTCTTTTTGTATTTTTCTAACAAGTCAAAAATACTCAGAAAATTGCAGTAAACATATTTTTGATTTTTATATGTTTTATATTATTTTTGGTATTTTTATACAATTTTTAAATGTTTTTGTGATTTTCTAAAAATCAAACATTGAGAAAAAGAACAAACAGTATACAACCGGGAGTAATTTGCAAATTAAAAATATTTACAGTGCCCAAAACTCCTGGAAGGGATTTTTATGATAAAATAGAGCAAGGTTGCGAAAATCGGTAGTCGGTATTCGGTCGGTTGGGTCACTGATTAAGGATTAATTGGCAGTCGGACGACTAATCGGATTTAGTCGGGCTTTAATCAGTTTTAAAATTTTTAATTATATTAAATATATAAATCATTTTTGTATGTATATGCTTATATATTTTCATATATTTGTATATTTTTTATATTATCATAATGAAACAAAAGACGAAATTGAATTTAAATAAAACATTAAGCATATTAGAATAAGTTTGCTTTAAAAAAATAAAAAATAAATGGTATCTCCATGCAAAAATTGATCGACTAGTTGGCCTCAGTCGGAATTAGTCGGTACTCGGTCGGCTACCCCACCGACTAGACTAGTCGGACCTACTAGTCGGGCCAGTCGGGGGATTTTTACAACAATAAAATAGAGTTAATTATCTACAAACAAAGACTGAAAATATTATTTTTGGATTTTTCTACAATTTATACGATTTTTATAAGTTTCATAGTGTTTTGTAATTTTTATGGTTTTTATAAAAGGTATTTTTCAACAAAAATGATACCGAATCTAAAAGACAGTATAAGACAACTAGCCTAATTTTATGCATTTTTTCACGGCTTTCTCGAATATTTATAATCTAAGACAAACATGACACTTTTTAAGGGTTTTTTTTTTCAAATTTTAATAATCTAAAATGCACACAAATCAACACCCAAAAATCACCACAAAGAATACATGCTAGCAGGAGTTATAGGTAATTTTTAGATAATTTTTAGGGTTGTTTTAATATTTATTGCATTAAATAAAAGTCATGTAATTAAAAACAGTTTACATGGACCTTTCTGCAAATAGATTAAGTTCTAGGGCTTAGCAAATAACAAGTCGATAAAGCTCAGGGACCTTTATGCAGTTAATCCACTCAATACATGCACAACATGTGAGTCCAGGCAAATCGGGGTATATATGCAAATACTCAGAATATAAACTTCATTCCATAACCATCAAAGAGTTCAGGCAAAGTACTACAATTACCCTAGATAATCACGTGGGGACGCACACGGACTTGACTCAACTGAACTAAAGTGCAAATAATAAAACTACAAAAGTCTAACTGCAAATGCTTTCAACTACGCATTATATTTATTGGACTAAAGCTAAATAAGGAAAACGATAGGATAAAAAGTGCAAGATACCCTCGAGGCACGTGCCTCTTGCGTGGGGTCTCTGACGACTCTGATGCTTCCCTGGAAAAGGATCTGACGGCTCTGATATTGTCAGGGATGTGTGGCTCTGATCTGCCACGTCAGTACGGATCTAACGGCTGACAAAGCTGGCGATGATGTGCGGCTCAGATGCAATGATGATCATATCCGACCGTTATTAGTTGGGCGTGAGATAACGGTTTGGATCGAATCTGGCAGAAGATAGGTAATCTGACGACTAAATGGGATGCTGGAAGAACTGAAGGCTGGGAGACTTCGATCGAAGATTGGTGACGCTCTGCTGGTCTGATCGAGGCTCAAGAAGGTCCAACACCTTTGAAAGGGTGCCCCGCATTGAATGGAGGAGACCGATGAGAAGGATGTTGGTTGGATGGATGGAGCGATGGTGCTCCTCCGGGAGCTGTTCCACCACCCAAAATGATGCTTAAATCGGGCCTATTCGCATGCGAGGGTACCTGCAAGGGGAAGGCAGATTCGGAGGCGTAGCTCCGGTCACGTTATTGCTTGGAACAGAGAAGAGAAACGACGGGGAAGCGAGTTGGACCTCTGGCGTACATGGGAGATGGAGGTCGGGTCTCAATCTCGATCGAAATGTCGAGTCTAAGGTGATCCGATCGCGCTAGAGGGTGATGGGTGAGTTGGCGAATTGATCGGTGCGAGTGGAAATGCGTAACGGGGATCCAGACCCGGTGGTTGGAGCAGATAAAATGAGGCTGTAGATATATATTAGTCACTTATGTATCTCTTTTGTTATTTTACTTTCCCGTTGGACTCTTTATGTAATTTACCCATAGACTACTCTCCTATATAAGAGAGCCTAGGGCTGATAGAATAAACAAGTTTTCTCATTTTCCCAACATGGTATCCGAGCGACGGTCCTAGACTGGAGTTCTCGAGCCAAAGAAACCCTAAGCCTAGCCCCACCGTCGAGCCCCTCTCTCTCTCTCTCTCTCCCTCCGCGCGCCTTCGGTCTCGCGCCTCGACCTCCAGCGCGCCCTGCGCCTCACGCACCTTGCGCCTTCCGCGTGCGCCTGCGCCTCCTGCGCGCCTCTGCTCTCGCGCCTTCGGCCTCGCGTGCGCTTTGCCCCTCCCGCGCGCCCTGCGCCTTCCGCGCGTCGTGCGCCAGACCGCGCGTATTCCTTGCGCCTTCCGTGCGCTTTCAGCCCCACGCTTCTGTCCAGCCACTCTTCACACGGCGCTGCATGCTGTGCACTGACTGCATCGTGCG